>JAPFRF010000005.1:49428117-50028117 GCA_029282475.1 Phrynocephalus forsythii
CCACAGTGCGCAAAGCTCTCTCTAGGCAGTTTACAATTTAATTATGTACCAGTCCCCCTGACCATTGAGCTGGATATGCAATTTATTTACCTTGGAAGGATGAGTCCACCTTGGGATGGCTACCTGAGTCTAGTACCAAACACGGATCATGAGCCAAGTCTTCACTGCAGGACTGCAGTTTAACCACTGCACCACAAGGCTCCTTCAACATACAATTCAATCCAGAAAAGAAATGGTTGTTGTTAACGTACTGTTGTTACCAGAACGGTGCATTACTTTCATTTGTCCCTCCCTTCTTAGGATGCAAAACACACAACATGCAGATCAAATAATGGTAGTAAGAAGCTTTAAAAATCTGTTGAAAGACTATAATAGAGATGGGCACAAATAAAAAAAATGATGTTTCATTTGTTCTTTGTCGTTTGGAGGGTCCATTTCGGTTCGTTTCCATTTTTTTTGAATTTTTGCAAAAAAATTGTTTTCGTTTTTGTCCATTTTGTTACTGTTTTGTTACCATTTATTTCAATGTTTCATGATTTTTTTAGCATTTAAAGCAGTTCACTGTATTGCAGTAACGGAAACGAAACGCACGACAAAATTTCCGGTGTTTCTGTTCGCTTCGTTTCATTTTGGAGACAAAATTTGTTTGTCGTTTCGTTGCATAACAAAATGAAAAAACGAAAACGGAAATGAAAAATTGTTCGTTCCGTGCCCATCTCTAGACTATAATTATTGGTTGGATTTTCATCTCCCATATGAGGAAGTAATTTTACAATATATTGTGAATTTTGTTTGGGGTATTTTTATTTGAATAGTTTTGTTTTTAAGGAAAGTTGGAGGGACATAAATTATGGATATTATGGAGCTATTGGATAGAGAGAAGTGTCCTCTCCCCACTACCATGATACTAGAACCAGAGGTCATTCACTGGGATATTCCAGACAGAAAAAAAGAAAATGCACAGTTAAATCACTAGATGTAATGATGGCTGCCAACATACATTAGTTGAACGCAGAATTAGATGAATTCATGTAGGATAAGGCTGTCAGTGGCTACTGGTGTTCCTTGTATGCTGCCTCCAATATGAGGGACCACACAGCCTGAGAGAACTATTGATAGGGCCTGTTTGTGGAGTTTTTCTAGGCATCTGCTTGACCACTCTAGAAAGCAGGATGTTGGGTGAAATAACTCTTCATATGCTCTTACAGTCTCAGTTACCTCTCCGTGTGACTAGATTTCAACAGTCTGTTAGACAGAAGTTAGATAAATAAATCTGGCAGAAGTGAGTTTCTTGGTGAGCCAAACACCAGGACAGAAGACCTTATCAGGAACATTGTTGGCAATTGTCTCTTAAAACAGAATTTTAAAATGTTTACTATTACTTATATAGATTATATTACAGAATTTCACAAATAGTAGACTATAGCAGTTATACTTCCCAGAGGTGTCATAGAGATCTCTTTGTAAAGCCTGCTGTCCTTGAATTAACTCTCACAATGTCACTGGTTGCATTTTGTAACTAATGGCTCAGTTTAGTCCAAGGTTAGACCCAGAACATGTTTTCAGTGCTTGTGCGGTCAAGTCATTTCCAATTTACATGGCAATTTGATGGACTTCCAAGAAGGCCATAGTCCTTCCTCTTTGGCTGTTGCCTTTAACTAGTCCCAGCACTATTTCCTATGAGTCTTGACTTCTCATGATGAGCCTGAAGTATGATAGACTCAAGGGGTGTTCAGGCTTAATTTGATCTAGGACCCACTGATTTGCCTTTCTTGCAGTTCATGTTATCCACAAAGATCTTTCCCAACACTTCAGATATGTTTCCCTGCCCATTTTCTTCATTATCCAGCTTCCACATCTGTACCTATAAATTGGGGATACCATGGTGCATGGATAATCTCCACCTTAGTCCCCACTGACACATTCTTGCACTTGAAGATTTTTTTCTTGTTCCTTAACAACCACCCTTCGAAGTTGCAGACTTTTTCTGATTTCTTGAATATAGTCTCCTTTTGGATTTATGATTATACTGAGGAATAGAAAATATTCAACAATTTAACATTTTGAAGAATTTCTTTATTTTCGTCACTAAAGTTGCATGATTCAGTAGACAAGGCTGTTCTCTTTTGAATATTCAACTGTAGCCAGTGGTTCGGAATTTGATTCACCACTGGGCCTTCTGTTAGTAGACCCAACCTGTGTGGCCTTGGCCAAGATGCACATTTCCAGGGAGCCCCATGGTAAACAGCCACTGAGTATTCTCTATCAGGAAAATCCTGGAAGGGGTTGCCTTAAGTCAGAATTGATTTGATGGCTCCTGATGATTAGGATGATTTCCTACAGACAGTTCACATCATATAGCTCAGATTTTTTTTTAAATTCTGTGGTGTGAAAAAAAAATCACATTACATTCATATAGTACACTACTTATAACTGGATTTGGGAAGATTTAGGAAGCTATTTGATTTGTTGATTTATTTTGCTAGACAATTGGGATGGGCACGAAACAGAAAAATTGTGTTTCATTTCATATTTCACTATTTCGTAATTATTCTACAACAAAAGTCTTCGGCAAAATGCATAAACACAAGGCCAGATGTACTATGCTCTAGTTGGTGCCATGGGGGATTCAAAAGCCAGGAGGATTCAACCACCTCCCAGCTGATTTTGACAGCTTGACCCCATCTGGGAGGTGGATGGGTAAGAGGAAAGGAACAGCCAGGCAGAAGTAAATTACCAGCCTGACTGTTCTTTTCTTGCCTGCCAGCCCTCCTCCCAGGGAATGTTTTGGACAGGGAGTGATGTGGGCAGTGGGGCCAGCCCCCACTTCCCACAGCCCTCCTTGTCCAGAAAACTGCCCTGGGAGGAGGGGGAGCATGGGAGAACGAAGGAGGCACAAGTAAATTCAAACAGAGCTTCAATTTACCACTGCTTTCTTCCTTCTTCCTTGTGATCCTTGTCTACCAGCTGGGGCTGTTTGACAGGCTGGGGTTGGAGAGGGGACACCCCTCCCCCACACATACCCCAACCTGTCAAAAGCCCCAGCTAGTACACAGGGTGGGTGTGAAAGGCAGAAGGGACCAGTTTTTCCCCTTGCTGCTCTATTCTGCCTTTTGCCCCTCCCTCTGCCTCCCATCTAAGGCTTTTTGACTGGTTGGGGTGTGGGGGGAGGGTTCCCCCTCTCCAAACCCCAAACCATCAAAAAAGCACCAGCTGGTAGGTGGGGGGGCAAAAATCTGAATGGACCATCGAGGGGGGGGACTGCTCTGTTCTGCCTTTCTCCCCTCCCACTGCCTACTAGCTAGGGCATTTTGACAGGTCAGGGTGTGGGGGGCATTTTAGGGAACCCTTGAAATATGAAAATATTTGGGGATAAGGGGAATACGTTTTGAAGCTCTAAAGGCACTGGGGATAGTAAATTGGTAATGTGTGTTGGGATCGTGGAGGCAATTAGGGAGTTAATATCATAGAGTAAACTCCCTGATTTGCCACCATGCTCCCAGCACATTTTGCCAATTAACTACCCCCAGCCCCTTAAGAGCTTCAAAACTATGTCCCCTTATCCCCCAAATCTTTCTAGATTTTAGTGGGTTCCTAAATTTTTTTAAAAAAATATACTCAAAATTACTTACCTTGGGGCACCAAAGTAGCAGGGGTACCTTCAGAAAGCGAGTTTAGGGAATCCCCTGAAATTTGGAAACATTTGGTGTAAGGAAGCTCCAAAGAGGGTTCTCCTAGGAAAAAAAATTATAATTGGAAACATACGGGAAGTAGAAGCAGCACTATAGCTTGCCCGATTAGCTTCCTATTCCAATTAGAAGTTTTTTTTTCCTAGGTGCAACCCCTTTGGAGCTTCATAACAGCTCTCTGAACCCCAAACCTTTTCAAATTTCATGGGGTAGGCTAGAATCACTTTCTGAATGCACCCCCTGTCATTTCCTCTAGATAGAATCATTTCATTCTAGAGGGGGAAATGGTGCTTTGTTTCTTTGTAACGAAACGCTGGTTCCCTGTTTCATTTCCTTTTGTTAGCTAATGAAACAATGAAACAGTGTTTCAGTTTTCATTAGGTGCCCATCTCTACTAGACAATGTCCTTTTAATTTCAAATGAAATGTATAACTGTGCATTTCTTGCTCGTCTGTGCTAAGACACTGTAAATTATAATTCTAATACTGAATCGATCAGTTTGTCAAAAGCTTACCCATTCTTTTGCCTAAATTTACTGATGGGCTCCAATCCAAGTTGTGATTTTTCAGACTGCAAAAATCAGATGATTCATCTACCCATTGAATTTTGCTTCTGCCTCCCTGGAACACCTTGTTTATTTGCCAGGAATAAATATTACTAATAATAATTCTTCCTGTTGTTAACTCAGCCTGCTCCCCTGTTCCCCTTTCCCAACCCTGAAAAGCATAGGCAGATAGGTATCAACTGCTTCTGTGTTTAATTTCCATTGATGTGGTTGGTTTACATATTATTAAACCACCCATCTGCTCTATAACGGCATGGCTACTGACACTGTCTGACCCAGTTTGACAATCTAGATAGAAATTGTAGGGTTGGCTGTTCAATGTCTGTGACTTTAACAGCATTGCTTTGGGCCTGGAATCAATTCTCTCTGTTTACAGACCATTTCACAGCCCTTTACCTGCAACATCACTTGTGTCAGTCCCATAAATACTTCGGTGTATATAATGCTTGAATTAGCATAATGGGTTAGGCACACAGCTTTAAGTACAAAGAAGGACATGTCAACATGTTCTCTTCACTTAAGCAATTAAGAGCCATTATGCTGCTTCAGTGGAAATATCATCAAGGTTAAAGACAATCCCAAACACCCCTCTAACCTTTTTATTCTAAGTCTAATAAATGAGGCATAGAAATTGAAATGTTAGTAAACAGTGCTACTTGCAAGCTCTTGCTGTATCATGTTTAATCAGACCTCTCACTCAACCACTTCCAAAGGGTGCAGAGAGGTAGATGCAGAAGAGAGTCAACCTTTTTAAAGGGTTACAGCTTCCGACTTCACTGCAAGTGAATTTCTGGGGAGGTTGTTTCCTGAGCAAAGCAGTGCCTCGAGATGCTCAGTCCCTTATAAACACGAATGCAGGTGTATCTGTGTGTGTGTGTGCTACCGCACTCATGTTGACAATGCAACTGTATCCTTGTCTTTTTGAGAAATAAAATCCAGTGAGATCAATGAGGCTTAGTTCCAGATAAAGGATTGCCACCTGAATATATCTGTTCCATTTCCTTCTTTAATATTACTAGCAATATTTTATTTGTCCTATTTCTCTGAATTTTCTGTCACATAACCCAAAGCCAAAGGTCGCTGCTTGCATATACCTGTTATCATAACATACTAGTCTCTTGCCAGTGGCAAGCTTCAGATGGACTAGGGTGGTGGGACTATATCACATCAGCCTTGAGTCACCATCATCCCACCATCACCCCACTTCTCTCTCTCTCTCTCTCTCTCTCTCTCTCTCTCTCTCTCTCTCTCCTCCTCCAGTGGGCTTAACCAATCAATATTTTCCATCTTTTATTACTTAATTAACCTATCCTGCTTTGCACGCACATGCGCAAACACACACACACACACACACACAACACACACACACACACACACACCAGTAGAGCTGATAAACTCTACATCTATTGTATGGCATAGTATATAAAATACACAGGCCCAAAGCCTATTATGTATTTATATTTCTGGGAGGCAAATGACAGAATTCACAGCAGCTTTGTGCTGCTAACTAACGAGTCCCCGCTTGGATTTGCAGTCATATGGCAGTCCAATGGTTTGGCACACACCTGGAAATCCAGACAAGAACCCATTAAACGCTTGTGAGATGCTGTTGTGTATTATGCCATTTGTCTTCCATTGATGTTACTATGCAGTAACATGTTGGCCAGAACACAATGAAAATGAATTGCTTGCTACTGAGTCAGTTTCAACATATGGGCACACTCTTCCCAGGTTTTTCTAGGAATAAAATACTGAGAAGTTGTTTGCCATCCCCTCCGTCTGGTAATGCTCTGATTATTTTGCAGCTAGCCCAAGGCTACACAGGAGGCTGTTGTCCTGGGAGGCACATTAGCGAATCAAACTTCCAACTGCTGCTTCCACAGCCATGTACCTAATTTAGGCCCTTTGTACACGACCCCTAAACTCCGCCGCAAATGGCTCCCAGCTCCGGAGCTTAAAATTGTTTCCCCACCAGCTCCAGAGTTTACAGATAATTAAGAGCGACCACACCCACCTAAGCGCATCCCAGCACACTTTTCAGGTACCTGCTCTCTGGAGGTAAAATTCCTGATGCGGATATAACGTAGTGACTGCCCGACTCTCCTTGCTTCTGTTTGTTCTCCCCCCCGCCCCTTTAAGAGATCTGAATGCAGTGCCGGGAGGCAGAACGGAGGTGAGCGGCATTATTTTCTTCCTTTTTTTCTCCCTCCCCTCATGCAGCCAGCAGCCAGGAGTGCGGAGGGGGTGGGAATGCAGGAACAGCGACAAACCCCTAAGATCTCTGGTTCAAATTTAAGTGGCCAGCGGATCTTAGGGGTCGTGTGAAAAAGGCCCTTACTGAGCTGCCCAGTCGGCCTTGAGCATATAGTATGGAGCACAGTAAAATTGTACAATGGGCAAGAGTCATAACAATACAACAGGAAGAAAGATCTGCTACGGTGCTGACAACAAAATTCATAAGAGAGAGAGGTAATTTCACAGGCTGATGTTATCATAATGCCATTCAAAGAGAACAGAACAGACAGTTTCAACAAAATATGTATGGCTGCTGTGGTGTGTACCTTAAAAGGGATCGAACCCATGGAAAATGAGAAATTGTCCCTTTTAGTGATGCAACGCACAACCAACATCCAGCACCATTCTCTACAGCAGACTTTATATTGGGAGAGTGTAACTATTCTCCTGCAGCCATTGACCCCGTAAGGGAAGAAGGATCATAAGAGAAATGATCCATCAACCCAAGCATGTTTGCTTTGTCTCCCCTCAAGATACTGTACTGATGTTCAGTCAGGCATCAACAAGTAGCTAATTTACATGTGCTACACTCAGCTCTGTCAGGATTATTTGGGGGAGGACTCTCAGTGGTCTCTTCCCTTGGTTACATTTCTTCCCCTCAAGTGGTCTCCCTTAGAGATGGGCATGAATAATAAAAAAATGACATTTTGGTTTTTCATTTTTCATTGCGGGTCCATTTCAGTTTGTTTTCGTTTTTTGTGAATTTTTTGAAAAAAAAATTGTTTCGTTTTTTCATTTTTTGTTTTTTGTGACTTAAAGCATTTCCATGCGTGGACGTCCCCCAACGCCCCAGACCAGAGGGAAAACACTAAAAAAAATGATGCTGGCAGAGACACAGTATAGACTAGGTATGCAGGGAGGCTGCAAAGGCAGCAGCGAGAATTGCCCAGGGCATAAGGCAGCCGCAGAGTGACTGCACTGCAGAGCAGGGGAGGGTACTCACCGAGAGGTACGCACGCACACAGGGAAGCTGCAAGAGAAATCTCTTCTTTCTCTCCCCTAAAAGCCAGGCTGCAGCCAGCAGGAACACAGAGACACACACCTGCCTGGCTGGCCTAAAGTAACAAGTCGCAGAGACAGCAATCCCACCCTAACTCCCACCGCAGACTGCAAGGAGGACAAGGGCTGCCAAAGCTTTTTATGTCCTCTGTAGCTGCCACACCTACCCAGTCTACTACCTGGGCATGCTAGTGGTTGAAATTATCCAAGAATTTACATGATCCCATCACCTGGCTTGCATCCATCTTGTGGCTGGAATCCATTTTGTGTCATCCTTAAAGGGAAAAGAAAAAATACATCGCAATGGGAGAAAGACAAAAACAAACTTTTTAAGGACCGCACCCCCCTGGTAGGTAATAGTTTCAAATAATTATCACTACGTTTTTACAGATGCCCAGGGCGTTTTAATACCCAAGAAATCAATATTAGGCATCTGGGAGCCATTTTGGGTCAATGTCCCCTAACTCCCCTTAAAGGAAAAAAATACAGCGATCTGAGAAAAGACATAAATGCACGTTTTAAGGACCCCAACCCCACTGGTAGGTATTGTCAGGCAAAGTAAATAATTATTGCTGGGTTTTTACGGATATTCAGGATGTTTTTTAACATTTAAAAACAGCTTATTTCATTGTGTGTTGCCATTAATGAAAACGAAAAGTAACGAACCTAATTTTCATGGTTCTGTTTGGTTTGTTCCAATTTCATCACAATTTTCGTTATTCATTTCATTATGTAACAAAACGAATAACGAATAATGGAACAATTTTTTTCCATTTCGTGCCCATCTCTAGTCTCTCTGGATTTCCCTTGCAAATACTTTCCCCAATGACACCTCCATCTGACTGTCTGAATGCATGTTTCCCTGAGGACCACCCTAAAATAAATAAATAAATAAATAAATAAATAAATAAATAAATAATGACGTTTTCCAACAAATTCCAAACTGACATTCAATGGGTTCATTTACAACCCACAATCACTTCACTAGGGAGAGATTTTTCTCAGATTCATCAGATATACCATGTGTGACACTCTGAACTGAGATGCAAAAGTGCGTGCAGAGTGCAAATATTGCAGATTATTTTGATCCTGTATAATTTCTAGAATAATGTCAACCCCCTGAATCATTTTTTCACTGCCTATTATCGCTGTGTGGCCAAAAGCAAAACCTATTAATGTTGCAACTTTTTCAACACCACAGTTCTGGCGCTATATATCAGCAGATGGGCTTCTCTTGGCTGGCCAATTATAGGCCACATTTACAGGGTGAACAAACCACAAGGCATAGCAGAGCTATTGTCAGGCACCAGGGCACACACATTTATAATTCACAAATATATTTCACAAAGAGCTGAACATTTAACATTAAGGAGATTAAGAGCGAGAGAAATCCTTAGCCCAACAGGCTCCATCAACCTCAGGGTTTAACTAGAAAATTGTGTTCTTGCTTCAAACTAGGAGAGAAACATCAGAAAGATTATGCTTGCATACGAAGAAAAAGGCACATCAGTATTGATCCAGGTAGCCATATTATGCCATTTTCTTTCTGTGATTGCAGTGCAGAGGCAAATGGCTACCCTCTCTATAGTCCAATATTTTGTTTCTTAGAATTAATTTGATTTTGAGAGCAGTTGTATGGCATTGAAACATATCATACATTTCACACACATAAGTGTGAAGATTGTGGCACTTGTATACACATTTATATGAACCAGCCACATCTATATAAACTAGCTGAATTATTGTGACAGGATGGGTGTTATTGTGGGTTTAAACCTGGGAGAATTGGGTTCATATTCCTGGGTTATGAGTCATGAAGATAAGCACCAACATCACTTTCAACAAGCCCTGTGTGATATCATCTATGCTACTCTGAAAGGAACAACAACACACAAAACCCAGCACCAGAGCCTGTCAACCTCCCTGGATACTCTGCTACTGTAAAAAGGTAAAGATTCCCTCCACACATGCTCTGGTGTCATGTCTGAATCTAGGGCCAGTGCTCATCTCCATTTTCAAGCCAAGGGCCAATGTTGTGCAAATCTATGGCCATGTGGCCAGCATGGCTGAATGCATTATTGTGCACGGAACACTGTTTTCCTTTCCACTTTTTATGGTGGTACCTATTTGTCTACTTGTATTTACATGCTTTCGAACTGCTAGGTTGGCAGGAGCTGGGGGTTAACATTGGGAGCTTGCTCCACTACATGGCACCTGGGATTCAAACCACTGAGCTGCTGACTTTGCAGCCAACAGTTTCAGTACTCTAACCCACTGAGCCACCACACCCTCTGTGATACTGTAGAGCAGCAGTTCTCAAACTGGGTGCCACGAGAGTATGCCAGGGGTGCCATGGCAATTTATTTATTATTTATTTATTTGTTGCATTTATATACCACACCATTTTCCACTGGAACTCTAGGTGGTTTACAGAGTAGAAAAGATAAAAACAACAAGATAAAAATGACAATATAAACAAGAAAAAGGGGGTATACCCTCAGCAAGAGGCAGCAGGACATACAACAGACAAGGAGGGGGGGAGACAGAAATGAGTACATTAAAATAAAATTAAAATTAAAGGTATGCCTCCTTAAAAAGCAAGGTTTTCAAAGCTTTTTTGAAGGTGGGCAGGGACTGTGCAAGGCGCAGCTCACTTGGTAGGTGATTCCACATGGAGGGGCCCACAACAGAGAAGGTGCGGTCGCGTGTGGCCAACCTCCGTGCCTCCCTAGGAGTGGCCACCCTAAGTGAGTGCACCTGCGACATTTGGGTGGGCCTAGCCTCAGTTGACCTCTGGGAGATATGCTCCGACAGGTATTCAGGACCCAAGCCATGGAGGGTTTTGAAAACCAAAACCAGGACCTTGAACCTTATCTGGAGAGCCACGGGCAGCCAACGGGCGTGCCAGAACTGGGGTGATGTGATCGTATCTATGAGCACCCACCACCAGTCTGGCCGCCACATTCTGTACCTGTTGGAGTCTCCTGATAAGGGTCAAGGGCAACCCCATGTAGAGTGTGTTGCAGTAATTGATCCTCGAGATCATGAGGGGCTGCACAACTGTCCTCAGGGAGGTCTCATCGAGGTACAGGCAGATATGGGCGATCCTGCAGAGATGGAAAAAAGCCCTGGAGATATTCATCACCTGGGTTTCCAGGGAGAGGGCCGAGTCCAGGACCATGCCCAGATTCCTGGCTCTGTCCATAGGCTGGAGGGAAACTCCTCCCAGACTAGGGAGGGGGGCATTGTACCTAGATGAGGGTGCCCCGAAGAACAGAACCTCGGTCTTCTCCGGGTTCAGTTTGAGCCTGTTGACCCTGGTCCATTCCAAGACCGCCTCCAGGCACAGATCGAGGGAGCATACTGCCTCCACTGCAGAGGTGGAAAAGGAGAGATAGAGCTGTGTATCATCAGCGTACCGATGACATCGAACTCTAAATTTCCTGATGACTTACCATCAAGAGGGTAAAATTAACTAAACTTCCCATAAACATAAAGGAAATAATGAAAAATTAATCCAAACAGTTTCATTCATTGCATTAAAGACAACTGAGCACTGTTTTTTCTTCTTTTCTTCTTTCTTTATTTTTTTTATTTTATTATTATTATTTTAGTATTTAAACCACTTTTAGGGTAGCTCTGCCATGTTTTTTTTTTAGCCTGACAAGGGTGCTGCAGCAAAAAAAGTTTGAGAACCACTGCTGTAGAGAAAAGTTATTTCAAAGGGAGATCTGAGAGGGAGAGAGAGAGCTGAATAGGGATATGCTTATGAATTCCACTCTGTAAGTACAGGCCTGACAGTAATTCTTATTACACTATAAACTGTCTGTGTATTACTAAGAATTTCACAAAAATCTTCCATGTCACATTTTACTCTAATCCCACTCTACTATGGTGTCCACTCTGTATATGACGTTGTGGCCTAAATGTTGAACATCTGTCTGAAGAGCTGGGTTGCACTCTTTGAAAGTTCACACTGAAATAAATCTGTAAATCTTAGATGTGTATAAAAGTGCCACAAGGTTTTGCTTTGATTTCCCTTTGATTTCCATTGCAAAAATCTATGAGCCACTTTATTTATCCTGAAACCTATCTGTTTAATCTACAATTCAATTTTGTATTTTCAAAACCAGAAAAACTAAGACATTATTTTTTTGTTCAAACTTGTGGTCTTAAGAATAGTCTGAGATACAGCCCTAAATGTTTCTATAATAATTTTGTTAATATGAGAGGGGGAGGGGAGAGAGAATTGAACACAGAAAACAAGAAACAAGTCAATAGCATGAGTGTGTTGCATGCCATCAAGTCAGATCCAACTTATAGTGAGCCTTGATGCCCTAAGCACATCCGATCTTGCCTGATTTCCATCAGCGCTTGCTTTGAGAGAGAGAAAAAGTTTTAAAAACCCACCGCTTTCCCCACCACCACCCATTGGAAGAAGAGGAGGAGAAGGAGGACAAAGGGAAGGGGGAATTGCTGCGGCGGCAGACACTTCCACCACTAGCAGCACCGGCTTGGGAAAGACAGCAGAGGGAAATACTGACTTGGGTTATACTCAAGTCAATCAATTTCCCCACTTTTTAAACACAACATTAGCTGCCTCAACTTATACTCAGCTCAACTTATACTCTCGAGTATATACAGGTATATGTTTATTAATGACCCAAAGGAGAGACTCTGGCATGTAGCACAATTTGTATATGTGTAAGGAAACACATGGTTCTCATATTTAACCTGCCCAAACTAAATCAAAACTTCTTATTCTTGACCCAAACCTCCTCCTCCTCCTCCTCTTTTTCATATGTACTGAAAGTCTGTAGGGACCATTGTAAGGCACCGAAGAAGCCATTCAACTAAAATTTTTGTGGGAGAGAGGATTGAAGGGGAGAGGGATCTCACAGGACATATGTAAAGTTTGGAAATTCTGCTTTTAAAAAAATGTTTACAGGCCGTTCTGGTGCAAGGTGGGGATGAGCAATGTGCCATTTGGCATACTCCTCCTACTGAAATTAAACACTTCCTTTTGCCATTTGTTGATGGTCAGGGAAGCGAAAATACAGTGATCCCCCGCCTATCGCTGGGGTTAGGGACCTGACCTGACCCGCAATAATTGAAAATCCACGATATGTGAATGCAGGTTGAGTCAGACCTGGGGGGGGCTAGCTGGGGGCTCTTCTACTTACCCCCAGCCTGGCACTGCCCCAAATGGGCCTGTGAGAGTCTTCCTGGGCCTTCTGGAGGCCCCAAAAGGGCCTCCTTGCAAACCAGAAGTGACTTCCAGTAAACCGGAAATCATTTCTGGGGCCTCCGATAGGCCTAGAAAGTCTCTCGGAGGCCTCAGAAATGATTTTCAGTGATCTGGAAGTCACTTCCGGTTCGCTGGGAGGCCCTTTTGGGGGCTCCAGAAGGCCCAGGAAGGCCCTCACAGGCCTGTTCAGGGCAGCTCCAGTCCTGGGGTAAGTATGGGAGGCTTGAAACAGGACTTTCCCTCCTTACCCTAGGGCAGTGGTCCCCAACCCCCGGGCCGCGGACCGGTGCCGGTCCGTGGACCGGTTGGCACCGGGCCGCCTGGGGAGGCCGGGGAGGCTCCTCCCCTTTTCCTCCGCCGCCTTCCTCCTCCTCCTCTTCTGTCCCGCGGGCAGCCGGAGGAGGAGTCGCCGCCGCCGGGCACGGCGCACAGGCGGGGTGGGGAGCCCGGCTCCTGGGCGGGCGGGCCCCGCCTCCTCCTCCTGTCGGCGGCTGCCGCGGCGGCCACGGCAGCCGCCCGGGTTTGGCCGCGACTCCGCGGTGGGCGGCGGGGCACCCCGCCGCCGCCAAAGCCGGCTCGGGCGGTCCCGGTGGCGCCCTCGGGCCGGAGACGCCACCCCCACCGGCCTCCCCTCCCCTCCCCCTCCCGCTCGCCCGCCCGAAGGCCGCAGCCGGAGGCAAGCGGCGGCGCAGAGGTGCCCCACCGAGGCGGGCGCCCCGCCGCCGGCCGCGGGCGCCCCGCCGCCCGGCCGCGGAGCCACAGCCGAACCCGGGCGGCTGCTGTGGCCGCGGCCGCCGCGGCCCGCCTCGGTCGGGCACCTCTGCGGCGCCGCTTGCCTCCGGCCACCGACTGGAGGAGGAGGCGGGGGCCCGCCCGCCCAGGAGCCCCGGGCTTCCCCCGCCCGTGCGGCCGCAGGGGAGCGCACGCCCGCCGCCCCAGCCAGCAAGCGCCGCTGCCGCCACCGCCGCCGCTGCTTCCGCCGCCGCCCGCCGCTCCGTGGCCCCACCAAGGTACACACCCCAAGCCCCCCGCACCTCCCTCCCCCCCTCCTCCCTCCCCCCCCCCCCCCCCACACCCTCCCACGACTCCCCGCCATCACCGTCGCCAGTGCGACCCCCAATCGCGCCGCCGCCGCCACTGCAACCCCCGCCATCGCGCCCGCCCTGCCATTGCCGCCGCCGCCTGCTCAGACCCCCGCCATCGCCCCCGCCATCGCCGCCGCGCGCGAGACCCCCGCCATCACCGCCGCCGCCGCGACGACCTCCAGTCGCGCCGCCGCCGCGGCCATCGCGCCCGCCCCGCCATCGACCCCCCGCAAGTGGGCCAGGGAAAAATAATCAAACATTTACCGGGCCCCGGTGATAAAAAGGTTGGGGAGCACTGCCCTAGGGCACCTTTTTAATATACTGTGGTCCCGCAATATAGCGGGACCGCAATATATGAACTGCAAAAGGGTGGGGACCAGTGTAATTCTTTTTCCGTAATCTAGATCATTGCTGATCTAATGAATCACTTTGATTAAATTGAACATTTTTTCCTTTGTCCGTTCTTTTTCTTTTGGCAGTCAAGAAAACTGCCCAAAGTTGCTGTTTCAATCAGCAATACACAGGCAGGCAAAGAAAAGAAACATTTACAAAAAACCAAACAAACTAGCTGAGGCAAAAATAAATAAATAATAATTTCACTTCCTATGACTCTCAACAGAGGATCAGAAGTGTTCAATTTTCAGTATCAGAAATTGACACCGGAAGTTTCCACAAGACTCTAGTTTACGCCATTCTAAACGACCACACTTGCTGGGAATTGACTTAAGTTGTAGCCTTCCGACCTACACTAAAACAGTTGAACCCCCTGACAGGAGTTCAAAATGGTGCAGGTTGGGGCAAATTGGTCCACTGTAGAAACTGGAAAAAATAGTGGTCCAATTCTACCCATCAGCCACCAAACAGTGGGACAAATGGCTGTGTGGGCAGGCTCTAATGTGGTTTCTGAAGTCGCTGCTAGAATATGTGAACATTTTTCTTTCTAATTATGTGCATTACAGCAGAGATATGGTTTTGCTAAGGAACAGTAGCAATGTTGAAAGAAAAAAAAATCCAACATCTAGGATTTTTGATATGTCATTTTAAAGATTAGTATGTTTTTGTTTGCTGACTTTCCTCCCAATGCTACGCTTGTCAGAGAAACAAGAATGTTGCAATATACTCTAGCTTTTACCACCAGCTTCACTTCTTGAGTAAAAGGAAGTGCCAGAAGTTTCTGGGGAAAGAACTGACAATTTATATATTTTAAGTTTTACACCTAGAATTTGCCTGTTTCAGTAGACAAAAGGACCCTTAATCACATAAGTAGAAAAGCACCAATAAATTTGAAGTAGCTTATGCATGTTAGGCACTAATGAATGCCATCTTCTGTTTTGTCATGAAAAAAGATCTTTCGGCTGCTAAAGGAGACTGGTTTAGATTATGAATAGCGGTCCTGATTTGCAAAAATGGCTCCAGAGAGAGAATCGGAGATTCCATTGACTTGTGGCACTTGAGGTTTCTGCCCTTTTTGTTGAAAATTAATTTGTCCTGTGGGTTATTGGATTCCAGCGCAGCCAATGTATATTGCTCAGTCATCACAAATTTACTTAAAATTTAGTATAGCTGAAGTTCATTCAAGAAGACAAAAATCTACACCTGAAAGCTTCCAGAAAATCTTGTTGGAAAACCACCCAGTGCATTTCAAAGCCCTGTTTCCCCAAGCACTTTCAAAATATGTTCCTTTTATTGCTATTAGACTACATCCCAATGCCGTATTTGAGAGTATATAATAAATATGTCTAGCGAATATTGTCCTGATGGTCATTTTCTAGAGATTATTAATAAATAGTGTCTAAAGAATAGTATCATGGTGGTCAATTTCCCTGACCACTATGGCCAAAATATTATTCCTTTCCTCATAAAACCTACCTTTTAAGAATGTTGAAAATTATGTTTCTGTAGCCATGGTTCAAAACATCAGGAAATGGCTGATAGTTGTGCACAATATAATGTTCACATTGCCAGCAGGAAGAAGGATGCCAAGCTTTACATAACAAATGGCAGAGCGAATGTTGGCACCACCAACAGCAGTTGCCAAGATGTTCTACAGGGTGTCCTCTTGTGCTCCCTCTCATTCTCAAAGTGATGCCAAGCAAGGAAAAATCCCATCAGCTGACTTCATTTTTCATCAATTAACCACGTTTCTCCTAAACACAAGGAAACTGTCAGGCTGTTTTTCAACAGGTATGAATTGTAAAGAACACAAGAGGGTCTCCTATAACCCATTTTCACTGCTCCCATTGTGATTGTCAAGTTCAACATTCAGGTTGCCTTTTGCTATGTAAAGCCTGGTGTCCTTTTCTCCTTTCCCTAGAAAGCTGTCTTTGCTTTTTCCAAATCCTTTCCCTGGGTAGGCAAGCTGAGGGAGATAAGCTATATTGGATCAAAAGCTCTATGGATAGGTTGCATTCATGTTTTCAAAAAAAAAAAAAAGGTGTTCCCTTGCCTTTTCCAAATTAAAAAGGAGATGAACAGCTTGGAGTTAGCAAGAATTCCAGTTAGCACTAGAAGCCAGGGTCAAAGCCATTCATGCTATTGTGAAAGAAAGACAGGGACAAAAATCAACTCATTTGAAATGGGATGTTGGAGGAGAGTTTTACAGATACCATAGTCCAGGCATGTCCAAACTTCAGCCCTCCAGATGTTTTGGACCACAACTCCCACAGTTCTTTGTCATTGGCAATACAAGCTTGGAATTCTGAGAAGATGTTTAATGAAAGCACCCAGTGCTGGATGTACATATCTACTTGATACTTTTGTAATGCAGAAATAATTTAGATTTGTCTTACAGAAGTAGGTCCTGACCTTGGGCAACCCAGATGCACTTGGACTGCCATGCCCAGCAGCCTTCACCACTAGCTTTATTGACAGGGCTTTGGGGAGTTGCTGTCTAAGAACACCTGGTTACCGAAGATAAAGGACTCTTGTCTTACTAAAGTGTGTGTTAATTCCTTGGAAACACTTGGCAAAATGACCCTTTCTGGAACAATGTCACTCTATTACTTCCAGTAAGGGAATCCTGGTTTTTCTGACTCCTCAAAGAAAACCTGTCTTTTGACTGTTTCTATGACCTTTGGTTGTCCTCCAGGCATTTCCCTCCCCAAGCCACAAAGCTGCCTATAACTTTAGAATGTTCTTGCTGGCATGCTGCTTTACAGACGCTCAGTCTTATAACAAAGTAGTTGGTTTTCCCTTTTGAAAGGTATTTTTGAGGATCAATGTTTCAGCCCCAACAGCCTGGATTCTCTCCAAATAAAAAATGTGGGTTGGACCAACCAGTCATTTTCAAGATAAGCAAGATTTGTTTTTGTTTTTTTTTTTTTTAGTTCTATGAATTATTTTAAATCTGGGGACATTTGAGGTCACTTGTTTCACCTTGAGGGGAGGAAGTAAAAGAGTTGTACTTTGAAAAAAATGTCACTAGAAAATTATTTGCCCAAATCACCCCATTGATTTTAAACTGTGAAAAGATGCACTGCGATAAAGGAGATGTGTATAAAGATATTAGGATAATATTTTCAATAGAACTAGAACAAAAAGAAAAGGAAAACTCCAAAATACACACTGAAATAAAGTGAAATAATAAGAGCTCAATGATCATGATGGAGGATTTTGTACAATCATAATATTTATCCAAAGTCTGGAAAATGTCAATATGTCTTTTAAAATATTGGGCCTATCAAATGGAAACCTCTTAAGGTAATATGTCTTTCGATTAGCTAAGTAACAACTAGTAAACCATTAAAAAATCTTTGTAAATATTTGGATTTCTTGTTACTTTTAATGTACAATGTAAATACAATATAATGTACTTATACTCAAAAGTATGCTTATCAGTCTTACATTGACAATACAACAGTGGCTATTAAAAACTAATATGGACAACAAACATGTTTTGGATCACCCAAGCCTTGCTGAACAGAAGATTAAATTCATCACCCGTTTTTTGTTCCATCAATACATCCATTCCAGCGTTGAGGCTATCATCTCTACACAGCGCTTACACAGCTGCAAGAAATGAGATACTGTGTGAAAACCAGATAGTGGCACAATAGACTGGAAATTTTAGATTAATAAACCTCTTCCAGTGGAGAACTCAATAACTTTTACAGTTTTATCTCTGGCTATTTGTTTCTTTGAAGATTTATGCTCCTTTCAACAGGTATGCATCCTATGTCTCATTTCTCCCAGTTAAAGAAAGAGAGTTTTAAACAGGTTTCTGAGTGACATAATCGGGAATTGGCAATGATCTAGGCTTTCATATGGAAAAAAATGAGAAAGAAAGCACCAACTTCCTAGTTAAATAAGAACATCTTGATGGGCCACATTGGAATGGCCAGAGAAAGATCTGCATACTGGTTAAGTGAATCTAGTAACCTACCATCAATAGAGCACCCATGTGCTTGTTCACTGTTTTTATCAGCCAGATCCTTTATGGAAGAATTAAAACTCCTTTTGCTGAAGGCTGGTTTAATTGATTGATTCTTAAAGTTTGGAAACTAAAAACCCATCGAGCTATTACAGAGCTCTTTTAACCAAGCCTTTTCCTCTGAAAGCAGCAGGCTCAATTGAAACTGGCAGCCCACGATTTTAGGTTTCAGGCAGCTCTGTCATTCTAGAAGGAATGTGCCTGCCACTTCACACGATAGGTTGAACTGAAAGGCATGTACGTTGAATCAGGGAATCAATAGAACACTTAATGGACAATTAGGAGAACAGCTGTAGGACTGTCAGAGGCCCATCTGTATACTACTCAAACAGCCTCGGCCTGGACAGGCCACAGAAAACAAAGTGCGCTGCTGCAGGGCATTAGCTTCCATTACAAAACACCGCTTCCATCCCCCACATTGAATGTTAATATAATGTCTGCGCCCTCTCGTTCTTTTTCCCCCATTACAAAATTTAACACGTGTAGAAAATTATGGAAATTGCTCAAGCCATTTGTCAACTTACATCATGTGAATTGATCAATAAATTTTACCACTTTGTTGTTAATGTAGATAAATTTTGGCATTTAATTAAGCAATCGCAAAAATGTGGCTACTTTCAATTTCAGCAGATGCTACCTTTTCATCTCTAATGCAAGAGCTGCACCGGCAAATGCAAGCCAGTTGCTAAATATTTATAGACAACATGACAATACAGAAAAGAGTTATCATTGGTGATTTTGATGCAGAAACAATTAACATGGTTAGAAAAGAGCCCATGTGTGATGATGAAGTGAAATGATTTTCCCAGGAAATAAATTATCCTGATGTCGCAAAAAAAGGGGGGGACGCATTTATGCTCAAAGGTACATTGCATGCAACATACTAATGAAGTAATAATGGTGTTTAATTTTTTACTGGCCCTAGCCTCCAGAAAATAAAATGGATATATATATATATATGCACACATACATACCTTTGGGGAAAATGGATGGACACAGTTATCTAAAGGTACAGCTATATGTGCAGCATGGTTGTCTACATACATAGGCATTGTAGCAATACTTTGCAGTTGTTGCAATACAACATATGTGCATTGTAACAATATTTTGTAGGAATACAGGTTTAAAAGAGATAATTTAATGGGATTCCCTAAAGGTGTGTCAACAGAATCGTTGACCTTTTCCTTTTAAATGACTCAACTCCTATGTCATACTGCTGACTGCTTTTGAAGCTCTGATCTGTTTCGGGGGGGAAAAGATTTCTGTACAGTACAGAATGAGTGGGCAATGGTTCTTTCATGAGATTTGCCAAAGCTCCCTGTGGGTTATGGAATCACTTGTGCAAATCTTTGGAGCCAAGCTAGGACATGCAAACTGTGTACTTGGCATCTTGTCTGATATTCTCATCCAGTTTCTTATTTTCCACAGCCTTCCCAAAAATCTTGGTGATGATGACATGTGCTGCTTTTGTATTCCTCCTCTCTTGACAGATTTTGAGCACATCTAAAAAATTTTAAAGGACAAATATGCAGTCAGAAGGATGTAAAAAGTGGACCATTACTATCATGTATTCAAGAAGACTCCTACATTACAATTCTAAATATCACATGGCAATTTTGTTTTGTTTTCAAAATGGGAGTTTCCAAAGCAACAGGCCAGATTGACTCACTATTGGGGAACAAAATACTAACAATAAGAATTATTATTATTATTATTATTATTATTATTATTATTATTATTATTATTATTATTATTATTATTATCATCATTATCATCATCATCATCATCATCATCATCATCATCATCATCATCATCATCATCATCATTACACAGCAGACTAGGCTGGATTTTGTATTACCAATCACTAGTCGAACTCTTCCCAAGTGTTTAAGACCAGTGCTCCCCAACCTTTTTGTCCCCATGGACCGGTGAATGTTTGATGATTTTTCCGTGGCCCGGGGCTGGGGCTGGGGATAGATGGGGGGTGCGGGGGTCAGCGGGGGCAATAGGGGGGATGGGCATGAAAACAGAAAAATGGCATTTGGGGTTTTTGTTTGTGGCGCCCTCGGGCGTTGAGAGGTCTGGGGGTTTTGACGGACGGCCAGCGCACGCACACCCGGTTCCCCGGCCTCTTTGTGTGTGTGTGGGGGGGACAACAGCCCCGTGGGCCCCCGGCGCATCCTTCCTCCTCCGCCCTCCTCCTCCTCGCCCTCCTCCACCACCACCACACCAGCAGCCATGGCGGCGGTGGCGCGTAGAGAGCTGTTTTTTGCTGCCCGGGCACCTTTTTTCGTTTGTCGGTGCTGCTGCTGCCGCCGGCGGGGAGCGCTGGAGGCGTCGTCGTCATCGGGGCCTTCTACCCGCCGCTTTTTGCGCCCTTTTTAAAGCATTTCCAGGTGCCCGGGGCAGCAGCCGCATGACCGCGCTCCTCTGTCCCTCGGGCGGCGGGCGGCTCCTCCTGCGCTCCTCCAGCCTTCTTCTTCCATTGGCTGCCCGTGGGAGAGAAGAGGAGGAGGAGGAGGGCGGCAGCGGCGGAGGAGGACGCGCCGCCGCCGCCGTGGCTGCTGCTGCTGGTGGTGGTGGTGGAGGGCGAGGAGGAGGAGGGCGGAGGAGGAGGAGGATGCGCCGCCGCTGCCGGCGGCGGCGGGCAGAGTAGGGAGGCAAAGGCAAAGGCAAAGGCAAAGGCGGCGGCTCCTCCTGTGCTCCTCCAGCCTTCCTCCTCCACCGGCCGCCCGCGGGAGAGAAGAGGAGGAGGAGGAGGGCGGCGGAGGAAAAGGGGAGGAGCCTCCCCAGCCTCCCCAGGCGGCCCGGTGCCGACCGGTCCACGGACCGGCACCGGTCCGCGGACCGGGGGTTGAGGACCACCGTTTAAGACTATGTGATATATCAGCGAATAGAGATGGGCAAACTGTTTTGGTTCTATTTGTCGGGAATTTTTTGAAAAAATTCATGTTTTTTGTTTTTTCATTTGTCGTTTCTACCCGCTTTTTATAGATTTTTATGCAGGGAAGCATTTCCATGCGCAGGCATCCTCCAACGCCCCAGACCAGAGGGAAAACACTAAAAAAATGGATGCTGGCAGAGACACAGTATAGACTAGGTATGGAGGGAGGCTGCAAAGGCAGCGGTGGGCATTGCCCAGGGTGCAAGGCAGCCGCAGAGTGACTGCACTGCAGGGCAGGGGAGGGTACTCACCAAGAGGTACGCAGCACACACGCACACAGGGAGGCTGCAGGACTGAAGCTAGAGTCGCAGAGACAGCAATCCAACCCTAACTCCCACCAGAGACTGCAAGGAGGACGGGGGCTGCCAGAGCATTTTATGCCCTCTGTGGCTGCCAGACCTGCCCACCCAGTCTGCAACCTGGGCATGCTATTGGCTGAACATGATCCCATCACATGGCTTGCCTCCATTTTGTGGCTTGTGGTGACATCCATTTTAAAGGGGAAAGAAAAATACATCGCGATGGGAGAAGACAAAAACAAACGTTTTAAGGACCCCAACCCCCCTGGTAGGTATTATCAGACAATATAAATAATTATTGCTGTGTTTTTACGGATGTCCAGGGCGTTTTTTAACATTTAAAACAGCTCATTTCATTGTGCGTCGCCATTAACGGAAACGAAACGTAACGACCACAATTTTCGTGGTTCTGTTCGTTTTGTTGCATTTTCATCACAATTTTCGTTTGTCGTTTCGTTACATAACGGAAACGACAAACGGTAACGGAAACAAAAAAATGTTCGTTCTGTGCCCATCTCTATCAGCAAATTATGCGAGCAGATCCCAATAAGGCAACTTTCTGCAGCTGACTGATGGTGACTTTGTCAACTCCAATTATTATTATTATTATTATTATTATTATTATTATTATTATTATTATTATTATTATTATTATTATTATTATCCACAATGTCCCAAGCCTTTAGATATGTCTAAAATATTTTAATGTATTAATTCAAATTGTACAGTCTAGTGTACAACAAAATGTGTTTAGCTTTTTAAATAAAATTTAGTAATGAATGCATCATTTGCCCCCTGGAAAATAGAATGAGTACTCTCTACCTAGAAAACCCAACAAGGGTTGCTATATAAGTCAGAACTGACTTAATGGTACATGATGACAATGCTTAAACACAGAAGTGTGTACAGTTTTAGCTTACATGTAAATGCATAGTTCACAGGAATTATTCTAATATTCCATCAAATTTGTAAATTTATCTATAATTGTTCTAATATTCTAAAGCAATATGCTTTCAGAATATATGTAAATCACTAGTGCTGAGGCAAAAACTACAATTGACAACAATAATCACAAAATGTGCCTAACATATATTTGAACTTGTTAGGTTGGGGATTTGTGTATGAAATGTGTGAGGATGTAACTTTAAAGATCACCTCTGAAATTCTAAAGCACACACAGAGATGTGGTCAGATAACAGGCAACATAAATGCATGTTTTAGCTTTTTCTAAATGGCCTTAGGCATGATAAAATGAAGTCCTACCGTTGACACAGCCAGGGCCCCTTAACATAGCACTCAGCACCATGAATTGACATGATTAACTGTGGTAGCTCAATGAAGTAGCTGGAGTTGGTTATGTCATCATCTGCTTTTGCGGGAAGGGGCTTAAAATCACACTATCTTTATCATAATCATCTGGAATAAGAAGATTTTTTATGTGGCCTATATCTATATCTATATACACTTTTGCAAGTTAGAAGGCACAGAGAGTGATATAATCAATGTCTATTTCAAAGCAGAAATGTTCTTCATCTATAAAATCAAGCTAAATGTCTTTCTTCTGGATTCTCCAGATAACCAGTCCCTTTACTTAAAGAAACAATTGCTGTTCACTAGGCTTGGTAGAGCAGGGCTGCTACTATATCAAAATATGTTATGCAAGGCTACAGTTAATTACTTTTGGAATTGAATTCTATTGTTTGAGAGAACTGACCCTGCAGGAAAAATCAATCAACAGGTTACAAACCATGATGGAGATGTGTAATCTCCAGGCTTAAAACCAGGGTACTTCAAGGGCCAGATGCAGGGGAGTGGTATCAGGAGACAGATATCTAGTCTCGTGTGCTCCCAGATGCATTTGGTGGGGCCACTGTGAGTTACTGGAAGCTTTATAACTCAGCTCCCTGACCCCCCAACTGATTGGTGCTTTTAAAAATTATTTATTTTGGCAAGTGCCAAAAACAGCACTTGTCAAAAGGAATAATAAAGATTAAAAAACCAAAAAATGGAACATAACGGAATGAAAATTTCCATTTTGTTTAGTTTCATTTTTTAAAAAGGCACTTTGTTTTTTGTTTTGTTAGGTGTTTATGTCATGGGGTTCCTCAGGGCTCTATACTGTCTCCCATGCTGTTCAACATTTACATGGAACCGCTGGGAGAGGTCATCAGGAGGTTTGGGCTGAGGAGTCAGCAATATGCTGATGATACTCAGCTCTACCTCTCATTCTTCACCAATCCAGGTGAGGGGTTTCTGTGCTGAACTTGTGACTGGGCCAGATAATGGACTGGATTAGGATTAATAAACTGAAACTCAATCCAGACAAGATGGAAGTGCTGTTAATGGGTGCTTTGCCAGACAGGTTAGAGGGCCATATCCCTGTCCTGGATGGGGTTGCACTCCCCCTAAGGGACAGGGTCTGCAGCTTGGGGGTGCTCCTGGACCCTGGTCTGACACTGGAAGCCCAGGTGCACTCAGTTGCCAGGGGTATCTTTCTTCAGCTGCAAAAAATATACCAGCTCTGCCCCTACCTAGACGAGCAGAGCCTCATGACAGTTACGCATGCACTGGTAACATCCCGTATTGATTACTGCAATGCGCTTTACGTGGGGCTACCTCTGAAGCTGGTTTGCCGATTGCAACTGGTTCAGAATCGTGCAGCGCGGCTGGTAAGTGGTGGGGCCGCCAGGGATCACATCATGCCGATTCTACATAACCTGCTGCCCGAGCCCAATTCAAAGTGATTGTTTTGACATATAAAGCCCTAAATGGCTTAGGACCTAGATACGTGAAGGACCCCCTCCTTCCATACAAACCTACCCGGCAATTAAGATCAAGCCAGGGGGCCCTCTTGAAAGAGCCATCCCTCAAGGAGGTGAGAGGGATGGCTTGTCGACATAGGGCCTTCTCAGCAGCTGCCCCCGAGCTATGGAATGCCCTCCCAAGTGAGATCCGCCTGGCGCCAACATTGATGACATTTTGGCTCCAGGTAAAAACCTTCCTGTTCCAGAAGTTTTTTAATTGATACAATATAGACTGTGGGTCCTCTGATGGCAATTTTAGTGTAATGATTTTAGTGTAAGGTTTTTATTATTGTTTTAATTATCTATTGATATTTGATGTTTTAACTGTTTTAATTCTTTTGATTGTAAGCCGCCCAGAGACCTTTGGGTAGTGGGCGGCATATAAGTTGTAAAAATAAATAAAAATAAATAAATAAAACAAAAAATGAAAAATGAAACAAAACGTGCCCATCTCTACTTCTGACTGCTCTTTATTTGAAAGACCCTGAAAAGGGTCACTATGTCAAAATTGAATTGATGGCATGTGGTTATGACTAAATAATCCAAAGTATTTCAGGGACATAATGTCTACATAATGGCATATATTTGTTATTAAATACAGAAGATTGTCATATCAGACCGTACTATGTTGACTGTTGTGAAGTCCACTGAGGCCTTATAAATCTAATCACACTTCACTTCCAGGCCCAGAACCCCTAAAACAGTGTTGGCGAACCCATGGCATGGGTGCCAAAGGTGGCACTCGGAGCCCTTTCTGTGGGCACCCAAGATCGGCCCCTTCACAGCCACCTGTATTCAGGTTAAATGGCCGTACTGGCACTTTGTGAATAATTAGTGAGTTTTGAATCGCAGTTTGGGCACTTGGTCTGTAAAAGGTTCACCATCACTGCCCTACAACCTGGCTGCTATGCTCCTTCTCGTTAATACACATGCAAAACCTTCTAAGTCGGAAATTTTCAGGGTGACTGCCTTCTGGTGTTTTAAGTAGCTCATCCTAACCACTGCAGCATCACCAGAAGGAGAAAAGCAAAATGTCTGACTGAATGGATGATGTCAACCAAGGGCACCATAAGGTGAAGGCAGAGTCAGCATCATGATATATGACAGAACAACATTTGAATTGAGTCCTTTGTTTAAAAAGAGAGAAATGCCAAGGATCTGACGTTTTGGTATGGAATTGTTTTCAGTTTTGCAAAGGATGATCTGATCCCATAGGAACTTAACTGGCAGTTTTTCTTCTTTTAATTTTTTGTACAACACACTTAATGTTAGGATTTATTAGAAATGCTCCACTGAGACACAGAAGCATTTTCCTAATAAACCAAGAGGTTAGCACCATTGTTTTTGGTACAACTGACCCCTGGCTTTGCTGTAAAACCAGGATCATTAGAAACGGTCCATTGGTTATATTGGAGCATTTGTAATGAAACCAGGGTGTCAGCTCTATGGAAATAATGTAAAATATCCAGATTCATGATAAAAAAACTCAATTGAAATGCATGAAACGTTTCTAATAAATCCAGATTTTAGTGGAGCTCAACCCTGAGTCCATTAAAACGTTATGAAAAAATAGTCCTTGAGCATGCATCTTAAGTACTTCTTCCTACGTTAATCTCTCATTTATTTTAAAATGTGCTGTAAAAATAGCAAAAGGCACCCATGAAAATTTGTTAAAGTTTGCCCATTTCTCCCCATCTATCTTTGAGTAGCAGATCACTTAGGAAATGCTTTCTTGAACTATTCTTGTCATTCTGAAAGCTAACATTACAGTATCAAATTTTAAGGAAACATTTGCTTTGCATGGAAGCACAGTCCACACTACAAAAGTAATTTATATCGTACATAAAGTTTGAACTTGTAAGCAGCTACAGTACTTCCATTATCACAGCCACCCCTCTCCTGCGCTCTTCCAATGCACCTTGCCTTTCGCCTTCGATTAACAGCTGCCATGCATCAGAGCTCTGTTGGGATTTCCCACAGCTCACAACTCTTTACCCTTTTTATGCATTTCGTACCAGGCTGTTCGCCTTCTCCACTTGTTCTCTGCCACTCCTTTTCTTCTAACCATTTCCTTTTTCTTTCTGACAATGGTTCCCAAGCTTGACTCCCCAGACATTCATAGACTGCAACTCCAAGAATCTCTGGCCATCACAACTAGTGGAAGTGGCTTCTGGGATTTTCAGTTCAAGAACATTTGGAAGCCCCAAGGTTGGGAGCCACTGCTTTATGACCATGTTATCTTACCCAATCAGGAATCATAACACATCATCCTGCAATAAGAATCAGATTTAGGGTAGCCATCGCACACACCAAAAAAATGATCTCAGAGGAGAAGAATCACCAAAAAGAGATTTTCACCACAAAGGAGAACGTCTTTTTGTTTAAAATTGTATATCAAATGTACATTTGCATTAATTTTAAACTAATATCTACAAATACAGTCATAATTACACATAATTAGATAATCTGAGTAGAAATATAATACTACTCTCCACAGTGCAGAAGACTGACCTAGTCAGGTGACCAGTCTATGTACTTGTTGGGTGTGCAATTCACCTAAGTGAAAGACAGTAGATGTCTTCTCAAGGTCTCTGTGCTGTCCTCTAATGGCTCTTCAGCTTTAACTCACATCCAAACTCTTCCTTTTCTGTCCATTTTTCTGCAGAGCCCTAACAGCCTTTATTTGAATTGTCTCCAAGTATTTCTGGGTACCATGGGGCTGATCACAAGCAGTATGTACATACATAAATGTTTATTATGGGCATTTATTTATTTATTTATTTATTTATTTATTTATTTATTTATTTATTTATTTATTTACCACCCTTCTTCCCGAAGGAACTCTGGATGGTGTACAACAATCACATATAACAATTAAAAACAAACATAAAACACATCAACCAAAATACAACAACAAATAATAATACTCGGCAAGATGGCGGAACAAAACAACAACAACAAAAACCTAATGGTCACCAAATTCCTCTCTGAAAAGGAAGGTCTTAAGCGCTTTTTCAATGGCTGGCAGGGACTGTGCTAGGCGAATCTCACTTGGCAGTTTGTTCCAAAGTATAGGGGCAGCCACAGAGAAGGCCCGGTTTTGAGTGATCAATTCCCAGGATTCCCTAGGAGTGGCCACCTGAAGTGAGAAAGCCTGTGACATTCTGGTGGGTCAGGCCTCAGTTGACCTTTGCACAGGCATCCTGCTGCTCTCTCTGCCATGAGCGTCCCCTGCACTACAGCTCTTCTCCATGCCGGGGATGAGACCACTCCACCCAAGCTGCCGCCAGAGCACCAGACTGCCAAACTAAGCAGCCTAGACTCCAACACGCCGGTCACCCCAGCCAGACCAGTGACCACCAGGCAGCTAAGCCAGCCAGCAGCCAGAGAGATTGACAGAGGCTAAGCTGCAGCCCCAACAGTGCTCTGGGATGGTGGTGGTGGGAACCGCCCAATTGACAAGGTGGAAAAAGAAAATAAGGGAGAGTAAAAAAATAAACTATACACACCATAACACCAGCAAGGGCATAGGACCAGCAAAGAAAAATAAAAGTAAAAATGAAAATGAAAAAACAAGAACAAAGACAAAGACAAACAGATAAGGACTCGCAGCAGAGGCAAGCTTCCTCTGCCAGCCGCTATATTGCCAAACTACTATTATTAACCAGACACAAACAGTATGTATTCAAAAAGGTAAGAGAGGAGTTGGTGAATGCATGTGTGTGAAAAGTGTTAGATACAAACACACACCAATGTTTTTACTTATGTAAAATATTTATTTTGATTTAGAGATGAGATGACAATGAATCATTATACTTCAAGGTAAAAAAAAGGCCATTCTTATCTTCCTCATCAACATATTTTCCAGAGTCTAAATGCAACCTCAGAGTTGTTAATGATGGCAAACTCAAAAACAACAGTAAGCTCATGAAGGAATTATGCAGAGAAAAACACTTTTATGCAACCTTGTTCACCATGCTGCATGACCTTGCTTTTTTCTGAACTGTACTTTTATCTTGGCTAAATTACCAATTCAAAAGTAGGCTGTAGACAAGAAGTCAGAAGAAGACTGGGACTTGGAGGTGCAGCTGTAAAGGAATTAGAAACTGTCCTCAAATGTAACGGTGTGTAATCAGAAACCATAGTTCAGATCACCAGTGTGGAGGTATTTTTGCTCACTCTGCAAATGCCAGACAATAATCAAAGCAGATGGGGCAAGGGAATCAATTCACTTGCAAGGTGGTGTTGGAGGACTGATGTACAGATATCAAAGATCACCAAAATGGCAGGGAAGGGCTCGTTCACATGGGCATTTGTCCTGCTGCTTGGTGTGTTTGTGGGAGTGGATTGGTTTGTTCTTTTTTCCAGCGTTCGTGAGATGAAAAGAAGACCAGTTTGCCCTAAACTAAACTCAGGGCACCCCAACCTTCACCTTTTAAAGATCCTATCAGGGGGGTTTATTTTATTTATTTATTTATTTTGGTGTAGATTGGAGCACTCTAGTTTAGTCCATGTCCAACATGTGTAATCAACGAGAAGGGACTTAAAACAAGACTTGGAGCAGCTGCTGACAGTTTCTCAAATCACTATACACAGGACAAATTTTTTAAAAAAATAATACATCAGCAACGATCTCGCACAAGCAAGCAAAAATAGTAATAGTAATTTAACTGTCCCTGCCCTTCCTCAGAAAATCAGAGGAAGCATTCAGTTGACAGCAGAAGGAGTCTGAAGGTTGCTTGAGGTCAATATGCTATTTGGACGTTAAAGGTTATAAAAAATAGCATATGGCTCCTCTTCACCACCTTATTGAGACCAAACCAGCCCACACAAAAAGGGCCACTGTAGATATACTCTAAATGGGTAATCAATCAAGTAAATCCTGAACTGTCATTTGAGCTAAAATGGGTAAACCAATGCAGTCATAGTTTGCACATGGAATGACAGTATGTACCAGAAAAAACAATATTGCCGAAAACACTAGGGGAGAGGTAGCAGGAGGAAAGAAACACCCAGTGTGATAATAGACTCCCTTAATAAAGAAGCTGCAGCTATTAGTTTACAGCAGTGCTCCCCAACCTTTTTATCCCTGCGGACCGGTAAATTTTTGATAATTTTTCCGTGGCCCGGGGGTGGGGGTGGGGGTGGGGAAGGGGGAGATAAAGGAATGCGAATGGGGGTCGAGCGGGAGAGAGAGAGAGAGACAGCACCACCCCCACCCTATTGGGACTCTTCCTTTCCGGCTTTGCTCGGGGACTGCCGCCGCTGAGGGGCTGGATCCTTCCCGCAGAGGAGGAGGAGGAGGAGGAGGAGGAGCAGGCGCTTAGACACCGGGAAGCGCGGGGCAGCGGCGGCAGCCAAGAGCCCGGGGGAGGCAGCAGGTGGGGGGCCGAGGGGGGCTGCTGCGCACCCCTCCCCCTCCTCCTCCTCGTGTGGGGCTGCCCCGCGGCGGCGAGGACCCGGTGGGCGGCTTTCTTTCTTTCTTTCTTTCTTTCTTTCTTTCTTTCTTTCTTTCTTTCTTTCCTTTCTTTCTTTCTTTCTTTCTTTCTTTCTTTCTTTCTTTCTTTCTTTCTTTCTTTCTCCCTCCCTCCCTCCTTCCTTTCTTTCTTTTTCTTTCTCTCTCTCTCCCTTCCTCTTTCTCCCCCTTTCTTTCTTTCTTTCTTCCTCCCTTCCTCCTTCCCCTTTCTTTCTTTCTTTCTTTCTTTCTTTCTTTCTTTCTTTCTTTCTTTCTTTCTTTCTTTCTTTCTTGCGGGGTGGGGCGATTGCATGGGGTGACTGGAGGCGATTGGGGGCATTGTGGCGGCCGGTGGCGGGGGTCGCGGCGGCAAAGAAATGACTGATGGCAGATATTAAAACATCTGGGCTGGTCTTTGGGCGCGTCCGGCGGCGACGGCAGCGGGGGGCTCCGCCTGGAGCGCGGCTGCAGGGAGGGGCACCGGTCCGCGGCCCGGGGGTTGGGGACCACCGGTTTACAGGACCTGTGTAGAGCTGTAAATGATCAGGCAGTTCAGAGGCCTCTAACTCATAGTGACCACACATCAGAAATGACTTGATGGCAGATAATAACGTCTTTGGGGTTTAATTTTTTTAAACCAAGCAATGACATAGAGAAAAAAGGTGTGGGATTAGCGAGCTACCCAATCACTAACTGGAGGCCTTAAGAGGAGGAAGGGCTATATAGGAGAAGCTGTACTAACATGCCACTATTACTTCCAAAAGGTACCTCCAGCTGCAAGGTCTTAAAAATAAAAAAGGAAGGGATTTAAAGTTAACAAAGATTGTTGACACCAGATGATGAATCTAGGAGACAAAGAGTTATATTATGCCCTTTATCACCAGCAGAAGACAGAGTAAGGCAGTCACTTGGCTCAGAATAATTATTCTATTCCTGTTTGGGAACATGCACATAGATGCCAAATGGTAGCTATAATACAAAGCTTAAAGAAAGAACAAATACCAGCATATTTTAGGAAGCTTCTAACATGCACCCTAACTTGCTTCTTGAAACACTCCTTGGTGCCTATGGCAATATTTCTGGGGGATATTTCATGCCCCTCAATGCTGAGATCCTCCCATAACTTCCCTGAAGTACAATTCCTTTCTCCAGTCATCATCTTTAAGATTGTTGTCCCCCCCTTCTTCTCCTTCCACTTCCATTATCTCATCCCTTAAGGAAATAGTTCTGGCTGCATCTCATGCTAGAGCACATCATAGTTTTTTTTCCTTCCCCTTCCTTCCTTCCTTCCTTCCTTCCTTCCTTCCTTCCTTTAATTTTTGCTTCTTCTGTTTTGTTTGGGGTGTGTGTTCATCTCTTATGGCTTCTACTCATTCTTTTCTGAGACCAAGAAACAGGGACAGGAAAGGGGGCATTGCAGGGGGCAAAGCACAGTAACCAACTCAGAAAAAATAAAGGAGATTAAGAAGGTTTTTTTAAAAGTGGAAACTGGGTTTTGTTGCAGCACTCTGGAGGAAGAGCAGTGGGAAAGGTTTGTGTGTGTCAGTTAGAGAGGCACCATGCCTTCACTTTTTTAATGGAGCAACTCCATTAAAAGGTTTAAAAGCCTATTCCTGGATACGTTCAGGATGACATAATTTTAAGGAGTATTTGATGTTGTTACTCATTTTATTTATTTATTTATTTGATTTATATACCGCACCATCTGGCACCAATGCCACTCTGAGCAGTTTATAAAAGTTTCAACATAAGTAGTACCATATACAATATACACTATCTAAAAATGAAATGATATAATAAAACATAATTAAATCAGCAACCACAAATAACATTAAAGGTCAAAGATAGGCTAGGGAAGAACAGAGACAGACTGAGTTGTCAAAACAGATCAGCAAGAATAATAATCAATAACCAGGGAAAGCTATTCTAAATAGCCAGGTCTTCAGCTGTTTTTCTTTTCTTTTCTTTTCTTTTCTTTTCTTTTCTTTTCTTTTCTTTTCTTTTCTTTTCTTCTTTCTTTCTTTGCTTGCTTTCTTTTTTGAAAGACTTGCAGCATGGGGAGCCTGGCAGCTCTCTGAGGGAAGTTGGTTCCATTAGCAAGGTGCTGCCACCAAAAAAGCCCAATTCCCTGTGACTGTTTTATGGGCTTCCTTCATTCTCAGTATTCTGGGGTAGAAGCCATTCTGACAGATAGCAAAATTATTATAATTTTATAATAAATTATATCAAGATATAGATGTACTGTGAAGTCTTCTCTAAATAGGATCCAAGTGCAGGAAGCAAACATTAAACCAGCACACTGATTTAAGATTTAAGAAATCAAACTTATTTCTGTGCCCTGAAAACATGAATCATTTCTTATTCTGCCTCCACCCCGAAATTGTAAGAGAAAAGGGAAGTGATCTGCTTTGACTTGTATTCCTGCCTTGAGCAGGGGGTTGGAATTTATGGTCTTATATGCCCCTTCCAACTTTATGATTCTATGATTCTATTATATTTTGGAATTCTGACAACTACAAAGATTGGAAGGCCAAATGTACAAAAGTTAGTCCATTTCTTAACATGACACAGCATGTGTAGAATCACTTGTATTCTATTATTTCTCTCTTTTTAAATCACAGTTTACTGGTTGATAAAAGTAAGAAATGTAGCTCTGAATATTGACAATTTCACACAGAGAGAAAAGAGAAGAAGAAGAAGAAGAAGAAGAAGAAGAAGAAGAAGAAGAAGAAGAAGAAGAAGAAGAAGAAGAAGAAGAAGAAGAAGAAGAAGAAGAAGAAGAAGAAGAAGAAGATCCTCGATAGTAATTTCTATTGAACATGGTTAAGGAAGAATTCTGACAAGATGTATTGGTCAATACCCATTGGAAATCTATTTCTTCCCAAGGGTAGATGAAGCTTCCATTTTGTAAGGTATAAATGATAAATCTCATGGGAGCTACATGTATCTTACAAACATTAAAGGGGTTGACCTTGACAACAGCTTGACCTATGGTCCAGTCAAGGAGCTTAGATCTCATTGTCAGCAAACTGCTTTCCTGGCTGTTTAAAAAAAGCTTTCTTAGTGCTGCTTAGGCATTAAACCATGCATTCAATTGGCGCATATCTGTTAAGACATCATGAATACTGTCCATGATTAGAACTATTTTATGGGCCTACCTGTCTAGTCAGGTCATACAAGAGGATATCACTTTATATTCTGTCAATTACATTGTTTAGGATTACCTAGAAACACCCATCCCAGAGATGATTAGAAATGTAGAATTTGATAAGAAGAAAATGTTTTGGAGTTAGTTCTTATCCATGTGCAAACTGGGTTTTGAGAAAACCGCTCAAAAGCAGGTATGCAGAGTACAATGAAAAACCAGCAACGAAATTCTGAGGGGGTCCCAGCCATGAGAAGGAGAGTTGAGAAATCCAAGTGGATGGTTTAAGTTTTAGCACACTGGAGGAGGAAAGACCTAAAACTGGACAGGAAATGAGGCCTTAGCAAGGTTTTAGATAATGTCAGCAAGGTATTAGTTTGCACTAAGGTGGTGGTATAGAAATATAAACAAATAAACAAATAAATGCAGGAAAGAGTTACTGAGGATTCCAGAACTTTGTGTGGAGTAACTAGGTATATTAGTGTTGCTTGACGAGATATATAAGATGACAGAATGAAAGGGCAATAAATTTGCATCACTTTTTCAAAAACACTTTGAAGAAGTAGTAAAAGATGGATGCTGTTTTAGAACCTTTATCTTCATTGTAAAGAACTATGGCAAGACAGAGTGGAAATGATGCACCTGAATGAGGAAGATGGGTCAGTATATGATCTCAAAGAAAGGACAATTGACTGGCTGGCTGGTTGGCTGACAGAAACAGAAGAGAGGCAACACTGCCAAAACATTAGAAAGTAAAAATGGAAGATGGAGGCATTTCAAATACTGATACTGTAATATTCTCTGTGTAAGAAAAGACAATTATGGTAGAATGTCAGGGAAAACTTCCTAAATGTTAGAGTAGAATGACAATGGAACCAAGTACCGTAGGAGGTACACTGGAGGCATTCAAGAGCATTAGCCACCTTCAGTTTTGATTCCAGCATTAAGAAGAGTGGGGACTCAGTGGTTTTACAGCCCCCTTTGAATTTGGTTATTCTGATTTTATGAGTCCATATGGACATTGGCCAACATCCTATGCTAATATGTTCTCTGGGTAAACAGAATTACATAAGAGTTTTGTTTGTTTGTTTGTTTGTTTGCTATTTTCTGTCTGTCATGTACCTATATACACAACCAATTCTACAGCCCAAGTATGCCTCAGTATGGAAATGATCACACACAGTGGTTCCCAACATTGGGTAACCCAGGTATCTTGTACTTCAGTTCCCAGAAGCCTTCACCACTAGCTGTGCTGGCTGTAGGTTTGGGGAATTGCCAGGTTGGGAACCACTGATCACACACAGAAGTTACATGGCATTCAGTTTACAGTATGTGATTGCAGTAGAATTCTGGCCACTGATGCCAGTAAGACCCTTATTCAGAATTAGCTCAGTTTATATGCCTGTGAAGATTCTCAGTCATCCAGATGAGTTTATCTTGAAGTTGAGACATGGCAACTGGACTTCTTTTCTTGAGAGGCTGAAACGTTTCACTGCTCAGCCAAACAGCTTCGTCAGTCTGAGGAAAGCTAGCTGTGAGTCCTCCATTTTATAGTTTACTTTGACCTCATATCACCCTGAGACCCAGGGCCAATGGAAGAACCTGGTTATTCCCTACATGGCTGGAGAGTCTGAAAAGCTTAAAAGGAGTTTTGACAAACATCACATCGCTGTTTACCTCAAACCCACAAACACACCAAGGCAGAGACTCATCAAGACCAAAACACAAAAGGAGTAATATAGTATATGCAGTCCAATGCAGTGAGGAGTGTGCAGACCTCTATATTGGAGAAACTAAGCCATTAAACAGGAGGATGGTCTAATACAGGAGTGGCAACAGCTCAGAATCAGCAGTACACCTCCACTTCCCTCCACTCATTCAAAGATGAGGAGGATATACACATATTAGACAGAGAAGAAAGGTGGTTTGAGAGAGGGCTCAGAGAAGTCATTCATGAGTATTGAAAACCCCTCTCTCAACAGAGGTGGGGGCTCAGGCACAGTCTATTTGCTACTTATCAGGCAGTGATTTCAACAATCCCCAGACAAATCAAAAATACTTCACACCTCCAGCAGCAAGACCATGGCTAACGTAATGACTCATACTTTATGGGTGTTGGGAAGGTTGTAGAGGTGAAACTTTCATGCACCTTAGGCCATTGTCCATCTAATGAGCCTATTGAGACCTTTGTCCACCTAACAACCCTATTCAGGCCATTGTCCATCTTATGAGCCTATTTCAGACCAGGATGACATGAGGACGAAGTGAACGATAAGATGGAGGACTCACAAGTACCTTTCCTCAGACCGACGAAGCTGTTTGGATGAGCAGTGAAATGTTTTAATTTCTTCTTGAAAAGAAGTCCAGTTGCCATGACTCAACTTCCAGACTCAGTTTACATGGCTGTTTCTTGACTCTATACTTCTTGGGGGGGGGGGGAGATCTACAAAAATGATTTTGTGATAGTTCCTACACAAGAAACATCACATCTACTGCATCTTGACTTGCTCTATTGCTTAGCAATATTGTTTAAATATATATTCATTATAGTTTGCTTAAAACTATAGAAATAACACTCAATTCACCTTCTTTACAAGGCTCCAAATGAATTGGAATGGTGCATGCTCTACAGTTTTACAGCAGAGGCCTTTATATGGGGGTTGTGTTAATTGTCAAGGAGACGGCTTGCATCACAGATGTGGGGTAGGAAGAAATAGCTTAATACAGGAATAAATGCTCCATGTTTCAGTGGTTTGTTGGATAATAGCTCCACTGCTGAGATCAGCTGTGTATATCGCCTGTGTGTGTGTGTGTGTGTGTGTGTGTGTGTGTGTGTGTGAAAGCATATTAATAGAATTCTATCTCAACAGATTTAATTCTTAAATGCTACACATACTTGTTTAAACCCTCATTTTAAAAGTAGGAAAGGTTAGATTATAACATCAGTTTAGCTCTCTTTGAAGCAGGTAATAATTAAGTTGATTCACTGTTGCAATTACTGTCAAATCCCCCTTAATTACCAGAGATTTTATAGCAGCTTCATTATATGTCTGCTGTAATGCATTGTGGCCCTAAGGAGAAGGGGTTGCAGGAAATTCTGCATAGCATATATAATTCTCATCTGCAGTTAAAGCTTGCCGTGAGAGCCTCTGCACTAAATTTATCTTTTTTTCTCTCTTAGAAGTTTTTTTCTTCCCATTATTTCAAGTAGTTTAACTGAAGTAACATCACTAAAATACCTACCTAACTTTCTAAGCGAGAATTGATCTTTTCACAGATTTTAGAACTAGAAATACCAAATGAGCAAATAAGCAATGAATTATTTGCTGTGGAAAGCTCACTATCAAAAAAATTAGGAGCAGCAATTTTATAATAAGTGAACAGTGCTTTTAATCACATACATCCCTCACATTTTAATAATTCCTTCAAATCCTGAATTTAAGTGGCCCTGTATCTTGCCTTATACAGAAAAGTGACCATCTTAAAAAAATAGTTTCTATATGTTATGTGCTGTAAAATAACTTCCAACTTCTAGCAACCTAAATAGGGTCTGGAGGGATGTAACATGTTGAAACATTCCAAGCTGTAACAAGCATCTGGATGCTAGGTGTACACTCTATCCATTGCACCACACTTGCTCTCTATGGTTCTACACACTGAGGAGATTTTTCTAAATACACAGATTTGCTTTTCTATTTAAAAAGGGATTTTTTTAAAAAATCCAACAATGTTTGACAAAGATCCATTAACTTTCAGAATCTGTGAAGAACAGTGAGAGAAGAGCCACAAAATGTCAAGTGTTGGGTGTGTGTGAGGAAAATAGAAATGAATGAGAGTGAATTGATCTGTTCAAGCAGCCACCATTAATAAGTATTAGGCTTGTGGAAATATTTAGCTAGCTAGCTAGTTTACATTTTGCTTTCTCTCTGAGGAAGTCAGAGGAACAAATTAAGCTACCTTCACAATTTCTAGCCTTACCATGACAGCCTTATGAAATAGGTTAAAGTGAGAAATAGGGACTAGAGGCCAGGTAGGCAGCAAAATAATCCAAAGAAAGGACAGGACAAAAAGGCGGGTCCTCAAAGAAATCAGGGAAGATCCAATAAATCATCCGCAGGGGGGCACACTGACGTAGGCATGCCACCAAGTGACAGCAGCAAAAGTAATTCAACTAGAAAGGTTAGATGAAAGAGGGAAACACAAATAACTTTTGTTTACCCCTTGTAATTTAATATAAATCATTGGGGTTTAAGAAGCAATCTTTTGGTAAATCCCTCACTTCACATTCAGCTCTAAAAATGTGGAAAGCAGCTGCAATGGTCCAGCAACCTCCCTCAAAGCCCCAGCTAACATCTCTTATGATGAGGAAAGATGGGATGGACAGTTTAACAACACATGATTAGCAACAAAAGCTCTCCTTTGCAGGGTAGGGCTATCTTAGCAGCAGGAAAAAGCCTAAGCACTCTTCTTGTTTACAACATTGCCCTTCTTTGGTTTGGTCTACATGAGACTCAGAATGAGAGAAAGTTTTCCAACCAGCTGTATTATTCCCAGTATGCAACATTTGGTTTGGTCTACATGGGATTCCCAGTGTGGTACAGAGTATATAGAGGCCTGAAAAGCAAACTATCAACTGGCAACTGGCCAAGAGAAGTAACTGTTGCTTTTACAAGAGTGAAAATGAGAGACTATGTTTTTAAGGCCTTAAGAAAAATGAAATCTCTACAATTTGAGAACCAGAGAGTAACAATGAGACAGGACTTATCTCCAGAGACCTTGCGAGAAAGAGCTGTCCTTAAGCCCTTCGCACAGAAGCTGTTTGATAAGGGCATTCGCTTCTCATGGGGTGTTCCAACAGCAATCTTGATTTTTAAGGACAAGGTCTTATATCGAGCCAGCAATGCAGTTGAGGCGCAAAGCTTGCTACAAAGATTTTCTGCAGTAGAAGAAAAGACTCATGAAGAGCAGAGGGCGGGAGAGAACGATGACAGTACTGATGATCTACAGGAGGAAGACTAACCGCCCTAGGAGGAGAAATATGGAATGAAATAAGAAGAAACTTCTAAGGGGGGGGGGGGGGGAGAAGAAGCCTGTTAAGTAGGAGAGTGGACTGCAATGGGAGTTTAATGGGATAATTTTTTTTCCTTCTTTCCTTGTTTTTTTGGCCTAACTAATGGGAGAAAATGTATAGTGGTGGGTTGGATTATGTGGGAAGCTGAGAAAAATTTTTTTGACTAAAATGTAAGGGAGGGAAGTACATCGGAGTAGGTGGAATCCAGAGCCTAATAAAATTGGAGGGTAAATTTCGCTCCACCCTGGTGAGGGATTGGTTGGGGGGTGGGGGAGGGGGGAACCAAGAGGAGCAAGGGAATTAATGACTAGGAATTCTAAAAGTAATGATGGCGGGGGAAATTAAGGTAATGTCATTAAATGTAAATGGTTTGGCTTCAAATATCAAACAATTTAGACTCCAGAAACTATTGCAGGATATGAAAATTGACATAGCATATTTGCAGGAGACCCACAAGAGAAAGGATGATTCCAAGCTTTGGAATGTAAAGGAATGGAGCAGACTGGTTGAGTCAAGGGGTACAAATAAGGCAAGGGGGGGTAGCAATTTTAACCCACTCAAGGTTAAAAGTAGAAACTCTAAGGGTACTCTCAGACAAGGAAGGGAGATATGTTTTCTGGAAACTACATGTGAATGGCAAATTATACACATTGGCTAATATATATGCGCTCAACAAAGGACAGAAAGGGTTCCTAAAAGGAATTCTACGGAAATTAAAGAATTTTTATGAGGGTGAGATTATACTGGTGGGTGACTTTAACTGCGATCTGAGAGACAAAGAAAAAGGAGTACTGAAGGAGTTGAATTTAAAAGATGTGCATGAGATTGTATCTCAAAGGAATGAACCTACTTACTTTTCTAAAAGGTACAAAAAGTTCTCTTTCCTAGATTTGATTTTAGTTAAGGGGAACTCTCAACTAGAAGTCTCAAGAGTAACAACATAAACAATTTGGTTGTCGGACCATGCACCACTAGTGATGGAATTTAAGACATATCAAGAACAGAAACTTAAGAGATGGCGATTTAATCCTAGATATTTCTGGAAAGAAGAAGATATAGAGGATTTGAATCAAAAATAGAGTTATTTTTTAGGGAGAATAGCAATTCAGCTGATATGGAGGTGGTCTGGGATGCAGGGAAATCTGTAATAAGAGGATACTGTATAGCAAAGGAAATCGAATTTAGGAAAAAGATGAGAGAGAGAAGACAATTGAAACTTCAGGAAATTGGAGAATTGCAGAAACAATTACAAAGAAAGTACAGTAAACAAGTCAGTGCTCAGTTAGAGAGGGCTAAAAAGGATCTATATGAGTTGGATTGGACATGGGTCTGGAAACGAGATTTATTGGTGAAAAATGACTTCCAACGCATCAACATAAATACTGTAAGAAGGCTATCCAATTATTTGAAGAAGAAAAAAGATAAACAAGCTATAGGGGCAATTAAAGGAGGAGAAGGTGTAAGATTATATGGGGATAAACAAATAAAAGAGGAATTCGCTAAGTTTTTTCAAAATTTGTATAAACAGGTAAAGCAAGAGTCTAAGATAGCATTATATAAAGACCCAATTAAAGAAGATGATTTGGAGAGTATCAACCGGGAAATAACAGATATTGAAATTCAAGAAGTAATTAATGAATTAAAGAAAGGGAAATCTCCGGGGCTAGATGGTTATACTCCCGAGTATTACAAAATGGCGGTGAAACACTTAATACCAGAAATGAGAAAGTTGTTCAATAATATTCTGAAGGGTGGCAAAGCCCCAGATTCGTGGAGAAAAAGTGAGATAGTACTTATACTAAAAAGCAAAAAGAACCCCATGGAATGTAACTCTTATAGTCCTATAGCTTGGCAAACCAGGATTATAAAATCTTTACTAGAATATTAGCAAAGAGGTTAGCAACCCTTCTACCAAAGCTAGTAAATGAAGATCAATTTGGATTTGTTAAAGGGAGATTAATAGGACACCCCTTAAGAAATATAATTAACATCTTAACACATAGAAGAGAGTCGAAACATCAGGAAAAATTGGCATTACTAAAACTTGACGTTTATAAGGCATTTGATACAGTAAGTCATGAATATTTAATTCAAGTTCTAGAGGAATTTGGATTCAAGGGCGAAATAGTGCAGGCAATAAAAGAAATTTATAGTAACAGCAAAGCTGTTGTCAGGGTTAATGAAGGCTGGACAAATGAAATCTTAATACAAAGAGGGGTTAAGCAGGGGTGTCCCTTATCTCCGTGGTTATTTATCCTAGCAATGGAGCTTTTGGCGGACAAAATTAGAAATGCGGTAAGGATACAAGGATATAAATTGGAGAAGGAAGAAGTAAAAGTGAACCTTTTTGCCGATGATGTCTTAATAGTTTTATGGAACCCATTGGAGGGATTGAAGGGAATCATGATTATATTAGAAGACTTTAGAAAATGTACAGGATTAGGCGTGAATATTAAAAAATCAGAAATAATGTTTTACAATGTTAAATATAGGGAACAAGAGGAAATAAGGAAATTAACGGGAATGACAATAGGGACAAAAAAACTTAAATATTTGGGAGTTATCATAACTAAAAACTTAAATAAACTAAGAGTAACAAATTTTAAGATGGTATGGAAAAAGATACAAAAGCAACTGGGCGAATGGAAGAATAGAGTATTAGGACTTATGAACAGAATTAGAACAATTAAGACATTTATAGTCCCTAAAATATTTATTTATTTATTTATTTATTGTTGAATTTATATCCTGCCCATCTTCCCAACGGGAACTCTGGGCGGCGAACATGGCTGAACAATTCAGCAAATACAGGCAGAAAATACATAACAGAACAATAGGAGACAAGACCAACGGGTCAACAGGAGTTAAAATAAAACATATTAAAAAAAGCAGAGGCGAAGGCGCACCCTTAAATTCTGAACTCGCCGCTGCTATAGAATTCAGCAAGTTATCGATGGCGGATTTAAAAAAAAAAGGGGGGGGCTAAGCTAGGTCGCCAAAGGCCTCGCGGAATAGGATGGTCTTCACCGCTTTACGAAAGGCCAGCAGGGACTCTGCAGAGCGCACTTCGCTAGGCAGGGAGTTCCATAAGGATGGAGCGGCCACCGAGAAAGCCCGGTTCCGGGTTAGGGACCGCCTGGCTTCTCGGGGGGATGGAACCTGCAGCGAGTGCACTCGCGACTGCCGAACCGGTCGGGCCGATGTTGACCGCTGGGCGATCCGCTCCGCCAGATATTGTATCTTTTTCAAGTGCTACCTATATGTATTCCCAAAAATGTCTTAAGAGAATGGGATAAGGAATTAAGAACTTGGGTATTTGGGGGAAAGAAGGCAAGGGAAGTCCAAAGATTGATTTATATGCCATAAGAGGATCTGGGATGGGGTCTGCCGCGGTTGGAATTTTACTATGAATCATTTCAGTTGAAATATCTACTGGAACTCGATGGAAGAAACAAAAATAAGTGGGTAAGAATTGAGGATGAAATAAATAATGGAATTGGCAAGTTTGGTATCTATACAGATAGGGAGCAAAGTATTCTTAAGACAACAAGTGGCCCTAGAAAGGTGGCCTTTAAGATATGGGGGAAATGGCAAGCTAAATGGAAAGGAGGATTTGTACAGGGTAAACCTTTGGAAAGTCTAAGAAAGGACGGAGACTCATTCGAGGAAGGTTTATGGAAAAAGTTAGCGTGTAAAGGGTATTACTGTATTAAGAATTTGCATAAGAATGTCAAACTAATTCCTTTTCAGGAATTAGTTAATGCTATGGGGGGGAAATATTGGTTGAATCTGTTAGGGTTATATAATAGAGTTAAGTTATATTTACAAACTGAAGTCCCCATACAAGAGGAAAAGAGGTTTGGGAAAATTCATAAAATTTTAGATTTAAAGGGAAAAGGATTGACAGGTCAAATATATAAACTTATGGTTACAGATAAAGATTTTTTGTTTAAAGCATTGCAAAATAAATGGAGCAATGAAATGATATTAACAGAGGACGATATAAGGAAAATGATGAAAGGTATTAGAGAAATAAAATTGGTGAAATTTAGAGAATTAGAAAGGAAAGTTATATTCAAATGTTATAGAACACCGACACAACTTGCATACATGATAAAAGGATTTAAACCAAATTGTTGGCATTGTAACAATGAACCAGGTTGGTATTCCCACCTTTGGTGGGAATAGGAATAGGAATAGGAATAGGAATAGGAATAGGAATGCAATTTATTGTCATTGTATAAATACAACGAGATTAAAAGTGCCATCCAGTCAGTCATTCACACAACCCAGCATAAAAATCCAAGACGTAAAATCTACAATTTAAAAACAAACCATCCATACACATACTCCAACATTCACATGCCAAAACATCACTTACACTCATTTAAATATGACATAAAATCCAAACATACCCACATCCCTACACTCTTTCACCTAGCAACATTCCTACACAATCCATAAAAACTACAATTTAAAAAACAACAACAGCCATACACCTATACGATATATATGTAACACATTCAACACCAATATTACCTGTCAACTTAATTTTTAACAGAGTTTAGCATGGATAATGCTATTGGGTAAAAACTATTTTTGAATCTTTCCGTCCTTGTTCTAATAGATCTATACCTTCTGCCTGATGGTAGTGTGGTAGGGAATGTGTTAAAGTTAAATCATTTTGGAATATAATCCTTAGGAAAATAGAAAATTGGTTCAAAATTAAATTAGAAATTAATGGAAGTTTATTATTTATGGGTATATTGGGTTGTGAAAAATTAAGGGCCGTAGACCAATATTTATTGAAAGCAATGCTAATAGCGGCACATGCAGTGATCACATGGGGATGGAAAGATTCCACTAAATGGAATGAGGATAATTGGAATCTATATCTTCTTGAAACAATACAATCAGACATATTGGCAAGATTAAAAATGGGAAGATTGGGAAATTACGAAAAAGAAAAGTGGTATAGTTATTTTAGATGGATTAGGGAAGAAAAAGTATCCAAAGAAATATGGGAGAAATGTAAAAAACTGAAGGATTGGCTTAAGCTATGAAGAAAGTAAGGAGGTTTAAGAGGAAGCCAAAGACATTGGTGAAATGTACTAAAGAGCTTGTAGGAAAGAATGGAAAATAATTTGTTCTTCGGTTCCAGGGGTTGGGGAGGTGTTGGGGAGGGGGGATTCAAAAACAAGCGACGTAATTACATATTATTCTGTATGTATTACTTATTAGTTTCTCAAAAATTAATTAAAAAATAATGTTAAAAAAAAAAGTACTTGTCGATGTAAATAGGTATATGTGCGCACATCCACACATTCACTTCATTGGCAATAAGCATCATTCAATTCAGGAAGACTTAACAAGCATTTTTTTGCAGATTATTCTGTCTACATTGTACAGAATTAAAGTATGATCTGAGAAAGGTAGTGATTGATGGGAGGAAGTAGTACAACTACTTGTACATGCACCCACCATGATCCAGATTTCATCAACGTGGCAGTCATGATCACTGTCTTATCAGTTTAGGGTGACCCTATAAAGTACTATCAGGTATCTTGAGAATCTGAAAACACTTGTGATTGCTTTCTGGTTACTAACTGTTTTAAAGGCTTTTCAGGTGCCATCCCCCAAGTTTTCAAGCTGTAGAAGCAGGCTTTTATAAAAGCTGAAGTTCAAACAAAATTTGATTGCAATCATGGTATTACAATGTGTGCTGAATGTTACATACATGCATGCATTCGTAATTCCAAACTAGAGATGGGCATGAACCAAACTATGAACTGTAAAAACCCACCTATCAGCTGACAGATGTGCCCATGTGCAGGGATAGATGGCCTGGCTGGGAAGTTGGTCTACTGTCTCTAAAGATGGTGATGGAGAAGGATGAAGAAGAGGAGATTAAAGGGAGGTGATGGGGGCAGTGGGAAGGGGGTGGGTCAGCAGCAGAGGGGGGTGGAGGCATCAGGCTCACCTCCATCTGGCATGAATAGGTGGGGGAGCATAAACCAGTTCCTTTTTCTGAGGTTCAGGGGTGGTTCAAAGTTGATGGGTAGCCTCTAACCATTAACCATCCCGATTTGCCATTTTTCCAGTATGCATCCATCTCTGATCCAAACCCAATGTGGATATGAGATATTCTCAGCTTTGCATGAACAGGTACCACTGATAGTGGTCACTTTATTTAGAAGAATAAAATAGCCCCCCAAAAGAACAAGTTTCAGAGGATAGTATTTATTACAGTCAAAACAATTTTTTTCAAAGGCAATCATGAATGTAAAATACAGTAAAACCCCAACTATTGCAGGGTTAGGGACCTCACCCGACCCACAATAATTGAAAATCTGCAATATGAGGATGCTGGGTTAGTTTGGGACTGCATGGGCTCTCTGGGGGCTCTTGTACTTACCCCAGGCCTGGTGCTGCCCCAAACAGGCCTGCAAGGGGCTTTCTAGTTCCCCAGAGGCCCCAAAAGTGCTTTCTAGTGATCTGGAGCTCACTTTTGGTTTACCAAAAGTCACTTCCGGTTTGCGGGGAAGCACTTTTGGGCCTCCGATGAGCCTGGGAAGGCCTTTCCTCCTTACCCCAGGGGGCCTTTTTTCATATACTGTGGACCCGCAATATACTGGGACTGCTGTATATGAACTACAAAAGGGCGGGGGACAACTGTAGTACAGATGTTTAATCTCTAACAAGCAGGTAAGACATTTCAATTATCCCTTGCCTGTTGGAAAATTAGACCAACAATGTTCATACTTGACCCAGATTTTCACTTAAAAGTTGGAAAGCAATGCCCCAAAGGTTTAGCTGCTTGGGATGTCCATTTTGTTTAACAGAGGTGGGAAATAGGACAAAATATTTTTAATCTGTATTTTGTTATTAATTGTTATTAGTATTTTATTTGCATTTCTAATGTTTTTTTCTTATTGATTATATAATTTGCTGTTGATTATTTGATTTTTTATATTTGTTTTATTGTACTGTACGAGTTGTTGTTAAGTTGCCCAGAGTGGCTTTTTGTTGTATGTATGTATGTATGTATGTATGTATGTATGTATGTGTATGTATGTATGTATGTATGTATACATACATACATACAACAAAAAGCCACTCTGGGGAACTTAACAACAATCTAAATATACAGTACAATAAAACATATGTAGAATAAAACATAAAAATATATGTTTATTGATTAGCCAAACATTTGTGTTGTGGTGGTGGAGATGCTGCTATTGAAATTCTTAGTGGGTTGAAAAAAATGAAAGATTCCAAGACGTTTTTTTTTTAAAATGTATACCCATGGGTTAGTCGGCCAAGTTGACAGAACTATAATTCATAGAGATGGGCACGACTCAGCAAAATTTTTGTTTTGTTTTCGTTTTTTCATTTTGTTTCGCAACGAAAACGAAAACAAAAATTTTTCAGAAGCAAAACGACAACGGAAACGAAATGAAAAATTTTGCCGTGTTTTTCGTTTTCATTATGGCAGACACATTGCATTGAAAAGAATGCTAACAAAACAAAAATTTTCATTTTTGTTTTTGTTTTTTCGGTTCGTTTTGTAACAAAAACGAAAATGAAAAATGTGCAAAAACCCCCCAAAAAATGAAAACGAACCGAAATGGACCCCTAAACGAAAAATGAAAAACAAAAAATTATTTTTTTGAGTCGTGCCCATCTCTAATAATTCACACAGCAGAATGGAGCAAAAAAAGTTCTAACTGGGGTTCTTCTGCAAAAACGATCTATGGCTATAACATAGAAGGAAAGAAAACAGTTAATATGTTTGAGCCTCGTGATCTTGTAAATGCATACACCCAATGACTAGGGAGGTTTGAAGCAAATTATAGGGTGTGGAAAACTCACTGATGCAAGGAGGGAAGAAATACAGTGGCTGAAAGCTGGATATCCAGATGTATAGGAATTTGAGTAGATAACCCTGAGAAAAGAGTCACTGAGAGAAAGCTAGGGTTATTATCATGGGTGCTCAGGCTTGGACGAATCCCTTCCTTCTTGAGAATTTAAAACGAACGAAAGCTTGGTGAGTTCTGAAAGTGGTTTTTGTGGTTGAAGACGGGCTATGGGTGAAGTTGTTGTTCCCCTCTCTGTTCCACTGACCAGTTCCAAAAATACCCCATTGGATCTTGTCCATACATTTGGCCTTCCTATCAACTGCTGGAAACCCAAAACAAAAACTGTTCTTCACAGCTCACATCATCATCTTGCAGATATTTTTTCCCCACATCACAAGTGGGGCAGGGCGGGGGAATCATTCCAGATTACAGCCCATGAAAATGAACTTGCAAAACTTCCAGAAGAGGAGAGTGAATAATAATGTCTCCCCTTATAAGAAAGGCATTTACTTCCCAGCCTACAATTAGACCCCAAAAGGGCTTGAGTGTCACAGACACCCTTGGCAGCTGTGTTAACAGTAAAGGAGCTGCCTTTGTATAGCAGTACAGTTATTAAATTTCTCCAGAGACCATGACTCATTAATCAAATATTCATGCATCTCTGTAAATACAGGCTAAACTGTGAACAGCCTTGGAGCTGAGCATCCCAGCACAAGCAGTCTTTCATGTAAGGCTGACAAAAGCCCTGAGAACAAGCGGTCATGTTATGCATTCCTAATGCTCTTATGTACCCGGATGCCTAAAACTGAGAACACCAAGTGATCTTACGAAGGGCAAGTGTCACAATTAAAATTACTCTGCTGTTGCTTCATCCCATTTTAAGAATATGGAATCAAAGCCTACTGTTCTTTATTTAACATCAGAGAAGTAGCTTTTCTCCACAAGGATTTTCATTTGGACGAGCCAAAATACTGCTTTGCAGCTTAACTTGTGGAGTTTGGAAAACTGAACTTCTGCAGATAGATATTAGCTTGTTATCATTTGCAAAGTCATCCTTCTGTTTTTCACCCAGGGGTGTCTTTCAAGAGACACTTGGTCAACATATTGAAAGTGAGTGGCAGACCTTGCTTGGAAAACCATAGCTTTCCAAGCTGGGTCTAAAGCTGCCAGGTATGGTCAGTTAGGCTTTCGCCGCTATTAGTCATAACATTTGGAATCTGTTTCGTAGAGGCACATAAATTACTGTCAAGAAATAACTCTGTTAGGACTCTACTACCAAATTCCCTCTCTCTCTCTCTCTCTCTCTCTCTCTCTCTCTCTCTCTCTCTCTCTCTCTCTGTGTGTGTGTGTGTGTGTGTGTGTGTGTGTGTGTGTGTGTGTGTGTGTGTGTGTGTGTGTGTGTGTTGTTCTGTGCCACTAATACAGAATGTCTAGTGGACCTAATGGAGCTTTCAAGGTAAGTGAGCTATTTAAGGAGTGTTTTTTTCCAGTCTCAAACCCCCATGGAAGGGAGCTTCCATGGTCAAGGGGGATCTAAATTCTGTTCTCCAGAGTCCCTGTTATTAGTCACTTTTCCCACTGCACCACGCTGGGAAACCCATGTAGACCAAACCAAATGTTGCATACTGGGAATAATACAGCTGGTTGGAAAACTCTCTCATTCTGAGTCTCCGTCACCCAAGAAGGGCAATGTTGTAAACAAGAAGAGTGCTTAGGCTTTTTCCTGCTGCTAAGATAGCCCTACCCTGCAAAGGAGAGCTTTTGTTGCTAATCATGTGTTGTTAAACTGTCCATCCCATCTTTCCTCATCATAAGAGATGTTAGCTGGGGCTGATGAAAACTGATGTTCACCATTATCTGGCAGACTACATGTTCCCCTCCTGTGCCCTACAGTGATAGGCTGTGGTACCCCTGAGTCTCCAATAATTTCAAAAGCACTTTTATTTAATTTCAGATTCTGAAGACTATCCAGAAATATGGAAGTAAAAAAATTATGCGACACAGGATGAGAACATATCATCATAAGCAGTCCCTGGGGCTTATCTGCAGGATAGGTCACCAGGCCCCTGCCACAGCTGAAGGTATAAGAATGTCTTTAATGCTTCATAATTTGAGTCCCATAGGGTCTTCAAGATGTGCTGCCACCAGACTGTGCAAAGAGCTTACTTTATTTTATAAGCAGTGCTACAGCTGTTAAGGGAGGCTCTATCATTAAACTGTGTGAGGAAACGTGCTTCAGCCTGAAGACACACAGGGAAAAGATGCAAACCATGCAGTTTGCCCTGCTCCCTCAAGTCCATGCCTTTGGATGCAACAGAGGATCTCCCTGCTGATCAAGTTGGCTTTTGCGCAAGGAATGAAAGAGACATAATTTTCTCCTTCAGACAGCAAAATGCCCTGGGCCAGCCTTGAGAGCAGTTGTTACGTTGAGTATGTGGGTAGGGGAAGATCATTAGGGAAGCAGCACTTTGAGGGCATACCAGCATTTCATGTGTGCTCAGTTTCTGAGTTTCTACTCCATTTGTGAATGTGCCCCAGTTGTCACTATAGGGCTGAACTATGAAAATATTGACCAGTATTTGAGATGTGGCTTAGAACTACAAATGTGCTTGTTTGACATTCAAGGGACCAGCGGTAGAGAACATCTCAAGGGGAGACACTGAATTTACGTGGTGAACATCACAACCTACAGAGACCCTCAGGCTGAAATGGACCAGCAAGGTTTTTCAAGACAAAGCTGAGATGTTTAAAACTTTGCCCCTTGCTTAATTTTATATGAGAGTGGATTTGCGAACAGCAAATAGAAATGGAGATACAAGCACAATCAGCTGGTAATGAGTCAGAGGCAGGTAAGTCTGATTCTTCAGTAGGCCTCCTGGGAGAAGAGTCAGCCCATGTAGTCTTGGCCAAGCCACACAACCCTCGAGTACTCCAAACCGAGACCCCCCCCCGAGGGCCACCTCATGTCGGAAACAACCGGGCAACATGCACTTATTAATTATAAGCAGAATCATTTTTTCTGCTAGAAAGTGCTGTTATCAACTTAGTTCTTCTGTACAGAAACACTACATTTTCTGTCAAGATTAAGTTGAGCTTCTAAAACAGGAGTAGGGAATTGATAGCCCTTACAATGATGTACTGCCCTCTGGACTGCAACCTAATATCTGGAATGACACGTTGCTTACCCTGACTCTGGACCAGTCGTTCTCTACCTTGGGTTCTCAGATGTTTTTGGACTAAAACACCTAGAAATCCATCATTAGCCATGCTGGCCAGATTTCTGGGAGTTGTAGTCCAAGAAAGTCTGCAGAATCAAGATTGGAAACCGCTATTCTAGCCAAAGGGCAACAGTGATCATTGTTTAAAAAATACGGCATTTCTCTCCCTGGGGGGGGCAGGATTGTGACAAAAGGAGCATGCTTTGATTGGATACCGCTGTCCGATTTCAACTGGATAGGCCTGCTACAAAAACAGTTGAGAGTGCTCCCCTCCATAGAGATGTCACACAATTAACCTATGTTGTCCATACCTCTCAATAAAGTCATGGTCATCTTTATTGCCATCTGTGCTGGCATCTGCATTCAGCATAATGTGTTCCAGCCAGGTGTTCAGATGTAAAGATGCCTTGAAGAAAAAGGATACTGCTGGGTATGTGATAACGAATGCTAGGATGGTTTGTGTTTGAAAGCAGCAGCAGTAACAACAGTAATGACACAAATTAATTGCACAGATTTCCAGGCGATAATGCAGCAGTGGTAACGAGAACCACTATGCAATTAACCTGGTTTCAAATTAAAGTCCCCTGTAGTTCCTGAAAAACATTAATTTATAGTAACTTGGTAATTTAACTTGTCACCACTGTAACACCGACCTTTAGGAATAGGAATAGTTTGTGAATGCCTACCACTATTGAGCCAGATTTCTGTCTTATAAGAACTTGGACAGCTGAGATGGAGGCTAACTTCCTTCTGCAGAAGGTAGCCTATTTGTTAAGATCTTTGGAGGGGCTTCTATTCATGTCACATTTGGTAAAGAGACATCTGAGGCAACCTGAATAAGATCTTCTCTACAGTAGACCCCACACTGTGGGATGCTGCACAGCTGTGATTAGGAAAAACACTTATTCAAGCAGGGATTTCTTGGTACAGAAGCACAGTACCTTGTGTTTTATTGTTGTTTTTATTATATTTGTATTATCTTGTAAACGTCCTTGACATAAGGGGGCGGGGAATCAATAGTTCTAATTCCTCAAGAAGCCAGGAATGTAGTCAAAGCAAACTTTGATGTTAGTCTTCTTAGCAGACTTATTTACTAGTGGATCAGAGAAGTGTGCAACATGAACACCTTGAAAGTAAGCCATACAAAGTGTTTGAGGGTGATTTCAAGCAATTCCTAATGGTAGCTCAATATCCACCACTAACTCATGAGGAAAGTCCCAGGTCCTGCTTGCCTAGAGAAATATTTCAGTAGTTGAGGCTTAACTTAAACTCCCCCCTTCCTTTAGGTGATGTTTTGGGAAGTTTCAAAAACATTTTATTATTTCTATGTGGGAACTTGTTAAAAGATAGAGTTCTTTCATCTCTAGCTCTAAGCACTTATTGACAAAGAAACCCACTCACTCCCATTGGTGATTCTTGGAAGAATTATATTGACGACATTGTGGCCTCTTGCTAAGCTCTATCAAGTCTCTGTCTCAAGAACAAAGATAAACATGACTGGTTTCTTTGGGACAGTCTTCCTTCCTCTAAGGAAAGTTCATTTCTTTTTGGGAGCCAACCAAATGGCCTGGAAAAAAAATCACAAACCATTCTTTATTAAACAGGCTCATAAGAAGAACAACGGTCTGAATAGGCTCGTTAGGTAGACAATAGTCTCAATAGGCCTTTAGGTGAGGGCCTAAGGTGCTGAAACCCATAAAGTATGGGTTGTTAGTTATGGCCTTGGTGGTGGAGCTGTGAAGTATTTTTGATTTGTCTGGATATGTTGAACTCACTGCCTGATAAGTAGTAGATAGACTGTGCCTGAGCGCCCCCCTCTATTGATAGAGGGATTTTGAAGAATCACATGAATGGCTTCCCTGACCCCTCTCTCAAAACACCTAACTTCTCTAATATGTGCATATCCTCATCTTTGAATGAATGGAGGGAAGTGGAGGTGTACTGCTGATTCTGGCCTTGAGCTGTTGCCCCTCCTATGTTGGGCCATCTTGCTGTTTAATGGCAGTTTAGTTTCTCCAATACAGAGGTCTGCACACTCCTCACTGCATTGGACTGCATATACTATATCCATATGAAAGACAAAGGGCACTCATTCAAATATCAAGGTGTACACATATTAGGCAGAGAAGATAGGTAGTTTGAGAGATGTCAGGGAAGCCATTCATGTGAGTATTGAAAACCTCTCTCAATAGAGGTGGGGGGCTCAGGCACAGTCTACCTGCTACTTATCAGGCAACAATTTCAACATAACCAGATAAATCCAAAATTCTTCACAGCTCCACCACCAAGCCCCATTGTTCATCTTATGAGCCTATTCCAGACCAGGGTGACGTGAGTTCAAAGTGAACTATAAAATTGAGAACTCGCATCTAGCTTTCGTCAGACTGCCGAAGCTGTTTGGATGAGCAGCGAAATGTTTCAGTCTCTCAAGAAAAGAAGTCCAGTTGCCGTGACACAACTTCCAGATAAACTCACCTGGATGACTGAGAAACTTTACAGACTTTATTATGTCTGACATTTAATTAAACAAAAATGTTCTTCTCTTCACTGGCTACTTGTATTTTAAAAATTTATATAGAAATCAGGCCTGATATCATAATTTTATACAATACGTAGACATGGGCACGACTCGGCGAAATCCTCGTTTCCGTTTTCGTTCGTCATTTCCGTTACGTAACGAGGAATGGTAACGAGAATTACTCCGCTCCAGCTCGAACCCGACCCGATAAAGATAAATTGGGTCTGATTTTTCGTTGTCGTTCATGGCATCGTGGCGATTGCGTGATGCCAAGCAGCACAGAAAAAAAAGTTTTAAAAAGTAAAAAAAAAAAACAAACCCGATTCCCGCCGGCCATAAAAGCAGACGAAAATATGCCTGCCTCAGTGAGGGCACCTACCAGAGAGGGGTGGTTTCTGGGGGGGGTTCCCAGCCTCCCCCCCTCCTGTCCTGGGCTGCTTGCACCAGGCTGGGGGGGTCATCCTCGTTGTCTCCATTTGCCATGCGGTGAGGGGGATCCAAAATGGTGACCACAATTTTTCTTTTGAAATCGTGGTCCAAAAACCCACCAAAGCACCACAGAAACATGTGAAAATTAGGTATTTTAAATGCCTGAATTTTTATAGTACCAGCAGTGGGTTTTTTATAGCAATAAAACGTCGTATTGATTTTATTTTATTTTTATTTTTATTTTTTTACACCTGTGCACGCGCAATGATGGGCTGGCCATGGGATGGGACCATGCAAATTTTTGGAGCCATTCCACCAATCGCATGGCCAGGTTTTGCTGAGACTTCTGGATGTGCCAGAGAGGGCATAAAAAGCCCACCAACCCTAACCCTAACCCTTTATTTATTCTTGGAAATTACTGTTTTAGCTGTTGTATTGATTTATTGTTTTATCTCTATTGTTTTAAACCGCCCTGAGTCCTCTTATGGGAAATAGAGCGGTATATAAGTGCAATAAATAAATAAATAAATAAATAAATAAATAAATAAATAAATAAATAACCCTAACCCATACGCCAGTACACTGTCTTCTTAGTGGGCCAGAGGCACCCAGAGGTGCAGCCCACTAACCCACCCTAACCTGAACCGTTACCCTAAGCCTAGCCCTTACCCTAACCCCAACCCTAACCCAGATTCGTACGCAAGTACACTTCCCTTCTTAGTGGGTCAGAGTGATGCACCCAGAGAGGTGCCTTCAACTCCAGAGACCCACTCCCTCCCTCCCTAAGCGTAACCTGTACGGCAGTACGCCAGTATGCTTTCCTTCTTAGTGAGACAGAGAAGTGCCGACGAGGTTTCCTGTCACACTAACAACCCAACATAATGTATAACGGCGGCTACACGTTATGCTCCCTAAACCACTGTACAAATGACAGACGACAAATGGAAATGACAAATTTTTGAAAATTTTCACGACAAACGGAAACGACCCGAAACGGGCCCGTCCCAACAAACGACAACTCGAAACGTAATTTTTTCTGGTCGTGCCCATCTCTAACAATAAGCAATCAGTAGTTAACATATACTGGCTAGAAATATTCACAAACTCAGAACATGTTTCTTCACGCTCTTTACAGTTTGATGCCTCACCTTGCAGTGAAAGCCTTTGATTTAACTGCTTCATTAAAAACAAAGGCATCCAAATTATATTTGCGGAAAGGAAACAAAACACAGCTCCCATTTAATAACTGTTTTTGTCTTCTATGATTGGTTGCAGTTTAATATTAGTAACATATTCTTTAAAACGGCGTGAAAAGCCAATACTGTATTACCTTTTCCTATTAAAGTTGAACTACAATCTTAACAACTAGTCATTATAAGATCATATTGCCAAGGAGCACCTTAACTCACTGCTCAGCTTACATAATTGCATCATCAGTATTGCCATTAGAAAGCAGAAATACATCTGAGTATGATGCACAGCCAAGACTGGCATTTCGTGATCACATTATTAAACATTATGGAGGTTCAGGCAGAGCAACACTAATGTTTTTATTCACTGTCTCTTGATCCGCACTAGGTATAGTTTAAAGACAAGACGACATTGTTAAGTCTTTGTTCTCAACATATTTTAATTCATATTGTAAATTTGCCATACAAGTTTCTTCACATGCCTGCTTGTCCTTATGGAGGCGTAAGTAACCTGCCAATTTAATTACATGATGCTGCTCACCGACCTGCTGCATTATCTTGCTGTGTTTTAAGCATTTCCAGTCACACAAAAGAAAATATGAATCTATTTTTTTCAAAAATGTGAAACAAAATCCAGCAGCTGAATTAATTAGTCTATTGTCAAGAAGTGATGAGAATCCAGAATGCTTAGACAACAAAGCGTTCAGTAAACTGACATAGCAAGCCTGTCATTATAGCCTTCTTCCATATCTGAATAAGAACAAGTAGATTAGGGAGAGGACAATATGACTTCCTATCTCTCACCCCCTTCCCAATATCTGATCATGTTAAATATGTATATAATGTTACAGTTGGTTACGGCACTTCAGAGAAGCAGGGGCTCCATTATCTAGTGGCAACCTCGGATAAAGAGCCTTTTACAAGACAGTCACCTCTGTACCTCTGAGCAGGACAGTATAAATAACCAGGTTTCTAGCAATGATACTGGTACACAGGCCATTGTACAGCGGTGGCACTCTTTTGCATATTTGGGATCACATATATAGATCGTTACATGGCAGTATCAGTGCCCTGAGCTTGGAAGCAAACTTGTGACCAGAGGCAACTGTGTCAGCCTTGCTCAGTGCATATAATAAAAATAAACACAAAACACAAGAATGAAACAAGGTGTCACACAACTCTTTTATTTTTTGCTACACAAAATGTTAGGTGTATCTTGACTTCCTCATCCCACCCCTATTTATTTAGGGCAATTGGTTCCTGAAGCACCAGCAGTTTTTTTACACTCAAGTCAAGCAGGGCTTCTTTTACAGGTGACAGAATCTTTTTTTTCCTTTCAAAAATGTGAAACTAAATCCAGCAGCTGAATTAATTAGTCTACTGTCAGGAAGTGATCAGAAAGAATGCTTAGACAACAAAGCGTTCAGTAAACTGACATAGGAAGCCTGTCATATAACCTTCTTCCAAATCTGAATAAGAACAAGTACATTTCACTATGTTCATCTATCATCCAAGAAAATGATTAGGCTTTGTGCATTTACAAAAGAGGTTTAAAATCCATCTCATATTGGAAAATTTAAAAATAAAATAAAAGAGCACATTAACTGGCACTTGCCCTTGTAATTTGGAAATTAAATTATCTCTTAGAATTTGGCTAATACTCTACAACTGTTGTTGTTGGTCTATACCGGGAATCTGCTGCTGTCCATCTCTAAAATTTTACCCACTGAAAGTCAGGTACCACAGGCTATTGAGTGAATCTTTTATATGTATTGCTGCCATCACTCACTCTCAGCTAAAATAAAGGTCAATGATAACTTGCAGAATGGGTGGCTCTGATCTTGAGCCACCTATGACATGGAGGCACCCCAAGATTTCATGTGCACTGACAGCAGAGCTCATAGGAACACAATGGATTCAACACAAGGCTCCTCAGTAACTATACTCAACTTGTGCAACAATCTCTACATTTGATACAAGCAAGTACCTATAGAGTGCAGAAGGTCACCGAAGGCTATTTTTTTGGTCCCCCAAGCCCTCAAAGCACATAACAAGGGTGCTTTGATATTTAAAATTGTTGTGGGGGGCAGGTTATTCCTGAAGGCTCTCAAGAATGGCAGTTTTGTATTGCAATTGGGACATCAAACCCCCAAAATGCTTCAAAATATCCAAACTGGGACAACTGTTCATAACCAGTTTAGATTTATTTCTTGATTTAAAAAAAACCCCAAAACATTTCCAGTCCTGTTACAGACCTCTGTGGGTGCCGAGGATAAAATTTGGCCCTCAGGCCCCACTAGGGATGTCCACTCTGCCTTTAACCCCTTGTCCAAATAAAGATCAAGAAATCCTGGGTATTTCCCTGTGGAAATGCTAGCTTTACCATATGTTGACTATCACTGACATCTGCTATAAGGGACAATGTGCTTTTTCAGGGTTTCAAGAATGTTAATGCTGGTTTCTTTCTCTTCAAGGTGGCTTGGTTGGAGGTTGTTGAAGCAGATGTTTGGAGCAGCTATCCAGGTCTTTTAGCCTTTCAAGAATGCCAACTACATGGGGGGAAACTTGGCAATCAGAATCAACCAATTCATAGCATCTAATAACAGTGAAAACTTGCTAGAGTGTCCACAGCTCTTGCTAAATCAGTCATCTTCAGTGGCTTTGACAAATTCTTCACTTTTCTGTCTCTGAACATCCAAGCTTTGGAATTTCTCTCAAGGAACACCTGATAATGAGTTTTGTTGTATATTAAACACCAGCAAAAATTTATTGTTTGATGTCTTGTATATGTTGATTACAGCTCTGCTTAAAATTAAATATATTTTAATTTCCTCCCCACTTTAGTCCATGCTGGGATATTTAAATGGAATTAGAAGTGGAACAGTAATTATTTAAACAAAAATATTTGGGATGTACCATAAGTGACTGCTTGACAAGTACACTGGTTTAGGGTAGAAAAATATGGCCATCCTTTCTAATTCCCTTTCAGGCCATCCAGGCTGGCCAAGCACTGTTAATGCCTGAGCTTAACTTTCTAGTACAACTTCTGAGAGTTTTTTTTATGGGGCAACCATTTTGGAAGGTTGGTGGTAGATCACTGTCAGGGGCTTTGAACCACATAGTGTGACTTCATCATGATGCCCCCTTCTATTATTACATTCTTCTGATAATACTGTGAAGAAGAAATGCAGGAAGAACTAGGACACAATCAACAGAGACGAGCAGAAAATGGATAAATTAGGGGGGAAATGGAAAACCAATTGAAATACTATATGTTTCAGAAAACTGAGATCTAACAGCTGCCTACTGTATCTTGTTCTGTTGTGCAGATGGAATTTTGGCCATGCTGTTAATGTGGAAGCTGTTTTTAAACACTACTGTTCTGCCACTTTGAAGTTCTGAACACAGAAAAAGTGACAAAAACATGTTCAGTTAATTTTCAAAAAGTCCTCACAATAAGACGAAATCTTCAGCATTAAAGTGTTTCAACTTTTTCTCCTCCTCCTCAGAAAAGAAGGCTTTCTCTTCTTGGATTGGGCTCATCATAAAATCATAGTCTTTAGAATGCCCATTTACGAAAGTAAATAAGGGGTATTTTTCCTTAGACGAACTTTTGAGAATCTGTAGAAAAATACATCAGAAAAAAGCAATTGATTAGTAAATGAAAGATGCATTTTTAAAGGTGTCCATCAACTGAGCACTTATTTTTAATGTAAAGCAGGACATGAAATAATACCAAGTGAACCTTTGTGTTTCTTACTGCCATATATCAATCATTTCCCATGCAGCTAGATATGCCTATTACATCTATATGTGGAACACCCACATTTGCACAGTAGAAACAAATACAGAAGTCACCCTATCAGGTATTAACCAAAATCACAACAAAAAGTTGAACTAATCTCTCAAGCTGTCAGCTGTTTCTTTGAGCTCTTGGCCAAGGTGAACATTTGAGTCTGGGATTTTCTGGTTTACAGCTTTCTTATATCACATTAGTTTTCTGACCAGTTATGATTTTAATTACTACATTATGTATATGTGTATATACAGTAGGACCCCCATATCCACTGATTCATTAACCGCTGATTCAGTTATCCACAGTTGGCAGAGAAAATAAATAAACAATTCAGCAGCCACAAAGTGAGTTACTGTCACAAACAGCAGCTTTAAAGCAAGCTACTATCACAAACAGAAGCTATAAAGCAAACTACTGTCGCAAAACAGCAGTTTTGGGGTTTTGGCATTCTCTCTTATCCACGGTTTTTCTTATCCATGAGAAGGCCCGGAACCAATCCCCAGTGGAGACCAGGGTCCTATTGTATAAGATAAAGGTGAAGGTAAAGTTTCCCCCTGCATACGTGTGCTAGTCATGTCCGAGTCTAGGGGCGGTGCTCATCTCCATATTCAAGCCAAAGAGCCAGTCATGCCGGCCAAAGAGCTATTTGGCCGGCATGACTGCAAATAAACACTGTTTTACTTTCCCGCTTTTTTACGGTGATGCCTATTTATCTACTTGCATTTACATGCTTTCGAACTGCTAGGTTGGCAGGAGCTGAGGTTAACAGCGGGAGCTCACTCCACTGTGTGGCACCCGGGATTCAAACCGCTGAGCTGCCAACTCTGCAGCCTTAAGTTTTCAGTGTTCTAGCGTGCTGAGCCACCACGCCCTGCTGTATAGGACTATATTATCCCATAGAATGGCATGAGCCTACAACTAAGGTTCTGACATGGGGGCTGATTAAATCATAAAATGCCAAGTACAGTTTCATGACAAAATTCATCTGACACTTTAAAGATAATGTAAACAGTATACAAGAAGGGCAAACTATTTAACAACAAGTGTGCCCTGGGAAATCATGGTTGCAGAAAAACAGAAGCCCATGGTTATTACTGTGCTTGATAGTTTTAAACTTGACTTCACTCTTCTTTAATCACATTCCTTCGATAACACTGTGAAAAGAAGTGCAAGAAAAGCGGAGGCACAAACAGTAATAAGAAGATAAGAGGAACAAAAAGGAAGATAATTTGGGAAAGGTAAAATTTTAGGAAGAAGGTACAGGCTCCTAAATCTCAAAGGACAAGACAACTAAATGCAGCCTTTTAGCATTCTGCTACTGGATCAATGTAGCTCGGCTCAGTCACAGAACTTTGTGGCATTACAATGGCTGTTTGGTAGCCTGTGAAATAGGCTGGCAGGCCCCGCTCCTTTTAATTGACAGGTGTCTTGCAACATGACAGGCGCCCCCACCACCAACTGTACAGTGTCTGATGAGTTTTCCTCCCCATTATATATAAAGGTATACATACACAGGACTCTGAAAGACAGTACGTGTTACTCTGCTGGTTTTAGTGGTGCATTTGAATCGAGAAGATTTTAGCTCTCGACAATTAACTTTGCCATCTGCTAAATCCCAAGTCTCAAGATAAATTAAGACATTTAGGGGGCAAAAGTCCTCCCACAAAACAAGTCTTTGTGGAACTTAAATTGCTAATTTCCCACTCTTTCTACATCTCTGTACTAGATAAAAAGGTAGCAAAAGAGCCGTGAGACTATGTAATGATCAGAACTCTGTTTGCCGAATGCAAACTATGCTCAACTATGGTGGTATTTGCTCAGGACACTGCTCATATAATTCAGAGCTCTCTCTTTTAATGGTGGCCTAGAAATTCCCTTTCAAAGATGTATGGTGATCAAAAATCACGCCAAATACAAGGTTCCCGTATAGGGAAATAGTATGCCCAGATGGAGGAAAACATACATACTGCAGTAAAAAAAGAAGAAAGTTGTTTGATCCTCCAGTCCCTGTGCACTGCTAGAACAAGTTTGCCCTCTGGAAGTCAAAGAAAGTTCATTTTGGAAGGCATCCAGAGAGGATTCCATTTACTGACACAAACACTTGTTTTCAATGCCACATTTGCTTCCCTAGAAAGCCTTAATTCCTGTGGAAGCAAACAAATGACAAATGGTGCACTAAAAAAAAAAATCAGCACGATGACTTCCTCACCAATGTCTACAATTAACTTGGACTGCCGTCGTCTTCTACAGGGAGAATTCCTCTATTTACAACTCTTCACTGCTTTTATCGCAGACAGTTTTAAAACATGAATTATCAACCAGGAAGTTTCCAATTCAAATGTCATCTCAGCCATGAATCTTCTGGTTTCAGACAGGCCATCCTCTTAGCCTCACCTTCTACCAACCTGCCTTTAAGATGACATCCATAACATGAATTTCACTGTGTTTCAACAGATGGCATGGGTAAAACTAAAGCCTACCAAAGAAATTAGCAAAGTTACTTTTTGGGAGACTGTCTCCCAGGACCCTAAGCTCTGGTGCTCAACATTCCTGAACAGTTAAAAAGAGAAGGGTGAATTAAAGTACCAAACTCAAACAACTTAAACAACAATTTAAACAAAAATTACATACTCATTCTTCCTAGATCTTTACTATTACAGTGGACCCTTGTATAACAAGCAGTTTGTATAACATAAAATCTGTACAGCATAAAATATTCCAGAGATAGGGGAAATTTGCTTAACAGAATCACCTATGGGGAGAACCCGTACAACATAAAAATGGGATTACTCCGCTTTCAATGCATTCCTATGGGAAATTTGTATAAAGGAAAATTTGCTTAACATAATTTCATTTGGAACGAATTAATTCCTTTAAACAAGGTACCACTGTACTTGGATCACCACAGTTCCATCTAGCAAGCCCACATATGTGTCACTTGAAAAATGCCACACCCAAACAAAATTTCATTAAATCTTCTTTGTATAAGGATATTCAAATGCCTGTAAGTGTTTTTGTCAAGGAAAGTCTTAATGGCAACTTTGATGAACAGTGAAGTAGATGGTAGTGAGGATAGGCAAAGCACAGAAAGGGAAATGTTTCGTTATACAATAGCAGTTTCCTTGTCTTGTGTTTACTGGAGCAGCCTTCTTACCGTCTTCGTTCTTCTACAGCAAACGCAATAAACAAACCTGTGTTTATTTGGATCCAGGATTGTAAGTGTCACTGTAAATTTAAAATGGTCCTAAGACACTGTAATAATATCTTAATCTGTAAATGTAACAAACGTGCTAACAAGTAATAACACACAATTTAGTTTGATTTAATATTTCCATTTAAAATCGTCCCGGAGGAATTGATTGCACCAAGATTCTTCTTTGCATTAAAGGTAATTCAAAGACTGGAAAAAGGACTCCTTCAGAGATATTTTTGCTTAAATGCTACCACCTAGTGGGATAATTCTGTACTTGGTCTTGTTTCATGTGGGACAGAAAATTGCATATATGCAGTTAGAGAGGAATTTCATTTGACAATAAACTTATTAATATGTTTTGTGAGATCATTTCATGTTTGCCACCTATTTCCCTGTTTTAAGGGGAAGTTTAGTTCCAAGAGAGGAAGGTGATTCTAGGCAATTTTGTTTTACAATACTCACTCTGTATATAAACCATGCATGACGCATTTGTGATATTTATACTGCATTTGTAGACTTTTTCATTCACTTATACTGCCCAGAGTGGCACTTGTGCCAGATGGTGCAGTATAGAAATCAAATAAATAAATAAATAAATAAATAAATAAATAAATAAATAAAATTGATACAATCCGATCTCAGAAAACTGATGAGTTTTCATATTTATTTTAGCCTATTCATTATATAACCACAAGCCTAGGCACTATATCTCAACACACTGTTTTATTTAAAAGCCACCTCAAAGAGGAGAATGAAGAGGTGAAGTGTCATTTTCAGTAAGTGGATGCTTACCCTGGTTATTTCTTCAGCAGCCCTTTCAAAAGCTTGTACATCGGAACAATATAGGCCTATCGTGCAACTGGGGTCCATTTTTTTAAAAGACATCTTCTTCGGAGAAGGACAGTGGAATGACTGCAATTGGCAGGTAAAGCACAAAAGAAGACCAGATAGCAGCATTCATTGGTTAACAAGCAACTAGTGTAGTGATTCAGTTAATAAAAACACTTTTCTACAGAAAAACAAATGCCAACAAAATCACCTAAAAAGCAAAAAGAAAGTAAGACTTGCAGCACCTTGAAAATAAACAGCTTTATTTTACTAAATGTCATATAAACTCAAACCATAAGCAGTAACCCTAGTATAAAGATTCTGTGATATTCCTGAGGTTTGTCCAATTCTGAGCCTTCCCTAAAAAGTTTCAGTAAATATTTTCTATCATGTTCACATATTTTTTTAAAAAAATTAACGTTCATCATACTTTTACATGACAAATACATTTTTATTTCCATATATGTGTAAAATGCATGCTATTGCGATACACTAAAAATGATACAGAGTTGATACCTTTATTATGAGAGGAGGCATTCATCTACCTCACGTTTTCCTCTCTTCTTCAAAGATGAAAAATTTCTCAACTTTAAGATCTAGCTAACTCTTTCGGGGAAATGCATGCACTGCCTATGTAAAAGTCAATTTCTGTTCTCAGAATGTGAGGGCGAAGGGCAATGGAAAAGTGCTTCTTCTGAAATCCTGGAGAGAAACAGCTGGCGAGTGCAAATGAAGGAAAGGTGGGTTCTGAGGATTCAGGAAAGCTTTTTGCACTTCTCAGGTCCTCGGCAGGATATATTAGCATTTAAGGTACCACAGTATTTTTGTCTTCTTTATTTATTTTATGTTATTTTATTGGTTTTGCCTGATTCAGAAAGGCTAGCTATCTTTCCCACCTGACCCAGGCTAGCACAGGAGAAAATTACCTTTAGAAGTCAAATGGTGGCCCTCAAGCTTTCTGGGAGCACAATTTGAAATTCTGAGAAGGAAAAATATTTCCCAGATGTTGAGGGTCTGGAAGGTTCCAGAGGGACTGAGAGTCCACAATTTTATTCATCTCCATTGAAGGCAATACTGAGATGGAGACCTGTGACTTTACTCAATAAATACAGGTTCCTCAAGAGATAGGACAGTGCACTGCCACTAGACAGCATGTATCTTGCTAACATCACCTTGACGATCAGCAAAATTGTGCAGAAGCTTTGAAGGAATATACAGAAGAATGGCCCAAATCCTCTCACAGAGTTATACTGCCATAGCACAAATGGCGTTCACTTTTGGACATTACCTCAAGCTAATCAGTATGTGACTGAGGATGTCTATGGCAATTTCTTAACCTGGGGCAATTCGCCACCATAAATTGCCATTTCCATAGCAGCATGAGAAGATTTCAGCAAATGTTTCATTATACTACCACTACAGTGATACCTCTACTCATGGCATTTTTATTAGAAAGATAAAGTAATAAGGACAAAAGTAAGAACACAACAGTACTCATGCTAAAAGGATCATAAGGATGCTTTGAAATTTTGCAAATTATCAATATGACTTGTTTATTTGTTTAAAAGCTTTTTGTTTCTGTCGTTCTTTTGATACTGTATGTTAAGAAATGTGGGGAGCAAAGAAAATGCACTTGTGGGGGGAGGAAATCAAATACTAGAAGTGCTCTGGAGGAGTTGTGGAAGTGAAATCAATCAGGTATGCCTTCATCATGTCCATAATTAAATATGGTACATTTTTGAATGACAGAACCTACAGAGCCAATAAAAGCGGAAGAAGCCTGTGACTGTTGTTCTTTGTGTAGCCATCTGTGAAATCTCACACATGGGTTTTCCTGTGCAGGTGCAGTAAGTCCCATGTGTATGAGTCACCAACACCGTGAAGAAAAAATCTAGTTACAATGAATCTAAACTCAGCATTATCTAAATCTAAACTCAGCATTAAAACCTAATGATATACAGAAGATAACAATTACTTGCACAGGTTTATTCAATCTAAGAGTTTCATTAGAAATGTTTAAGCCTAAATGCTATTGTTGAACAAAGTATAATTAAGAGATTGTGATTGAATGGGACGGTTGCCAGTCGGCAGATGGTAAACAGCCTGTTTGTGTCAAATATTCTAGGCAGTTGAAGGTGTTCAACTCCCCAGTTTCTACTGGTCCCAGAAAGTCAAGTACCCAGTTATTATGCCTTATGACATGGATTTACAGACCAATATTTTCAGTAGGAATATACAGTGGTACCTTGGTTTAAGAATGCCTCAGTTAAAAAAACTCAGTTTAAGAAAAGAAAACATTGGAAATGGGGATGCCTCATTAAAGGGATTAATGAGTCCCTCATTACTGTAAGCCACCTTGGGTCCTTTTCCAAGGAGAAAGGCTGGGTAAAATACTCTAAAAAAAAAAATAAATTGGTTTAGGAACTTTTTTCAATTGAATGCCCCAGTTTAATTTTTTTTTTTGTAAGGCATTAAAAGTTGATGTGTGATGTTTGCATGACAAAACGAATGGGGATGCCTCATTTTAAGAATTTAGCTTTTCAGAATGGGGATGCCTCGTTTTCAATGGAATGCCCCCGGTTTGCCCTTTTTCTGACCTCCAGAACAAATTAATTGGTTTTCAGTGCATTTCCATGAGAAACCACATTTCGCTTTAAAAAAATTAAATACAAAAACGGCTCAGAGAAGTAATTAATTACTTAAACTGAGGTACCACTGTACATCAATTTTGGACAAACCCAGAATAACAAACCAAAACACAGTATGTCATAGGTATTCATACCTGTTGTTGTTCTACAGGGCTAAGCTAGGTTCTAAATCATGGTGACCCAAATATGATTTCCAAGATATATAAGTTACTGAATGAGAGGTTCACCACTGTCCTCCCAGTGTGTTTCCACAGCTAAGCCTACGCTTGAAACCATACCTCCTGTGTCCAAGTACAACACTCCATCCATTAGGACATACTGACTCTTAATTCAAATTAACATTGAAGCAAGGCTGGTCTTCCCCAGGATAATCCAAATTAAATGATTGCCCTAACAAAGACACTGCTAACACACACATCTGATAGGACAATCCTTCCCAAAGCACTGAAGTTGGTCTCCAAAACTTATTTAGGTACTTTAAAAGTTTAAATCCTGCAAATATGTCTGAAAGGGAAGTGAAGGTAGACACAGTATATTAAAGACATTTTGCCTAATCTTAGAAGAAAAGCCAAACAATAACAATGCATTTATAAAAACAGCATCAGCTATAAGACTAAAATGAAAGGATTTAGTAGGACTATTAAAACTTTTAATCAAGTGCTGGTACAGTCCAAGGGGGTTGATTTAATGTAACAAACACCCCCCAAAAAAATAGATGTTGGGGGTCAGGTGAGATGCTCTGGAAGCTCCAGAGATGGGCACATGCAGCGCCCAGACCTTTACAGATTGCTCTCCCTTGCCGCATTGTACATTCCAAGTGAAATTAAGGAAACTCTTGGTAGCATAAACTCCTAGAAATGAGGACCGAGATGGTATAGCCCCATTATTTGGATCCAAGCTGTAGCTTTGTTAACGGCCAAACATTCTGACACACCAATCTAGTCCAGTGGATGTATATTCCATTTTTATATCAAGCATGGGCAGCCAACACAAAATATTTCACCTTTACACATTTTTATTATTTTAAATTAGAAAAGGAGGAGGAAAGGGGAAGGGAAGCAAAGAGCAATTAATGTTTGGTTCCCATATGAAGCAAACAGTGTCAGGACTATAGCTGTCATACCTCGAGGGGGAAATCCTTTACGCTGACATCTACAAAAGACTGGCAGTAATGAGGATCCATGTAAATCAAGCTGTCATCTACAAGGACAAAACAAAAGACAAGTAATTCAAAAAACACCTTATTATTACACTGCTTACAATCCAATTTCTATGCAGAACAATGGAGGGAAGAAACCCCCAGCAAGTAACTGCCTGCCAGACTGAGATTCATTGATGGAATTGTAGGTTTTTGCAGGACAGATTAACTTTTGCATAATCAAATATGCTTGCAGAAGCAGAATTTTGATAAAGTGATGAGGTTGTCATTTAATTTGGGGAGATAAAATTACTTTTACAAACACACAATTATATCCCAGGAGTTTGCATATGAAAAATGCATTGCACTTCCTCATCCTGACAGGAAGAACATATTTGCTTGTCATCTCGTCATCAAACGGCACAGCTTAAAACTACTAAAGGGTAAATATATAACAAAGAGCTGCCAGAGAGCAAGTAGCAAAAGAGTCACAGGGTTTGATGAAACAGATAATATTACACATTGTTTGTGCAACAAAGAAAATTAAATGTACATTTAACAGAATCCAATTACCATAGGGAGCAAATGACAAATGACTGGACTTCAGTAGGTCTGATACATTAATAAAGTACTCATTTTGCTATTTTAATCATTCCACTTTCCACTGGTCTTATATTAACTCTTAAGCATTAGGGGCGGGGGTGGGGAGGAAAAGAGGCATATATCACACTGAAAAAGACATAGCTGATTAGAAACACCCACCTTGAAATCCAGCAAAGTAATATGACTGCTTTGGTTTTCCACCCATAATACCAATGCAGTATTCAAGACTCAAAATTCCCTGTCATAACAACAAAAAGTAAATCAGATTTAAGATTACATTAAGATTACAATACAATGGGCTTAATTTTATGGTAGCTAGTCCCAGCTTTGTACAGGCTGCTTGAAAATAAATCCCTCAATGCACCAAGCCTTTCTCATCTTCTTTTCTTATAAAGCGAAGAACAAAAACCCTTTGGCATGTAAATAACTGCACCTACTGAGACTATTTCATGCAAGAAAACTGTGAGTACAGAGTACAAATGTTGAACAGCACACAAAACTCAGCTCTAGCCAAAATATCAGAACATATGTATTTCAGTCAAGTCCCCTCAACTGCACCACTGAGCACAAAAAATACAAGTTTACTGATCTCAAGAACAATGTTGTCCTAACTACTTCCTTTAGAAAAAGGAAGTTGCAACATCTTATCTTGAGTCAGTCAATAACTGCCATTACTTCAGTTTTAGTTAGACCAGCTGGCTTTGTTATTGGTATAGTTGATCTAACATTTCATTTGAGGGGTGGGTTTATGAGTTAGTTTTCCTTGATTTATTTAAAATACTTTTATCCCAGTTTCCTCTTTAAAAGGAAACAAAGCAAAGTACAAACTAGATTAGAGCCTGGCACTGTCAGATGAAAAAAACAAAAACAAATTAATGCTTATTTTGCTCATGTATCATAAGTGAGCATTTTTAAAAATTATATGATGTATAGCATATTATTCACCTTATGGTCCTTGGTTCTTTTGATATACTGTACTGTATATATGGGATCCATATACAGTATATCAAAAGAACATATAAAACCACAACTGAAGCCTCACCGAAAATACCCAGCCCAGTACACTATGTTGATATACACAGCTACACTACTGGGTTAGGGAGAGGACAATATGACTTCCTATCTCTCACCCCCTTCCCGATATCTGATCTTGTTAAATATGTATATAATGTTACTGTTGGTTACGGCACCTCAGAGAACAGGGGCTCCATTATCTAGTGGCAACCTCAGATAAAGAGCCTTTTACAAGACAGTCACCTCTGTACCTCTGAGCAGGACAGTATAAATAACCAGGTTTCTAGCAATGATACTGGTACACAGGCTATTGTACAGCAGTGGCCCTCTTTTTCATATTTGGGATCCCATATATAGATCGTTACATGCCAGTATCAGTGCCCTGAGCTTGGAAGCAAACTTGTGACCAGAGGCAACTGTGTCAGCCTGGCTCAGTGCATATAATAAAAATAAACACAAAACACAAGAATGAAACAAGGTGTCACACAACTCTTTTGCTTTTATTTTTTTGCTACACAAAATGTTAAGTGTATCTTGCTTTCCTTATCCCACCCCTATATATTCTGGGCAATTGGTTCCTGAAGCACCAGCAGCTTTTTTACACACAAGTCAAGCATGGCTTCTTACAGGTGACAGAACACGTCAAATTACTGTTCCAAAAAACCTAAACTAAAAAAAATCAAATAAATAAGCCCAGCAAAGATTGTTATATCAGTTGGTGCCACTGATCACTTCCAACTACTAAGATGGAGCAGGTTTAATTGGAAAAGAACTTTAGGGCTCCCCGGTGTCTGTAATTACTAAAGAATCAAATACGCCTTCTTTTTAATACAGCAGATGCCGGTTATATGTGTGTGTAAATTCATATAATGCCAGTCCTTCCTTAAATCAGAAGTCAGCAAATGAGAGGAAATCATAGCACAAAACCTTCTCACTTAGCCAAAATACACCCCCCGCCAGTTATATTGCCATTTTATCCCCCCACCCCACCCCCAATTCAGCACAATTCAACCCAATTCTTCCATAACCAGAGCTTGGCTTTTCTCTGGGCAGTAAACACAAATAAAGCTGATCCCTTTCATCTCTGGATCAGGCATCTACTTAAAGAGTAGTATTTTGGCAGGTTGAGATTGAACTTCTCTGTTTTTAAAGCCACCTCTAGTCCTCCTCCTTAAAATGTGGGCTGGGGGGGGAGGGAAATAGGATAGTCTCTGCATGAAGAGAATGTGATGCAACTGCTGCTGTAATAACACCAAGTTCTTAACGTCATCCAACACCTGATTATGTTTACTCATAATTGTATCTATGTATAATACAGAAAACTTAAATAAACATAGACTGCAGGAACAGCTTACCTTCATTGCTATGTGAAAGAAAAAGGCTAAAAGTTGTTAATTTCAATGCACTAATCAATTGCATAAATGCGGGGAACAGATGAAGAGCCCAAGTGACATTTTAAAATCAAGTTTTCATAGGGACACACATTAGTAGAGGTGAAACAGATACGTTTTTACCTTGGACTACTGGATCAGCAAAGCAGTCATTTAGGGACTGAAATAGCTGTAAGTGGCTTCACAGGGAATATCTGTGCCCTGCAATTATATCTGCATATGGAAATTTCAAACTTCTGAAGTCAAACTTTATGATCTACTGCTGTAAAAATCGTAACTACATTTAATAGACTGAAGAATACGTTCTTAACTCTCTTGCCACCCAAGATTACCTTTTGAAAAGCGACTGGACCCACTGCATACCTTTACAAACTCTAGGTATTCCATGTTGGTTCTTTCACCACCAAGTCTCACTGGAATTAATATAATTACAGATCTGGCATCGGATCTTTCAGAATCCACAACTGAGCACTGCATATCAACCACATCAGACTTGTAAACTTGAAAAAAGACACAAGAGCAATCCAGGTTTATTTGGGCACATCTACTAAAGGAAGAAAGACACCCATTGACTGAACAGAGATAGGAAAACATAATCATCACATATCTGGCTCTACGACAGTCCTTCCCCAACTGGTACCTCTCCAGATTCTTTGGATTCCAATTTCGATCAACTCTGGCAGCACAAAAAAATGGCCATAAATAATGGAATGAGTAGTAGTGGAGGGCCTGTAGCATGGGATAGAATTCACCCATGCACTGTGCCAGGAGCTGGTGTTCAACTGATAAAAACATTTCAGTGATTTAACCTTCCTTGTCCCATTGAAACACATCAAAGCAAGCGGTGGGACTAATAAAATTATAGACATATCTTATGGTGAGTAACATAGTGTTTTATGGATGATATACCCCAGAAGAAAAGCAGATGAGTATATGAGAACCTTAGGAGGTAACTCATATCTTTGTCCAAAATAAAAAAAAAGCTTTTTTTTAGAATTTTATCCTCCTCCACCACCGTCCCCTTCCTGTCCATCAACAATAGCTAGCAGCAGATGATCAGCACCAATTATACTGCTTGTGTCCAATACTTTAATTGTTGCTCCCCACTGCAACCCTTTGTGCACTTGAACTCTGCTGCAAAGAACTCTGAACAGGGCTGCGGGGTAGCGTTGAGTGGGGGAATGGACATGGAAAAGAACAATACTGAATTTAGGCCCAAGAAAGGGACTTCAAAATTACTGGCTTTCTTGTCTTCATCTGATATATTTGTATATCCAATGCAAAGTGACCTCATCCATTATTATATCAGGCTGGGGGGAAATATATTTTTCACTGATCTAATGACATGGAAGAGAGGAAATATCTTCCTTAAACGATATTTTAATTACCAAGGATTTTTTTTGGAGAAAAAAAGGAGTAATACATCATTTTAAATGGTTTGTGCATAAGGGTGAAAAGAAGGAATCTAAGAGACTGACTCAATAAGTTTAGGAGACCAGTTAATAGCAGAGGCTACAGAAGAAAAGAAAGTGAACAGCCTGTTGAAGAAATTAGAAAAGATAATTCACCCATTACCTTTGAATAAACATTCTTTTTCAAATTTTATTCAGCCATTTAGATGTCCAAACAACAACACTCATTTTCAAGAAAATAGCAGCCATCATAAAAGAAGAAAAGGTGTTCCCCTTCAAAACCTACACTATTTTATGATTAACATGTGTTGCAGTTTTATAAAATGCAGTTTTGTACTGGCTTGAATCGAGAAAAGCATTCTGGTTGGGCAGTGGGAGTTCTGATTCTTCACCTCTACAAATGCAGCCAAAAAAGAGGGCAAAACAAAAACCATAAAGTGTATGGAGAATCCAGGATATCTTCCAAAATAACGTGTCTCCACAGACACAAATCTTTTTCTGTTTGTGAAGATGCTGACACTTTCAATACTACACTTTTAGCATCATAATGAAATGCTTTGAATATTGGCCAAGCACACTAATTTACACACTTACCTGTACAATCTTGGGCAACATAGACTGTTATCCCTTGCAACTCAGGATCTCTTGCCTGTTCCACAGCTTTTCTAGGTACAAATAGCAAAATTATTTCAGGCTCAGAGTATGCAAAATCTGAGCTAATTTAGAATGTACTTCTCAGATTGATTTACCCCAATCCAGGCAAGTTTGAAAAATATAGCCTCTGTCTATCATAAACACTGAACATTCAGCTCGCTACGTTTGGCAATCAAATTTGTTGCTAAAAGGAAAGTGGAATTGAGTAGTTTTTTCAAAGTGATGTACAACTTTATTGACATTTATATGCATATTTCTACTAAACAGAAAAACTGCCAGAAGGATATGATCCTTTTCATCTTCTTTTTCATTTTCTTTACTTCAGATCATCAGATATAATGCTGTGTAACCTCAAAATACCAGATGCAGGGGAGAGGTATCAGACAGGTACCTAGTTGTCTCATGTGCTCCCAGAGGCATGCGGTGGGACCACTGTGCAATAGAGGAAGCTGGACTAGAAGGGTCCTTGGCCTAATCCAGCAGGGCTCTTTTACAGTCTTAAAACAACACCTAACACCTTTTGGGGGAACAAAGTAGGTTTTTGCTGGTTTGTATGACACCCAGAGTTGTGTGATTTGACTAACTGGGCTGTACATAAATTAAACAAATAACTGAAAGAGTTTGTGATTATTTTACTAAACTGAAGAAAACAAATTAGGATTACTACACACAGAATGTCACACTGCTTTGTAGGAAAGCTACTTGTCGTAGGAAAGCTACTTGTCACTTTCGTTGTAACAAAATGTACAAACTTGCTGTGCACAAAGAAAAGAAATCTTCCACCATACCAAGACAGAATGCCTGCCTGCTAGTTACCAATTATAAACGTCAATCCTGAGTTATGGTGACTCTACCAAGGTTTGCTAGCTCCAAAGAACCATAGTGGTTTACTAGTCTTTACTAGTCATGGACTCGAAGGTAAAAATTCCCATTCTCTCCCCACCCCCTTCCACACAGACCCTCAACTTCTCTGATCTGATCTGGTTTCTGTCTCTTGAGGAATTTACCTCCGGGCCATAGTACCACCCTTAAACATATAAACAGATCCTAGCCTCAGAGCCATAAAACTATTCAGCTCTATAGACCCTAATCTTCTCACCATTTCTCCTAACCAACTCTCCCGCCTCTTCTTCCCCCTCCTCCTCTCCCCGTTCCCCTATCCACCCCCAACTCTATATACTACAGCCAATGAATATCTGATATGAAATGTATATGTTATCCCATATTATATAGCACACCTCATTCTACTGCTGTATGTCTGAAGAAGTGGGCGTGTAGTCCACAAAAGTTACATTAAAATATGAAAGTTAGTCTTTAGGGTGCCACATGTTTGTGTCTTTTGTTTTGTTTTTCTTTGATTTTTGCCTGAAATTCTAGTCTTTCTTGTAACCCAGCTTTTGCTGTGGGTGATCACTGGTGGTCCCTCTTGCAGCAGATAAAGTGGTCATTTGAACTCAGGCTATGGCTCACCTGCCAGATACTCCATATCTGCTCATGTCACTAATGCACAGAAACATATCCTGTATAAGTAATATATGTGAACATTCGGCTCAACGTCTATATATACTAGGAAGGAAGGCTTGCTTGTTTCAATGTGACTTCCACCTAAGTGTGGCACAGGATTGCAGCCCAAGTGTGTTTGCTAAACAGGCACCTCCAAGGTTCCTTCAAGGGGGTGTGCAAGCCCTTCCATCACCTCCATGCAGGGCTCCTCCTCCAATGGGCACTTGTAGCAACCATTTGGGTCTCGACTGCAATGGAATCTGGGTGGGGGCAGGAGTTCTTGGACACACACGTGGGTAAAGGTGCGCGCATGAATGAGACAGAACTGCCATGGGGAGCTGAAAGTTACAGGGAATTTTGGCCACCTCCAAGTCACAAGAAAGAAATCAAAAGTATAACTGATTTGATGTTCAATATTACAATGGAGGAAACAATTGTAATTAGAGATGGGCATGAAACGAACAATTTTTCGTTTTTGTTTTTCATTTTGTTATGCAACGAAACGACAAACAAATTTTGTCTCTAAAATAAAACGAAATGAACAGAAACACCGGAAATTTTGTCATGCATTTCATTTTCGTTACGGCAATACAGTGAACTGCTTTAAATGCTTAAAAAATCACAAAAATTTGAAATAAATGGTAACGAAACAGTAACAAAATGAACAAAAATGAAAATGATTTTTTTGCAAAAATTCACGAAAAACGGAAACAAACCGAAACGGACCCCCTAAACGACAAACGAAATGCCATTTTTTTTATTCGTGCCCATCTCTAATTGTAATATGAAAAGACAAATGGCCTTGCAATTGATACATTCTGGTGGAGTTTGTTCACAGAAACTGGGCATGCAAACCTTGAAACCAAATCTCTCTCTCTCTCTCTCTCTCTCAAAGATACCAAGTGAAGTCATGAGTAAATATTAACAAGCTTTTCATGTTAAATTTCAAATATGTGCCTATCCAAAGTCCACTGGATGCATAAATAATCCTCACCTCTCAAACACAGTACTATTTTCCCACAGTCTCATTCAAGGTGAATATTCTTGCTATACAAGCATGTGCACCTATTTAGATGTAAAAAAATGCATCTGCACTTTGGCCTCTTGTACTTAGAAGACTTAATGATTCAATTTATGACCATATTGGGAACCACCTAGAATATAAGACTATAAAAATAGAAAATCAGTGGTGTCCCCCAAATGTGGCATACATAGGCATCCTATACTGAGAAATCTGACTTTCAGCATTCTTTGTAAAAAACCTAGCCTGAATGTCATAGACCCTTTACTTTTACTATTATGTAATTATAATATTAATAGTCCCATACACTTACAATTTCATAAGAACCTGATGTGTGCAAAGAAATGCTGAAAACATCAATTTTAAACTCTGACAGTTCATTACACTATCAGTACATTACAGCCCCCAGGTTACAGTATTTTAAAAAGAAAGAAAGAGAAGTCTATAATGTCATGCATGTTCCAAGGTTAAAAGAGTTGTTAGTTTTTAGAACATTTCATTTAAAGGGCTGTATATAAAGTCTAGCTTTGGAGCAGCTCTTGGAGTCTTTGCTCTCTGGAAGACATGATGGAAGCATTTCAGAAATGGAAGAAATTAAAACAGAACACATATTGAGACATTCGTCACAACTACCTTCTTTGCTGTTAGTTGTCTGGAGTATATCCTACCCAACAAATCATTTGTGACCAAGCAAAGAAATAATGCTAAGCTTTAATAGTTATTATCTAATTCACTGAAAATCAAGACAACATGAGTAAGCCTCAGTCCATCAGATGAATTATTGAAATATAATTTAGAGGTGAATGGGTTACGGTTTTTTGTTTCATTTTGTTTACCTCAAAAGGTGTGCTACGACAGCTGGCCCGTACCAATCTCCAGCTATTTTCCCAGACGTCCTTCCATATTCTATCAGTCGATGTAAGCCAAAATTTGCAAGTGGAGAATCACCAAACCAAGAAATGATTTTTCGGTGGTAACGTTCATTTCCACTTTCTCTGCTTGCCCAGCCTTCCTTTAAGATTTGCTCAGGGTGGTTTGGCTGGTTCTTGAATTCCTTTTCTCTTGTAAGTGATGCTTCTAGTGATGATGTCAGTCTTTTCACTGTATGACTTGTCCATGAGTCGGAGTCTGAATTTTCAATTACAAGTGCATCTGACCACGTCCAGTCTGTGACAATATTACAAAGAACATATAAGTCCATTTTCATTTTAAGAGGTTCCTTCCCCTGCCCCCAACCCCCCGCTGTTAACAATTTAAGGGAGTTTTGCTCATATTAAATTGGTTAAATTTAACAGCTTAATATGAACTGCTGACAGTTTGAAACAATCGCCAAAATCTTATTGTGATTTCACTTTGAAGTAAATGAAATCATGCTAAGGCATGATAGGAGGTCGTCAATAATTAATCAAGTGTTGCTGCATACCTGGGTGTGTGCCAATCATACAATCAGGCACACAACGGACATCACCTCATGGTGCAGTGGTTAAAATGCTGTACTGCAGCTATAACTGTGCTCACAACCTGGTGTTCAAGCCCCGGTAGCAGGGCTCAAGGTTCTATCACCCTTCCATCCTTCCAAGGTCAGTAAAATGAGTACCCAGCTCGCTAGGGGTGGGGTGGAGGAGCAATGTGTAGTCTGCATGAATAAATTATAAACTGTCCAGAGAGTGCTTTAAGCACTGTGGTATATAAGCAGAACACTTTGCTTTGCTTTAACCGTAATGTAGTACTGAGACATGTATGACATTGCACGGTCCACAGAAAAATCCCTGTAGGATTCTGGCCACTGAAAGTTAAACATTCCTTCAACTAACCTACTCTAAGAGGACAATCTAGAAACAGCTGTTCAAAGGAACTAGAATTAAGGCATGTCAGAGGAGTCATGTGATTTTAATGACATGTAGTTTTGGCCTTAGGAGATTGTTTAAATATATCAATGAAACCAGTTCAGTTCCAAGCAGTTATACCAATTTTAGTTTGATTTTCTTTTCCATAGATATTGTGCAACAATGCAGCATTCCCAGACGTGCTTCCATAGTCTATCAGTTGATGTAAGCCAAAATTTGCAAATGGAGAATTCTGTGAACAAGTGCCACCCAATCAAAGAATTATAATTTTAAAATTACACCTATTGACATTTGTTGAAAAGTAGGCGAGAAAATTGTGTTTGGGTAAGAAGTGGTTAACTGATGAACGGTGTCAGTTTATGGGATATCCCCTTACATGGTGTTACTTTGTGAATGGCAGTGAGCATACCAGGCTATCTATCTTATGTAGACCATTTTGACTGCTGCCACTGCTGTGGTCTACAGTCAAGCTGTCTTTGCTATGCACAACTTGGCATCTTTTTTCCTGCTGGCAATGCAAGCAAGATATTCTGAAACAATACTAGGCCATTTCCTAGCTTTTTGGATCATGAGTTCAGAAGCACAATATTCCACATGTGACTGGGATGGTCTTATTTGAAGGTAATTTGAAGAACTGATTTTATTAAACGGGAATTTAATGTCAGAGATTTTACAATTATATTGCAAGTTAGATGGCAAACGGTAAATTATGTCAAATTCTCCTGCCTAACTCAGTAAGATATTTGATATCTATGAGTGTTTTGCGATCGTTGTTGTTGTGGAAAAAACTGCACAAGCCTTGTAACTTGCCTCTACCAAGAAAATGAAGAATAAGCCCTTGTGCGAGAAGCATCTGGCCGGTCCTCAAAGTGCAGCCCCAGCCACAGTCTGTTGTTAATGTTGAACCCTTGATTTGGGGGAATTCTTCTCTGTATGTCAACCATATTCTTGAAATAAAGTCTTTACGAAACTCTTCAACATTTCTTGAAATCCCTTCCTCTGTAATATCATAATTTGATCCATTTGGTGACAAGTCATTTGGCTCTACAAAAAAAGAAACTATAAATTAAATAACATATAGACATTGGATGTCCCATACATTCTTCATGAACCACTTCAGTATTGGTTGTGAAATAAATAATAAAAAAATCCAATATTTGGACCACAACTATGCAAAATACAGACCTTAGAGCAGTGTTGGGGAACCGGTGGCACTCACAGCCCTTTTTGTGGACACCAGATATCAGCCCTTCACAGCCACCTGGATTCAGGTTAAACTGTGGTATTGGCACTTTGCAAATAATTAGTGGGTTTTGGGGGCACTTGATCTCTAAAAGGTTCACCATCATTGCCTTAGAGCAATAGTTTTCTGCCCATAATAAAACAGTAGTGGTACGTCTACTTACGAGCAGCTTGACTTAAGAGTATTTTGACTTAAGAGTGAAAAACCATTGGGATTTTAACTCCGGCCTTACAAATTTTAGATGTGGTCTGCTCTACTTAAATTTATTTATTTATTTATTTATTTATTTATTTGCTCTACTTAAGAGTTGTACGACTTAGGAGCATGCATTTGGAATGGATTAAACTTGTAAGTCGAGGTACCACTGTATATGGAAATAGAATACACAGGCATTTGCCAAAGGAGCTAAGATAAGGTTAGTAGCTTTCAGCTGGAATGTGAACAGACATAGGTACATTTTCTTCATAAGTCAAATCCCAGAGCACTGTTTAACAAAGATTTCAATAAAATCATTCCAGAAGAAAAGGAAGAATAATTGCTGTTTTTAATAGATTCTTATTCTACTATAGAAATAGCTGTCCTCTTCTGAGCATAGAATACAATTACTTCTAAAAAAAAGTAAACTGAAGAAAGCACCATCATTGTTATTAAGGCAGGACATGCTCAGTGGGCACATTCCTTGCCTACATGAGGATAGAGGGGCAGCCAGATGACATAACAGAGCCCTGTATGTACACTTAGCATAGACTCACAAATCACTGCAGGAGTGCCTTTCATGCCCTGTGCTGCTGTTTCCCTCTATTCATCTAATTCCTTTTCTAAACAGACAGGGGAACAATCTGTGTACAGGCATGTGAAAAAGGAAGTACAGTACACCCTCTTCAAATTCTATGATTTTATCTATCAGGACATAATAAAAAGCATCTGGTCGTTGGCAGGTCTAAAAATTGGGTACATACAATCCCAGATGTACAACAACACACAATATATTTCACTGTGGCATAATTTACAAAAATAAAGCCAAAATGGAGAAGCCACGTGTGGAAAACTAAGTACACCCTTTCTGCTTCCACAGGAATGGAGAGGCTAAATAGCAGCCAGGTGCTGCTAACCAAATGCCTTTGATTAATTCATCATCAGCAAGTGAGAGCACCTCTAGAAAAGCCAACGTTTTAGCAGTTTGCTGGTCTGGACTATGCAGGTGTGTGTTAACACAATCCAAAGAGGAAACAAATCAACAGTGACCATGAAGAAGGAATTGCTGCTGCCCATCAATCTAGGAAGAGTTTTACAGACATTTCGAAACAATTTAAAGTCCATCATTCTACAGTGAGGAAGACTGACAAGAGGGAAATATTCAAGTTGCGAACCTTTCTAGGAGTGGACATCCAAGCAAATCCACCCCAAAGTCAAACATGTAGTACTCAAAGAAATTGCTAAATAAATAAATAAATAAATAAATAAATAAATAAATAAATAAATAACCTGAAGTTATATCGCATACTTTACAGGCCTCAGTTAACATGTTAAATGTAAAAATTCACAACAGTACAATTTGAAAACTGCTGAAGAAGAATGGTTTGTTTGGAAGGGCTGCCAGGAGAAAGCCTCTTCTCTTCAAAAATAACATGGCAGCCTGGTTTCGATTTGTAAAGTTGCATCCGGACAAATCACAAGACTACTGGAACAATGTCTTTTGGACAGATGAGACTACCGTAGCCATAATGCACAGTGCCACATTTGGCAAAAACCAAATACTGTACAGCATATTAGCAAAGCACCTCGTATCAATTGTCAATCAAAGTAGTAGGCAGGGGATGATTTGCAATTGATCTGAAGCACTGAGTTGATCATGAACTCTTCTGTATACCAAAGTATTAGAATCAAACATGAGGCCACCTGTCTGATAGGTAAAGCATGAAATTGAGTCATGCAACAGGACAATGATCCCAAACACATCAGAAAATCTACAACAGAATGGCTGAAAAAAAGAAAAGAATCAAGGGATTGCAATGACTCAGTGCTCATTTCAACTGAAATGCTGTAGAGCAGGGGTCCTCAACCTAAGGCCCCGGGGCCGGACGCGGCCCCCCAAGATCCTGAATCCGGCCCCCGGGACCAATTGCAACCCCCCTACCTACCCCTGCTTTGCGAGCAAGCCAACCTCCGCAGCTGCTTCTTTTGCTGAGGCAGATCAAAGCAGTGGGCTATGTCACTTCTCCCACTCCCCCCAACTACCTCCCAGATGATCAGCATGCTGGCTAGTGGGGAAACTGGGGCAATGCTGTAGAGGCACCTTAAGAGAGGTCAAACCTCAATGAACTGAAACAATGTTGCAATGAAGAATAGGACAAAATTCCTCCACAATGATGTGAGACTGCTAAAGTCATTCAGAAAAGTATTATTTCAAGTTATTGCTGCTAAAGGTGGCTCCACAAACTATTGAATCATAAGATGTACTTACTTTTTCACACATGGCTTTTCCATTTTGGCATTATTTTTGTAAAATAAGTCATGGCGTGATGCAATATGTCATTTGTTATTGTTCATCTGAGGTTGTTTTAACTTAATTTTCAGACTTGCTAAGGACCTGATGCTTTTTATTATATTCTGATATATTAAAACCATAGAATTCAAAGAGAATGTCCTTTCTTTTTCACATGTCCGTACATCCTCCTTCCTTTTTTTTATTTTACAGATAAGGGACAGATAGGAAAGGGTAAATTGGGATACAGGAAAATAAGGGGATGCAGGTTTGGCAAAACTTAACAATATCAAAGTCATGATTCAAATATATACACTTCTCTTGGGGCTTACATGGATATGTGAACAACAAAACAGGGTTGTTTTTTGCCTTTTTGTAACCACATATAAAACTTATTCCAACATTCCTGGTGTTTCACTTTCTGCAATACCTCTAACCATTCTGACAATTTATCCATTTCTGCAGTTTCTAGGATTATAGTTCTTTTGGTATTTCAGACTCGTTCCAATGTTTTGCAAAGACAATCCTCACTGCTCTTATAATACAGATTACTAAATATACTTTTTGTTGATCCATTGTATCTGGCATTATATTTAATAAAAAGATTTCTGGTTTTAATTCTATTGGATTCTCAAGAATTTCTTCCAGCATCTGCCTGATCCTACTCCAGAATTTTTGTGATTTTTTACATAGCCACCGCATATGATAAAATGAGCCTTCTTTTTGTTTACATTTCCAACAGGCATTTGACTCATGGGTATTCGTTTTAGCTAAAACAGTCGGCATCATATACCATCTGTAGAACATTTTTTTATATATGCTCTTTAAATACAACAGATTTAGTTTTATGTTGTTTTTCCATACCCTTTCCCATGGTTCTATCTCAATACTATGACCTATATTTTGAGCACATGACTGTACATCCTTCTTGACTGCTCTTCTATTGGCAGGACAACATAAGGGAAATGGCAGAATTTTGTCATATCCTACATTAGAATCCCTTTATGCTTTGGATCACGTATGGTAAGTGGTAAATCAATGGTCCAGTAGTATAAATGAATAACACAAACAGTTTTTAAAAAGGGAAAATAGAACAAAAATAGTGGGCTTGGAATAAGTTACACATTTGAGGCACATACCATCAGTCTTAAAATGGTAACATTTCCCGAGTAAAAAAACAGGAGAATTTCTGCTAAAATACGTTTTTGTTTTCAATACCCAGCCTACAAAGACAAACAAAAACAAAAATAGATATCAACATATTTAGTTTGAACAAGATGATCAAATAGTGAAGTGAAAATAAACAAACGGGAAACACATTTTTGCCCTCACATGTCTTCTCTAGTTTGCACAAGCGTGGCAAGGTTCTGAACAAGAATTTTTGGAGGTCATTAATTCATAGGGTAACCATAAGTCAGAAGGAATTTGACAGCACAAAAAGACAACAAATACGATGTGAACATTGTTTAAAGTAAATTTATGAATTACTTTTTTTAAATAGGGCCTGCAGAATTATGATATCTTGCATTGTGGCATAATTTAACCACTGAAACAAATGTTAGCCCTGCGACCTCCATTAAGACATAAAAGAAACTAGATGGTGTTACAGTATTAAAATCAGCTATGATTAAACTATAATGGAGTCTAAGAAATGATGAGGGTTGGGGGGGGCAATCTACCCTGAAATACGTGTGCAATAAAGATGATACACAAATAATATAATCAAGCAAAAGTTTAAAGGCAAACTCTGTGAAGTACAGAGCCTAGTAAAAGACTTTAATTTTAATTGATAATACAGTATCCTAAAAATTAATTATGATTTATAATAGAGCTGAGCAATATGTGGTCCTCCAATTTGTTGGACTGCAGCTCTCAACATCTTTGCATTTATGATGTTAGCTAGAGACAACAGATCAGTGGTTCTCAACCTGTGGGTCCCCAGATGTTCCTGGACTGCAACTCCCAGAAATCCCTTCCACCACAGTGAGTGGTGACAGCTTCTGGGAGTTGCAGTCCAGGAATATCTGGGGACCCACAGGTTGAAAACCACTGCAATAGGTGCTTTATTCCAAGAATATATGGAAGTCCTTTAGTTGTACACTTGTGGTTGAAGATATCAACCTAACTTCAGAAATGGCTTGGCTTGTTTTCCCCAAAGCACTGTTGTCTAAACATAGTTTGTCCATACTGGATAACTCAGTGGCTGTTCTGTTGAGAATTCAATTGCAAGGGGCCTTGAGAGGGGCTGTACTTGATGATTCACAAGGTCTCTTTCAGCTCTGCTGCTCAAAGGGTTATTATCTCTAGTTGTGACACTATGTTGCAATTAATTAATTTGGAAGGGGAAAGAATGAAAGTTTAGGATCATTTTATATTATTTATTTATTTATTTATTTATTTATTTATTTATTTATTTATTTATTTATTCATTCAACTTATATGCCGCACACTACCCAAAGGTCTCTGGGCGGCTTACAATCAAAGAATTAAAACAATTTAAAATAGTTATAAATAAAATATCAATAAATCATCAAACAGTAATAAAAACCTTCTTTAAAATCATCATCCTAAAATTGTCATCAGCGGACCCACAATCTATATTGTATCAATTAAAAACCTTCTGGAACAGGAAGGTTTTTACCTGGCGCCTGAATGTAATCAGTGTTGGCGCCAGGCGGATCTCAATAGGGAGGGCATTCCATAACTTGGGAGCAGCTGCCGAGAAGGCCCTTTGTCTACAAGCCATCCCTCTCACCTCCTTGAGGGATGGCTCTTTTAAAAGCCCCCCCTGGCTCGATCTTAATCGCCAGGTAGGTTCGTATGGAAGGAGGCGGTCCTTCAGGTATCTAGGTCCTAAGTCGTTTAGGGCTTTATATGTGAAAACAAGCACTTTGAATTGGGCTCGGACAGCAACTGGTAACCAATGCAGGTTACGCAGAATCGGCGTTTTGGCGGCTCCACCACTTACCAGCACTGAACCAGTTGCAATCTCCGGACCGTCTTCAAAGGCAGCCGCACGTAGAGCGCATTGCAGTAATCAATACGGGATTGTACCAGTGCATGTGTAACTGTCATTTTACAACACACTAGATGAAATCGTGTTGCTTTGCATAGTAAGTTACACCAAAGTAGGATCACTGAATCAGTGGGGCTGGGCTGAATCATCTTGTCCTTAGGTCCCATTCAATGTATCTTCTGATTTTTGGCCCCACTGGGCAGGACTCTGTCCCTCATGCATGCAACTCCACGCCACGTGGGTTCCGTAGCAACCAGAACAAAAACTATCACTGTGTGTGCACAGGGGACGCAGAGGTGCACACGCAAGCACCTTAGAGTGACCTTCATTTGACTGATTCAAATTGGCCAACTCTAGTTGCTACTTTAAGTAAGCCAAAATGATAGTAGTGCTATGTGCATAAACAGAACCTATGGAATAGCTGACTCACCAAATCACCACCGATTCAACAAAACTACTGTAGCCACTAGCATAAGCAACAGGATTTCAATGACTGGGAAAGAAAAGGTAAGCTGCATATGAGCTTAGATTTATTTTTAAGACTACATTAGTTTACGATAACAGCCAAAGGAAGCCTCTGGTTCTGTGCCTTTGCATTGTCTAACTCCCTGTCCTGTGCAAATTCCTACTTCCTTCCTTTGATGTTAGGGGTTAGCCTAGGTGAGCAATAATGACAGCTCTGCCATCAGCTAGGAAAGAAATCTCAACATTTAAGACAATGTCCAATTTATTTTTTTTTAAAAAGAGCAAGCTACATTCTTGCATTAATGTATTAAGAGACGTCATTGACTTCATTTCACTTACTGTATTTCATGTTGTGCCATGCTGACAAAAACTTTGATTTTATTTTTTCTACTTCATCTGTGCCTGTGGCCTCCATATTCAAATTCAAGAGAAAAAGCCATCACTGTCTCAAAGGACACCAACTTCTGCTACTATGAAAGTAAAGGAACAAATACATTCATGAACAATTGGGGCACAACTAAGCATGCTTGGGTTATTAGATACCTAAACCTATTGTGACCAGAACAGCAATAAAAATCACAAAATCCTCATTTTGTAGAGAAAAAGGCAATTGTAAGTTCTATGAATAAGTAATAAAAACATTTGATTCCAAATACACAACTGTTAAATTACCCCACAAAACTAAATAAAACATAATGTCCTCCAACTGCTCTCTCCTTCACAGTAAACTGTTCTGATTACATAGACTGCATTTGGTGTACATCCGAGAACATCTAAACGCTAATTGGAAGGTAGAGGAAAATGTTTGAATTGCCGTAAAAGGACACAGTTTTATATTATGTCTGTTCTGTTCAGAAGCAGGGTCCCGGGCTTATAAATATTAATGTTCTATTTAAGAGTTGGGTTCTCTCCCATTTCAAAAATGTGTTAGGCCGAAAAATCTGGGTTGCACATAAGAAGATGAGTATGCTTAAGGTGAGAAATAAAAAACATGACCTTAACCAAGTATTCTGCTTACAGGTTGCAACTTAATCGGATTGTTGCACAACAGCTACTTTCTGTAAAGGGCGACTTTAAAGATTTACAAGAAAATCATGCCATTACCTGATTGCCATTTATGTTACAAAGAATGTTCATGATAACCTTCCTTCCCACATCTGTAAATACAGGCACTGAGAGATAACTCAGCAAACACAGCAAGACCGATAAAGCAGAGATTTCTTTCAAGGACCAATGATTTTACCTTACTTTGGGATAGAGATGGGCACGACCAGGAAAAATTACGTTTTGAGTTGTCGTGTGTCGGAGATGGCCCGTTTCGGCTCGTTTCCGTTTTTCGCGAAATTTTTCAAAAATTTGTCGTTTCGTTTGTTGGTTTTTGTCTGTCATTAGTACTGGTTTTGGGGGGGGGCAGGCTCCTGGAGGCACCTCTCTGGGGTGGGTGCCTCCTCTGGCCCGCCATGAAGGGAAAGCAGGCTCCTGGAGGCACCTCGTGGATGCCTCCTCTCCTCACCCGCTACAAAATGGCATGCATAGCCAATTGGATATGCATACCATTAAGTTGCAGTTGCAGCAGGCAGAGGCACCTTGGGTCGGGTGCCTCTGTGACTCACTGCCTGCACACTTGGGCTGGAGAGCGAAGTGACAGAGGACCCCTACGGGCGCCCGCTGTGACTCACTAAGAAGGGAAGTGTACTTGCTGTAGTGCAATGCGAGTACACAGATCTGGCTTGGGGTTAGGGGTTAGCGCAAGGGCTAGGATTAGGGTTACTGGTAAGGTTAGGGTGAGTTACTGGGGTGCACCTCTGGGTGCCTCTCTGACCCACTAAGAAGGACAGTGTACTGGCGTATGGGTTAGGGTTGGGGTTGGGGTTCGGGCTAGGGTTAGTGGCTTTTTATGCCCGACTGGCACATCCCAGAAGTCTCGGTCAAAACCTGGCCAAGTGGCCATGCAATTGGTGGAATGGCTCCAAAAATTTGCATGGTCCACTCCCATGGACAGCCCATTGCGCAGGTGTAAAAAAATAAAAATAAAAATAAAAATAAATAAAATCAATGGAGACGTTTTGTTGCAAGAAAAGCCCACTGCTGCTACTGAAAAAAATCAGGCAGTTTTAAAATAGCTATTTTCGCATGTTTCTGTGGTGCTTTGGTGTGTTTTTGGACCACGATTTCAAAATAAATATTGCGGTCGCCCCATTTTGGATCCCCTGCCCGCACCGCATGGCATGGCGAGTTGGTGAGACGACGAGGATGCACAGCCCAAGAGAGGAGGGGGAGAGCCCGGGGAGCCCCCGCCCCCCAGAAACCACCCTTCTGGTAGGTGCCCTCACTGAGGCAGGCATATTTTCGCCTGCTTTTTTGGCCGGGAATCGGGGGGGTTTTTTTTAACTTTTTCCTGTGCCGTGCCGCTTGGCGAGTTGGCGTGGGCGAGTGCGACTCGACGATGAGGATGCGCACTTTGTGCAGCCCAGGAGAGGAGGGAAGGGAGGCCGGGGACCCCCCCCCCAGAAACCACCCCTCTGGTAGGTGCCCTCACTGAGGCAGGCATATTTTTGCCTGCTTTTTTGGCTGGGAATCGGGGTTTTTTATTTTATTTTTAAAACTTTTTTCCTGTGCCGCGCCGCTTGGCGAGTTGGCGTGGGCGAGTGCGACTCAACGATGAGGATGCACACTTTGCGCAGCCCAGGAGAGGAGGGGAGGGAGGCCGGGGACCCCCCCCAGAAACCACCCCTCTGGTGGGTGCCCTCACTCAGGCAGGCATATTTTTGCCTGCTTTTTTTGCCCGGGAATCGGGTTTTTATTTTTATTTTTAAAACGTTTTTCCTGTGCCGCTTGGCATTGCGCGATCGCTGCGATGCCAGGAACGACAAAGACAAATCAGACCCAATTTTTCTTTAGTCGGTTCGAGTTCGAGTTCTGGTGGAGTAATTGTCGTTACCGTTTCCGTTACATAATGGAAACGAGAAACAGAAACGAGAATTTCGCCAAGTCGTGCCCATGTCTACTTGGGGATACAAACTGCCATCAGTTAATTGCCACCATATCGCAATGGCAGGAAGAGGGGTGTGATGCTTTGCCTATGAGCAATCAAGTTTCTTGCCTATAGTGGCACGGTTTAAGCAAATGGCAGAAGGTCTACAACTGCTGGTTGTAAATCTTGACATTTATTTGAAGATCTCGCAAGGACATTCTTTCATAACAGGGATGGAGAACGAGTGGGCCTTCCATAATGCTGGCTTGCAGTTCCTATTGTCACTCACCTTGGCTATGCTGGTTACGCCAACTGTAAAAGGAGACCCACATGTTCCCCAACCTGGATTTATAGCTACTAGTGATTTGCAAGTGAGGAGCAAGTTCTGCTTGGCACCATGTGTTGTGTCAAAAGAGGCCAAGGAGCCTAACTGATTCACAATGCTGATACAAGGCTACCAGATAGATAGACTATTTATTGCATAATCATCAGATCATTGCAAAATATACTCTACAAACAAGAAAACATATTATCATACCATATTTATCAGTATTTATACAATAAAATAGACATTTTAATATTAATGCTTTAAAATGTAGCATAAAATATTGTTTACTTAAACCAATTTAACTAAAATCCCCTAAAAAGTATTTACTTTACAATTTTAAAACCTTTACATAAAACATTTAATTTGCATTCTAAGAGGCTATCTTCATACCTCTGAATCTTTATGGCACTTTACACCTATACCATCCAAGTACTTAACTCTGCATATAGCGGCTTTAAAAGCAAATATTGCAACTCTATTCATTATATCTAGATTAGATGTTTGTAATAAAAAACTCAGTTTCTTCGAGATGCTTCTGTTTTCCACTTTCTTTAAAATGTGCTGTAATATTTATCTCTTATTACAAGGCTACCAATCAAAATTACTTCTCTTGTTCCATGAACACTATTACAGAGTTTTCACATTTAGGACAGGCATCATATTGGGGGTGGGGGGAGGGACATTATTGTGCTTAAGTTGCCAGACTGTTATCAGTCATCATCTTGTATTCACTGGGTTACTTGTAGCATAAAGACTGTAACTGGCCAACCATGGTTTGGGGAACTGTGAACAAGACAGCAGTGAGCAAAACAGAAAGCTCTATTAAATGCAGGAAAGGAGGCAGATATTTTCCCTGATTCTACGTTGCCTGAGCACCTTTGATTGCCAGAAGAGCCAAACCATAAACTTACACCTACATATTTTGGAGCTGAGCAGAGCACCAGGAAGACTGTTCTCAACTATACGACCAGGCAGAGCAACAAGAGGGGGAGCAAAATCCTGGGAAATATATGGGATGAGATATTAAGGCCTGGCCAAAAAAAGCAGATTCCAGGTTATTACATAAACACAATTCCAAAAATTGCTGACTCTAACAATTAAAAAAAATAGTTTATTTACAGATCTTTAGAGAAGCAAACTCAAATATGATAGCAAGGGAATGAAATACTCCACTAATGTACTTCCACCAGATTTAATGCTCTGAAATTTTTAATTCAAGATAGTATACACAAAAAGGTATGTGTACACAAAGAGTGTGTGTGTGGGGGGAGAATACAAGTTACAACTTATTATCAGACATTCCCTGTTTTATAAGGTTTACACCATCAGCCTAGGTTTTTTTTTACCATGCACTCTTTTTAAAAATAATCATTTGTCCTACTTCATGATCACTTAATTTTCCTTTCTGATCACTCATTTCCCCTTTCAGCTACCAATGATCTGGCCCTGTTTCATCATTCGCATCTGACAGAAGGGATCCTCCTCAGTGAGAAGTAACCGCTGATTGATGCATGATTTAGAGTTGCTTCTCTTGCACTGTTTTTATCTTGTAGGCAACTTCAAAGTCTTTTATTACAAAATGTGACCTATAAATAATTTTAATACCTGAAAAAACATTTTTAAAATGTGATTGGGCAGTGATGCATCTATCTCAATTAAAAGATGCCACCAAAATTCATTAGTTTTCTAAGAACAGGTGGTACATTTTATTGGACCACCAACAAAACACAAACTTTTCTAAAGTAAAGAAAATTCCACTTCTCCAGGTCTAACATAACCCCTTCATGGATACTGCAGAAACTAAGGATTAAAAGTTTTTTTTGTATTTGTGCTCACTACTGAGACACTTCTGGTAATAGAAAGTATGTTTTATCATAAAGGGTGAGTAATCGTTAATATATGTATTTAAATCATATATTCACACCATGCATGCTAAATAAGAATCAGTAGGGAAGTAAAACTAGTACAGTACTTTTTTCAGAGGTCAGATCAACCCATCTTATTGCTGCCTAGTCTCCAGGTCTACCAGAGAGATCTCCTTTCTGACAGACATTATTTAAAAGTATGCAACCAGAAAGAAAATGCAAGAGCTATTGTATGTTGTCTGATTTAAACAATGGTTGCTAAAAATGAAAAAATAAGTTGATTTGGTGTCTTCAGGGTCCCAAAACCTGAGCATTTCACCTTCTTCCACAATAGACATAAGCTCTCCTCAACCACTTAAATCTACACTTCTGCCATCATTTTAAGTGTGGAGATGGATAGACTCCACTGAAAAATAAGGGGCCCAGTTCACCACCATTATGAACAGCACTCATCCGACTCACAGCCTCCCACCTAGTGGCAATGAAACTGAGGATGTGGGGGAACAGGGCTACAATGTTTTCTTCCACATGAATATCACAGTTGGCTTTTAAAGAACTGTATAGAAGTACTCTCTGCAGATTCTACTGGTCTTCTCTGCTAAATGCTCACCAATGTTTCCTAGTTAAAAGAAATGAATCAACTCAAGGGCTCCTTTTTTTTAACAAGTTATGTGACTTTTCAGTAGTTCAGTAAAAGTGGTAATGTTAGAAAGTATTTAATACATTCCTAAGAGTACTACAGTATATTTTATTTTATTTATTTATTTTATTTATTTATTTATTCAGTAGTTCAGTAAAAGGTCTCTGGTAAAGAATTAAAACAATTTAAAATAGTTATAAATAAAATATCAATAAATCATCAAACAGTAATAAAAACCTTCTTTAAAATCATCATCCTAAAATTGTCATCAGTCATTTGTATCAATTAAAAAACTGTTTCTTTTACCTGGCGCCTCAGTGTTGGCGCCAGGCAGATCTCAATAGGGAGGGCATTCCATAACTTGGGAGCAGCTGCCTCTCTCTTTGTCTCAAGCCATCCCTCTCACCTCCTTGAGGGATGGCTCTTTTAAAAGCCCCCTGGCTCGATCTTAATCGCCGGGTAGGTTCACACCTTCAGGTATCTACCTAAGTCGTTTAGGGCTTTATATGTGAGAACAAGCACTTTGACACACACACACTGGTAACCAATGCACACATGTGATCCCTGGCGGCTCCACCACACCAGCCGCGCCGCACACACCAGTTGCACACACTTCAAAGGCAGCCCCTCCTCTTGGTCACTCTTGCAAAGCTCTCTCTCTTTCTCTCTCTCCCTCTCTCTCTCTCTCTCTCTCCCTCCCTCTCTCTCTCTCTCTCTCTCTCTCTCACACACACACACACACAAACCACTCCCTTGCATTATTGTTATTAAATGACCAAGACCTTTTAAAAATATTTTGTGCCTTTTATATTTATAGCCAAACTCACTGTCACTGAGCAGATTAATAAACTCATAGTATGTTTCCTCACTGAGGTTAGGAAAACAGAGAAAAATCACAGCTGAGCTTCTCAGATACTAAAGTCTGAATGTCATAGAAACCGACCCAAAGGACTAAAGCACACACATAAGGGAAAATGTATGTGCGACACACACCAATTACAACCACACACTACCCAACAGCTTAGTCCCAGTCAGCTCTGAGGGAGGATCCTATAGACACCTATCCAACGCTCTCATTACATGAAATTCTAAATCCCAAATTAATAGGATATTAAAAGTAAAACCCACTACTTTTTAAACAATTAATAACCCATAAGGGAGTGGGTCAGAAAGGAGTGTCCCTTTACTCCTGACAACTTTTAAGTATCCCCCAAAAAAAAATCTCTGACTGCCAACACTTCTTTTTTTTTAAAGGGCAAAATCCTCAAAAAGTAGCTTTTCTCCCCCTTTCCAAAGCCTGGGCGTTTCAGAGGCCGCTCCTCCAAGGCCCACCCGGATCCCAAAGCAGCTCTGAATTTGTTCTTCACCCCCTTGAAAGAGTTCTGCCCCCCCCCCCCAAATGGCATCTGGAAGTTGAGTCATGGCAACTGGGCTCCTTTTTCTTGAGAGAGAGAGAGAGAAACGTTTCGCCGCTCAAAGAAAAAGAAGTCCAGCTGCCACGACTCAACTTCCAGATGAACTCACTTGGAGGACTGAGAATCTTCACAGACATCTTCCCCCATAGCAAGGAAAGGCATGCCGAGGGTCTTCGCCCACCCTCGTTCTTTTCCCGAGCGGCAGCTCATCACCCACGAGTTCCGAACCGCAATGAATCCAGGAAGGGTCTCTTCCCCCACTCGATCCCCTCGCCGGCTCACACCAGTCGCTTCCCGGTCCTGCTGCTCATCTCCTCCCACGGGCGCCGCTTCCGGACCCCGGAGAGAGAAAGAAAAGAACCCCCGCCCCGGCTGGCCTCCTTCGCCCGATGGCGCCAGGACTACGCGCCCCACAATCCCTTTCTTCCAGCCGCCACGGATTCTGGGAAATGTCCGGGGGGGGGCCTCGAAGTTCAGAGAAGTTGGACGAGGGAGGGAGGGGGAGGGCGACGAATTGGAAGGCGACCGGGCAGTTAACATGCTGAGATATTTGCTGTTCATTTGTGTGCCATCATCGCATTGTCTCACGGAAGGATTTGCCCCCAGCCTGTGTCATCCACCACTACTCGCTCTGCCCCTTCGCAGCCCTTCAGAAGTCGCTCCAACTCGACCAGGAGTGGAAATGGAAATGATTCAGTGGCTTCAGGACGTTTATTCGAAAAGAAAATAGGAGCGTTAATCGGGTTCCTCCGCTTTGACCGTGGCCTTCGATAATCACTTGGTTTAGGATTCCAGAGTTCTGACATTGCTCTTTGCTTTCCTGGAATATCCAACCCCCTTCTTCACATTTAAGATGTTCTGTTGAAGAGGTTTCCTCTTGGGAGGTTCTACCAACAGTTCTCAGTTGTATCTTGCCAATTGTGTGTTGAAAGAAACAGATAAAAGAAACCAAACTTGGTCCCAGTTGTTACCTGACTGGCCATGTATTTTTCCTGGCAATATGATACACCTAAACCTAGTTTCCAGCAACAGCCACATTTAACACCATTTTAGGATGATGCACACCACTGCCATTCCACATTTAGGTTTCAACTGTTTACTAGACAATTCTCTAGATGGTAGTCATGATGGCATCAGTGGGATTCGCTTTTTTAAAGAGATTGATTTGTGCTCCCTATCACTAGCTGAGAATGAAAGAGGAGAGTGAAAAAAATGGGCTGAAGTTCAACATTAAAAAAACAACTAAGACCATGGCCACTGGTCCCATCACCTCCTGGCAAATAGAAGGGGAAGAAATTGAGGCAATGACAGAGTTTATTTTCTTGGTCTCCTTGATCACTACAGATGGTGACTGTACTAGCAACGAAATTAAAAGATGCCTGCTTCTTGGGAGGAAACTGATGGCAAACCTAGGGAGCATCTTAAAAAGCAGAGACATCACTTTGCTGACAAAGGTCCAGATAGTCAACGCTAGGGTTTTTCCAGTAGTGAGGTATGGAAGTGAGAGCTGGTCTATAAAGGGCGTTTATACATGACCCCTAAGCTCCGCTGCAAATGGCTGCAAGCTCCAGAGCTTAAAAATGTTTCCCCACCAGCTCCGGAGTTTGCAGACAATTAAGTGCGACCCCGCCCACCTAAGTGCGACCCAGCACACTTTTCTTGTACCTGCTCAAGGAGGGTAAAAATCACCAGGTCTGGATTTAATCTGGTCAGTGCGGGGCTCTCCTGGCTTCTGTTTTTTTTTTTTTTTTTGCCTCCTGCCCCTTTAAGAGAAGGGGCGGGAGGGAAAAAAAGCAAACAAACAGAAGGAATCAGCACAACCAAGCTTCTGCAGCTTCAGCAAGGTGAGTCTGCATTCCCCCCCACACACTTTCTTCCTCCCTCTCCTCAGCAGACAGGTGCGGAGTGGTGGGGAGGAAGGAAGAGCAACGAACCCCTAAGATCTCTGGTCCGAATTTAAGTGGCCAGCGGATTTTAGGGGTCGTGTGAAAAGGCCCAAAGAAGGGTAATTGCCGCAGAATTGATGCTTTTGAGCTGTGGTGCTGGAGGAGACTCTTGAGAGTCCCCTGGACAGCTAGGAGATCAAACATATCTATCCTGAAAGAAATCAACCCTGTATGTTCACTGGAAGGGCAGATTTTGAAGCTGAGGCTCCATTACTTTAGCCACCACATGAGGAGAGAGGACTCCTTGGAAAAGTCCCTGGTGTTGGGAAAGATGGGAGGCAAAAGGAAAAGGGGACAGCAAAGAATGAGATGGTTGGATGGTGTCATCGATGCAACCAACATGGATTTGACCAAATTCTGGGAGGGAGTGGAAGACAGGAAGGCCTGGTGTGCTCTGGTCCATGGGGTCACAAAGATTGGGACACAATTGAACTACTGAACAACAACAACATCACTGGCTGAATCACTACTGCATGGCAATAGATGCACACAACTAGCTAAATAAGAACAAGAATATAGAATCCATGTAGGCAGCTTTTCCAATTACCACTTGTCAGTGAGTAAAAGCATTCTGAAAATAGGTCCTCCTATCTACTTCAGAGCGTTTGTGATTAGAGATGGGCACGACTTAGCGGTATTCCCGTTTCCGTTTCCGTTACTCATATCCGTTACTCTACGGAAACGGTAACGGGAATTACTCCGCCAGACTTCGAGATCGAACCGACGAACGAACAATTTTGGTCTGATTTGTCGTGCTCGTTCCTTGCATCGCGCAATCGCGCGATGTCACGCGGAACAGAAAAAAAGTTTTTAAAAGTTAAAAAAACTCGGTTCCCGGCCAAAAAGCAGGCGGAAAAATGCCTGCCGTGCCTCAGGGTACCTACCAGAGGGGTTCTTTCTGGAGGTCCCCGGCCTCCCCCCCATCCCCCGTCCTGGGCTGCTCTGGTGGGACGCACCGCAGGCTCGCAGCCAGCAAAAAGCCCAGTCTCGCCGCCGGCCGCCGCAATTAAAGCGCAAGCAAGCGGCACGGACGGCACAGGAAAAAACTTTTAAACTCTCCCCCCACCCATTCCCGGGCCAAAAAAAGCAGGCGGAAAAATGCCTGCTTGACTAAGGGCGCAGGGCACCTACCGGAGGGGTGGTTTCTGGAGGGGGGGGTCCCACCTCCCCCCCGTCCTGGGCAGCCGGACTGGCCATGCCATGCGGTGCGGGCGGGGGATCCAAAATGGGGCAGTGAAGGCAATATTGTTTTTGAAATCGTGGTCCAAAAACACACAAGCACAACAGAAACACACGAAAATTTATAAACTGCCAGATTTTTCACAGTAGCAGTGGGTTTTTTCTTGCAACAAAATGTCTCTCCTCTCCTCCTCTGTCCTCCATTGATTTTATTTTATTTTATTTTATTTACACCTGCGCAATGATGGGCTGGCCGAGTGGCCAGCCATGTGGGAGTGGACGACCATGCAAATTTTTGGAGCCATCCCACCAATCGGATGGCCACTTGGCCATGGAGACTTCTGGGATGTGCCAAAAAGCCCCCTAAAACCTGCCCTAGCCCCCTAACCCTAACCCTAATCCTTGACTCCTTACTTACCCATACGTCACAGACTGTCTTCTTAGTGGGTCAGAGAGGCACCCAGAGGTGCAACCCACTAGCCCACCTAACCTTACCCGTCACTAGCCTAACCCTAGCCCTTGCACTAACCCACCTTAACCCTAAGCCAGATCTACTTGCATTGCACTTCTTTATGAGACATGGTGGTGCGAGACTCTTAGGCATCAACCTATGGCTCTGGGTTCACTGCCATCACTAGTCTCACTGTCTGCAACTGGTATGCATATCCATATGGCTATGCATGCATTTTGCAGCAGCAGGTGAGGAGGGGAGACCCCCATGTTGAGGGGTCTCTTGGAGCCTGCTTCCCCTTCCTAGTGGGTGAGGATAGGAGGCACCCATGGGTGCCTCCAGGAGCCCGCTTTCCCTTTATAGCGGGCCAGAGGAGGCACCCACCCCACAGAGGTGCCTCCAGGAGCCCGCTCCCCCCGAAAAAAAACAGTACTAACGAAAACGGAAAAACAAAAAAACGAACCGACAATTTTTTGCGAATTTTCACGAAAAACGGAAACAACCCAAAACGGAACCAGCCCGACTAACGACAACTCGAAAAAAATTTTTTTTCAAGTCGTGCCCATCTCTATTTGTGATGCATTTAATTAACATTTTAACACATTTTATTACTTGCCAGTAGATGGCCCTCTTAATGTAAATTCCCCTGTGGTTCTTCTTCAAGTGCCATGTCCTTATGGAACGTTGGTGATCAGTAGCCTGAACTGGTTTCTATCTAAAGCTATACTAAATAGAGCAGCTGTGTTCACTGCAGACCATTGGCTTATGTACTTGAGCCAGAATATTCTTCTACGCCCTGGGCTGTGTTTCCCATCTATTTTTCCTTGAAGGATAACCTGCAGCAGATGGTATTTCTTATTGCGCATTATGTGTCTGAAATACTGCAATTTTCTTCTCTTTACAGTATTGAGGATTTCTAACTTTTTATTCATGCACTGTAATACAGCCATGCTAGTGACTCTGGCTGTCCAAGGTATCTTCAGAATTCGCCATGTACGTCCACATTTTGAATGATTCCAGATTCTTGTCTGTAAGGGTCCAAGTTTCAACACCACAGAGAAGTATCCCATGTTGTTGTTGTTGTTGTTGTTGTGTCATTACAGTCATGACTGATTCTTCGTGACACCATGTCCATGCAGTTTTCTTGGCAGGAATACAGGAGTGGCTTGCCAGTTCCTACTCCAGGTGCCTACAGCACCTGGTATTCCCTAGTGGTCACCCATCCAAGCACTAGCCTGGCACAGCCCTGCTTAGCTTCTGAGATCAGGCGAGATCGGATGTGCTCAGGTCATCCGGGCAGCTATGCCATGTGGTTACTTGACGTTAACTACCAATAATTCAACTGCTGCCACCACATGCAAAAGTTCAGTTTTATTTTTGTCTGGAATTTTTGGTTAAAAGAAGACAGCATGTTGGTACACATTAATCAACCTCTCTCTGTGTAACTTGATTTTTGTTTTATGTTTTTTCTGTCCAGAGAAAGATGGCAGGCATATCAATGCAATAAATAAATGTAAGAAACGAAACGAAACATGTATTTTTTCTTTAAAAGTAATATATATTGTTCACTTTCACCACTATTCAATTATTATTTGAAAATCATGCAGGCCTGACATTTATGTAATTCTAGTTTATACTCAGGACCATTTCCCTTCCCTAATAAAATACGTAAATGCCTTATTAAAATAGATGCTGTAGCTCCAGATTTAGTCATACTTAATCATGGACATTCATTCCTCACCAGTCCTATTGATATAAATACATGTAGATCTTACTCTATAATTGCATTTACTTCTATAATTTCATACTGAATTTAATTTATATCTCATTTATATGAAATATATTAGCTTCTTCCTGTTTTAAGTTGTAATGTCTACCTCATGAACATTCTTTATTTATAGCTTACAAAGCAAGGTAGGCAGATTCTGTTTATGGACTAAGTTTTTGCATCAACTTGAAGTGATTCTAAAAGAGTTAGGTTTGTGTTATGAAATTGTTATTCACTATCTTAGAAACATGGCAGTATCTTAAAAATACACACATATTTTAGCAAAGAACTACAGGGTTATCGTAACACCTGTTCAAGGTTGTATTCTTATGGTGAAGTGATGCTGTATAGCAAAAAAAAAAAAAAAAATGTTCTGCTTATATACCACCCAGTAGTTCTTAAAGCATTCTCTGGGTGGTTTACAATTTATTTATGCAGGCCACACATTGCTGCTCTCCCCCAGCAAGCTGGGTACTCATTTTACCAACCTCGGAAGGGTAGAAGGCTGAGTCAACCACGAGTTGGCTACCTGGGAATGAACTCCAGGTCATGAGCACAGTTATTGCTGCAATACAGCAGTTTAACCTCTGTGCCACTGCAGTTCCTGTTTCAGAAAAAGTTACTATTACTAAATAAACAAAGTATTATTTGATGACATGCTGTATCATCTCCCTTTATAAAGATGATATAGCATGTCAGCAAATAACACTTAATTTGCTTATTTAGTATGGGTTCAAGTCTTTTCACGCAACAGGTTTGCTTCACTGACCTTCATTTTCGGGTAACATGTAAATCACCAGTAGTTGACATAACCTAAATATATATTTATTTATTTAAATATTCAAATATTCAGTAGTTCATATAATCTGTGTTCAGGTAGATTTCCTCCCTTCCTTTCTTTTGTCTAAAACTATAAATGGCCCTGTCAGCTGTGGGTTTGATGGAACTACAATCCCAAAACAGAACATTTGTAAGTACTGTATTTGTTTTCAGAATGCATTGTTTTTTGTAAATATATTTCTAATACTCCACATCCACAAACAGGATAAAAAGGTAAAAATAAAAGACATTTTTGTGCTCCATTCTTGCAGAAACAAAAAGGCTAGATAAATATTGAAAGAGCTTTGCAACAGAATATTCAAAAAAGGAAGAAATAATAAAATAACACTATCAGATGCTGTTTGTTAGCTCTATAAATACTGTACTCTGGAAGCTAAGTCATAGCAACTCGACTTCTTTGTGTTGAGTTCTTTTTACAGTTGCCATGACTCAACTTCCAGATAAACTCACCTGGATGACTGAGAATCTTCACTCACAGACATATTGTATAAACACTGTATATGCCTAATGTTCCAAAGCCACACACAGTGAAATTCAGTGTATGTCTACTCAGTAGTAGAGGCTATTTGCATCCTGGACTTAAAGACATATTGTAGTATTATTTTCAGTTTGAAATTTGCTGCATTGCTCTAGTATTATGTCTGGGAAGATTCTCAGTCATCCAGATGAGTTTATCTGGAAGTTGAGTCATGGCAAGTGGACTTCTTTTTTTGAGAGACTGAAATGTTTGCTGCTCATCCAAACAGATTCGTCAGCTCTAGTATTACAGTTATGGAATCACAATGTTGTCTGTTGCTGATAAATATCTGTATGCACCCAAGCATATTCTTATGCACTCACATCTCAATTTTAGATTTTTGTAACTATTTTTATCACTCTAAATGTAGATTATTAGCTGCAAGCCATTTCCTCAGTTTTCAGATAGCAACACCTACAAGAAACATTAATATTAACAATGTACTGTCAAAGGAAGTGAATAGCCAGAAGTCAATTGTTTAGAAGCTTCCTGTACATGAGATATAAATTATTATTTCTCCAGAGGGAACAAAAGTCTTTACGAACTCTTTGTCTATTTGAAATACTGTAAATCAGTAAATAGGAAACCAGAAGCAATATACATTCACAAATTTGATACAGAAATGTACCAAATGCAAAGGAGGTGGACGAAAGGAATCTCATAGAAGTGCTGTTCCTGTTTCAGAAAAAGTTACTATTACTAAATAAGCAAATGAAGTGTTTTTACCGACATGCTATATATCAGTGATAGTGAACCTTTTAGAGAGCGAGTGCCCAAACTGCAATTCAAAACCCACTATTTTTTTTTTGCAAAGTGCCAATATAGCAATTTAACCTGTATACAGGTGGCTATGAAGGGGCAATGTCGGGTGCCCACAGAAAGGGCTCCAAGTGCCACCTTTGGCACCCGTGCCATAGGTTCGCCATCACTGCTATATATCATCTTTTACCCACAGAATACACATACACATTAATTAGTAAAAGAAAAGTCAGAATTAAAAATAAATTATGATCTACCTGTAAGTTACAACTAGAGTAGGCCCATTGCATCAACTGAACTCACAGAGAAACTGACCCAGCAAATCCACATTACTGTATTGGGCCCACAATGGGCCTAATATATGTAGTTGTGACTTACTGCAGCATTTCAGTCAATATACAAGGAAATTAATTTGGAAAGGATTTGTGGCGTGCAGGATTGGTAGTCTGCCATAACTTAATTTCTTCTTTTTTAATAGGTACTATTCTTATCACTGAAAGACTGCCAACATAGGTGTTATAGCAAAATGAAGATTAACTTTTGACTCACTCTTTGTTCAAATACCAGACTTTTAGTTCTCCTCTCAAGCTCCATCCCAAAACCATTGTCTCATCCATACAGAACCCTCCCATTTAGATTACTGTATCTAACACATTAATCCTAAACAATATTTAACTGGAGATTATGTTACTGCACTTTCCTGACAGCTAAGACATTCCTAGGGCAGCACTGATATCCAGGTTTGAGATCACTGGGTGATCAAAACTCATGTGTGTCTTTGTTTTGGTGAGGCCTTTTTTGGGTAATTGTTGCTTTGTGAACAATAAAACCAATTGGGAGCATAACTGTAGACTCCACTATAAGATAGTGGAGATACTGTACAACAGTATTCAGTTTCCAGAGAGGTCTGGTACTTCCCATACAATTTCAGCTTTCAAACCTACTTACTCATATGGATGACTATAAAACCAATGCATATTTAACCAACAGTCTTCCCATATCACAAAATCCAAAATCCATATCAAGGTGTCCCATTTATTAGGTTGTTGTGACAACCTGCTTTTCTTTCTTTTCTACCCCAGTTGGGACAAGATGAAGACAGACAAGATCTGTCCTTTTCTCTCTCTCTCTCTTTTACCTCCTCCGTTTCTACAGCCCTCTTCTTTTACCTCCTCCATTTCTACAGCCCTCAGGGATGCTACAGGAATAAATATCACCCCCACCCCAAAGTTGTCATCCACTTTTCTGCCTTTTTAAAAAGCTGGCCTGATAGGTTGGATGCTGATAAGGATTTAGGAAATTATACCATGCTGATATGGACTGAGGAAATTGTCTGCTAGCAGGGCCAGCGCTTCCATTAAGGCAAACTAGGCAGTTGCCTAGGGCGCCAAAATGGAGAGAGGGTGCTGGACAGCCTGCCACCGCCCCCCCCCCCGCTGCTGGCCACCACCATCTGTCCCTCCACCGCCCGCCAGCTGCCCGTCGCCATCTGCCCATCACTGCCCGCCACCCCCTGCTGCCCCTGTGCCCATCGCCCCCCACCCCCGCCCACCCCGCCCCTCCCCCCTGCCCCACCCCCTGCCCTGCCTCCCTGCCACATGCCCCACCCCCCACCCCCTCGCCTAGGGCACAAAAAAACCTAGCACTGGCCCTGTCTGCTAGCATTAGTAAGTTATAACAAAATAATGAAACCTATGCTAAACAATAGTCTAGATCAGTGTTTTTCAACCTTTTTTGGGAAAAGGCACACTTGTTTCATGAAAAAAATCACGAGGCACACCACCATTAGAAAATGTTAAAAAATTTAACTCTGTGCTTATATCAGTCTCTAAAAGGTTCGCCATTGCTGGTGTAGGGAGAAGCAGGACAGAGGGGCCACAGATTGAGGCAGCCTGCTCTCTAGCACCCAGTTCCCACTTACCTGTGTTGTTTTTTTTAAAGACATTTTGCCCTGCATGGACTTCTGTGTCCAGTGGAGACCTGAGAAGGGGCACTGACTCTCCAGGAACACAAATAAGACCCAAAAGCCCATCTTGCACTCCACACTGTGGCCAAGGCTCGGGGGCTCGGTGTTGAATTTCTTTAGAATTTTTCAATTTTTCCCACGGCACACCAGGCAACATCTCGCGGCACACTAGTGTGCCGCGGAACAGTGGTTGAAAAACGCTGGTCTAGATATCAGTTAAAGAACTGTAATGCTAAAACCAGATCCAGAGGCTGTTGTGCAAGATGACATCCCACCCCACCCCTGGATAAAATCAATTAGGTATAAAATCAGCTCTGAATAAGGTTCCTTCGCTAGAAAAGAACTGAACCATAATTATGATCTACACATAGTGCATAAGTACTAATGAACGGCATGGATGTGGTCTGTGGTTAATTATGCATTAGCTTCCAAAGCTACACTTAAACTGGAAATCTGTAGCAAAGAATCAGGTGTCTGGTTCCAATCAGTCCATAATATTCACCCCCACTATTTTTTTGGGTCCACAGGGTTGCCAGGATACAGTGCTGCAGTGACAGTAAACTGAAGCAAAATGATCTATCTATGCAATTTTCAAAAACAACACAACCATGATAAACTGTAGAGCATCTGGGAACAGATTTCCTTGGCTCTGTACTCCACCACCACCACCACCACCCCACTCACTTTGTGAAAGACCTGCTGTTTTGTTCTTATGGTAGTTTTCACACCCTGGTTTTCTGAGATATTCTGCTTTATTCATTTCCATATTGCCTATTAGCTGAGCTTAATAAACAGGCAACAGACATGCAACTTAGTAACAATATCTGCACATTTGCCTATAAAATTGATTATTATTGCTAACTGTGGAACTGCAGTGGGCGAAATGGTATGTTTAGACATTTAAAAAGCTTGGCAAGCGTATCACCCAAAGTCCTTTACTAAGCTTTTCTTGTTCTATTTCTAGTTTCATGTTCCTGCTCTTCTCTGTTATCTTCCCCTGGACTTTTATCAGGTCGTTGCTTACCTTATCTTACATTGTTTTGCTTTTAGTTAGTCCCCTAGCTTTTACTTGACCACCACATCAATGTTTCCCACTACACAGAGACCTTATCCTCCACTAGCTGTTATCTGTGCTCCCTTATAATAAAGTAGAGTATGACACTACACTGACTGTTCTTCCCCTTCCTCCGACTAGTTCCTTTCTCTGTGAGCCACCTTCCTCCATCTTCCTTAGCAACGTTGTCTCTGGGGTCCCCTATCCTTAGCAGTTTTATCACCTAAGCAGGATCCTTCTTGAAAGGACTTGTTGTACCCCTGGGGCTTTTGGACTTGTCAGAGGGACAACCTTCTTTTCCATCACCAAACCTGGATTCAGAGTACTTTCCTACTGCAAGTGTTAATCTCTGACATGCACGGATGTTCTGTCTTGATCAAATTATCTCACCAAACAAGAGTCCGAAGCTTCACTGCCATTATCACAATGGTACATTGTTTATTAACACATATGTTTCCACAATGAGAAGGAAACACACCTTTGATTTAACAGGAAATGGAAAATAATAGTGGAGAAATGAAAACATACCTAAGGAAGAAAGAGTTATACAAACAATCTTAGACTGTGCTGAGATGGACAGAATGACATTAAGAATCAAAGAAAAAGAGGACTCTGTGTATTACTAAACGTGGAATAGATTTTATGACTGGATGGAGAGAAGAAACAATGCTTTCGGTGGTACTAAGATGTGATGCAATTAATATTAAGCACACCCAGACAATATGATGAATGACAATTGGAACTGTTTATAGAAATTAACTTAGAAATGTGAAATGTTAAGATGATGGAATATTAATAAACTTATTATTTAAAAAAAAGAAATGCAGCAGGATGCTTAGTGAACAAAAGGATATGTGCCTGTTTGAGACAGTGGCAGCTGGTGGGATAGGAGGCTCAGGATGGTGGACAGAGCCTACATGACAGGCAAATGGGGTTATTTATATGAACACATAGTGGCAGGCTGGGTGTAAGAGAACATTTAGACACAGACGCAGCACAGTACAAACGAGTGGGACTCTGACATTCTGCCTCTAGAAAACAGCCAGGCAAGAGTGGTCTGGAAGGGAGCAAACGGAATCGAACAGTGCCACATTTGTGCTAATGAACAAACCTCTACTACTAACTTGAAGGATGGGGGACCAAGTATCCAGGCTAATTCAGAACACGTCCCTGGAGGTCTCTTGGTGACATAATATACTGTACGATTCTGTAACTAATGCCATGCACCTGCACATTTGTATAGTCAAATTTGTTACAGAAAAAGTTAGAATCCAATCCTGTTATAAAGCAAGCCGCAAGCAAGAAGAAAACCATAGTGAGTAAAGATTTTAGATGTGAATGTAAGACTTTATGGCTCTCAGACAGGCTGCCTGTCATCAACAGAGAGGCAAGATTTGTTATTCACATGAATTTCACTTAATAATGTTATCTGAAGATTATTTGGGGGGGGGGACAACCCTGCACCTTTTCATATACTTATTCCGTTTTCTCTTTCCTTCCTTTGGTTAATGTTCCATGTAGTGAAAAAAATCCAAGTCAGTCATTCTTTAATATCTGTTGGTCTTCCTTACAAGGTCATGTATACATTTCTTCTATACTCACCTGTCTGTTATGATTTAAGTTCATTGGCGCAAATGTAGCAGCTTGTTACTTTACTGCAGCTATATTGGAGAACGTGGCCAGGAGGAAGCTCCCACCCGTTTGCTGAGATAAAAGTTTGTTCTGCTTTTCACAGGAAAATGAAGAAAGCCAGTCAATCTTTAGTATTGACTATAGAACACTCAGAAAATAGAGTAGCATAACCGTGTTTTAAGCAAAGCAATACTTTTGTTATAAGTTTTAATATATATTGCTTTATTCATATATAAAATATTTTAACTACAGTATTTATTTTACTTATGGATATTTTTAATACTTCTGCCGATAACATCTTTGCTGGCTAGGCTGTGGTGCAAATGGCTGGATGCAACATAACATCATTGGTCAAAATCCTGTTCCATAGGTATGCCAGTGGAAGTGAAATTGCCACTAATCTGAGAATCCCCATTTGGATTCCTGGACAGGCACCAATCCATCCAACAAGGGCCCAATGATGAATCAGATGGGGACTAGTTAATTGGCAGCAATATGCCATAGTGAAATGTTTATTTATTTATTTATTTCATATACTACTCATCTAGCAAATAGCCACTTTGGGCTGTAAACAACAAGATAAACAACATCAGCAAAGAACATGTAAGCCATGTTTAAAAACAAAAATAGAAAATAAACATTATAATACTACTAAACAATATCTCATTGGCAAATATCAAGCAACAATTTGCGATGGTTATTCTGACCTCCCCCGTCCCTCTGCACCTCATGAGACAGTGAATCACATTCTCCGGGCAACGTTTCTGCTTTTATATTTTTATTAAAATAACTTTCAAATAAAGGAACTTCTTTTACAAGTCTTGTCCCTACGTCAGCCACCAGCTGATGCTTAGACCACATTTTGAAACTGTCCCGAACGTTTGGTCCATGCTACTTACAACAGACGCCACAGGCGCCAAACTCAAAGTCTCAGGTAAGGTATTTTCTAGCAGCCCTGCCATGTACCTCTGTGCCAGCATGACTCTGGGCGTGGCTCCCAAAGCCATGGTGTGGGGTTCCGGTGTCCTGGCAGGAGAAAGGGTTTCGTTTTTGGAAAGGTCCCACAGGAAGTGAGACATCTTGTTTTCTCTTAATTGACGTTCCCTCTTGAAAAAGGCCTGTTCTCTCTTTCTATACTAACTTTCTGCCGTCTATCCCCAATAAGGAGGCTTCCAGACTCTTTCGCTGTTCCACTCTTTCTCTGCTGACTCCCTTGGCAATCTAAATGTGACCCACTCCCCTGTTGAGGGGTCTTCTTTCACCACTTTGTATAACTCTTCCTCATCCTCTATCTCTGTTAGGCATACCGTCTCTACCTTACTCGCCCCTTCGCCTTTCCTTCCTTCTCCCTCTAGCTTTCCCACCTGATCTGTTTTTCCCTTTCCCTCACCGTTTTCTCTAATTCCTCCCCCATCCCTTGCTAATCATCTCTGGTTCCTCACTGGCAGACCCTTGTGGGGAGTATAGCACAATTTTCTTCATTTTTCACTCACACAATTGCATTACAAATTACTAAAACCAAGGCAGAGGCGGACTGAATGCAAGAAAGGGAAATCCACCTAGTAAAGCATTCAGAAAACGTATCATGGACTATTGTACCACTTCCTTTCTATTGGATTATCCATGCAACAGGATTTTGTCTATTGTTTAGAACTGCTATTTCCAGAGTTAGAGTAGCAATGTTGATATAACAGACAAAGTTATAGGAAAGTAATAATGAGGAACTAGAGACTTGTGTATGAATTCTGTATTTTAAGCTAAAATATGTTTACGTTTTGTGCACAGATTGAATCATTTATTGGAGAATTTATATGAGATTCTTTGTTCTTGTTCATTCCCAACATTCCTCCAGTTTCTGCTTACTTGTTTTCAATATGTGCAAAATTAATATAATGTACTTTAAAAAAACACAAAAAACAACCCAGCCCTACAGTAGAGCTTTGTGTTATCAGAGGAAGAACCTGAATTTTCCAGTATATGTGTCAATGTCTACAATTATCAGATTCTCCACCCATGAGCGTTACTCACTACCCTCAGGATTTATTGAGACATGTCATATTTAAAACTTATGTATAAACTTGGTTTGCCTTTTGGAGGGTACCAAGGACACTGTTTCAATGCCAGCATCACATTCTGAGCAGAAATGGAAAATGTGCAGGGTTTTTTTGGCCCACAACTTCCAGAATCACTGAGCAATCCATGTAGAATTTTTGGAGTAACTGTAGTCAAAGCAAAGCAAAATAACTTTTCCAATAAGTAGAATCCATGACCAAGACATATATTAGGTCTAGCAGATTGTTCTGTTGTTATTAATTTCTGTAACCATCTGTCCAGAAAGTTGAGAGGGTGAAGCCTTGAAAACAGGAAGTCGTTTTAAGTAGGAGGAATGCATTTTGAATCCCTGTTTTCTGTTATGAAAACAAATGTCTCAAAACGCTGCAAAGCCATTCCATTTTCTAATGGCTGCTCTTATTCCCAGAAGCCACTGGGTGCCAATTAGAGCAATACAGGGATTTATGAAATATCCGAGTGATCCCATCCTGCACATGTGGATGCATGCATACTTCCAACAGTTATAGTATAGGATGGGAAACGTTTTACATTTGTTTGATGAGTAAAATAAATGGTCTGTTTATCTATTTATTCCAGTGGTTCCCAATTTTAACTAGGCCAGCTGTCCTTAGACTGCAATTCCCAGAAGCCTTCACCAGCAGCTCAAGTGTATGATGAAGTGGACTTGCTCATGAAAGCTCACATTAAAAAAATTTAAAAGTTAATATTTAAAGTGCCATCACATTTTTTCCTCTTTCCCCCCCAAACTTATTTATATTTTGCTTTTACCTATAATGGATTACTGAACGTTGGAAGCCACTGCTTTATGACTTATAATGACCATTCCAATGACTGTTCTCTTCAATTTGGAACACATTGCCAGGCCAAGGTATGGAACTAAAGCAGGGGTAGGCAATCTTCTGTGTGCTGCACACAGGCTCCCGGGACCAACTTTTTCTACATTTTTAACTGTTGGGCCGCTTCAAGTCCCCTTCTGCTCTCTAGGAAGCATAAAAGGCCATGTTGCCACGTTTCATCAAATCTTTGGTGGTACTGTAACATGTTGGGGGGGGGTGTAGAATCCCCTGCCTTTAGTTGCCTGTTGTTTCCAGGTCTGAAAGGTGCCAACACCTCCTTTTCCTGCCAGCTCAGCCGGAAGCCTGTTGCTAGTCTCTTTCCAACAGGGAGGCAAAAGTAAAGAGAGGAAAGAAGAGAGAGAGAGAAGGAGAGAGAAGGCAAGTTGGAAAAAGCCTGCCATTGACAGCGAGACATTGTCCAGGGATGCCTGGGAAAAGAAGACCCTTGCTTCCGGTGTAACTCAGCGCCGGCTTTGCAGGGCCCACGAAATTGGCAACCGGTCATCCTCTCACGGGCCACCGATGGCAAGAAGAGCAGCGGAAATGCCGGCCCGACTGAAACTTCAGTAAGGCAATCTCGGCGTTTTGAAAGTAGATAACTCACCAAGCTCGATTTTTTAAAAGGGGAACATTAAAAATAAAGGAGATAGAGCCAGTAAGGATGCACGAAGGCAGATAGGAATGGCCTTGTGCCCGTGTGTGTGGATGTGTGTGTGTGGGTGTGTGGGGGGAAGGGCAATGCATCGAATGGGAAGAACCCTGCCCCGCTTTGCCACCGCGGCTGCGCTTCCTTCCTCGGCGCGAGTCCCACTGAGCGCGTCACCCGCTTCGAATCCCGGGCTCTCCGTCTCCCTTTGTGGGAGGAGCAGGAGCAGGAGCAGGAAGCGGACAACTTGGCCAAGCATTAAGAATCGCGGAGGGGGGGGCGGGGAAGTGGAGAGAGAGAGAGAAAGAAAGACACGCCTTGCATTTTGGAAGCACGCACCCCCAATTCGCCCGTCCCATCTCTTTCAATGGAGTTGGGCGGAGGCGTGCCTTTGCCTTTTCCTCCTTTCCGTCGATTATTCGCTCCCCCCTTTTTTCCCTCCTCCTCCTCCCAATGATCGCCACTCGGAACCAGGGCGCGCTTCGATCCCCACCACTCCCCAGTTGGTGATTCTTTGGGGGGTGGGCGGGCGGGGAGAGCCAGGGCTAGCTAAATAAATAAATAAATAAATAAATCAGGGCCAGTCTCTCCGCTGGAACCCACCCAGTCCCGTCTAGCTAGTTAACCACCCACCTTTGGCGGGCCATATATCTCCTAGAAGAGACGCCTCCCCTCGCCTGCCTCCCCTCCTCGCCTTCTTCCCTTCGCTCCGACGCACCGCGTTAGAAGGGGGAGGCGGGAGGGAAGCATTGTGCCGGCGAGTTGGGTGGGTAAAGCGTCACGCCCGGCTTTTGGGTGCGTGCCACTCACGAGCATTACGGCACCCATTCCTGGCTCCTTTGCCTGGTTTCTCCTCCTCCTCCTCCTCCTCCTCCTCCGGCGGCGGCGGCGGCGGCGAGAAAGGCGAGCGCTCGGGCTCGACGATCCGGAGCAGCAGCAGCAGCAGCAGCAGCCATGGCCGAGCGCCGCGCCTTCGCGCAGAAGATCAGCAGGTAAAAAAAAAATACAGAGCGCCGCGGAGGCGCGGGCAACCTCGCAAGCCTCAAGGGCTGGAGCTTCTGCCTCGAGGGCGAACCGTGCTAAGGGCCTAGTAGGGGCCGCGAGATGATCTCCACCACCACCACCCTCCTCGCCACCGACTCCCGGGGTGGTTGGATTGTGCTGGGGTCTTGCTGGGGGGAGGCGGCCTCTCTCTCTCTCTCTCTCTCTCTCTCTCTCTCTCTCTCTCTCTCTCTCTCTCTCTCTCTCTCTCTCTCTGTGTGTGTGTGTGTGTGTGTGTGTGTGTGTGTGTGGTTGCATATGCCCCATCTTCCGAGAGTCGATTCCTGGGTGGTTGGATTGTGCTGGGGGAAGGCGCCCTCTGTGGGTGGGTGGGTGGGTGTTGGGGTGGGTGTGTTGATGTTGCATATGCCCGATTTCCCCGAGAGTCGCACAACCTCACCGCGTCCTATGTCGTGCCATGTCTCTTCGTGGGCTAATCACTCCGTGGGTGCGGAGGCAATGTGTTGTCGCTTCTAGAGCGTGGGCTGGGGGGCGGGGTGCTGCTTTTGTGTGACCCAGATCTGCGGGGGCATCTTTTGTGGCTAGGAGACCCGTGGCGCTCTAGTGAGGGGGCAGGGTAGGGTGCCTGCTGGAATTCTCTCCTAGAATGTGTGTGTGTGTGTGTGGGGGGTCCTCTGTGGTCGGGGTCGCAGGAGGAGGGGGGTGGTATTTGTGAAACCTTAGGCTTTGCATCCAAGGGCTGGAATGCATTGTGTTTGCGTGTCTCTAGCAAGTATATTGCATTCTTTTTTTAGGGGGTGGGTGGGATCATTTGGCAAGCATGTGCTTCAATATGTGTGTATATATGGGGTTTGTTCCTGTGGCCACTTCTAAGTTAAAAGCAGAAATGGTTGCCCCTTTGATGTTTTTATTGTCCCATTTGTGGCATGGTGTGCAGGTGCTTGGCTTTTACATGTAGGCCCCCTTTGTGAGGCTTTGTTCTTGAGATCTCTCCATGGAGTGGGGGTTTTTTTTTAACCAGCACCATCATCTGTTTGGGACTTCCTTGGTTCTAAGCTGCACTTTGTATATTCCTGTGGTTTTGACCTTAGATACTGCTATGAGAATGAGTTGTGTTGTGCTTTACCTTTGTCATTGTGAGGTGGTGTGTGTGTGTGTGCACGTTGTCAAATGTGCTTCTAGACGAAAGGTTCTGGATGAATTGTGTGGCAAGGACAATCTGGGTGTGGATTCTTGTTTATGTAGGAAAACCACATTGTGTCCTGTGCTTTCAACACAGTAGGTTCCTCTCCCTTCGTAGTCTGTGGAGTAAAATGGACAGGAAATTCAAATGTGGTATTTGAGGGAACTGCCAGATTTGTGGAAAATCCCTGGGCTCTGGCATGTCCACTCTCAGCTGTTATGATGCTGCCCTGCTACAGTGTCACTCCCCGTAAGTTCTTTCTTAACAGCAACTGGAAGGAATGTCTTTCTTTAGCATGCGTGCGCGCGCGCACGCACACACAAATACCTCTCTTTTCACAAGTAACATTTTTAAAAGAATGCCTTTGGTTGGAATATCCACATTGTTCTAGAAGGCAAAAATATCATTGATGCTTTTTTTGGGGAGTGTTGACCACTCGTATATGAATTTTGATGGGATAACCCCGACCCCCAGTATGTTCTCCCACAAAAGCCACTGCCATGTGTTATTTAATGAAGTTCTCATCTCATCCTGTACAAGGTTTTAAACACCCCCACCCTCAAATTTGAGATGTTCCACCTTTGCTTCCTTGAAGGGATTTACAGTAGAGATGAGCGTTTCATTTCCGAAGCGGACTGGTTCAGAAATGAAACATGCCAGCACAGCTAGCGCTTGGAACCCAGTCCCACCCTCCGGAACAAAATCAACCACTGTCTTACCTTGCTATAGCTCGCATGGGGGGGATTCCAACCAGGAAGCAGCCTCCAATGCGTCATCTCTCCGTCTCCCTGGCGCTAACCAATCAGACAGGGAGGCGGGATGATTCATGTCCTTGCACTGCTCCTGATTAGCTAGCATTAGGGAGATGGAAAGATGGTGCATCAAAGGCTGCTTCCTGGTTGGAATTTTGCCCAGCGCAAGCTATAGCAAGGTAAGACAGTGGTTGATTTTGTTCTAGAGGGTGTATTACTGGAATACAAGTCTCATCATATTACTGGGACTCACTTTCAATTAAATGTGTTTTAGTTAAATAGAGTAAACTCACAATGTTTCATACTCATACGTAGTTTGTATCTCTCTGAATGGATGGTGGTAATCTATACAGTGGACGCCTGACTTACGTACCGCTTGACTTGCGTCATATTTGACTTGCGTCCACTAGGGGCCTGTTTGACTTGCGTCCCAGGCTCCGACTTACGTCTCGGAGCCCTGGCGCAAGGCCCCAGGATCCGGCGGCAGCCAGGACCCAGCATCGTGGCTGCCGCCTTCAAACTGCTCCCGCCTTCTTCCTCTCCTCCGGCGGAGAGGAAGAAGGGCCAGGAGCTCGGGTCTGGCCTCGCTGAAACCGCTACTGCCGGAGGAAAGGAAGAAGGGTTGGGAGCTCCCGGCCCTTCTTCCTTTCCTCTGGCGGCGGCGCGGCAGCAGCAGGCTCTCGGGCGGGCATGCCCCCCACCTCTCTCTCTCATTCCCCTTCCCTCGCTCGCCCAGAACGAGAAGAGCGCTCTCTTGGTTCCCTTGGCAGCCTCGGCGAGCAGGAAGAGCAGACGGGGAGCCCCAGCCACCCGTCGAGGCAGCACCGGGATGGTGCCTCTTCCCCCACCCCCGCCGCCTCAGCCTCTCTTTCCCGGGCGTGCTGTCCAGCTATTGCCGAGCTCGCTGGCTCTGGTCTTGCGCCGCTCTCCACCCTGAGAAGAAGCGGCGGCGGCGGCGGCGGCAGCAGAAGAAGAACAGGCAGCAGCAGCCGCGGCCCAGCCCCAGTCCGGCGGCGGCGGCGGCAGCGGCAAGGAGGAGGCAAGCGCCGGCGGGGCCGCCGTCTTCCAAGCATTCTGGCGCGCTAGCAGCGCCTGCCACTGGAACGCTGGCTGGTGCGCGCCGTGGCGCCTGTCCGGCTATAGGGCTGGCTGCGCGGGGGCGTGCTCCTGCTGCAAGGCCCCACCGCCCCGCTCCAGCTCCTACACGATGCCTGGCTGTGTCGGTCGTTGCGCCCGCCCCAGGGCTTCCTCATCCGAGCTGTGGGTGAGTGAGAGCGCAGGAATGAGAGCCTGCCTCCTCCCTACAGAGGACGTCCCCTTTGAAGGGGTTCTTCACCACCAGGGGGATGGTTGGGGGGGGAGTTGCTAAGATGGGGGACACCCCCCCATCCGCAGTCCTGCCCATCCCTACCCCTCGCCCGTGTCTGCGCCCTCGCCGATCCAACCCGGGCTCGTCTCCTCTCGGAAGCCAAGGTCCGCCAAGAAGTCCCGCGCACGGGCGGCATGAGGCGCTTTGAAAACGGATGGTGCACCTGCGGGCACTGACTGGAGGCACCTGCCCAGGAGCAGCCAGCTTTTCGAGCCCTTTGGCGTTTTGAAAAGACGCCAGTGAACAAGAGGAGGGCGTAGGAACCCCCCTCCTCACACGCACGCCCTTGGGTCCTTGCTCTCTGGCAGTGGCTTGAGTGCCTCTGAGGCGAGCAAGGAGGAGGCCTTTTTCCTCCTTCCAGAGTTGGTGCCCTCTCCGCTGCAACATTAACAGACTGAATGCCCGCCTGTGCCCTCCTTTTCCCAGCGTTTAAGTTACCCACTCCCTTCTGCAGTGCTGCACTGGCCGAATAAGACTTATGCCTGAGGAAAGAGCTCAGATAGTGTCCTTCATAGGTACCCACCCAGTGAAGAGGGTGGCAAAAAAAAGGAGGTGGTGGGCATGGGCTTTTGTGCAGGATGCCCCCCACCCCATTTTTCTATGGAGGAAAGGGGTTTATTCCATCCAAATGAAGGTGGATGCTGAAATCCAAGGGAGCAAATAAAGTCAAGGGATAAAGAAAAGAGGAAGCTATATCTACTAGTAGTTAACAGTAAGAGACTGATAGCACAGTAAGGCCTCACCGAAGCCGCCTCTCTCTCTCTTTGTGTGTGTGTGTGTTTGTGTGTGTGTGTTGGGGGACAGTCAAATTTGTGTTAAATTGCTGTTTTCAGGGGGCTTTTTCATCATCTGGAACGGATTAATCCACTTTCCCATTACTTTCTATGGGAAAAGTTCGTTTGACTTAAGTCATGTTTGACTTAAGTCTAGACCTCCGGAACGGATTAATGACGTAAGTCAAGGTTCCACTGTACTGTTGGCTTTCAAATCATGTCCAAAAAAGGTGTTAATAATACAGTACCAGATTAAAAGATTATGATATTCTGAAGTTTTGCCTCCTGATTTTTTTCAGTAAGACATTCATAGAATTATAGGAATGGATCCTGCAAACAAGCAGACAAAAAGTTGCAGTCTAGACCAGCAGTCCCCAACCTTTTTGACACCAGGGAATGGTTTATGTCCTGGTGGGCACATACAACCCGTCCCCTGCAAGTCCAGTTCCATCATGACCAAAACAAAACCATTTGTGCAAGAGAGGACAAGCCCTGCCCAGAGGTGGGGAGAAGCATGAACACCCACTTAGACATGTGTTTTCTGGAACCTTACTGGCCACTGAAGTTCTGTGCAGCCCAGTCCCTTACAAGCTGCAGACTGGTACTGTACTGATACATGGACTAGGGCAGTGATGGCGAACCTTTTAGAGAATGAGTGCCCAAACTGCAATTCAAAACCCACTAATTATTCTCAAAGTGCCAGTATGGCAATTTAACCTGAATACAGGTGGCTGTGAAGGGGCAATGTCGGGTGCCCACAGAAAGGGCTCTGAATGCCACCTTTGGCACCCATGCCATAGGTTCGCCAACACTGGACTAGGGGTTGGGGACCCCTGATCTTTTTCTCTTGCTCCACTGTTTTCATCTTCAGCCCAGCCTTCTGTGGTCACTGAGGATATTCAGTTCTTCATTAAACTGAGGGTAGGGGGGAAGTTTGGTTGTCCTGTTTCTACCTCTCTTTCCAGTTTCCATTTAATGGTCCAAATCCTGTATGTAAGGTTTCAGTAACTTTGGCATGTTACTTACATTCAATTGAGAAGGTCTGGTAACTGTGTTCAACTGACAAGGTGCACCTTGAACATGCAATTGGTGTATGACCAGACACACAACTGAAGGACAACTTGGGATCTCATTATTTGACTTCAGCTGGCCAGTGCAACTTGCTTATTTGCTTGCTTGCTTGCTTGCTTGCTTACTTACACTTTTATAACATGATATATGGCTTAGGGCCGCACTGGTGGTGTACAGCAGAAAACACGATTAATAATCATAAAGTGCGACATAATGACATCAAAAATATTTATTTAATGTTTAGAAATGACGACCACATGCAAACACTAATATAATTCTGGCAAATATTTCTAAAATAAATAAAAATAAATAAAAATAAAAATAAATAAAATAAAAATGCTTCTTTATACCTGAATACCTGTATACCTGAAGCATGCTAGCACTTCAGGTGTACATTCACCTTGTTTAACTGCAGGTATGTCAACTCTCCCCTAAGCAAGTTTCATATTAGAATTGATGATACGAAGGTGTGGGTCATGATTTAAATTTAAAAAAATATTCAACTACTTAAATTAAACATTAATATTAAAAATATATACCATTATTTAAACCAAGATTGAATTCAATTTGTTATTGTTTTTATCCACCCTGATGAAAAGTAAGAATTTGGGGGCACAGGGCAATTTTTCTGTGCATCTCAAGTTCATTTTCACGAGGTATTCACTCTCAAAGCAGCTGCATACCGAGTGTGTGTTGTTTTGTGCAAAACAAGTTCCCTTGCATTCCAGATAGATTCTCATTTAAATCCATCCAGATATGAAGCAACCCCTGGCAACTAGAAATGAACACTGATCTTCGGAGTCTAGGGGCCACAGGTTGCAGTCTTAAGTGTCTGTATCAGAAAGTAAGTCCCATTGAAATCAGTAGGGTGTACTGTACTTCTGAGTATAAATAGGATTGGTTCAGTAGAGATGTCCCCCTTCACTCCCCAATTAATTTAAAGAAGGGCTTCTGTTTGGCAGAGCATTGTGCAGGTTGATCAAATGCCTTTGTCTGTGCCCTTTGCCCTTTTCTCAAGTACTGGTCACATCTCTCTGACCCAGCATGAGCCTGTTCAATTGCAACTATTCAGAAGATGGCAGCAAAAAGAAGGTTACTTTCACTCTTTTTGAATGGCAAGCCTTAGCTGCATTGATGACTGGGGCTGTTCCGTGGCAGAGGTACACTCCAAACGAAAAGTGAGGGGAAAGAAGGCCAGTGTCTCTAGATACTGATTTTATTGTGGAGGAAAGGAAGTTGGGCTATATTTAATTGATCACTGCTTCCTAGTTGGTAGTGTGGGATCAGAGTAATATTAAAACAGTCTTCTGTACAAAGAAGTTCTCCAGTTGGGAGATATCTGTAGTGCTTAGTAAAGAACCTCTTTAAGAAAGTTGGCTTGGTATGTATGTATGTATGTATGTATGTATGTATGTATGTATGTATGTATGTATGTATGTATGCATGTATGTATGTATGTATGTATGTATGTATGTATGTATGATCCTGTAGCAAAGCATTTTCACAAATGGCAACTTCCAGAGGGTCAGCTGTGCTAGTATATTGCAGAAAAACCAATGAATGTATTCTTCTGGTACCTTTGGGCTGGCACAGTTGTCAGCTTAAACAAATTAGAGTCGCCCTTCATCATACATAACTTCACCTACTGTAGTAGACTTCACTTTTGGTTGATGTTTATGGGTATTAAAGGATACTTTGTGGTTTTCCGATGTTACAAGGATGACCAGATTGGCTTTGTTTAAAAGAAGGCAGGATATGAAACCATGGTTTTAACTTGACTTGTTCTTAGTAAATTTGGTTTAAATGAATTCAGGTTCTCTAGCATTTTGTATGTCAGAAAGGAATTGAACAGTACTTAGTTTAAAATGGAGAAAAATGATTTCCAGTTTTTCCATAGTGTTGTGAAGGAAAAGGAGAAGGGAAGGTGCCTTTTGTTTCTGCGCGTTTCTGGCCAGCTAGCTTGTTGATCGGCTGGACCTCTCCAATCTTATAATGGTGGAGGGTGGGTTTTCTTCATGGAGGTCACCTCTTATGCACCAGCATAGGTTCTGGAATATGAGCTGCCTAGACGCCCTAAGCACATCCGATCTCGCCTGATTTTGGAAGCTAAGCAGGATCGGCCCTGGTTAGTATTTGGATGGGAGACCACCAGGGAATACCAGGTGCTGTAGGCGCCTGGAGTAGGAACTGGCAAACCACTCCAGTATTCCTGCCAAGAAAACTCTATGGACATGGAGTCACGAAGAGTCGGTCACGACTGTAACGACACAACACACACACAGGTTCTGGAATATTGTGCTGGAGAAGCTTTCCATGCAGAGGAAGCTCAGTAGGATACTGGCTGTTGTGGTTTGTTGGCATAGCATGGCTTAAAAAGCATGGTTTGTATTATGAATGTACACCAAGCTATGACGGTCCATGGGCTGATTGTATCATCCAGTTGGAAGACAGGCTGGAGGCATTGACCTTGTATGAAAGCAATAAAGTAATTCAGATCGTTTGGCTAAATGACATTTTTTTGTTATCTATTATAGCCCATAATTTTATAAGCGTCTTTCCTGATAATATAATCTTCAAGGTGTCTCTTCACCATGACCTGACAGATAACCTGAAACAGTAAAACAGAGTGCAATTAAAGTTCTAGTTGAAAAGGTCTCCAGTTTTATTAGTTAAAACACTGTAACTGGCAGGTTGCAGTGGATCAAAAGTAGCATTAAGTGGATTTCCACCCTTAAAACGGGGTTGAGAAAGTGATCATCTTGATTCCTCCCCCTTCATATAGCTATCTGCATGTCTTGAAAAGCTACTGTGGAAGACTGGGGAGAGGGCCCGACTAGATCTTCAATGACCTTCTACTCCTTCCAGAGTTTATATTGTTTTAGTGGAGCCACAGCCTTTTGATTTAAAAAAAACCCCTTAGGTTTGCTGCTAGAACCCACCCTCCCCTAGTTGTACATGCTTCCTGCCCTCTGGAAAGTTTTGTGTAACTTCATGCCACCTTGTAATCACTGGAATCATGAGTTTTCAAGTAAGCTGAATGAAGCTCTATATTCATCTTAGCGCTTGCAAGCAGAGCAGCAAAATGAAAGTAAGAATCTGGCACTAGAAAGAATGTTTTTCATGCACACTTGAAATGATTAAAGCTGGGCAGCGCCTGGCACTCACAGACAAGTGCTGTTGACTGGTATATATAATTATAAACAGTAATAGAGTGGAAATCAGGTATCATTTTTGTATCCCTGAGCCACTTGCTCCAGAGATACCTCTTCTTGCCGGAAAACATAATAGTAACATAATTGCCATCTCTGCTTCTGAAAGTCTGTCTTTAAACTTTGTTTTGCAAACAAAGCCAACCACCCGAACAATGACAACAACAACAATGGCAACAAAAAGAGATTACAAAACTGTGAAGCAGACTTCAAGCAGCTTTCAGTTTCATTAGGTGGAACTGCTGTGGGCCTTGGAGTGTTTCTGAGGGCCTGAATACTGGCCATTTGACCAGTGGCCTTTGTTCACTGCTGTGTTATAAGGTAACAAGGGATATATGAACAACTAGCTTCTCCGCACCAGTCTTCCCTTGTGTCAAAGCTTGCGGCAATGTCATTTTCAACTATGACTCTCAGAATACACCCAACCAGATAGATTCTAGGAATTGTAGGAAATGTTTCTAAATTGGGCTGTGTTGAGATTATCAGCCAAAAGTAGCTGTTCTCCTCCAGCGCTTTATCTTTGGCCACTGAGTGGGTGGCTGAAAAAGCAGGACACTTGCATGACTGGAGCACTGTCCTTACATGTGATTTATACTGTACTTTAATACATGTAGGCTTCTGTTGAAAACCAGGGTGGATTAAGACTGATGATTAAAAATGATTTTAAAATTTATATCAAATGAATTTTATTGAAATGCTAATATATCTAAAGATAGTTTTTTGTTTTAGATACAGTATTGTTCAAAGATTATTCAGCATGAAAAAGAGCTTAGGTATGTTTATGCAATATTTACTGCATCTTTATGCAATATTTACTTCTGTATGTTTATGCAATATTTACATTTTTCGTAAACTAATTCAATTAATCCAGGTTATCCAAGATGAGGCAACAAGTACTTTTTCCACAGTAAAAATTGTATAAAATAAGCAAAGGTCAGGAAAAGAACTTAATCCTATTGTTCTATAAATCTATGTACAAACAATGAACACATTACCATAAATGCTAGTTTTTAAGATCATTTGGATTGAATACCAGGCTCCGAGTAGGAGGAAGGAGGGGCAAACATAAAAATGAAAGTGAAACTTTGTTGCTTACAAACATTGGAATCTTGGTTAAACAAAACAATTTAGGTAGTTCTCCAAATATGAGGGATTATTCTATTAAAATAAAATCAGTTCTGATATATGCCTGTTTTATCTGACAGGTTATTATTCTAAATATGCAATCTTCATCTGGTTGCAAATATTAAAGATTTATTACTACCAGCAAGAATGAATCTGTACATTTAAAAATAGTGATTTAAATTGAGTCTTATGAAGTGAGTTCTATTTTAAATCAAATCAACCCTGTGATAACTGTATTAAACTGTGCTATTTTTAAAAATTGATTTGTAAGGCAAGGGAATCCCACCCACCCATTTCCTGTGAGCCTGATGGTTCAGAAGTTGGAATTTTAACACTCTCAGCAAACCATTTATATTCTCATATATTTTTCACACTGTAACAGCTGCTGTTGCCAGACTATTAAACTGTTTCACAAAGTGCTTTAGATAAATCCTAAAGTACAATCAGATTGCTGTTGGACTCCAGTTCTAATAGGTGGTTTTCAGTATTATCCCAAGTGCACAGAATGAACTTTCTGACCTCCCTTTTTCCATGAAGAATATAAAACTGTTCAGTTTCATGATAGCATTTCGCTGTAATCTGGAAGTAATTATTTGCCATTGACTGAATGCATAGCCTCAGTTCTCTCTCTCTCTCTCTTTTTGCTTTATTTGGCAGCCTGGTCAGCTGATATTTTTCCCTTTTCCCAATTTGTGCCGCATTTTGTCTAGCTTGTTTGCAGGTCACGTACTTTGCTGAGGATCTTTTGAAAGCATAATTTGGAGACAACTAGCTTGGAATGCCGAGCACTCTCTATGTGCTATTGGCTCAGCTGCTCTGATGTCATATCTGTGATCACGAAGAACCTTGGCTCTTGGTTCTGGCTTCTTAGTGCCGTTAGGACATTCTCCATTCTAAGGCCTATTGGCAAGTTTGGGTAAAAAAAAATTAAAAAATGATTGTACGTGTATCAAGAGATTTTGAACATTTTACCAGTGTAGATTATCAGGGCTTTTCATTAGCAAGAGCCAGAGCTTACAGTATGCTTGTAAGGCAGCATACATTTTCATTTTAGACATGCCTCCTGGAGGTTAACTACATATGAAATTTGTATCCTGCCATTGTCTTTTAAATTATTGACTACGTGAAGGATGCAAGCAGCATCTTCCAAAAACTGCATTGCATTTTGGGAAATGTTCCTCTAGTTTTTGCTTCTCCTTTTCATTTATTCTTGATGCAGCTTTAAAAAAAATAATCTGAGTATATAATGGCCTTTTTGAACAAACGCGATAAAATGTGTTGTTAACCCCCCCTCCAACATCTTGTGCGGTATTTGAAAGCTGATTGCCCATACTATGGCAATGTTAAAAGTCACAGCTTTCCTTGGTAAAGTATTGCCAGTGCCTGGCTTGTGGTTGTATCCTGGTAACAGCTGCTAAATAAACTCTGGAGTCTTCATTCTTTTTTTTTTTGCAATTGCCATTGAGTTGTCAGAAATGAATACTGTACGTGTATCCCAGACAAAAGAGGAACCACACATTCCATTAGTCTTCAAATGCTTTTTAAGGCAAACTGTCTCTTCCAGCAGCTGTAAAACTGACTCATTTTCTTCCTTTTGGGCATTTCCTGTACATACTTAATTCTGCAAGCCAGCTTTCAAAATTAAGCTCACTGGCCCTATTGAAAAATCACAGGAAATTCTCAATTAGGATCAAATAGTAAACCAGGGCATCATCTTACCAACTGTTTAAGAATGTGGAAGTAAACCATGTGGACACAGAGTTTTTAGTATCCTAGAATAGCCATATACTTTCCCACTAATACTTGATATAAAGAGAAGAATCAGGACCTGCTAGAAACAGCAGGTGGGATTGCTTAAGTTCTCCATTAAGCAACAGGGGGAATCAGATGGGCATGGTAGATCATAAGTGAAATATGGGCCGAAGGTGTTATATGGCTGGAAAAGTGCTACTGTAGTTCTAGGCTGTAAGTCCTGATTAAGAGAAGTTATCATTGTGGTGCTTTCACTGTTCTTATGTGCCATGGAGTTACCTCTGACTGATGGCAACCCTAGAATGAAGCAAGGCAGCTCTTGTTTGCTTCAGAGAGAGAGAGAGAGAGAGAGAGAGAGAGAGAGAGAGAGAGAGAGAGAGAGAGAGAGAGGTTCATTTGTTTTGGGACCCCCTGTGTGTCTTTCTGATGGACTGTGGGCAAAGACCTCCTCCACCAGCGTATTGAGAGGAGGCAGTACCACACCATTCTGTTTTAGGCCTGACATATGGAGTCCTGTGTCCAGTTATGGAAACTACAGTTTAAGAAGAATATCGAGAAACTGAGTTATGTACAGAGTGCCTTTCACCACTGCAGGCTCCTATTCTGATTGTCCAGTTTCCTGGAGGTGACAAGGGCTGGTAGTGTCCTTGTAGTGACAGAATAAAAACCTCTGTATAAAGAATGCCCTGCACATTTTGGCAGCTGCTTTTTACACCATTTGACTTACATCAGCATACAGAAGAAGCAAGATTTGAGCCATAGCATAATTTTATGTTCTTTTATTAGTCCTCCTGTATTCCAAATACTTAGAGAGGGTAAAAAGAACTTTAAAATATAATGGCTGTTAGCCTTTGCATAATGGACAGTTATGCCTGTATAAAGTTCCTACACAAACAAGTTTGCACAATGTGATTGCACAGTCATATGCAGTGGTTGTGTGATATCTATAAAGAAGTGCTTCATGAATAGTACTTCTGCTGTGCTGTGATTTTCTGAACAGATTGCACAGCTTACTGTTGTACATGTGGTGCTGGGTAACATGTTTTCAGCCAACATATCCAGTTTACCAGATGTCCAAGGGAAGAAAGGCCAGTTTTTCTCAGGTTGCCATCGAGAACATCACTAATAAGTCATTGATGTAGCTGGTGTTTCTACGTGGATCATTTGATGCTATTCATTATCGTTAGAAACACAAAGCTACCTGATAGGATGACAAGTAGAAGAAAATGCCCTCCATAATATCAAACTCTTGGATTGTCTATATAGCAGATTGTAGGCCATTCTGTTTTCTTCAGTCTCAGTGATGCTTTGATGGGTGAATATTCTGGTGATCACCTTTCATAACTTGCTTATTTGTTATATAGATGTCTTTCCCGCCTCCTAGTGAGGTCAAGTAAGCCCCCATCCCAATTATTTGCACTAGGGTGGATTTGATTTAAATCAAATTGATTTAAGTCAGTGATTTTTAAAAAAAAATCAAATAAATTTAAATAGTGATTTATTTTGTGATTTATATAACAATTTCAATAAAATAGATGATTTGATATTTTATTTAAATTGTGATTCCAATCAATTTGATTTCTAAAAAATATTGATTTTTATTTAATAATTGAAAAAAAATTGATCTGCACGTCACACTGAGTGAGCAACTGACTCAAGGTTACCCACAGATTTCAATGTCTCACTGAGAATTTTAATAAGAACCTTCCAGATCTTTGTCCAATCAAGCCATGCCACTTAGGCTATCTGATGTTAATTTGATCATAAGATCTATTGGTTTTGTAAATAGATCCTATTGGAGATTGGTTTTCTATACTCATGAGCTTTATATTATAACCAGTAATGTTCCCTAAAGACAATTTGATTTCCTATAAAATTTCCTTTGCTTTTGAAGACTGTAATACCAAGAACCCTTCATGTTTTTGTTTTCATCTTTAAGATTATTGCAAGATACTTAATGATAAAGGGTAAGCATTTTTCCCTTTTTAATGAACTTCCTCTGGTGAAAGAAGTTCTAACTTGAGATGAGATATGATTGCCTGCAGAGTTCCAGAGGGTCACATACTCATGCAGTAATGCAATAGGTATTACTGTTTGGTTTAAGAATCATGTACCGAGTCCTCACACTCTGGTCCTACTGATGCCCTTCAGGAATATGTACTACGGAGTCTGGTCTCAATCTGTACAGTCTACTAGTTCCAACTAAAAAAAAAATCTGTTGATTCAATGAGATTTAGTTAAGTATTGACTCACAATTTAACATTTGGTTCAATATGTCTAGTTTGGATTACCAGTTACACTGAGGCTTTTGACAGATACTTTTTAAAATTATTTCTGAGCAAGAATGATTGGATTGAAAGATGAAAAGATTTCACTACAGTTTAGAAAATTGCCTGTTTTATCACCACAATGACTTTTTGCTTCTGAAAGCAAGAGAGAAAGTTTTCACAAACAGTGAGACCATGTTATCTCAAAGGCTGTGTTCACCCTTTGTTCTTGCCCTAATATTTATTAAGATCAGCATTGTGGCTTTAGTCTCTAGTTTGTAAGCAAAAACCATTTTGGCTAGGAAGTTCAGGGAGCTTGACTTTTGTACTCATGGCCTAATTGTCTTAGAAGTCACTTCCTGTGAAGAAATGTATGAACTGCTCATTGTTTTTTCTTCTGAAAACAGATTACAGAATGCATTTGTTCTTCATCTTTTAAAACACCTTAAGCTGCAGTTCTCTTTCCTGCATTCTGTGTGGCCAATATCATATGTGATGACAACCCCCCCACCCCTGTACTGCTATATTATGCAGCTGGTTCCACAACCAATCTCAAGAGCATGGCGAGATCAAACATGTGAAAGGCAGACTACCTGAGCAGGGGAAATGCTTATGTGATTGCCTTCCTGTGATTGTGGAATGCAACAGGGTTCTAGTCTGTAATTTATAATGTTATTTTCATGAGTTTTGTAAGCATATGAGCTACTTTGCAAAGTCAATGTGTTCTAAAAGGCAGATTTCTTTAAAAAAATAAGAAATTTTATATAAATAAATAATCCTAATATATAATTAGCTATTGAGAGTACTGAAAGTGCTTACCTGTATTATCTTCTTTTAAATCCCTACAACTAACCAAAGGAGTAAATTAGTATTATTCCTAGAGTTTAGAAAATGAATTGTTTCAACTAGACATTTCCAACATCCAGAGGTTGAATGATTCTGGGATTTAATTCTAAATAAATAACTTTCCCATCTCTATTTTCCACCATAATGCACACGACAGGACAGGCTGATAGCTAACAGGACACTCTCCTCTTGGCAAAGCCAAAATTTGAACTGGGAAATCAGCTCTGTCTCTTAGCTATTCCTACATCTCTTAGCAATTGGAATCACAGTCCTCGTGAAATTTGTCTGTTTTAGGGGAAATCAATGGCTAGATTCTGTGACAGTAAATTTCACAGCCTTTACATGTGGAAAAAGTGCCCCGGATTCTCTTGCTGTCTCTGCCTGTGTAGGAGGAGTGATGTCACCAACTCAGGTTGATTCCCACTATATAGAGTTCTTTTTTAAGTTTTGGGGCGCACACAACTCATATGTAATTCTATAAAGTTACATGCACTGTGAAGCTAAACATGGAATTACATAGGCAGAATTATGCAACAGAACACTAGCTATATACATTTTTCTATCCTTAATTGATCGTCAATATGATGACTTCAGGTTCTAGTGTTATAATATAAACATGTTTTTTTCTCTTAATTATCACTACTACTTTCTGTCCTTTTCTGGGCTGACAGTTGCCTTCACTGCTGTTCTAGTATTTCATTCCTGGCTTCTTAGATGAACCCAGTGATGAAAGATGTTGTCAATTTCATGCTTTAAAGGCTTTAAAATCTCTTTTCCAACTCTTGATGGACTCTGAACAGGCTATCAAGCTCTGGGTAGTATGTATGCGGATTATTAAGATTTAAAGTAGAGGTGGTTTGGAAATGCACTAGATGGATTTATGGGTGTGTGTCACATTGTGAACAATCCTTTGGAGGTCCTGTGTCTGGTTTGGCCTTCACACACATAGAGTTTTGCTTGGTCAAACATTTTCAGAGGTAGAAGGCCAGACAAATCTCTTGACTAAAGCCTATGAAACAACACCAGGGCATGATGTGCAAAAGATGTCTAAAATCTTAGAGCGCAAAAGAGGAAACCATGAACAAACTCCCACGTAATTTGTTCCATAAGAATGGGGGGGGATTACTTAGAGTGAATTGAGTAAAAGTCTTGGAAATAAATATATCTTGGTCATTTGGAAGCTACCTATACACATATTGGTTCCTTAGACAAAGGATGTCACCCACCTTCATGTTTTTGATGAAAGTGAATACGCTGGGATATTAAAGAACCTGGATTTATAAAGTCACCCCCTGCCATTTTCGCAGTTCATATACTGCGTCCCCAGTATATTGCGGGACTGCAGTACAGTATATGAAAAGTAAGGGAAATCTGCATGGGCCTGATTGAGTTCTCCTGTACTTACCTCAGGCCTGGTGCTGTCCTGAATGGAAGGCCTGTCAGAAGCCCCAGAAGTGGTTTCCGTTGAACCAGAAGTCACTTCCAAAAAAACGTAACCCCAAAGCACTTCTGGAGCCTCTGACAGGCTTCCTGGGCCTATCGGAGGCCCCAGAAGTGGTTTCCGGTGAACCGGAGATAACTTCCGAAAACTGGAAGTGCATTCCAGACTGCCTGAAACCACTTCTGGGGCCTCCGACAGGCCCGGGAAGCCCGCTGGAGGCCCATTCTTGGCAGCACCAGGCCTAAGGTAAGTATAGGAGGCCCCAGAAAGGTCCCCCAGTTCTGTCCTGACCCTGCATATCACAGATTTTCCTTTATCACGGGTCGGGTCGGGTCTCTACCCCTGCAATAAGCGGGGGATTACTGTACACAAAAAATAAAAGAGAACATGTAGAACATATTCTTAGAAAATGAATTGTATGGGATTGTTGGACTTTCCTGTGGGTCAGTTGGTTGCCTGTTTTGTGCAAATTTGAATCGGCTTGATTTGCATGCGAGATTTGCAACTCATAATTGGCAGAGCAATGAATTACGGCATTCCATTGCATACAATATTTCTTTGCTGTACTTTGCTTGTAAAGGCATATATGTGAGTAAAAACCTTTTTTGTTATAGAACGGTAGCAGCAGAAGTTCGGAAACAGATTTCAGGACAATATGGAGGATCACCCCAGCTCCTAAAGAACCTTAATATTGGAGGCAGCATTTCCCATCATACAACTGTAAGTATTTTTACACTGTCATACATATTTTGAAATAATTTGTAGTGGTATGGAAAAACTATTTCTGTTGGCTTTTCTGATTTTACAAACAAGTTGCTTCTGGATTTTATTTATGTATTGGAGCATCTAGATAAAAATACACTTGTGTGCTTAATTCATTTATATCTTCAGGTGTGAAAGGCATTTACGTAAATTTTGAAACTAAAACATTTTTCCTTTTACATTCTTTTAAATATTTTAGTAGAGCCCATTTGTACTCAAAATGATGCTTGATAATTTTGAACCAAAAATCAACCTTTGTGGGTAGTAAGTATCATAGGAGAATGAATGTACTGGAATAGATTTTTAGTTAGGATACAAAATAGATTTTGTAGTGTTGGTTCCTGAACCATGCTTTGAATATTGAACAAAGAAAAGTGTGCTTTTTATATACTGCTCTAAATCACTTAAAGCACTCTCTGGGTGGTTTACAAGTTAATTTTGTAGGCTATGCATGTCCTCCCCCTCCCCCTGCATGTGAGTCAACCTTGAACTGGCTACCTGGGATTGAACCCCTGAATTGGAGGGTGTGAGGCTTGTCCAAATACAGTCACTTACCCAAATGTGGGTCTGTCTTGTGAATGCATAGTGGAGAGGTCATGCATAGTGGGAGTGGCAGAGCTGGATGTGGTCCAGATTACACAACTGGTCCGCCATAGTTTGCTTTGTGCAGGCATTGAGATATCTCGGTCTCTTTCTAAAGCATGGCAGCCAAAGGTGTCTTCGGGAATGGAAAGGTAGTTAAGCTTAAACAAGGAAGGTTTTCTAAAGCTGTGACATTTTCCTTTTCCCTGGGCTCACTTATATCTAGGCTTTTCCCGGGGCTTCATAGACTCCAAGGATAATTTCTGGAGTGTACACTGTCCAGGGGATAGAAAAAGTAGAAAAGCCATCAGTGTGGATTCCTTTTCACACAGTTTTGGATGCTGCCCTTTAAGTCATTTGTACAATGTTGCTGGCTTTTGCAGACATTGCCGGTTCAGTATTAAAAAGAAAATGCGTTTTCAGTGATGGGGAGAGTGATAGAATTCATGATGTGTGTGCAGTGGGATATTTTTTTAGGTAGGGGCAATGAAGAATTTTTTAAAATTGAAATATGTTTCTAAAAATGCATTAATAAGACCTCAAACAATTCCTTGCTCATGAATAGCACACTATGTCAATTGTGAACAGATTGGGGTTTGTTAAGATAATAGCTGCTGTTAACATGTTGTCAGTCATGTTCAGAAGTTCTGATTTAGCTTTGCTAGTTTTTTACAACTATGGAATTGGAAAACATTACACATGGTATCCAGTAAAACCCTGAGGAAATGCAAGTCATTTAAGATATTGGAAACAATTTTAGATTAGGTGGAGATGTTTAAAAAGTTAGGAAATTTGATCAGTGTGTTTTGGGTAGTATGAATTTAAGAAATTAAGGTGAGCAGCTCATTGTTCAAAAATTTCTGCACTCTTTAGATGAAACAGGAATGGTTGTCAGTCTCAATCTGGTGGAAAGGTACCCTTGAGAAACATTTAAAAGAGCTACATGTTGAAGATAAGGTGCTAGTTTCTAGAATGGTCACATTGTCAGTTTGCTGCCTCATTGATCTATTGAAACATTTCTGGTGTTTCTAGACCTTTTGAAGAGTCACAAAAGATGACTTTTGTGTTTCTGACATTCCTTGCTGAGAGATTCAGGAAGAAACATTAAAGCATAGGAAAAGGCAAACTTAGGAGAGGTGAAAACCAGTGATGTAAAAATAACCAAAGCTATTTCAGGCTCAAGTTCTCATTATGAATAGGCCCATTTTACGAGCATTCCTAGGAATTTTTGTAGGACAACTGCAACATGAGTGTTAAGAGTTGCAGCCAGCTTCTTGCCAGCATAGAATGCTTCAAATTATGAAGAGGAGCGTTGGAAAGCTACAGTTGATTTAGCAAAAATTGATGGTCTGGACATGTCGGATACCACTTTGTTAAATGGGGGGAGGGGCAATTTCAGCTAAATGCTGGTGATGCGACACAGATTATACTTCATTGAAGCACATGGTATGGGAATGTCAAATAAAGTAATGCCTTGGATTATGAGCATAATTTGTTCTGGAAACATGCTTGTAAACCAAAACACTCTTTTTTCAATGCAAATTGCTCCATAAGAAATAATGGAAACTCAGATTATTCATTCTCGGGTCCCATAGACCACATACTGTACACACAAAATGCCAAAACTCACAAAAGAAGTTGGCTAGAAGTCGACATCAATACCATGGAATCTGCCCTGTTTGGGATGAACAGCTGCAATTTTACTCTGTGTTTTTCATGTGACAATAATAAAATGAAATTTGTGGCCCTATACACACTTGACTAGCTGTCCCATGACTAAAAATGGTTTGAAAAATAAGAAAGGATGTGGAAGACAAATAAAATAAAATATAAAGAAAAAGAAAAAGCAAACCATAACCTGTACTCACCTTTGAAAGCATTCCTGGCTGGTGCAAATGAGACCACTGTTACTCTGTCTTCCCTCTGCTTTGGAGGCCTTCCTGCTACAGAATGTTCCAGACAATCATCCACATTGGTTCACTTTACTTTATTTACAATATATATAATGACAGCTTGTGTAAACAACTCATGGCAGTGCACAATGTCAAGGTGCAATAGACAAGATAATTAATAAAAATGCACAACAAACACAGAAAACACAGTATAATGTGACCTGCTACAGTGCTTGCATTGCAAGACATGGCTTGCTGATCAAAACAAAATTTAGAAGAAATATTTGCTTGTCTTGCAAAATGGTCTTAAACCAAGGTACTCTTAAACAGAGGTATTACTGTATTGCTTTTTTGTCAGATTTATAATAGCAAATTATTTTGTATTAGAAGAATGCTTTATATTTGTGGCTATGCATTTACTTCTAAACTACTATACATTCCTAAAGTGTGGAATTTAATTGGTTGATAGCAAGGTTGGATCCTGTGAGCATTAATCAGCATCAAAAGACTTATACGTTAAGACTAGAGAGGTAAACATCTACCATGCAAGGGTTGGAAGATTTTTACTACTTTAGCTGTACATGAACTTCTATTCTGTTGACAAAAATCTGAAGGTAATCTTTTGGACGTATAATATGCCTTGTTCATGTTTGCATTATGTTTTGTATATAATCCCCACTTTTTTTTTCTCTTCTTCCATTTTTTTCTTTCTTTTTGGTATGGAATTTTAGAAATATTGTTGTGTCTTCATGCTTAGTGCATACAATTGTGTGAACAAAGTAATATCTTGAAACAAATTATCTGACCATGTTCTGTGGTATGGTAGACTGCAAATCACTTGACAGCTAATGTAAAAGTCAAGTTAAAATTAAATAAAAGGCAGTGCATTTGTTAAATCTTATTTCATTTAAATATGGAAAGGTCAACGACTCTTACACTTTCATTTCATTTCTAAGACATTTCTTGGAACGTTTGCCATTACCCAATGGGGTACTAGAATTAAAGCAAGATTTATCAAGACTTCTGGCAAGAAATCATCCTGTCTAAAAATGTATCTTCTTCCATCATTCCCAGTTCAGTTCTATCAGCAATACGGACAAAGAAAATAGACACTGACTGAAATCTCCCTGCAGGTCCTGTTGTGGCCACTGGAATATCTCCTGGTGCTGATTTTCAGCCATTCTAGATTACCTTCTGCTGTCCCAAAGACCTCCCAGGTCCTAAACCAGGGGAGGGAGATATTTGGCCTTCCAGATGTTTTGGACTACAACACCCTCAGTCCTTTATCATTGACAGTAAAGGCTTGGGATTTTGGAAGTTGAAGGTCAAAATATCTGGAGGATCCCCTGTCTTAATCTTTGAGGGTCGGGGGCAGTAACTTTTAATTACTAGAATACGGCTGCAGCTAATGACACAATTGGAGTAAGGTAGGGCAACTTCCCATTTACTGGATTTCTTGTTACCTGGTGAAGCTAAAATGTCATCTTTCCTGTATTTTTGGATTATTGTTATACCTTCAAAAGCTTAGACTAGAGGCACCAAATATTATTAGCACCCTTCATAAAATGTACCACAAAATTTGCTACATAGGCAACACTCGGCTGCATGTTACAAGTGCTTCTTACTACTTTATCCTGTTTATTAATTTCACCTCATTCTCATGGAATTAATTTCAGGGTGTGTTTTTACTAGTTCCTCGCGATGTAGCTAACTGGACACCATTTGCTTGGAAGAGATTCAGAAGGTGTAACTTTTCCCCACCATGAAGCAGTTGCTATACTGAAAGCTGTACCCAAGTTTATCCCTGCTGTGCAGATGATATCGAGACAGCACTTTTTGCCAGGAAAGAAATGGGCAAACCCTGACTACAAATAGGTTTATCCCACAGCTTCTGTTATTATTAAGACTAGTCAGCAACTGTCGGGTTAATTTTGTTATCTGTCTAGACTACTTAAAGATCTTATCCTTCTTTAAATATAGTAGAACAGGCTTTGATTTGGTTCATCTAACACCTTAGATTTCCTATCCTTTGCTTGGTAGCACTAATGCAGTCTTATTGATTGAGCCAAGTAGGTCAAACTCTTTCTCCCTGACTGGCATGTTTGCTGTTCTTTTATAGACAACTAAACATGAGTTCAGTGGTTTTGAAGGTTATTGATTAATAGACGGATTTAGCTTCCGAAATTCTGTTTTAGGCTCAATGTCAGTACAAGTCTCCTGTACATCCCCTGCCTTTTATTGTTAGCCCTTTAATTCCTGGTATCTCACAGTCAAGGATTTCTTGCCATAGTGTGGGGAAATACTTCCCAGCTCCAAGGCTTGGAGGAGAGCTTCTCTCAGTTGGTATAGGTTACCTGTATAGTTTTTAGTTAGGCATATATTTTTGGCATAGGTATACAGAATAAAAACTGGAACGATAGCTCAGTGAGCTGGAGCCCCTGGCTATAGAATCACAGGTGAGGAGTTTGATTCCCTATTATGTCTTCTGGGAGAACAGACGGTCTATTCTCCCTTGGACAAACTGCACCATTCCTAGAAGAAGGGAATGGTACACCATTCTACAAGGTTGCCATAAATTGGGATCTTGATGGCATGCAGCTGCGATTAGAGAGTAAAACCAAACTGATATTGAACGAAGGATTATTCTTTTGTTCCTAGTACTTGAGATGCTTCTTGAACAAAGGATATGGAGTAGACTTGCTCTTTTCATTCAGCTGCTACCTATTTGGTCTTGTCTTGACAAAACGGGTTGTGCATCAATTTAGTGACACTTCGAAAAATGAAACAGCACTAGGAAATACAACAGTGCTGCATGGATGGAATAACAGATAGACATGCTTAGCTAACACATGGCTCATGCTATATTGCAGAGGTTTAGGTGGGAGAACAAATAGAAACAAGAATTGGCTGGCTGAGAGAGGCACTAAACTACAGCAAAATAGTGTGTTTGACATCCAGGGAAGGACACAGTCAATAGGAAGTGGAGTTTTATTTTCAAGCTAGTACGGGGACATAACAGTGAAGAATAACAGAGCCTTAAAGACAAAATGCTTGAGCATCCTTGTAACAGTTGGGTAATAAACATCTGAGATGGGTTTTATCATGCACGTGTTGACAATTTTAACTCTACCTGTGCACGCTCGCTGATAGAGCTAGGCTGAAGGATCATAGTTTATATAGACTCAATCTATCAAACTGGTATCTTACTTTAGTTACGGCTCCAGTGCACATTTGTACAGAGTTAGAATATGTATATCTTTAGGCTAGAGGTTCCTTTAGAAGAGGTGTGGGGAATGAAAAGGAGGTTAAACAAAAGCAGCAAAGATAGACAACAAATTCCAAAATCCATACTGTCTAATAAATAATGATCATCTGCTGCCAGATTATTTGTGACTTAGGAATGATCACAAACACTTTCAGGGTTTTCCAAGCAGAGAATACTCAGATGTGGTTTACCCTTCCCTTCTGCGAGCATCCTGGGACAGTGCAGCTTGGCCAAGTCTTCACAAGTTGGCTCTAGTCAGAGGAGGCAGAGGAGGGATTCAGACTTCCAACCTCTGGCTGCACTACTGATGCAGGCTATTCAAAATGTTACTGAAACAGTGTATAGGCTTTAAATCAGTGGTTCTCAACCTTCCGAATACAGTTCCTCATGTTGTGGTGACCCCTTGCCCTGCTTGGAAGAGGTCACAAGCCCCCTTTGGCTGGCCACTGCCACAGGTGCCATAGAGCAGTGGTTCTCAACCTGTGGGTCCCCAGATGTTCCTGGACTGCAACTCCCAGAAACCCCTTCCAGCACAGTGAGTGGTGGAGGCTTCTGGGAGCTGTATTCCAGGAACATCTGGGGACCCACAGGTTGAGAACCACTGCCATAGAGAACTTCCCTCTACAGGCGCTCTCAGCCAATCACAGCCTCCAGTGCCATTGACTGACATCCCCTCCAACCTATCAAGCTGTAACTCACTCTTTCCCCCCTTCGTCCCCCTCCTCCTCCAGACCCAAGCCATTTGTGCCTTTTTCTTCACTGGCTCATGGCGACCCGCCACCCCCGGTGAAATGCTAGTTCAACCCCCAAAGGGGTCCCGACCCACAGGTTGGTAACCACTGCTTTAAAGAGTGCTGTATCTCTTAATTGGGCAAGATGTAAAAATAATTGGGATTGTAATTGTAGGAATGGGGAAGGTTTGGTTTCAAGTGTTTGTTATCCACATGAGATACAGTAAAAGAAAGATATGTGTAGACAATGAAATGGACCTCAGTGATGTGCAGTTTCAACTGAGGTAGTCTGTAGGCATACTGAAAGTTTGGAAAGCTAGAAACATAGGGGCCATAGAAAGCCTCTTAAGTGTGAATGGAAAGCTGTATCCATCTTGTCTGGACTGGTAGAAAAATCCTAAAGCAAAACCTCACTTCACTCCCCCCCCCCTTTTGTGGTGGATCACAAAGAAGTGGTCAAACATTATGGAAGCTGCAAATAAATCTCAATGATCTGCTGGCAAGAAGGTAACAGATAGAAAAGATGGGTGCGGTTGGATTGCATGACAAAGGTGAAGCAAAAGGAAATAGAAAAACCTTTTGTGATTTGGAATTAGCATTTCCTGTGGTGTGCTAAAAGCCAAGTTATGTATGCATGTCAGCAGACATGATAGCTGGCCAAAGGAACCATACATGAGCAACTGCCAAGTCTTCTTGCAGCTACCAAATGAAATGTTGAGATAAATACAACCTGAAACCAGAAAAGAAGGAATGTAAACATGGAATCAGCTTAATTTTCTGTTTTTTTCTAGCTTGATGGAAGCATTATTAACTATATTGAGTCTGGGTGGACCACAAATTGAACACAAGTCAGTAGTGTGATGTGGAGGCCAAGAAAGCCAATGTGATTCTTGGTTGCATCAACAGCAGCATTGTGTCTAGATCAAGGGAAGTGGTAGTACCACTCTATTCTGCTATGGTCAGACCCCACCTGGAGTACCTTCAGGAAGACGGGGAGTAAACAAACAAACAAACAAACAAACAAAATAAATAAATAAATAAATAAATAAATAAATAAATAAATAAATAAATACTATGTCCAGTTCTGCAGACCTCAATTTACAAAACATGTTGATAACCTTGAACGGGTCCGGAGGAGGGGGACCAGGATGATTAAAGGTCTGGAAGACATGTCTTACAAGGAGCAGGTTAGGGAGCTGGGAATGTTCAGCCTTACAAAAAGAAGTTTGAGAGGGGCTATGATAGCCATCTTTGAACATTTGAAAGGATGTCATATCGAAGAGGGGACAGGTTTGTTTTCCATGGCTTCAGAGACTAGGACTCAGAGCAATGGGTTCAAACTGCAGGAAAAGAGATTCCATTTGAACATTAGGAAGAACTTCCTGACAGTTAAAGCTGTTCAGCAGAGGAATATGCTGCCATGGAGGGTGGTGGAGTCTCCTTCTTTGGAGGTTTTTAAGCAGAGGCTGGATAGCCATCTGTTGGGAGTACTGTACAAATAATCCCAATTATTTGATGGGGGTTCCTGCATGGCATGGGGTTGGATTGGATGGCCTTTGAGGTCTCTTCCAACTCTGTGATTCTATGATTCTATTGCAAATTCAGCCATTTTCTCTTCCTTTAAGTGTACTTGATATTTTAAGAGCAAAAAGGTCCTTACCCAGTTTTCAGTATTAATATTTTCACAATTGCTTTCATGTGAAAGATAACTTGAAAGCTTATGTGGCATGATGTTCCATGGCCTAAAAATGGCTTACAGAAGGAAGGTCTAAATGTTGTTTTCTTAATCAGACTTGGGAATCTGTTCACCAGGAGGGTGTTGCCAACAAAACCCTTATAATGATGGCTGTAGTCAGGAAGTAGATATGTTGCCCTCCAAAAGCTCTGTTTCTCCACCTTTCCTTCATAAAAAGTCATAGTTTAAAATAATGTGTTTGTCTTTCATCTGCCAATAACCTGACACAAACTAGTTCCTCTTCATAACCATGAACTTATGTTTTGCCTGTTTACTCAGCTGGTAAGCAATATTTCTGGCTGCACAGATGGTGAGGCTAATATTGACTTCTGAGTATGATACTTATGTGTGTCTACATCTTTATCCTATAATAGTTAACTGAAAATACAGTATATAGGGACAAATACTGGGGTGTAGCTACCTCACTTGATGCTGGACATTGCTGAACTCCCATGGCCTTGGTTGCCCTTGCTTGTCAACATAAAATCTCCAGTGGGTTGGCTATTTTAATGTTATGTTACTGGAAGAGGAAATGTTGCCCATATTCTTCATCTATTGGCTTTTTTTTTTTTTGAATACAAGGGATATTACTGAAGCAGATGAATAACCTGCTTTTTGCTCTTGTGATGTAGAACAGGAGATGCCATGTAGATGGACTGTAGTTTTCTTGTGATACCTCCCTGCCCCCAATTTTGACTTTGGAAATGTTAACTAGTTAGTGGAACTGGAAATTCTCTGTCTTACCTGTAGCTGGTGGTAGAAAGGCAGAAATATTCAAGAGAGGATTAAATTTTACGTGAATATATTGATTTAAAATGCTTATACCTTACCTTGCTCCTCCTGGTTTTGTAATGAATGTTGAAGATTTATCTGTCTTGGATTTTTTTTTAAATAGGTGCCTCTTACTGAGCCCGTGGATCCAGTGGATATGGAAGATTATGTTCTCACACATCCACTTGCAGTGGATTCTGGTCCTTTGAGAGACTTGCTAGAATTTCCTTCAGATGATATTGAAGTTATCTCTAGTCCACGGGAATGCAGAACACTTGTGTTATCTGTACCTGAAGAAAGGTGAGGAGACCTTGGCCTTGCTAAGCACACTAGAATATAATTAGAATGGGTTTCTTCCTATTTCAGTGTTGCTAGACCTAGTGGCCTGTCTGATTATTTCTTGTCGGATATTACCAGAGTTGTACAGAAAAGCATCATGCCAGAGTAGTCCTCGGGTTAATTGGGGGTGAGATTGCAATAGGCAGAAAAACAAACTCATTGATATGAGAATTGTAATTATTAAAGTTCATGCAATAGCACGTAATGGTTTTGGATTCTCCCATGACAAGTTCCAGTAAATGATAGTGTGGTCTCTCAGCCTAAATGAAAGTGGAGTTTTAGAATTTTAATAGATCATATGATTTTTCCTTCCTTTTATGTTCCTACTTGTAGTGAAATGGACCCTCACGTAAGGGATTGCGTAAGAAGCTATACAGAAGATTGGGCCATTGTCAACAGAAAGTAAGTTGTGTTTTTCTGTATTTGGAAAGATGTCACTTAAATTATGCAGGGGGAAAGTCAAATTTTAAGTAGGACTGGAGCTTGTATAAGGTATTCCAGTACTTTTGTGACATATACCACATTTAGGCAAGTATCAACAAGGATAATGTCCTGAAATGAAAGATGAGCTTTCTGAAAATGTTGAAGGAAAGGCATGGGTAATTTCTTCCTTAGAATCATAGAATCATAGAGTTGGAAGAGACCTCAAGGGTCATCCAGTCCAACCCCCTGCCATGCAGGAACCCCATTACAGTATTTCCGACAGATGGCCATCCAGCCTTTGCTTAAAAACCTCCAAAGAATGAGACTCCACCACCCTCTGTGGCAGCATATTCCACTGCTGAACAGCTCTAACTGTGACAAAGTTCTTCCTAACGTTCAAATGGAATCTCTTTTCCTGTAGCTTGAAACCATTGCCCCACGTCCTAGTCTCTGAAACCATGGAAAACAAACCTGTTCCCTCTTCAATATGACATCCTTTCAAATATTTAAACATTGCTATCATATCCATTTTGCAGTGTCTCTGCTATTGGAGTGGCTCATAGATATTGTCAGGATGAGTTCTGTGTTGAGAGTACAGTGTGTGTCACATTTGTAAGCATGTGTTATCATAAAGGTAACTATTAGCTATTCTTCAATTTATATTATAACAAGAAAGTAATGGGAAGGAAAGAAAATGCCAAGATACTGTTCAAGACTAGAAGAAGGTAGGGAAGGAGAAGGCAGAATGAATAAATAAAATGAAATATTCTCTTCTGAGTCCATAGCAGTGTTAGTATCCCCATGGCTTCATTCAGATGTCATAAACCATAGTTTAGTGATGCATGAATGAGCCTACCTTTTCCCTGAAGTTTCTTTCATCCTTTTTGTATGGTTGGAAGAAATAATTCAGAATGTAATTATTCTGCTTTTCATTAACAGCAGCTTCTATTCGTGTATGATCCCGATACTGTTGTTAGTCCTTGCTGTTTTGTGGTTAATTAAATCAGCTTCATATGCAACAGTTAGATGATGCCTTGCTTGACACTTACCTTTGTTAAAATTAGCCACAATTTACTGAGTTTGGATAACTTATCAAGATGTGCTTAATCACAGGTGGAAGGGAAATGCTTGGATATTGTCCTCCTGGCTGCCCAGAAAGAGAGGGCATGTGGAGCCTTGGAGATGATGGCTCTTCACGTCTTCTTAAGCCAGAGACGGGAGGACTATGATTAGCAAAACCTATCATAGCATTTAGGGTTAAAGAACACTTTCAGCAGGCAAATCTGGTGGCGAGTAGCAGTGGATCTTATAAGGAGCAGCTTCATTGTTTCTCTCTTTTGCATTCCTCTACTACTGGTTGGTTTGGGCCAGTGCCAAGGGTGGCACTTGGAACCCTTTCTGTGGGCACCCAACATCACCCCTTTATAGCCACCTGTATTCAGGTTAAATTGCTGTACCGCCACTTTGTGAATAGTTAGTGGGTTTTGAATCACAGTTTGGGTACTCGGTCTCTAAAAGGTTCGCCATCACTGGTTAAGGATATTTTGAAAATAGAAAGCAAGCAAGTGTTGTGAAGGACAGTGTTTTTGATTATATTGTGAGCATCCAACTATGTTATTATGTGACTCACATAATATGTGGCTCAGTAGGGTCTTTGAGCATATGGAGAGTCTTCCATGATAATAATAGCAATAATGATGACAATGATAAGCCGTCAAGTTGATGCTGACTTATAGTGACCCTTTCCAGAGGTCTAGAGCGCTCACTGTTTCCTTCTTTTGGGCCCAGGGCTACAGAAGCAAAATTATTAATAGTGTGTATGTTAAACTTGAAATCTATGATTCTTTGCAGATGCCACCGAAATCTGTGGCCTTTACTTCACTTACTGAAGGGGAGGATTGCATTTTAAGATGGGAAAGTGCAAAGCATTGGAAACTGTTTCTCATAAGGAGCTTAATATCTTCTTCTTCTTCTTCTTCTTCTTCTTCTTCTTCTTCTTCTTCTTCTTCTTCTTCTTCTTCTTCTTCTTCTTCTTCTTCTTCTTCGTCATCGTCGTCATCATAGGTATCACAAACTGGGAACAGGGTTTAACCCCAACACATTAGACAAGCAGAAGGAAAGGCAAAAAGGACTACCCAAACAGGTCTTTGAGTCGGATGAAACACCAGATGGCAACAGTTACCAGGATGAGCAAGTACTATAGTGTGCTTTATTGAACCTGCCATTTTAACAGTTCACTTTATCAAAACATTTATCACTTGATCTTTCAAACTGCATTTGATTTTGTTTTCAAACCTCAGGATGACCTTAAAAGACGGTCAATGTCCATAGATGATACGCCACGGGGCAGCTGGGCATGCAGCATTTTCGACCTGAAAAACTCCCTCCCAGATGCTTTGCTTCCAAATCTTCTGGATCGTACCCCAAATGAAGAAATAGATCATCAGAATGATGATCAGCGGAAGTCCAACAGACACAAGGAACTTTTTGCCTTGCATCCAGCTCCAGATGAGGTATTTTATAGATTCACGCTTCCTTGCCCTTTCCTGAGTGAAACGTAAAAGCATCACACCCTCCTTCAGTTTAGCACTTTTGTGGACAGGTGGTGAGCTTTCCTTATAGCAGGAGAATGAGAAGGCTTGCAATTCAAAAAGTGTCAAGGTGGAAGGAGAAGAATATGGAGGCCTGCTATAACCTTTGAGTTTTAAAGCTGCAATTATGTGCCCTCTTGCCTGACAGTGCTCCCAGTGTAGCTCCGTGGGAGTAACCTCTGAATAGAATTTCAGGTCTGCTCTTCTTTTCCATGGATGTCATTTGCAGCGTGTTTGAAAATGGAAACTACATTGAATTTTGTTGAATTTCGTTGCAGCCCATGATATCACAGGCATTTGCCACTCCCTGAGGACAGTCGTGCACGCTCTCGTGATTTCGAGGATCGACTATTGCAATGCCCTCTACATGGGGTTGCCCTTGACCCTTGTCTGGAGGCTCCAACTGGTGCGGAATGCGGCGGCCAGACTGGTGGTGGGTGCTCGTAGATTCGAGCACATCACCCCAGTCCTGGCTCGCCTGCATTGGCTACCCGTTGTCCACTGGATAAGGTTCAAGGTCCTGGTTTTGATTTTCAAAGCCCTCCACGGCTTGGGACCAGAGTACCTGTCGGAGCGTATCTCTCAGAGGTCAACTGGGACCAGACCCACGAGAATGGCGCAGGCGCGCTCACTTAGGGTGGCCACACCCAGAGAGGCGTGGAAGTCGCTCACATGTAACCGCGCCTTCTCTGTGGTGAGCCCTACACTGTGGAACCAGCTACCTAGTGAGCTGCGCCTTGCAGCGTCCCTGCCCGCCTTTAAAAAAGCCTTGAAAACCCATCTCTTCAAGGAGGCATATGGCGACCTTTTTGTTTAATTTTCCTTTTATTCCCTTTCCCTCTCCCTGTGCCACCCACGCCATTCTCAGCGGAGGGTATTGTACCCTCCTACTTCTACTGGTGCCTCTGATTTTTATGCTCGTTTGTTGTTGTTTTATTCCTTTTTAGTGTACACCGCCCCGAGTTCCGTCTTGGAAGATGGGGTGTTATATAACTATAATAATAAATAAATATAAATACATAAATAGATAGGTTTAAGATACTTTGGTTCTAGTTTAGAGGTAGACAACTTCCCAGATTCAGGCAGGGCACTATTCCCATCAAACACGGAATCCAGTGAGAGTTGTCATGGCTGCCACCACTCAGGCCACGGATAGGGTTCCAGTTGGCCTTCTGTGGTCCGTCCCGCAGCATAGAGCCATGTAGTCTGTCAAGACAGAGTGTCTCTTTCCCTGTTGGCTGGGAAGGGCTGTTAAAAAAGCTAGTCCTGCCTCCCAGGATCTGTAAATAAGACTGGTACAGGCCAGAAAAAGAGCCAGTGGGAATTTGCAAGTTCCTGTAGATCATTGTTGCCTAGTATTGTTTTGAAAGCTGCTGTGGAGTCCTAAACAGCTCTTGTAGGAAACACAGAGAACAGTAGGACTACTGACAAAGTTGCCTCAAGTAGCATGCATTTCTCCTCCAGATCTTCAATCTGTTATTACAAAGCTACCCTAACTTAAATCCCTTCACTGTTATTTATAGTTACAGTAAATGTCTCATGCTGTTAAGCCTTGAAGATTAAATTGTATTTATGTCTTAGTAGGGTTGCGTGGGATGGAGGACGTTTTCTACCTTCTTTAGCCTTTTAATGATACACTTTGTTCCATGCAGATAGTGGATAAATTACTCACTGGGTTTCTGCCCAATTCTAGGAAGAGCCGATCGAAAGGCTGAGCATTCCTGAAATCCCCAAGGAACACTTTGGCCAGAGGCTGCTTGTGAAATGTTTGTCTTTGAAGTAAGTAGTGGTTTAACCAAAGAACTTGCTTGCTGCCAGATTTTGCTTTTCCATACAGGCCCACCTATTCATTTATCTGTAGCATGTAATAAAAAGATTTGTACATTGAGAGAGAGACAGAAAAAGACAGGCAGGCAAGCAGGCTCACGCGCACACACGCGTGCACACACACAAATGCTTTAGGCTCTTCATCTTGTCTGTAGAAACTTTTTTCATGCATTGCTCGGACACACCTCTGGGTTGTATGGGTCGAAAAGCACATGCATCATTTTTTAATCCAAAGATTGAAGTATTAGTGGTTCTGGTGGAAGTGTTTGCTCTAGCCCACTTGCCAGTAGCAACTAAAAATGGAGAGGGAGATCGCTGAGTACAACTGAAAAGAAGCAAAGAAAGTGGACAGTATCCATCCATCCTGCTTTCAAGGAGCCTGTAATGGCCTGCACAGTTGACAACTAGTGATCTTTACTTTGGTGCCCATTTCCTTTATGCATAAAAGGGCAGTTGAGATGAGACAAAATGGAATATTTGTGCCTTTTTTGTATAGTTGGCAAAATGATTAAGAGAGCACAAGAGAGAACAGGGATAGGAAATGTGGCTTTTTCAAAAGTTTGTCATGCACACATGTTGTTACTATGACCAGTCATGAGGGATGATGGGGGTGCAGCTCAAAAGGTTCTGGAAGGATGTCCCTATTATTCCAGTTTCTGTGACAAAGGCTTATAAGATTATGTGTAGAGAAGGTGGGGAGAGATAATGTAATTGTTCCTGTGGTGTTCACCCTGATTTATGAATATTTATTACTTTTGAATGCTGGGGGAATCTTGTTTGCATACTCCAATAGGAGTTGACAGATAGGGCCTGTTGAATGTAAAGAGACTATATAGGGATAGGATCTGGCAGATGTAAAGACATGAAGTAATAACTTGACTTAATACCAAAAGCACGAATGTTTATTTTCTCCTTTGTATTACAATAAACCATTTTTGTTTGTTTTGAAAGACAAGTCTGTGAGACTCTGTGATTTAAAACACTACACTTGATTCTAATGTTAGAATAGTTAGATGATGGCAGTGGAATTATATGTGCACTCAACAGTTCCTTTCTCATAATACATGTCCATATATATATAATTTTTCACATGTTGTTGCCTACCAAAAGCTACAGTTCCACTTGAAAGATTTTATTAAACTTTACAAGGTATAATATTGACAATTTCATCCCTATAACTCATTTTATAAAACTGAGGTTAAATGTGTGTGTTTCTGTCTTCATATTAAAAGTATCATTTCCCTTTCTGTTGACTTTTGTTGCATGAGCTCAGGGAAATTGGCTTAGCAAACAAACAAACAAACAAACACCTTCACCATGGTAATCTTTTTAAGATGAGGCTTGCGAGTTGGACTCTGGATAAGGTAAGCCAAGGCGGTGTTTTCAAAGCCATGGCAGTCTCTTTCAGTCTTGAGGCAGTCAGCAAAGCTTTTTCAGTGGGGAGTAGAGAAACCCGTTATACAAGTTTAATGAAGTGGAGCTCTTGAACGTAGGGTTACCTGCAGCTGGATCATTGCCTGTAACTCTTCTCTAATAATATGAGGTAAAATTTTAGTGGTTTTTCCTTAGAGAAATAAAGCACAAAACTGATTTTCCACATGGCTGTATTCATCTTGTGTGTCCTCAGTTAGGTCAACCCTTCTTGTTAGAGAGCGCCACTTAGACTAGAGCGCCTCTCATAACTGAGATATACGATGGACTTGTCTCCTAGAGGGAAACCACTTTACCCTGATACTAATCCATACGGTTCTGTGGCCTTTTCTTTTACAGGGTGCTGTATTATAGCGCTAGATCTCTCCCGCAGTGAATGGCTGTGTAGAAGAGGAATAACTGCAGTTGACTGAGATTGTCTTTTCACAGAAGTCTGTTTTATATTTGATCCAGATGAATTATGTTTTCATTTAATGTACAATTTTCACACATATTTTATGGGATTATTTCCAAGAGGACTCAGGATGGAATTAGTTGTCTGGATAGACAGATAACAGTGTAATATTTAAAACCGTTAAGAAAATGCTTAAGGACACACTCTAGGGAAAGAAGTGTAATCTGTTACTTCCTCTTGAAGCAGGCAATAATGTGTGAAATAGTATTAAAATGCAATCATATAGGTAATGATAACACCTGCTTGAAAAAAACAACAAAGCAGCACACTAATAGTTACAGATAGCATTAAATAGCATGTGCCAATATGTTCTTCAAGATGGAAAGAAAAAATAATTCTGTTTCAGGTCAGAATGATTCAGAGAAGTCAAAATAAAATTAGAGGGAATTACTTTCAAGTAACCATGTTTAGAATTGATAGGCTGGGCTAATATGGATAGAGTATCTTTCACTGATGGTTGACAGGTATACTTAATGGTGGAAGCGGAAACAATTTTGAGATGCATTGCTTCCTTTTTTATCCTTTACTATTAGCAGTAGAAATTTGATTATGCTATTGGTGCAAAATGCAATGGATCACTTTTCTTTTTCATTGATCTATTGTCCGTGGTTTATAGCCTTTCATAGCAGCTTTTAAAGTAAATAGATTTATTTGTTATTAATATCTTGGTTCAAAAGATATTTATGTAGAAGGTCTATTGATTATAGCTCTATATAGTTGCACATAATAGGCTTACAGTGGGGCTTTGGGACAATTTTGTGTCGAAAGTCATTGATACCTCCAACTTCTCCCACTGATTTTACTAAAAGCTACCTATGATTAATGAGCCCATTAAAGGATAATAGTCTATGCATCAGATTTAAAAGGTTTGTGAAATTCAGTCTACAAAACCACTGAGCTGTTGACACACGGTTAAGTTGGCTGACAGGGCCTTTTCACATGACCCCTAAGATCTGCTGGCCCCTTAAATTCGGAACAAAGATCTTAGGAGTTGGTTGCTCTTCCTTCCTCCCCACCAGAGAAAGAGAGGAAAAAATGCAGCTCACCTGGAGGAGCTTCCCAGAGCTCCATTTCTCTTCTGCTTGCTTTTTTTCCTCCCACCTCTTCTCTTAAAGGGGCGGGAGGCAAAAAAAAAACACAAGCAGAAGCCAGGAGAGCCCCGCACTGACCAGATTAAATCCGGACCTGGGGATTTTCACCCACCTCAAGCAGGTACAAGAAAGTGCAGCTGGGTCACGCTTAGGTGGGCAGGGTCGCACTTAATTTCCTGCAAACTCTGGAGCTGGTGGGAAAACACTTGTAAGGTCCGGAGTTTGCAGCCATTTGCTGCGGAGTTTAGGGGTCGTGTATAAAGGCCCACAGCTTGTTTCTTTAACACTAGTTACATCAGTGGGTTAGAGTTAGATAGTCTTGTTGATTAGGTCCAGGATCAGGCCCTTATGACAAATGGAGTTCTTTTTAGGATTAGGCTCTGGAAGTCACAGGGAGCAGAAGCAGGTCTTCAGAAGTTGGTCAAGGTGTGATGTCACGTTTCTCATTCGAAGAACTTTGAAACGTGCCTTGTTTTGGTAAACAGAAACATTTCATAATCCCTTCAAACATTCCTTCCCAGACACCTTTTTTAAAAAAAAAGGATCTATCACAACTAAAAGTAAATTAAGCTACTGACAAACTTAGGAAAAAAATTAAAATATTTATTAAAATATAAATATCTATTAGCAAAATTATTGAAATATTTTCTAAAACATTTGTTAAATGTGTATCAAAATAATTCAAATTTCAGAATAAATGAGGACTAAATATTCAACCTTTCATGTTTGGGTTGTTTTTTCACATTAATGTACTTTATCGATTTATTTAAAATATTTTTATCCTCCTTTTGTTGTTAAAATGACCCAATGTAGCTTATATACAATATATTAAAAGATAATATTTAAAAGCTAAAAACAGTAAATATATAAATATTGAAAAAATAATCAGATATTATATTAAATATTAAGTAAAGTGAATAATAAAAACATATGTAAAAGCAACAGACACAACAATCCATTTAAAATCTTTTTAACAGACAACCAAATAGTTGTAGGATGATACAATAAGCTGCATACTAAGAAAGCAGTAAGTGTAGTACTCTCTCCTTAATTAGCAAATTGCAAATTAGTTCTGGTATTTTAAAGACACCTTTTCATTACTACCTATGCCTCCTTTAAAATTCTGATACACACCCAAGAGGCCATGCTGAACTGATTGAGAATTCTCCCCATAGAAGAAACAGATGGTGTTTAATGGGGTAATAAATTGAAGAGAAAGGTTTAGGGAGTAAAGGAACACATGAAGAAGAAAAGGCCAACAGGTATAATGGCCAACAAAATAATGGCAGCATTATTGGTTGTGGACAATAATGGTTGTGGATTAATCATGTAAGTGTTCAAGTGCTGCTGGCAGCTGGAAGTAAGTAAGGAAGTATTGTATGTACTAAATGGTAAAAAATTGCCTTACTGTTGCATGTCAATATGGTCCCTGCGTGGGGCATTTTGGACAGTGCAGGTTGTTCTAGAGCCATGAGGCATGAACGGGAGGTTATTTAAAATGGAAGAATGAACTGTGTACAATCAGTGGAAGAGGGACATAACATAAATGAAGCAATGATGTTCTACATAAGCAGCAAGGAAAATCCTGTTGGTATGAAATTATGCTGCAGAGCCCGATGACATCATCATCCAGCGCTGATACTTAATTTAAATTAATAGAACAATGAAATTGAAAAGAGTCTGTAAGGCCATAATGTTCTACCTCCTGCTTAATTCAGGAATCCATGTTAAATTTTATGTGACAGGTGGCTCTCTACGTGGAATGCCACTAGTTTTAGAGCACTTATCACTCCCAAGATAATTGCTTCCTCTGTTGTAATGTTCTGAAAGGAAATTTTTGTTGATGTTCAAACAAAACCTGGCTTCCTGTAACTTGAGTCCATTCATCTTGCTCCTCCTCTTATGATAACCTTCCAAGTATTTGAAAAATGCTGTCATATCTGTCCTCGGACATTCTTTTCTCAACAGTAAACATGCCCAGATCTTTCACTCTTTCCACACCGGGCATGGTTTCCAGTCCCCTAATTGTCCTTGTTGCCCTCCTCAGAACCTGCTTCAGTTTATCTGCATCTTTCTTCGAGTGCAGTATCCAGAACTGGACACAGTATTCAAGATGAAACCAAAGTCCAAATGAACAGGATTTTGCACACTTGCTATATAGGTCTTCATTGCTCCATTTATGGTATATGCCCTTCTTATGTTGATTGTGCACCATCCATTCTTTTGTTTTCTATAACATCCTGTTCATTCCTTCAGGATTTTGGCCACTGTGTGCAGAGAGCTGTTATGAAACTTCCTTAACTTATCTTAACATTCATCAGTATATTCTGGTATGGGTGAAATAGAATCAATATTTTTTACTTCTTTCATAGATTTGAAATTGAAATTGAGCCAATATTTGCCAGTTTGGCATTGTATGATGTTAAAGAAAAGAAAAAGGTGAGTAATAATTTGAATGGTTGCTTCCTTTGTGTGCAGCATGAACTTTAGGCAGTAGGTTGTAAGGAAGAATAGCATCTCTATCATTGCACTAGTCATATTTCACTAGGATACTGAACATTCCCTCTCATTTTCAGCCCCAGTGGGCAGGGCTCTCTTCTGCATATGTGAATCCCCCCCCCCCAATGGGTTCTGTCGTGACTGGAACAAGAAATGGTCACTGAGAGTGAAGGGGGCAGAGGAGGGGCTCTGTGTGGAGGGAGGCAGGGTTGCATGTGTGTGCATGCATGTGCCTTTGAGGGAACCTTGGGTATATTGTACCTGAATTTTGGGCATCCTGTTTAAAGAATGGCAGTGTGTGTGTGTGGGGGGGGGAGACAAACCAGAAAGTGAAATAGAAGCTAGAAAGAGTATGAAAAGGCAAATGTATGAGGAACAGTAGAAGAAGGCCAGCCACCAAGTTGTCAGCTTACGGCATTTTATTATCATGTGTCATCAAGTCAATTCTGACTTACGGTAACCCATTTCAGCATTTTCAAGCTAGAGATTACTCAGAGCTGGTTTACCATTCCCTTCTTCTGGGGTTGTCCTTGGACTGTGTATCTTGTCCAAGGCCACACAACTTGATTCTTATTGCAGAAAACACAATTCCCAACCACTGGTTTGGTACCCAGATACCTAAACTCCTGAGCTATCCATCCAGCCTGATGTTATTTAGTCGGACCTATACCTGGTATAGCTGCCTCGATGCCCTAAGCAGATCCGATCTCACCTGATTTCAGAAGCTAAGCAGGGTCCACCCTTCTTAGTACTTGGATGGGAGACCACCAAGGAATACCAGCTGCTGTAGTAGGAGTAGGAACAGGCAAACCACTCCAGTATTCCTGCCAAGAAAACTCCATTGGACATGGAGTCACTAAGAGTCAGTCACGACTATAACGACACAACACACACAACACACATAGTTGTTATATCAACTAAAACTGATAAAGGAATTGAGAAATCTGAAACAGAAGGTACCTGATCCTGGGACAAGATACTAGACTTGATTTTTCCGAATCTCCCCCCCCACCACCCACTGAATTCTAGGCATACAGTAAGGAATGTTGGTTTTGTTTTTAACTGAATTTCTTTCACTAATTATTTATAAAGTGCAAAATCTGCTTTCTTTACATTAAATAATTTTTTTATATGGAGGCACCAGTGTTGCTGTCTCAGACAAAACCGTGCCAGTCTACATACCCGAGCACATGTGCCATGCAAAGCCTTATAGAGCAGATTCCAACTGGTGCAGATCTTGTTAAGTTGCCTAAAGTGTGAGAGCCCAGCATGGAATAATTTCCTTGATATTAAAAAAAAATTCTAAAGTGTGAAATTAAAATAACAGTTCTGATGAACTGGAAATTGCAGTTTACCAGCATATAGAGGGGAACTGGAGAACTGAGACGAGAATGAAGACTAGTATGTTCTCTCTGGTTGTTTTCAGGACCATACCATACAAGTTGGGTAAGAAAATACATGTTTAGTAGAAGGCAGAGAAACAGCACAAGAGGTTGATCAGTGTAAATGCAGACCACTTGGCTAAGCTGTGCATATTTTTTCTCCAGATTTCTGCCACTGTCTGATTGGGGGACTAATATGTTGTTAGACAAGACGTCCCAATAAATCCTTTTTAAAATCTTCCCAAAGAGGGTTGGAATATGGTTTGGTGGTTCACTTGTGGTTGGATAGACATTATAGGAGGTACTGAGAAGGGCCGATTTATGTATAGTACATCTCTTTTAATTAGGGAAAAAAACCAGTCTAGGTTTTGCAATCAGTTACAACTGATGACTGGTAAGGCCCTATCCAAGCTCATTAATTTCAAGCAATGGAATTTAAATGTGCTGAAATACATTGTAGTATTGCATAATTCATGCCATTATTTATTTATTTATTTATTTATTTATTTATTTATTTACCACCCATCTGGCTGCGAGGCCACTCTGGGTGGTTATCATATTTTCCCCTCTATAATACACACTTTTCCCACCCCCAAAAGTAAGGGGAACTGTCTGTGCCTCTTATATATAGTAGTTCCCGCTATCTATATAACACAGATTTTCCTATGGAGAGAAGTTGCCTGCATGGAGCCTCTCCCGTCCCCTGCTGCAGCCTGGATTCCACTGTTTTAATCACCTGGCTTCCACGGAACATCTCCCATCCCCTGCTGCAGCCTGGATTCCACTGTTTTAATCACCTGGCTTCCACGGAACATCTCCCGTTACCTGCTGCAGCCAGGATTCCACAGTAGAGATGGGCACAAAATGTGAAAATGGCTTCATTTTTTTCCATTTTGATTTGTTTCGTTTTGAAACAAAAAAAATTAAAAATTTTCATTTTGTTTTTTGTTTTGTTTCATTTTTATTTATTTATTTATTTATTTATTTATTTATTTATTTATTTATTTATTTATTTATTTGCCCGATCAGTGCTCCCCCCAAGCGCTGATCAGCTGGTGTGCGTGACCCTGCCGGTGATCTATGTGCCCCCATTTCATTTTGTTTCATTTTTTGAAAGGCACTTCATTTTTCGTTTTGTTAGGAAATGAAACGAAAAATGAAATTAAAAAATTCTTTTTGTTAGCAAAGAGGCTTCCTCCAGGGAGCCTCTTCCCACCCCTGCCTTTCTGCAGCCAAGAGTCCTCAGTCAAAAATCACCTCTTTGCAAAGAGGTCTCCTCCTCGAGCCTCTGCCCTCCCCTTCTGAAACATGGATTCCCCAGTTCCAGTCACCTTATCTGCAAGCCTCTCCTTTTGCAGCTTGTATTCCACAGTTCCAATCCCCTTGTTTGCAAGTCTCCCCTTTTGCAGCCAGGATTCCCAGCCATGAAATCTTAGGCTAAACATTTTTTCTTGTTTTCCTCCTCAAAAAACTAGGTGTGTCTTATGGTCAGGTGTGCCTTATAGAGTGAAAATATAGTAACAACAACTAGACAATTCAATACAGTATTAGATAAGCACATATAATTCATACAGTAAAATAAAAAACATAAAAATATAGAAAATATAATAAAAATAAACCTTGTTATCCCGTATCATCATAATCTTCTTTTCCATCTCCTCCTCCTGCTGCTGCTCCTCCTCCTCCTTCTTCTCTCCTCCTCCTCCTCCTCCTCCTCCTCCTTCTCCTTCTTGCCACCTTTTAAAAAGAAGAATGAACATATTTATGGTACAGTTAGGAAAAATTCATAAATTCCTGGTTCTGCTTCCATGAACCAAGACAGATGGCTATCTTGTGGGTTCATGCCCTTCTCTAGTCCCCATCGATAAGAAAAGCTCCCCATTCAGTCAAATGAAAAAAAAAAATCCAGCATCCACTAAAATATTTGGCTTCCTAAGCTGTCAACTTGGTTCCAGAAGGTCAGCTTCCAGTTTTTAGTAAAGTAGGTTTCTCTATGGCTTCGTGAGTACAGTGGACCCTTGTATACTCTTGTATAACAAACAGTTTGTATAACATAAAATCTGTACAACATAAAAAATTCCGGAGATAGGGGAAATTTGGTTAACATAATCGCTTATGGGGCAAATCTGTACAACATAAAAATGGGATTACTCTGTTTTCAATGCATTCCTATGGGAATTTGTATAAAGGAAAATTTGCTTAACATAATTTCATTTGGAATGAATTAATTCCTTTATACAAGGTACCACTGTATAGGCATATACTGTGTGTATGCATTGTATTTGTGGATAATTTGACACAGACATAAGGCATGTTAAACAGGTATATATATATATATATATGGCCTGATGTGAAATGAGCAGTATAAAAGCATCAGTATTTATTGCTCTCTCTGCCTGTTAATTGCTTTTTTGTCTGCTAGAAGTAACTATCCCTAGCTGGCATATGCAATGTGAATTAGTGCAACATTCTAAGATTTTATAGTTTGTGAAGATTTTGGAGACTTTTACACATACAAAGAAGGGTCTTTTATAAACTAGCATTTTCTTTCAGATTTCAGAGAATTTCTACTTTGATTTGAACTCTGAACAAATGAAAAGCATGTTACGTCCTCATGTCCCACCTGCTGCCATATCCACACTGGCCCGGTCAGCCATCTTTTCCATAACATACCCATCACAAGATGTCTTCCTCGTAATTAAGGTAAGATTATGTTGAGTTTCTTCTTTTAATTCCTCTCCCCAACACGTTATGTATGGGTTAACATATGGTTCAGCTCCATGTATGCAAGTCTGATGGAATCTGTGGTCTTTTATCACTAAATGTTTCTGACCAACTCACTAACATCCTGGGATGTCATCAGCCTTGTTCCTGTAGAGCAGGCATGTCCAAACTTTGGCCCTCCTGATGTTTTGGACCACAACTCCCAGAATTCTAAGCTTAAATTGCCAATGACAAAGGACTGTGGGAGTAGCAGTACAAAACATCTGGAGGGCCAAAGTTTGGACATGCCTGCTGTAGAGTGTACCAGCAAGATTTTGCAAATGACATTAGAGATGGGCACAACTCAAAAAAATGGTGTTTCGTTTGTCGTTTGTTGTTTAGGGGGTCCGTTTCGGTTTGTTTTCGTTTTTCATGAATTTTTTGCAAAAAAATTGTTTTCGTTTCATTACGTAACAAAACAAAAAAAATTGCTGTTTCGTTAGCATTCATTACAGTTCAATGTATTTGCTGCAATGAAAACGAAATGCATGACAAAATTTCTGTTGTTTCGGTTCATTTCGTTTCATTTTGGAGACAAAATTCATTTTTCATTTCGTTACATAATGAAATGAAAAAACGAAAACGAAAATGAAAAATTGCTCGTTTTGTGCCCATCTCTAAATGACATTTCAGACTGCATTATTTAACCTATGTTAATAGTAGCCGCATTCCTGCAGAATGCTAAGATGTCCAACAGTTTTCCAGTGCTGTTTTTGTAACTTTTAGCCTCCATTGATAGATGCACCTAAAAGAAAAGTAAATCTTTATATTAAGCTCAAGCTTGGCCCTTTTGGTCTTGAGCATGGTGTGAGCTTAGTGAAATAGACACAGACATTTACTGCAAAGAGAAGAAAGTATTGTCCTAAGATGCTGTTGTTGTTTTTGCATTTCTAAGAATTAGGCTTGATCATGTGTATGTCTCGGGCTGAAGACAACTGTTTGATAAACAATATTTGCTTTATCATTTCTTGCCATACTACTGAGACGTTACCAAAACTCAGGAAGTTGCTGGGTGAAAAGAGCAGTATTTTAAGTAGGAGAATCACTCAGGAGAGTCACCCTGTAATAGAGATCTTTCAAAAGAACTTCTAATGCCCTGGGAAATATGCTAAGATTGAGATTCACATTACGTTGTTCCAGCTTGTCGAAGCAAGAGGGAAGGCTCATTGGTGGTAGCGTTAAAAAGAGATTCTATTCTCAAATCTTGCACATGTCTCATTGCATAGTTTTGGAAGTCAGAATCTGCATATATTCACAGTACTTGATTTTTACAAGATGAAAGAAAAAGATTAACGCTGTGCAGCTGAGACCAGTCTCTAACTATAAGAGCTTTCCTTGACACATTAATGCTTGTAAAACCAATGAGATGAGCCTAGCTACCAGCCATTTGCAGAAAATGGCACTCAGATTTTGGTCTGTGAAAAGGAAAAAGACATGAGCAAGGTAAATAAGCCAGAAAAATATCTTGTAATGTGTCACATATGAGGAATTACTCATGTACATTTTGCCCATCATGATGGTTTTAGGGTCGTTTTTTCCTTCTAGTTAGCCACATGTCTACTTTGGATCCAAGTCAGAATTTGACAATGTGAAGAATAGTGTTCAGAAAGGCTTTTGCTTCCAAAGGCTAACTATAATAACTTGGATCTAGGGTTATATACCAATTGTTGAAAAACAATAAACCGTCATTCTGGTTTTGCAGTGGGCAAACCTGAGTTTCATGCTACCCTGTAGTAGGAGAAGAGAGATTAGACTCAACTGATTTCTTTTACTTCTTCAGTGAAGTTTCTGAAAGTTGTCAAAGGCAAATAACCAGATGGCACCACCTCCATTTACAAAAGCTAGCTGGGCTTTCTTCAACAGTGATGTTGGGACTGTATCCTGTACCATATTGTAATACTGTACATATCTAGGGCATTGGTTGAGTGATACTATTTATATGCTGCCGTTCTCCCTATAGGTGAGCCATGTCTTGCTGCCTCCTCTTCTTAACTGCCTCCTGAGACTTTTCATTCTGCATAATGGTAGATCTGGTCTTGTTCCCCAGATATACTCAGCACCAAGAAATCTCAAAGCGCTCACCTTTTGAATTTTGCTAGCATGCATCTACCCACAGGAATTCCACCTGCAGCATCCTTTTCCATAGCCATCAAGAAGGGTGTTCACAAAGCCTGTTTCCATGGCTACACCACCTTGCTAGTTTAGGCTGAATGGACATGTTAATGTGGTTAGAATTGAGAAACATTACTATTTTCTACAAGGTTGTGTTTTTTTACTGCCTTTTTCTTTTCATTTTTGCACCCAAAATTGGTTTTGTTTTGTTTTGGTTTCTCCTATTTTGTAAATGAATAACATTTTCAGCTGGCATGCAAGGCAGCTGATTTAAGTGTAGCAAATAATTTAGAAGTAGGGACGCCAAAAAGTATGAAGTGGAATGGATGAAAATGCCCATCATTTATGAATCAGTGAGGTGAAAAGGACTGTCTGGGATCCCACTCAGACTTTGGGATCCCCACTCTTCCCACTGTACAGATTGTGCTGTGGCAGCTGTACCATGCCCCCTCCACCAACCTCTTTAGACTGCTACCTTGCAATACAGGAAAGAACTTTGGTCAACTTGTCCATGGGTCTGGGGAGAGAAAGTTAAGCTTCTCTTACTTGTGTTTGTTACTTCTGGTTTCTTATACTGGATCACACATCCTCCATACAATAAATCTTTGGGTCTAGGTTTCTTACATTAGATGTTGTTAAAGTATCAGAGTAAAATATGAATAACAATTGTATGTATGTAGTTTCTAAAGAGGCATCTATGTTTGTCTGTTTTGGTATGTTGCTAAATTAAACAGAGAGGGAAGGGTGTGTGTGTGTGGAAGCAAATTACAAAATAACGTGTTAGCTTAAAGGCTTAACAGATTTATTGCACTGAACTTTGGTGGATCAAAATCCAATTCATTGGACACATAAAATTGAATGTTCATCCACAAAAACTCACAGAAAAACAAACGTGTAAGGTTTTTTTTTAGAAATTATAATATTATATTCATTACTCTCCCCCATTTATTCTTGTCAACACTTAAATGATCAGGAGTACAAATGCCCAGGAAAACCATGAACCTACAACATATGAATGAAAGACATTTAAAGTGAATTTTTAAATGGCTAAACTTCTAAAGACTTCTTTTTTGTTAGGTGAAGAAACATCAAAACAGCAGTCACTCCAAATCAAGCTAAAAATAAAACACAACCCTAAATGTCTGCTAGTCCAGGGCTGTCCAACTTTGAACGGGCCGAGGTCTACTTTTTCTGGATGAAAGTGCCTGAGAGCTACTACACTAAAACCTCTACTTATGAATTTTATCTGTTCTGAGCATCTGGCCAGTAGGGAGAGCAGGGGACTCCCTTGATCTGCCCTGATCGGCTGAGACAGTGGGCTGGCAAACCCAGAGCTTTTCTGGGGCAGTGGTGGTCCTTGGGGGGGGGAGGTAGAGATGGAGAACTTATCCCCTCACATTTTTTATTGATGGCTGGCGGGCTACTTTTGAACCCTTCACGGGCTACTAGTAGCCCCCGGTCTACTTGTTGGACAGGCCTGTGCTAGTCTATTCTGTGAGTCTCAGCCAAAAAGGTTCCAGCTAAAAACATGCAGAAAAGCAACAGACACACTGGAAGGAATGTCATTATAGCTGAGGAGGCCTGCTTGGTAGGGATTTCCTGAGGTCCAACCTAGTCAATGAATTAAAATCTCTGTTCTGAATTCTTCCCAAGCAAAACTGAAAGGACCGGAACTGAAAGCATTGACTCTTGAGTGAACTTAGTGGAAGTCGTCTATGTGTGACTGAGAAACAAGCACATAGCTGGTTGAAATTCTTTTTCTTTTTTCAGTTACAGAATTGGTTGCACTTGTTGACTGTGGGCTTGAGTAAGGAGATAAAAATATATTTTGTAGCAACCAGACCATTTGTTCTGTGTGTATGTTTCAAGTGGCACCATCTTCATGGTTGTCTCTCTCCCCCATCCTTTTAAAACCCCACAGCTGGAAAAAGTATTGCAACAGGGAGATATTGGGGAGTGTGCAGAGCCATATATGATTTTAAAAGAAGCAGACACAGCAAAGGTAAGGCGTTTTCTGTCATTTTTGCTATTCCTTCAGAGACTTTCTATTTGGCATAACAGCCTTCCTCAGTCAGTGTGGTGCAGTGAACAGTGTGGTACACTCGATACCTGAAGGGGGTTCTTCAGCAGAATGGGAAAAGGGGGTCCTTCAACTGTCTAGAGCAGATTTTGAGGACAGCCCCCCCCTTTCAAAATCTGGCAAAATCTTCCCATTTTGCTGGGAGATATCTTTGATCAGCAAGGTGACCAGCTGCTTTGTACAACCCTGTATGTGTAACTTGCTGAAACCATAGGAAGCCACAAATATTTCACTCTTACCCTTGCACCTTCTTAGGTTGCATCACAAGTGAACTGGCAGGGCATATTGTACACCTGTCTTCCAGGCCAGAATCTGGCACCACAATCAAACAGTTGATTTGTATTCTGCCTTGAGAGGATGTGCAATAGTTGGCCAGTACTGGTAGACTGGTTTTCTTTAGAAGGAAGGACTACAAAGGAAAGTAACTCCTCCCAGCTCTGACCCAGCAGTATGTATTAGCAAGTCTCAGGAGGGTATGCAGGTGTAACACCTATTCTTAGTCGAATAATCCATAGGCTTTGCTGCTGCTGCTGCTACTACTGATAATGATGGTGATAGAAAGGGCTTGCTATCTCTCAGCCACTACCAAACCTGTCCAAAATTTTAAGTGAATAAAATTAGATATTTTATTGATTTGTTCTGAGTTCTTTGCATAGGATTGCAAGAGTTTGTAAATAAGTAGCAAGGATAATCTGATCCTGCTTTCCTATTTCCATTCACTTGATAGTGGAAAATTATTTCTGCTCTAGCCATATTGCACTCTGAGATCATTTAGGGATACTTTGGGAATTCCTTGAGTTCTAATTCCATTCCAGTTGCACACTTTGCAATGTCATTTTTACTCATTGGCAGCTGCCTTCATACTGCTGTGCAAGTTTAAAACACTTTAAAAGGAGGTTTTAAAGGTTTATTGCAGTACTCAGTAGAATAGAAGAAAAGGTTTTTAATTAGTGTAAGAAGAAATCTCTCGTGACTGTCATGGAACATTTCAGCAAACGGTGGCTCTTATGTTTTTTCTCTACTAACTCTCTATCAGGGATGGCCACATTCTTTGCTCCATAAAAATCCTGTTTTAATTGTTAAATGCCCCATAGACCTCCGCAGGTTTATTTTACCCTTTATTTTGCATGAAAAAGTAGTTTTTTTTTTTCAGAAGACACAGGAGACACAGTATTGCTGTTTCATAAATGTTTTAATTTTGTGAATTTTTCTTACCCACCCACCACCCCTAAAATACAGAATAAAGAGAAACTAGAAAAGCTAAAAGGCCAATCAGAGCAGTTTTGCCAAAGACTTGGAAAATACCGCATGCCTTTTGCCTGGACAGCCATCCATTTAATGAATATAGTTAGCAGTGCTGGAAGTTTGGAGAGGGACTCTGCAGAAGTAGAAATTGCCACAGGAGGTAGGTACCTTAAATATGTTAATCTTAAAGCTTATTTATTTATTTATTTATTTATTTATTTATTTATTTATTAGATTTTTATACTGCGCCATATAGTAACAATGGCCACTCGGGGTGGTTTACAACATTAACAAATACAGATACCAAATACAAAATTATATATAATATATATCAATGCAATGTAGTATAATAAACACAATAAGGAAAACTAAATCACAACAAACAAACAAATAAAAAAACGTATGATAGTCATACTTTTAAATGCCTATGCTGAAACTGGCTGGCCATTCCTGTTTCAAAGAAAAAGCAACTCTTGGGTGTTAATCCATGGTGTGTGTGTGTGTGTGTGTGTGTGTGTGTGTGTGTGTGTGTGTGTGTGTGTGTGTGTGTGTGTGTGTGTGTGTGTGTGTGTTTATTTATTTATACATTTTTAAATTTCCTCCTTCCAGAAGGAACTCCAGGCAGTTTACAACAAATCAATCAATAATAGCACAGTATATTTATAAAAAACAGTTAACTAACACAATAAATAAAACAATAACAAAACACAAGATACACCAGCAAAACAGTCTTGTTCTATTGGTCCAAAAATTAAATTAAATTAAAATTAATCTGGATCTAGCCTGATGATGGGCAATAATTTTGTTTCCCAAATAAAAAGTGACCAATTCAAGCGCACCCCTTTAGAAACATGAATAGTTTGAGTAACACTGTAAACAGCAAAATGTGCTGAATCCTAAAAACTGTAGAATAACCAATTTATGGAGCAGTATGATACTGTCTAAGGCCCTTACAGCCAAGGTGAGCAATAGTGGGGTGTCAGGGATTGATTTCCCAGTTGCACCAGGACCCTGCATGGGCTGTGCTAGCTATATTTTTCAATAAAAATATTGATCCAGGTAGTTGGTTAATGGAGATCAGTTAATTTTGTAGAAATAATTTCGGAGTCCATTCCCCACCACCACCCCTGAAGAACCCTGTACTGTACTCCTTGGATATCTGTTTTGGCTGACTGAGGGATCCTCCAGAACATTATAATCAATGTAAAGGGCTCATTGAGACTTAGCGCGCAACCATGCAAAGTGGAAGGCACAAATCAGAATAAGGGACTCCACTACTCCAGAAGAACAAGAACAAGAACAAGAAGAAAAACAACAACAAGAAGAAGGGCTGCCTTCTTCCTACACTCCTTACTGCTGCCCTTGTGTTGTTTTGTGTTTTTGGACTTTGCCTGATTTTCCGGATCACAGTCACTTTATTCCACTGATTGAAGGAGTGCTTCCATTTATATAATAACCTGTTCAGAAATCTCTCTATCTGTAGCTTCCTGACCTGTCAACACTCATCAGAACATGCAAACAGTTGTGCTGGATCACATTGTGGTCCTGTCTAGTCCAGAATTCAATTGGTGCAGAAGCCAATGAATTGCCTGTTTACACAGTGGCTAGTGTGTTCCCCAGCAGGACTTGAATGCAGCCTTGGTGGCTAGGAGTAGTTGGAGTCTTAGGTCTCACCCACTTTAGCCAGAACAGGTAATAATGGGAGGCATTGGAGTCCATGGAGGACTAGAAGTTCTCCACCCCCATTATAACGCCATTAATGTAGTATTTTTCCTGTTTGGAAATATAATATGCATCTATCAGCATTCTTGTCTCTCATTTCCCTTTACCATGTAGGGGGTGAAATGAAAAGGACAAGCCTGTAATAACAAATAGGTTTAACTTTCAAGGCTTTTACTGGTAAACCATCTGTTATGCTTTCTAAAACCAAGCCACTAAGTCTGCGAGAGTGTTACAGGCTGATGAACATTTTCCAAAGAAGTGAATTAATCGCTGTGGACTGCACAGCTCATGTGAAACCAATGTTCGGCATCTACGTGCCCCCACCCCCCAGTCTCCTCCCAGGTTACCAACTTCATCATTTTATGTGGCAGTTGAAAAGCATAAATCTGCACACGACGGAGACTTTTATAACGGGAATGAAGCACTGGGGTGCGGCTGCTGTGAGAAGAGTGGAAGTATTCAGCTGTGCTTCATGGTTTCCTAATGCCTCAGGAGTATGATTGTCTTAGCATAACCACCTATTCTATCATACTTTCCCCATAATTCCAAACTAGTGTTCCTAAAAATAAATGTAGTTTATTTCAATTCTCTCCCCCCCTCCTCTATTTTTTTCTTGCTTTGTTAAAGAACGCAAAGGATCTTGGTCAGAAAGGAGGAATTCTAGCATCGTCGGCAGACGTTCCTTGGAAAGAACCACTAGCGGGGATGAGACGTGCAACTTAACTAACTTTAGACCGGCTACCCTAACGGTGACAAACTTCTTTAAGCAGGTATTCCACAATTAAACCCTGTGGTAACAGTGTGTCCCAGTCCCCCTTTTAGTTAATGTTTTAGAGATCGGCACAGAAGCCTTTCTCTGCCTCTTTCTTGGCCAGTCGTGCTTCTCTTGTTTCTGTCTGCCTCAACTGTATTGTCAAGGTCCAGCTTAATCAATAGGGGTTGGAACTAGTTGCTGGTATTGAGCAAATGTCTGGGGAAAGAATGGGAATCAGCTGAAGGTCAATGAAAACAGGCATCTACAGTTCATTTGGATTTCAGCAGATCAGTTCATGCTGAACTCATAATTTCACACAGGAAAACTTGTGTCCTGTGTGGTTGGGTTGTCAAGCTAGAACTGAGAAGACTTACTCCACTCCACCATGAAGTTTGCTATGTAGACTTTGCCCAGGGACTGTATCTCAGCCTAATTTAATTAAATAAGTACAGTAATCCCCCACCTATTTCGGGGGTTAGGGACTCAACCTGATCCACGATAATGGAAAATCCGCAATATGCAGATGCTGGGTCAGGTCAGGACTTGGGGGCCTATCTGGGAGCTCCTGCACTTATCTGAGGCCTGGTGCTGCCTTGAATGGGCTTCCGACAGGCTTCCCAGGCCTGTCGGAGGCCCCAGATGTGGTTTCTGGTGATCCGGATGTCGCTTCCATGTTTTCAGATGTGACTTCCGGTTTGCCGAAAACCACTTCTGAGGCTCCAACAGGCCCAGGAACCCCGTTGGAGGCCCATTCGGGGCAGCACAAGGCCTGGGGTAAGTGCAGGAGGCCTCAAACAGGCCCATGCAGCTTACCTCAGGTGGCCTTGCCTTTCATATACTGTGGCCCTGCAATATGCCAGGACTGCAGTATATGAACCGTGACATGACGGGGGACCACTGTAGTTCTGAACATAAATTGGTGGGGATGGGTTGAAACAGAGAGCCATGCGCAGTGTCTTGATTTCCTTGGAGGAAAGATGGTTAATTATAAAACTATTCCCTTTCATTCTTATGCCACTCTTCTCCAAGTGTGGGGACCCAAAAGAGGTGACAAATACAGGGGAAAACACAATAAGTTATATAATGTTAAGAACATTTGAATGTGTAACAATAGGTAAGAAATGGCATATTTAAATGCAGTTTAGAAGCACTTTTAAAAGTTATGTAATTGCATACACACACTAAAACAATCAGCAAAATGTACCACAACCTGCAATAACATGTCCTTTCTCAGCTGTGGGTACAGTTACAGAAAGCCTTCCTAGAAAGAAAAGTCTTTGACTTCTGTTAAAAGGACAGCAGGGAGGGGGTTACTCCTCCAATGCAATGCAATGCAACACAGTTCAGTACATTATATTATATTTTAAACTAGTGGAATATCAGGTTTGGAAACTGAAACGCAAGAGTCTCACTTAGTAGATTAGAATAATCTTTTCTGCCCTGGTACCCTGTATGTGTTTTGAATTGCATCCTTATTGGTCTGATTAAGTGATGCTCCTAGGAATTATAGCTCTACATATCTGGAAGTCAGCAGGTTTGCATCAACCTCCTGATATGATTCAGTCTGGATTCAAGGTGTGGGTTGTGTTATGTTCAGTCAAATATCATAACTTTGATGGTGTGCTGCACATCTGTGTGAGTGCAGAATGTGGTGCAGGACCAAGTTTTTCCTGATTCATGTCAGAGAAAATGTCCAGGCCTTACACATGCAAAGAGGTCCTTGGAAGTGTTTCGGCAATGCTTATTGAAATCTCTAAAATGAAAAAGTAAACAGATCTAGAACGAATAATGCCAGCGAAAGCAAATCTTCTTGCTAGTTCCCACTATTCCTTTGGTAAGTGACAAAAGCCCTATTAACCTCTTCAACATGAACTGGCCTTCCTCTTTGATGTGTCCTGTTCAACTGGCCCAAACACACCCCATTTGTTGAGGAGAGGTTTGAAACTGGGAGCTTGTTGTATTTGAATAGATGCCACCTGTGATTTGGAACTTGAAACTAAATTATGATAGAAACAATAGTAGTCCCTGTGCATTCAGTTCTCAACCACCTGCTATGCAGTCATGTCTTCTTCTCTTAGAAGCAGGCCTTGCTAAATTCAGTGGTATGTATTTCCCCTGTAAATATTTCCCCTGGATAGAAGTGCATATTTATTCTCCATGGATGCTAATAGATTGTTACTATCTGAGCACACTTCATATGAGGAGGGGGGATCCCAATTAAGTAGACTGGATGGATTTCTAAGGAAATACATGCAAGATTGTGCTTGGAGAGAACCCCAAGTTTTTCTGCTTTCTTCCAGGAATTTCAGGGAAGTGGTGTTGGTCGCAACTCAGTGGAAAAGCATTCATGGTTGTGCTTTTGGAGAGTACTAGAAAAGAGCACTCATGCCAGTGTGGAAATCCTTTACGTCCTAATGAAAAGCTTTCCTCAGCCTCTTCCATATTGGTGCTTAACCTCATATAGACTCAGTGTCACAAGACTTTCCCTTGCCTTTCTTCAGGAGTAAAAGTAGGGCCACTGTGCAGAGTGCCCGTCTTGTGGCAGAGCCGATAGGACAGCAAATACATCTTCACTCTTCCCAGTATGGTGTTTGTGTGAAGGAAAGCAAGTGAACAGCTTTAATGATATGGCTAGATCCAAAGGATGTACTGTATTATGAGAAGGAGTAACAGGAAGAAGATATGCATGTTGCTGTACAAATTCAGGACAGCATTAAGTACAGTCTAATCTAGCAGCTGATTCAGGGATGATTATTTAGAGAGGCATTCCAGAGATTATGCAAGATTAACGTTCCTTGTGTCACCACAGCAACCCCAACAAAGGTGGTCAGTATCTTGACCTACTAACCTGAAATGTTTGGGTTAACAGTCCGCTTCTCCTTGGTTGTTTTTGATGGAGACTAGGAATGTTGTGTTTCTGTTTCCATTTTCCAAATGAGGACTTGGACATACTGGAGATGCATCAATTCAAAATATCTATAATCAGCATGGCAGGATTAAAACACTCATATTTTCAAAAGGAAGTTGAAGAATATGTGTGTTTTTCCACTGAAATTCAAGGTATATTAAAATTGTGTGTATGCTACCAGTCACACGTAACAATCAGCCGCCTTTGACAGCAAGGTAATTTTAGCAACTGTTGATTAATGTGCAAGTTTATTAGTATTGTAATCCTTTATTCTTTTCTTAACTTCTACCCTAACTGTTATAGTAACTGCATTTGACTTAAATTCTGTATCCCAGTTCCAATCGATAGGCAACTTGGTTAGTCGAAAACCTGCAAGAGCTTGTAGAAATGTGGAAAGCCACCCAGAACTGTATTGTATACTGTAATACACAGAATCAAATTATTGGCCCATCTGGCAATCAGGTCAGTACTTGATTAGATGGGCCAATAATCCGTGGAGATTCACATTCATCCAGGCGAGGTTATCTGGGAATTGAGTCAAGAAGCTATCGGTACTTGGATGAGTAGTTAAACATTTTGATCCCACAGGAAAAGAAGTCCAGTTGCCATGACTCAGCTCCCAGATAACCCCACCTGCATGACCGTGAATCTTCACAATCTGTTGCCTCATCTAATACAGTATTACCATCTCTGACTGGCAGTAATTTTCCAGTATTTAAGCAGACTTTTTCCTAGCCCTATGTGAAGATTCCTGATATTACATTTTTGTATCTGATATTACATGGTGGTCTCTTGTTCAAGTACTAACCAAGCCCAGTAGTGCTGGTTTCCCAAAATAAGATGAGATTCAAGATGGTTTATTATGCAGTTATAGTCATTTTTCAGAAGAAGAGTAGAACTAAATTCTTTGATGCAAGAGCTGTAATCCTTTATTATAACTAGATAAATGTGCCAGTTCTGCCTTGTTCTCCATGGGCAGCTTCAGATGGCTTCTACTTTTTAAAAAAAGAGAGAGAGAAAAGAAAAAGATCAATCCCCATTGATTCAGTTGTGGAAGTGCTTGAACCACTGCTCCAGCACACACACAGGAATGGTGAGCAATGCCCATTGGCAGGACTTATTTTTAGCAACTAAGGGCACAGAAAAGCTTCTCTCAGCTTGCAAAGCTGGCAACTCTTTTAAAAAAACATTAGGGTGCCACCGCTTCTGTACTAGGGCATGTTAACAACCCCTCAAAAAGAAGATGAGATGAGGAAGCCAAAGAGAAGGAAACCCTTGGTACAGCTTTTTTTGCATAATCAACATGGCTTTTCTCTTGGATGGCCACTTAAATAAAACAAACCACAATTCTCCACTGTGATTCCACAAAAGGAAAATGTGAGGATAGTTGCACCTGAAGTCTTGTTGATTCAATTAATTTGCCTGTTTCAACACTCACAATTATATTTTGCCCCTGGAATATAAAGAAGGGCAATGAGGAATGCGAAAAGAAACATTTCAGCTCAAACACCCTTGAAACTTATTGCACAAAGCTCTAGGAGCTTTGTGGCACAATGGTTAAACTGCGGCGCTGCAGAGAAGACTCTGCTCATTACCTGAATTTGATCATAGAGTCAGGAAGCAGGCCTAAGGTTGATTAAGTCTTCTATCCCTCTGAGGTCAATGAACTGAATACCCTGTTGACTAGGGGCAGGGTGGCACACACAATGTGTAGCTTGCATAATTAAATCATAAACATCCCAGAAAGAGCTTTAAGCACTATAGGGTAGTAAATAAGCAGCACACTGAATCATCTATAATAGTGGTTCACACGAATGGAGCAGTAAATAAATAAATAAACAAACAAATAAATAAATAAATAACACATCTTTAATTTTTTTAAATCAACAATAGGAGGGTGATCGTCTGAGTGATGAAGACTTGTACAAGTTTCTTGCAGATATGAGAAGACCATCTTCTGTTCTGCGTCGGCTAAGACCTATCACAGGTATTTTGGGGTTTGCTTGGAAATAAAGTACACATAAGGTGCTTGATAGCTTCATTAGCCTCAAAAGTGTAATAAGTAGGCAAAGCTGACAATTATAAAAGGGGTCTTAAATGTTATTAATATGAATGAAATACAATCATCTTATACTGTATTATGAGCTAAATTCAGTTAAATATTACCTCTTGGAGTCACAAACAATTGGCTTTATGGGCAAAAGGACAAGGTACTAAATAATTTAATTACACATTCTACTGGGCACATCAAAGCAAAAAATTAGGTTCTGGTTGTTGGCTCAGAATGTGTCTTAATTCCTGTCCCTAGAACTTATTACTATTTGGAAAAACACAATTGTCTTAATATTCCTATATTATAAGATTTATCTTTCTCCAGAAATATGATTAGTTTGTGCCCAACAGGAAAAATAAGTTTCTTTTTTGGTAAAGTTTTCCTGACTGTTCACCTGGCAACCATTCTTAGCTGTCACGGGCATCTAGGCAAAAGTTACAAGAAAGTTACAAGAAATAATATGCTTTCTCTTCACATAGCTCAGCTGAAGATAGACATTTCTCCAGCTCCAGAGAACCCACAGTACTGCTTAACTCCAGAACTGCTGCAAGTGAAACTTTACCCTGATAGCAGAGTACGACCAACAAAAGAGATTCTGGAGTTTCCTGCAAGGGATGTGTATGTTCCAAATACAACGTACAGGTAAGGAGGGGTGGGGTGGGAAAGAGATTTTAACTGCAATGTATTTAATGCATTCATTCGCTGAAGTCCTTTTGCTTTTAGTAGTAAATCAAACAAGAGTAGCCAGTTAGATTGGTGGGGATTTGGTGAGTTATATCCTCCCTAGTCTCCATTGATGCAACTGGGCCTACTCTTTCTGCAACCTAATTCCATACAGGAAGAGTAGAGCCATTTTGAATCAATGGAATTTATGGACGATTTCCAAAACCCCATTGATTTAATTCATTCAGATATAGCATATGAGACAAATCATGCAGAGATTAATGATTGTTGCTGATGATAATTATTATTCAGTGATCAGTTAAGTGCCCAGGCTGTGGATAGTTTAAGAAAAATTGCTCCAGCGGATTGTGTGGCAAATCTGCTGGCAGAATGTCAGGATCCAACAGAAGTAGAATGCCCAAAAGTGCAACTGAGAAACCCACTGGAGCCACCCTTCAGGTACTGCTGAAAGCTACATGAGAGATGAGAACAGAAGAAAGTTGCACTGTGACCTGAGCAATGTTGACATTTGTGTACTGTTGACCTGTCAGGCTCGTAATTAACTTGAGTCATGTCTGATGCATTCTTTCTTAGTCTTCCAACCCAAATGTGTAGAAATGTTATCCTGGGTCTTTATTAAATTGCTATGGGATTTATTATGAGACCACACGATAGTGATTATATTGTGATAACAACGGTGAGACCTGATTGACATGTGATTAGGATTACTAGAGGAGAAATGGTCTCATTACCTCACATCTCATTGTCTACCTGTGTGAACCACACTTTCTTATACATCAAGATTTAATTTCAGCTTGTGAATTGTTGTGTACCTATATTATGTGAAATTCGCCACTGGGTGCAGGAGAACGTTTTAAACTGGGGTGATTAAGTCACTTTATGCTCGCTAGATTGAACATCCTTCCCTCCGCAGTTCTTTCAGGAAGATATCACAACTTTCCATTTGAGAATAGACTTTGTAAACTATGCTTACTGGAACCTGACTCAACCTCTCATCTCCTTCTCTCCTGCCCCACCCAGCACAAGCCCCGCCTTCGGTTTCTGACCCTTTATATTTCTAATTTCTCTGGATCCCCAGAGAGTATAACAAAGCGTCTTCTTGAGGACAAACTTCCGGAATTGACAGTCTCAGTGGCAGAATACTTGGCCACAGTTTTATATATTAATAATTAGTTTGGGTCCAAGACCGGCTATTAACCCAACCTTTTAACGATTTTTATCTATTTATTTATTTCCTGCCTTTTTATTCTATATTTTGCTGCATCTGACCTTATATTATTTTTTGCCAATAAAGGTTCTTGTGATTGTGATTGTGAAGTCACTCTAAAATTGACTCACTTTTCCTCAGCTATACAGCAAAATGAATGCATCTTAGAATCAAGTGTCAAACAGAACCATATTTAATTCAGTTTTCTCCATATTTATTCTATGTATGGGACAGAGGAATTTGGAGGGGCAAGGGCTAGAAAGAACTGCATTTTAAACTGTGTATTTACTAGGCACATACCTAATTCTTAAAATTGCAGAATAGCATTGTCTAATCCAGTGATGGCGAACCTATGGCATGGGTGCCAAAGGTGGCACTCGGAGCCCTTTCTATGGGCACCTGACATCGCCCCTTCATGTATACATGTTAAATTGTTCTATTGGCACTTTGCAAAAAAAATTAGTGGGTTTTGAATTGCAGTTTGGGCACTCGGTCTCTAAAAGATTCTCCATCACTGGTCTAATCCTTTGCTCTTCAGGGAGAAGGCCAAATGTCTTGTTTCTCAAGGATAATTTTAATAATCTTCAATGCCAAATAAAGAAGGGAGATTGGAAGGTAATTCCATCTCTCTCTTCAACTATGTATATTTTTAAGGGTTAGGGCAGAGAGATAATAATTGTGGTCAGCCAACCATTGGGGAACGTGCAATAAATCAATGCAGGTAAAAGTCTTAGCAAGGACACCATGCTTCAAATAGTATATATAAAGTACGGGGGGGACGGACTTTCCAGGGGACCTTGTTCTAGAACTTGGATGCTTACAATTGTTGTTTTTTTTCTCGCAGTTGTATTGAGCCATGAGTGGGCAGTGAGAATCATTATAAAAGTGAATGGTGTATATTACTAGCTTGTCTTTCATGATGTGATTAAAGAGTTGTAATGTCCTGAGTTTACAATTAGTAATAAATTTGTTCGCATTAAGAGGTTTTTTTGAATGTTAAGTCAAGAACCCCTTTGATTGCTGGACTGCTCTGGTGGGGATAACACAACAGCATTCTGGTCTTAGCTGTTTTGAGATAGCAAACCAAAATTCAGTTGTTAATTCTATCTACTGCAAACCAATGAAATTAGTGAGATTTGTGTGTTGACTTAACAGGTTACTCAGTGTTACTGCTCTAGTCGGGATTAACGATTGAATTTATCCCAACATGACTTCATTTTCCTTTAAGTTAATACTTCAGAGAATTTTTTGAATTTGGATATATTTTCCAAAAATACATGTTTCCTCACTCAGCAAGCATTATCTGAAACATTAAAAGCCACAGCAGTGATCTTTAAATTTTAATCTACTTTGTATAATGTAAATATCTGAAGCAGAAAGCAGAAAAACTGAGGGTTTTAATGTAAAGAAAAGAAATCTCTGTCAAATCTTGTTAAAATAAAACTGAAGCAACCACAAAAGGAATGCCTTTCATCATGATGATGGTGAAGAAAGGTAGAGGAAGAGTAGAGGAACTTAACATGTCTGTTTAATTTGTACCACTGATTTCCCCATGGGATATCTAACAGTGAGGGCCAATGTCATGGAGTTTTAGGACATTAGTCACCAGAGTGTTCTGAAATTAGTACTCCAGAAGGTACTACTAGAGGGATGAGTGATAGGCTTTCCTTTACCCAGAAGAAAATAAAATGATTTATTTTGCAGTATGGTTAAGTCTGAGGCATTGTCATGTCCCAGACATTGGAAAAGGAAGAGTTTTTCTCTCTCATCTGAATTTTCTAAAACACAAGACTGTTTATTTTGCACCATTCATTCAGCAGAAACCTTTGACTTCTATAAGGACAAAATGGCTTGTAAAAATCAGATTCACTGTTCAAATGAATCAAGTCTAGCTTTCTGACTGAGAGATGTCTCCTCAACTGTATCCTATATTCCATTGTGTTTACAGTGGACCCTTGTATAACAAACAGCTTGTATAATATAAAATTTGTACAACATAAAAAATTCCAGAGATAGGGGAAATTTGCTTAACATAATCACCTATGGGGAAAATCCGTACAACATAAAAATGGGATCACTCCGTTTTCAATGCATTCCTATGGGAATTTGTATAAAGGAAAATTTGCTTAACATAATTTCATTTGGAATGAATTAATTCCTTTATACAAGGTACCACTGTATTTTGTTCCATAGAATTCAACAAAATCCAAGTAGGAAGCTGTAAAAAATGTTCCACTCAGGATTCCTTTTCTGGGAAGGTAGAGTCTATGACTCTGAAATCTTCAGTGGCAGTTTTCTTTCCCACTCTGAATGTGCCATGAAAATCAATAACTTCCTTTTTGCCACAGAGGTACATCGCTTTCATTCTCTTCTTTGGCGTTGAGTCACATGATGGATTGGGCAGTCCAGAACGCTGCAGAATGATGAGCTGTTATCCTTTGGCTCAAGTCACCCCTCCTGTCAAAAGACTTCCTTGCCACATTTCTGCAAGCAAAAAGAAAAAGCCAAGTGGTTCTTTTTGGATCCTTTTGGCACGATCCCAGACAGTTTCTGCTTTTCAGAGAAAGGGGACCTGAGACAAAAAAAATCCCTTTCTTCTTTCTCTTCAAACACATCCGTGGAGCTGAAGTATGCTTGCTGATAGCAGAAAATGTAATCTAGCAGGTTTCCAATATACTACATGCTTGACTTCCATCGTCTGTCTGTAGAACTCTGGTCATCTCTTGAAAGCTATAGGTGAGGGCTTTCTGAGTTATCTGAGACAACCACCTAAAGAAATCACATTTATTATCATACAACACTATTATTAGCATGCAGTAGTATTCTTAAGTCTAATGCTGTTTGAGTATTGAAAAGAGCCTTTACTTGGCTCCAATGACGTACTTTCTTGGATAAATTCAGATTGAAGTTGCTCAGTCAAAATTTTCAAAATCAGTAGGGTGTATCATCAATTTCGTTGATTTCAAAAGATAGGGCCTTCCTTTCTGAGGCTTCCAGTACAGTCCTTTCTTTCTCTTTTGTAGTTTCCCTTTAGAACTTGACTTGATATATTTTCCATTTAAGTTTGTTTCTTCACATGCATTGTACCACCAGCCACCTGAAGAAGACATTATGAACCTCACTTAATTTTAATGAAGCAAGAGTTAAATGTCATCAGAGTCATCAAACAAAGCAAGGGCATTGTCCTTATATCCTTCCTGGGCACCTGGAGACCCTTTATGGTGCACGGGGATTTCTCCTTCAGAGCTGACTTATGAAAATCCTGGGCAGTATTATATATAGGTTATTGGAGAGTGTGAAAAGTCACCTGAAGCCTTTGGCAAAGTACATAACATGATATTCTGTTATTTTCTAAAGTTCTCCCTAGTGTTTGTTAGTGAGGGGCAGATTAGTACATTCATTAGACTTTAGGGATATAGCTTTCTAGGAATTGAAAGAATTGCTTTACTCAGCAGGATTGGCAGGGAATTTTTAAATAACATCTTGCACATTAGTGGCTGCAGGAAGCAATGTTGTTTTAAAACAATTATTCTTGATCTATTCTAAGTGATTTCCCATTTTGGAGAAAGACCTTATCTCAGCTTGAAACAGCAGAGGAGAATATGAAAGGATGCTGAAATTTTCCTTCATGCTTCCTAGAAGGCAATTAAAAATAAATTAATTGTGGTACTAGGGACACATATGTAGGTGTACTTTCCCAAATCTGATTTAGAAGGTTTGGAGCATGCTCGCTACTCTTGGCTTAAACATGTAGTCTTCTGATTACAAGAAAAGCTAAAGGAATGACAGGTACACAAAATGGCTACCTGAGTCACTTTGTGGGCAGCTGAGTTTCCTTTCTGTGTTGTTCCTGTGATCCTTTGTAGAGAACTTCATCTCTTTCTGTTCAGGCAAGGCATTGGGGAGATTCCCCATTATCCTGAAGAGAACAATTGTGTAGTCTGTTTCTAGTCCCCCCATTGTAATGGAGTACTCAATGTAACGCTTGTTAGCTCTCCAGTCTTCTAGTTCAATGCGTAACAGATAGTCAGCTTGGTCTACAATTGAGTAGATGTTACGTAGGCCCAACCAAAATTCTCCTGAAAATGCAAGTTGCACAAGCAGTGTAAATTCAAGGCAGCATTATAAGCATCTGATTTACTAATCAGGTTTACTAATTGTATTACTTCAGTAGAGAACCTGAGTCTTGGGAACTGTTGAACTTTTCAGGTAATTTGTCCTGTAAATCTCTTTTTTGTTTATATCTTTTATATTGTGCACTAATGCACAATTTAAAATGAAGCTGGAAACTAAATATAAATAGGATAGAGCTTTAGAGCTTGTCAGAGGCTGCAAGAAAAGATTCAAGGCATATTTAACAGAAGTTTCTAAACGGGTCTCTGTGATAAGTGAAGCAAGTGGCATATATAAAAGTTAATTGCAGTGAAATGGACTGTCATTTAGGAAAAAGAAGTATATCCTCAGTAGGCATCTTGGTAGTGTCATTTACCACTTTGCATGTAACTTAAGACTTTTAAGTGGACTATGTGCAGCATAGTCTTAAACATGTTTACTTAGAAGCAATCTGTGCTGGATCCAATGACCCTTGCTCCCACAGAAAAAGTGTTTTCTGTTTTACAGCTTTGCATTGCAATCCTGTTTGTGTTCCACTCAGGAGGCAGTCTTGCTAAGGTGTGGCTTACTCTCAGATATGTAGAGACAGGATTGTGTACTTAAATAATGGCATCTTACTATATATATTATTTTTCCATGTATAAGACTATATTTTTGTCCAAAATTGTTAGCCTAAAAACATGGAAGTAAGCCGAGGAGAGATCCACGTGGTTGAATAACTGTAATTTTGAGATGGAAAAATGGGGGTGTCTTATACATGGGGGCATATTATAGATGGGAAAATACAGTACTTTTGACCAAAGCAACTGTAGGAAGTTAATTTATCAGAAAGATGGGAAAATATAGTACTTTTGACCAAAGCAACTGTAGTAAGCTAATTTATCAGAAACTAAATTGATAATTTGGCCCAGTAGAGCCATTTTGCATTAGAAAAAAACTGCTGAAGTCTGAAGAAAAACATTGCTGGAATATCTCAGTCACAGCTTTTTTAAGTTGTTGCATTTTTCTTCAGATTTTTTCACTGAACAAACTTTTATACTGGTAAGATGATTGTTTGCTGTCAATATATCTTGTAAACCACCCAGAGTGGCCTTGCTGTCAAATGGGCGGTATAAAAGTTCAATCATTCAATCAATCAAAATCAATCAATCAATAACTTTCCTCTTTGAGCATGGAAGAGAATTATCAATAGAGATGCATCCTGTAATTTTCTAGGATTTTACTTCCAAAATTTACCTGGAATCTTCAATACAAAATTTTGGGAGTGAGACAGCAAAGCCAGAAGGTACAAACAAAATATTATTAGCAGCACACAACAGCTTTTGGGGTGCAGAGGGTAGCTGCAGTGGGGAGGGAAATAGAAGAGCCACATTGCCATACACACTGCCTTCCAAATAAGATTCCAGAATTAATATTTGGTACCTCTGGTTAAAATGTTGTTGATGATTTATTTCCCAAGAAACCCCAGAATCAGGCCCATTACTTGGTCCAATTTAGAGCTAGCACAGGTAATTTCTTCTGTGGTCAAACCTAAGTTTATTTTGAGACCATGGTAAACTCAGACATTTTAACGATTGTACTGTACATTCAAAATATAGGATATGGGATATAGGAGTCTATCTGGCCCTCTGCTGAAATATAATGTAAGGAAGCTTAGTAACATGAATTATGCCAACAATACAGGAACATGTTTTGTTTCATGTCTCTGTGTAATTGAAAATTGAATTTATAATCCAGAGATGATGAAATAACAACTAATGTAAGAACATCTAGGTAAGAACATTGAAGCCAATTGAATCCACTAATGATTAGGGATTGAAGGTACTAGATGCTATTGCTTTGGCATGTTGTCTGGTCAAGCAGTACTGCCGCTTCGATCCCTGCTCCATAAAGTACATTTGTTGAAGAAATACATCTTTAGCAAATTTTGCTAGTGGAAGCACTTGTTGGCCTGTGCCCTAGGCTGCAGATGAATGATAAACCAAACACAAATAGGGTGGTTTCTTTCCACACACACATTGATTGGCTTGTAAAATTTAGAAATCGAGGTTTGTGTGTCGTTACAGTCCTGACCGACTCTTCGTGACCCCATGAAGTTTACCCTGAGGCAAATCTAATTAGTTTAACCCTGACCTAACATTGTTTTGTTGTCTATGTAAAAGGAGGATCTTGTAGCTACCACCACATAGGAATTTCTCTAGGATCCATTATGGGGATCAATTCAAATCATTATAATGGTGTTTATTTCAATATCAATTTGTACGTGCTTTTAAGTATAGTGATAAAGCAAAAAAGCAAAATGTTCTGCTTATATACTGCCCCATACCACATCAAGTAGTCTCTGGGCGGTTTACAGTTTTTATTACAGTATGCAGGCTACACCCCCCCCGCAAGCATCGACCTCGGAAGGATGGAAGGCTGAGTCAACCATGAACCGGCTACCTGGGATTGAACCGCAGGTCGTGAGTACAGTTTTAGCTGCAGTACAGGCATTTAACCACTGCGCCATGAGATTCCTGGAGGCCATCTTTCCCCTCTCATCGTAACACATTAATAGTTACTCCTCGCTATATGCATAACGTACAGATTTTTAGATTTCAAACAATCTGTTCAGTAGGTACTAGTTTGGACTGAGTTGGTAGGGAGTAAAAAAGTTAAGCAGTTTGGAAAACAAGACCTGAATTGAAATTGTGGATTAGTTCTTAAAATTTATACTTATCTTTATTTTTGGTGTGTTATGCAAGTTGCCGGCTGAATTCCTATTGTGTAGCCCTGAATGTGTGACTCAAAGTTAGAGATACAATAGGGAAAATCATGTCAAGGTGGAAGTATTAATCATAAAAACTTCTGCAGTCATACTTCGCCATAGTCATGCCATGTATGCCATGAATTATACTATCATTTGAATAGTGAAATTCTGTGATGCAGACTACCTTGGAATAACACCTGCACTCTTCTGCAGAAGCAATTTTACATTAGACCAGCTTCACCAGGTTTCAGCCACAGTCAACTACTTTTATTCTAAACTTTTGTTCTCTAGGAAATTTATGTAAGAGCAAAAATATGAGTATTTACCACCAAGGTTGCCAAATCCATTTAAATAGTTCTCCCAGGTTTGATTGAAATCCAGGGATCCCTCAGATCTGTTTTGAATAACTGTCCATGAGCTATCTGTGGAGGAAAATGGTAAATAATAAACACACCTTGTTGTTGCATTAGTAGACATGAGACAAACCTGCACTGTGTTTCTATATGAGTTTTCTTTATCTACATAAGGGCAGAAATAAAAATAGGTATATTTCCCCTGACAGACATAGCAGTCTGCTAGCTGCTGAATGTGTGTGTGTGTGTGTGTGTGTGTGTGTGTGTGTGTGTGTGTGTTTGTTTGTTTGTTTGTTTGTTTTCTTACCCTCCTGTTTTAGAATATAAATAATTTGCATAATGGCCCTACAGATTTTTTTTTTAAACTATAACAAACTGTGCTCATGGCTTGGGGTTCAGTCCCAGGTAGCTGGCTCATGGTTGACTCAGCCTTCTATCCTTCTGAGGTTGGTAAAATGAGTACCCAGCCTGCTAGCGGGAGCAGTCTGTAGCCTGCATAACTAATTTGTAAACTGCCCAGAGAGTGCTTGAAGTGCTGTGGGGCAGAACAATTTTATGCCAATGACTCTCTGCTACCATTAGGTCTGTTTTCTTTTCTACCATTAATTTATCTAGATTCCCAAAAATTTGTTCAAGAGGGCTTCCTGCCCTCCCAGCAAATTTTGAAGGCACATAGGAGGAATGGGTATTGCCCTCTTCCTATTGCGCTGTTGAAGGCTGTTGTGACAAACACACTGAATCCTCCTCATTTTGTGAGGCCTGCTTGCTTTCATTAAAGGATCCTATAAAAATAAATGTATGTGGCATCAGATTTGGTGAGAAGAGAAATGAATGTGTGGTATTATGCCTTTTGATATTGCTAATGGCAGGAAACAAAATCATGCAAAGAGTTACAGACATAATGCTCCTTGGTAAGGTACACCTAATGGGATTCTTAGCCCATTGTAAGGTGGAAATCTTTCTACCTTTTCTGCAGTTCCTTTTGAAAAAGTGTAAATAAAGTAAAGATTTTTATGTTCTGGTCATTGTTACACAATTGGATGTCTGCAGTGTATACACTCCATGGGGATGGAATGTTTAGTATAATAGTGAGAAAAATACTTTATAGAGTGGAGGAAACATTCTAAAAGAAGAATAAGAGAGCTTCTGAGACAAGTGGACATACTGTACCTTCTTTCATTTCACAATAGACATGAAATGCCTGGGATCCTCTGGGCTTAATTGAATAAATGCCGCTAGATCTTTCACCTTTGTGGTAGATCCAGGTGCAATCAGTAGCATTCCCTGAAAGCAATCAGAGTTTACAATTTGCACATTCACAATTAAAAGCAGGGAGGGAGATCGGCCCAGAGGGCGGGGCAGAGAAGCCTAAGCTGTTGCCAGGACTGGAAGATCTGTTGAGGTGGTGTAGGAAGCTAGCATGCTGAGCCTGGTGAGTGGCTGCTTTGAGCCAGAGGAGTTGGGGCAGAGGGGCAGCAGTGCCTGTGCTGCCACTTTGATGAGTTAGGATGAACTGGGATGTTTCCATCTCAAACAAACAGTAATTAAGACCTATTTGGAGGGGGTTGTCTGTGTGTGGGCTTAAGCTATTGCATTTGGCTTGGACTGAGGCTTGTGATAGTTCCATTGCAATGTACTCAATATTGGCTCTTTTGAGGAGGGAATTTCCAGGAGAAATGTACAGGATAATCTCTTTGGTAGAATTTGTATAATGCCCACGCATATGGCAAATTGTGGTAGGGGTTGCTGACAGGTCATGCCTCACACAGTGAACAGTAGAGTCCAGTGGGCAAAGGGAGCTGGCGATGGAAAGTAAAATACCTTTGCTTCAGGACCACTTGACTTGGACTCCTGCATTTTGCCACAGGTCTCATTTTAACTGTCTTGTTTCCCTAAAAACACCACGAGTAAGGAAGAAAAGCCAGCTTACAAAGGATTATTTTCTTGTTCCATAGGGGCATTTACCTGTATGATGCTGATGCTTAGATGTTCTGTTACGTTTGATAGTCCTTGTTTCATCTTCCTTTGAGTGGAATGATACCTGTATGTCATCTTGAAAACCAGGGCAACTTGGCTGAAAAGGGAGTAATTCTTTATCTGAATTTTATTAGTCAGCTTCATTGTCTGTATGTGTGGAGAACACAGCATTAGAGGGGACAACCAATAGAAGAGGTCTATTGATAGAGAATGCCTTAACTTTCCAGAAAAGGTTTTCACTGTCATGCAGTCTCACCCAGTCTATAGACATATCCTTGCTTCTCCTTGTCTTGGATGCAGACAGAGAAAACAGTGTAGCAGGATACGTTACTGATTAGGGACAAGGAATTAATCATGTTGGATGAATGAATTGAACAAAGCTTACTCCTTTTAACCAATACGATGATAGCCAGTCCTTCCACCCTATACAATGTGTAGCCTGCATACTGTAATTAAAAATACTGTAAACTGCCCAGAAAATACTTGAAGTGGTATGGGGCAGTATATAAGCAGAACACTTTGCTTTTTGCTTTGCTTCAGGATGAAATAAATGTGGGCCCTTCTGTCTATTCCAAAGTGATCATGAGAAGGGAAGGCGATCACATAGTGATCACATGCTTCCTCCAACTGCATTTAAGCTGGGAAAATGCATTTTACTGAAGTCAGTTTATAAGAAACTGAGTAAAGCATTTTGTTCCTCACCTACATTCTGTTTCTTTTAATTGGGAGCTTGTTGGAATAATTTATGTTTTTATAATCTCTGGAAAATGCTCCATTTACATTCTGTATGTTAGAGAGGAAAGAGATCAATAGTAGAAGTTGAAAATAAACATTTTTGCAACCATAGGAATTCCCATTTGTTATGTCCCCTTTCTTTCTCTGCAGGATTATTTGGTATCTCCTAGCAAAGTGTGTCTTCTTCCATTGTAGAGTTATGTTAGTGGATGCATTCCATTCATATCAGTGGAACTTATTGATTGATTGATTGATTGATTTTTATTCCATCTTTCTTTTTTAATATCAGAGTCAAAGTATCTAACATCATTAAAAGACCATATTTAAAGCTAAAAACACTGGCAAAAAGTTAAAGGTAAATGTTCCCCCCCACACGTGTGTGCTAGTTGTGTCCGACTCTACTGGTGGTGCTCATTTCCGTAGTCAAGCCGAAGAGCCAGTGTTGTGCAAGTCCATGTCCATGGGACCAGCATGGCTGCAAGGAAACACTGTTTTACCTTCCCACTTTTTAAGGTGGTACCTATTTATCTACTTGCATTTACACACCTTCGAACTGCTAAGTTGGCAGGAGCTGGGGGTTATCAGCGGGAGCTTGCTTCGCTGCATGGCACCTGGGATTCAAACTGCTGAGTTGCCGACTTTGCAGCTGATAGTTTTCAGAGCCTTAGTCCGCTGAGCCACCACACTTCTCAAAAAAGCACTGGTATTCACCCCCACCCTCTGCCCACTCCACAGATTCAGCGGTGTCCCAGCCAAGCTGCCGCTGCAGAGAGCTCCACATGGGGCTAAGTAGAGCACTGGATGGAAATGGCGCCACAGCCCAGTTTCCGCAGCATGGCACGGAGGCCTGGGTTGGAGGCCAGGTCTGGAGGTCTTATTGGCAGCTGGATCAACACATGTGCAGCACAGCTAGGTGGCGGACCGATTAGCAGAGTGTAGCCTGCAGGGGATTGTAGGACCAACTGGGAAATAGGGTGCATCAGCGCCCTGCCAGGTCAGAGGAGTGGCGCCCTGTCGCCAGCAGCAATACAGCCCTCTGATTCAGGGTGGGGGCCCCTGCCCTGACAGTGGCCATCTGGGGAGTGGGGTAGATATAGGCAGTGTCCTACAACCTGACTTCCAGCTGTGGCCCTGATCGATGGTGTGGCAAGCCCTGCTTAGTACCAGCCTCCAACCCAGGCTTTCATGCTATGCCTTGGCAGCTTGGCTGCAGTGCTGCTTCCTTCCCCCATGTATTCACCCTATAAGACACACAGACATTTTCCCCTCTTTTGAGGGGGGTGCATCTTATAGGGTGAAAATACGGTAATTGGAGGAGTATATTTCAATGTAATCAAACTCTGAATTTGTTATTATTTTCACTGGCAATTTATGTGACAATTGCTGGCCTTGCAGTCTGTAGTTTTAGTAGCTTGAGGGAAAGTGGCAACCTGTGTATTGTTGAGCGCAGCAAGGAATCCCTGCATTCTTCCAAGTTTCATTCAGGGAAGGTCCAACTGTTATCTTGTTTTTAAATGCAGCATAGAACTGGAAGGGACCCCTATGGATCATTAAGTCCAGGCCTTATCAAGGAGGCACAGTGAGGAATCAAACTCCGAATCTCTTGCTATAGCCACTGATCAATTTAGCAATTTGATGACCATAATGAAAAAAACCTTGATACATTATTTAGGTCACATGCACTGCTATCAGCTCTTTGAATCTACTGTTACTAGCCCCCTGGTTTGCAATGTCTTTTGACCCTGCTTTGTTTCCATTAAAGCAACATTTCACACAGTCTTCCCTGTTCTATACAAAACAGCTCAGCACATACATAGCGTTTTTAAAAATAATTTATAATGGCAAGCATTTGCTGCAATTTGAGGTTACTCAGAATGTCATTTTGCTTTACTTACTTTAAGGGGTACAAGTTCTTCTGGGTGCTGAATGTCAAGCTGCATCTGGAACAATTTAGTTAATTTTTCTTCCAGTTTCACTACTTGGTCTTGAAGTTGAGTCTTCTCCTGAGTAAGGACTTCTATTTTGGAATTAAGTTCCTGGGATGCATTCCTGATCTCTTCGTTATTAGTTTGTAATCTAGAAGTCATCTTTTTAAGTTGTTCCTCTTCTTCCTTGATGTCATTGGTTTGCTGGGAAATCTCATCGAAGGATCGATCAAAAATCTTGAGCCTCTGGAAGATGTCATCCATCTGGCCCTTGGTCTTGGTAGCAAAGTCCTTAAGGCCACGCCCTAGGTGAAGCAGACCATTGGCTAGTAATTGCACATCATCTAACATAGCAAACCTTGACTTAAGCTCTGGAGGTATGGGGTCCTCTCCATCTGTTCCATCTGAAATAACTAGAGAAATTATGAAGAGTAATGCTAGCACAATTTTCATTTTCCCTGTTTATGATATGTTAATAGCCTTCAGACTATCCCCATCTCTTTCCCATTAGCTTTTCTCTGTAAATGTTCTAGCAGGACTAAATATGCAGATGAACATGCACTTCTTTTTAATCCTTAAAAACCAAGTTGGTGTAGTTGATCATTAAACTTAAATGAATGTAACCTGTGTCCTCTTATGGCTCTTGTCTATCAAGCTAGATCACTCTGTCTGACAAGCAGTTGATGGTTAAGAGTAAACAGTCCTGGAGGAAGCCATGCTTCTTGACATTGTCGTTTGAAAAATCTTCTATAAACTAGCTATGCAGATGGCCCCAATGATCATGTATTATGACCTGGTGTTGAATTTTCCTTGCATAGCACAGAATACATACACTGTAGGGTGCAGGACAGTATAGGTCAGTATAATACATGTAGACATAGCTGGAACACAACTTGGATCACTCCAACACATGATCTGCAAATCCACTAATAAGTTGGGTGTTAACAGTGTAGTGTCCTCCAGTGGCCTGGAGCACCAGGCAGTGTCGTATAGCATGGGAGAATGTTTTTTCTGTGTTTCTGTCTATATGTCACAAATGTTTGGAAGGATGAGTTTTGCCCATTTTTGGCCTGTCTTTGTTTTTGCAGAAGAGCAGTTGTGTCGATGGGTATTTTATTGCAGTGTTCATCTCAGCCATGTATATAAAATGTGTGAGATGGGCAAAGGGGCATTTCCATACAGGAAGCTGACTTCCTTTTTTCATTCAGCACCAAACATGGCCTTGCTATCCAAATCCATTTTGGGGGGTGGGGGGCAGAATAATACTGTGAAAGAAAAAAACTAAAACCACTTACAGTACTCATTTTTTTTAAATGGCCCAATGAGTCCCTAGAAGAACTCTCTTCTTAATTCAAGAATCATGCTGCTTGGCTTTGCAAAAACGTTTAAATCTCTCTCTTAAGTTACTAATAACATTTAATGAAGGTTTTATGAGCAAAGTACATTTTAAGATAATTTTTCATATCCATTTTTATTTGAAAAAGTACATTGTGAAAGAAATGTATTCATGCCAGAATGAAGCAATTTAGTAGAGCCACAAAAGAAAAAGAGGGAAATCCTTTAACAGCTGCATGTAGGAGTAATAAAGAGAACATTGATTAAGCAAGGTGACCAAGAGGGATGAAATTCTAGGCTTAATTCAGCATGAAGGTCTTTATTTAAAACAGAAGGAATTGCTTATTGGATAACCTTAGCTTACGGCATGGCATGATGGCAAAAATATAATGTGGTTCCGTCGTCCTCCACTCAGCTTACTTCAAGGACAATATGAAGCTATTGGATTGGATCCAAAGGTTTCCATATCTGATGGAAAGAAAGTTGCCATCCTTTGGCAGAAAATGGGGCTTTTTGCATCCAATCCAGTGTGGATCAGGACAAGGCAGAAGGGTTATGGTTTGCATTTTGAGATTTGTTGGCAAACATTGTGCACATGAAAACATTGCTGGAGTAAATGTTAACAGAGAGTTGTTATTTCAACGTGGATGTAGGAATATTGAAAAACTGACTCACTGCTCATGTGGTGTTTTAGGCAGAAAAGGGCTAATAGTGTTTGCATTTGTGATATAAAAGTCAGATGTGAGTGCAAATCTTGTATTGCATCAAATAACAGGCATGTCCATAGGTAGCCATAGAGGCATATTATCTATCCTGTTTCTCCTTCGTGTCCTCCGTGAATCCACACCATAGGGTTCTCGTGCGCGTCGCGCTCGATGGTACCGGAAACACTTCTAAGCAAGGAAGTAGAAGCGTTAGTCTCCGCCCCACCACCCATGGTCCCTTGCGTTCCCGCCCAAACGCCTCAGTTCCCTCTAACCGCCGTGTTGGATGGTAACGGAAATCTCTCTCCAGTCACGGATAGTTTTTTTCGACATCTTTTATGGCCCAACGGGCCCTCTTCAAAAACTGTGTCCGTTGTGGGGGGAAAATCCCCTTCTCCGACGGGCACTCCTCCTGTCTATATTGCCTCGGCGAGACTCATTCCCCGAGTTCTTGCCCACATTGCAAAAGTCTCAGCTCCCAGGCTCTCAGAAATAGAAGACATCGACTTAATACTTACCTTCTGGAGAAATCCCTGAAGCCTCAGATGGAGTCCGAGTCTACTTCTCAAGCGGCGGCGGAACCTGTGGAAAAACCAGCCAAAAAATCTAAGTCAAAGAAGACCGATACCGAGGCCTCGGTATCCAAGAAACCGCGCCGAGATAGGTCGCCTGCCCGCCGAGAGTCGCCATCTTTGTCTCCGAACCGTAGGAGCCTCTCACCCGTCTCGGTATGCTCCTCGGACTCGGCATTGGTCGCGGCCACCGCTCCCGGTAAGCCACATCATCGTTCGGAGTTGGCTTCCTTGTTCGCATCTTTACCGCGACCCACCAGCCAGATGTCTATGACGATGTCACATCCGTCTTTTCCTGGCTACCCTGGATCGGGATGGCAGGGCACGGTACCGCCCTTGCCACCGGTTCCTGAGTCTAGCGTCCATCCGGAACATGTGGCTCGGAAGCGCTCTGCCAACCGTGCGGAGGAACCCTCTTCTCCTTTGGCAGCGAAGAGATCTCACCGCGATACCGATACGGCGGTAGCTTCGAACTTCTCTCGCTCCCATCCCTCTCCATCGGTACCCTCCCAGACACAACCTTGGGGATGGCCGCCGGGACCGTCTACCTGGCCGTCGGTACCACCGGTCCCGCCTTCCTGGCTACCTAGCCAGACCTCCATGGTACCGTTTCATTTTCCAACCTACCCCATGTTCCCGGGCTTTCCGTCGGTACCGTACCCTACGGGACCCGGTTGGCAGCCTGTCGACTCATGGCACGACAGAGACAGACCTTCGGAACCGAGGTCCCCCAGCTCCATGGCGCTTGAGCCGGTCAAACCACGTCGCCACAAGCGCTCCAAGGCGGTAGATAAACGGCACCGTTCTGGTACCGCGGTCACGGATGGAAACCCACCTTCTCCATCAAATTCAGACTCCTCCTCTGCGGTTTCTTCTGACTCTGAGGATGACGACGGTACCGATCGTGATGGAGCTGCTACGCCTGACTCCAACGTAGCAGGGGAGAGCCCTCCATCCTCTGCGGATTCTATTGGCAACTATTCTGAATTCATTAACAAGATGGCTACCACTTTGAACATTCCTGTACATCACCCTGCCCCTCAGTACTCTGATCACTTGTTCGATCAGATTGCGTCTGACTCTAATTCGCCTGCACACCTTGGGGTCCTCCCGTCCATTCTCGATATGGCCAAGGACTCTTTTAAGAAGATTCCATCCTCCTCTAAATCGAGAAAGTTGGAGGGTTTCTACAGGGTCTTTGATGAGGGTGCACCCTTTCTTGCTAAACACCCGACACCTAATTCTGTGGTTGTCTCTGCCTCTCAGCTTCAATCCAGGTCCTCCCAAATCCCCATTCCTCCGTCCAAGGAGGGTAGGAAGATAGACACCATGGCCAGACAACTATACTCAACAGCTGCATTGTCTTTCAAAATTGCTAATTATCAAGCCGCTATGGGCGCTTACCAGAGAGCCCTCATCAATAGAGTCAAGTCATCCATTGACTCTATGGCTGATGCTTCTAAGGCCGCTGCTCTCCCAGCGATTGAAGAGGCGTTATCCATCGCTGCCCAGCAGATGAGGTCCGGCCGCCATGCCTCTGATGCTGCCACTAAGGCCATGGGATCCGCCATCGCCTTTCGCCGCCACGCCTGGTTGAGGTCCACTGGCCTGTCTGAAGATTCCAAAAACAAGATTTGTAGCCTACCATTTGAGGGGGAAGGCCTATTCCATGAAAAGACGGATGAGATCATGAATGAGCACCAGAAGAGCCAAACCACTGCTAAACGCCTTAATCTGGTCCCGCCAAAACAAAATCGATCCTTTCGTCCCTCCTGGAAGAGACCCTTTACCCAGACCTCACCTAGACAGCATCAACGAGACCAGTCCTTCCCCTCCTCTTCTGCAACAACATTCGCCGGGAAGGATAAGCAACAGAAGTCCAAGTTCCGTACGTCAACCCGTCACCAGGATAGACGAGGACGCAAGGATTTCTGACCTACCCAGATTATGGCCATTCCTACCTGCGTGGCGCTGTATCACCACGGACAGATGGGTCCTCTCAATCATTTCTACGGGATACCTAATAGAGTTCTCTTCTCTTCCCCCTACGGGCCATGTTGTACCAACCACCCCATCTCCTATACTCTGGGCCGAAATTTCCACTCTCCTCCAAAAAGCCGCCGTTTGCCCTGTACCATCAGAAGACATTCATCTGGGCCATTACTCCCCCTACTTCACTGTCCCAAAGAAAGATGGGGGCCTTCGACCCATACTGGACTTAAGATCCGTCAATTGGTTTATTCCCCCCAAAAAGTTCAAAATGGTGACCCTAGAGACTATTCTTCCGCTACTTCAACCAGACGACTGGTTCACAGTTATCGATCTTCGGACGCTTATTTCCATATTTCCATCCATCCTTCTCACCGCAAGTATCTGCGCTTCATCATAGCAGGCCAGGCCTTGAGTTCCTGTCCCTACCCTTTGGCCTGGCGACGGCGCCCAGGGTGTTTACCAAGTGTATGGCCCCCGTAGCTGCCTTCCTGCGCTCAAAAGGGATAGTTATTTTTCCCTATATAGACGACTGGCTCCTGGTCTCCCCCTCGCGCACCGAGGCCCTCGACCATCTTCGGACTGTTCTTCATCTCCTCCAGGACCTCGGGCTCGAGGTCAATTTCGAGAAGTCCAAGCTGATTCCATCTCAACGAGTCGAGTACATCGGGGCAGTGATAGACTCCCATCGTCAGAAGGCCTTTCCAACTTCTGGCCGTTTTGCGGACATCACCTCCGCCGTCGCTCTGCTACGCCCAAATACCCACACACCGGCTCGGATGGTCCAACGAATCCTAGGTTTGATGGCCTCCACTACTTCAGTGGTACCGTACGCTCGACTGAACATGAGGCACCTCCAAATCTGCCTCCTGTCCCAATTCGACCCAGAGTTGGACCCCCCTCAAAAACCAATCCTTATCCCCACTCAGGTCTGGGAGCGCACACGTTGGTGGCTTCGTCCGTCCAATCTCTTTGCCGGCCGCCGGTTTCAAAAATTCCCCTACTGTCCAAATTACATCAGATGCCAGCCTCTCGGGCTGGGGGCATTTGTGGCAGACACCAAATCCACGGCCTTTGGTCCGCCTCGGAGTCCTCTCGTCACATCAACGAGCTGGAACTTTTGGCCATTTTTACAGCCATGAAGGCCTTCCTTCCCCTGATTCGGGGTCAAGTCGTCCTGATCGCCACGGACAACTCCACAGCTATGTGGTACTTGAACAAGCAGGGCGGCACCCACTCCCTAGCACTTCTGACACTTGCGGTCGACCTTTGGGATTGGTGTCTCCTGCACCGGATCTATCCGATGGCGATCCACCTCTCAGGAGACGACAACGACCTGGCGGACACTCTCAGCCGCCGGACCTCGATTTCCCACGAATGGGAACTCCGAGACTCGGTCTTCCGGCTCCTAGTTCGGAGATGGGGCCTCCCTTCCATCGACCTGTTTGCCTCGGAGATCAACGCCAAGTGCGAACGCTTTTTGTTCCAGGGCGGGTGTCGGCCCCCGATCTCTGGGAGATGCCTTTATGTTCCGGTGGTCCCGCCACCTTCTATATGCTTTTCCTCCTATTCCCCTTCTCCACAGGACCGTGGTGAAACTACGCGCGACAAGGCCAGTGCCATATTGATTGCTCCCTGGTGGCCTCGCCAGCCTTGGTTCGCTACCCTTCTTCAGATGGCCCAGGATCACATCTCCTTACCTCTAGTTTCCGACCTCCTGTCGCGGGACAACGGTCTGGTTCTCCACCCAGATCTTCCGAACCTCAAACTGACGGCCTGGAGGATCGGATCTTAATAGATGCCATTTGCCAGGCTGCGCGGAAGCCGTCCACCAGAAGGAATTACCTTTCCAAGTGGAGGCGCTTTCGCACTTTCACGGAGACCCACTCCTATCCCCACCTAGACCCTCCCTAGTAGTGGTCCTTCGATTTCTCCTTCATTTGAAGCGGTCCGGTCTCTCCATGTCCTCCCTTCGGGTGTACCTGTCAGCCATAGTGGCCCATCAGCCACCTGGTTCAATGGCTTCAGCTTTCTTCCGTCATCCCAGGCTGAAGACATTCATGAGAGGACTTAAGAACACCTATCCAGATAGACGTCTCCCGACCCCTCAATGGTCTCTCCGCCTGGTCCTGCAAGCCCTAACCCGGCCACCCTTGAACCCCTGGCCACTGCATCTCTCCGTCTACTCACTCTAAAAGTTGCTTTCCTAGTTGCTATCACGTCGGCTAGACGAGCCAGCGAACTTTGTGCGCTTAGATATGACCAGCCCTACCTGCAGTTTTTCCAGACAAAGTTGTCGCTTTCCCGGACGTTTCCTTTCTTCCTAAAGTGGTCTCTCCTTTCCACCTGTCCCAACCGATCACCTTCCCTGTGTTTTTCCCATCCCCTTCTACTTCTATTGAGCGGAACCTCCATTCCCTGGATGTGCGAAGGGCCTTGGCCTTCTATATTTCTAAAACTGCTGCTCTCCGAAGCACACCTCGTTTGTTTATTGTTTACGACCCGAAGTTTCATGGGTCCCCTGTTTCATCTCAACGTTTTTCAAAATGGATTGTTGAGACAATTAAACTTTGTTATGAGTTATCTCATCGCCCTCTCCCTCAGGGAGTGCGTTCTCATTCCACTAGAGCCATGGCCTCCTCTACAGCTTTTCTTCGTGGCGTCCCCCTTGAGGATATCTGCAGGGCGGCCACGTGGTCTCAACCATCTACGTTCGTCCGCCACTATCGTCTGGACACTAGGGCCAAGTCCTCTGCGTCTTTTGGTAGGGCGGTATTGGCTGCTGTTCTTCCGTGACTCCCCACCACCTTCTCAGGTAGCTTGGTACTCACCCTGGTGGTGTGGATTCACGGAGGACACGAAGGAGAAGAACCGGTTGCTTACCTGTAATGGTGGTTCTTGAGTGTCCTCCGTGAATCCACACCAACCCCCGCCCGCCTCCCCTCTCGTCACGTCACTTCTGGATTTTTATCCTCATTACGGCGTGTAGAGGGAACTGAGGCGTTTGGGCGGAAACGCATGGACCATGGGTGGTGGGGCGGAGACTAACGCTTCTACTTCCTTGCTTAGAAGTGTTTCCGGTACCATCGAGCGCGACGCGCACGAGAACCCTATGGTGTGGATTCACGGAGGACACTCGAAGAACCACCATTACAGGTAAGCAACCGGTTCTTTCATGCAGGCTGTGAACAGAAAGTGACTGATGAAACAAAAAACTAGAACTCAGGAAAAGATATGTAAGAAGAGTTCTCCGGTGGTTGATTTTCAGTTTATGTGTTTGAATCAGAATCAGAATCAGAATACTTTTATTGGCCAAGTGTGGTTGGACATACCCAGAATTTGTTTTGGTAAAATATGCTCTCCATATATAAAAGGAAATCTAAGAATCATATAGTCAACAATAAAAACACAGTACAGCAATACAATATAACCTATTATTAAAAAAGGAAGAAGAGAAGTAAAAATTAATTATTCAACAGTTTGATAGCACTTGGAAAGAAACTATAAGTAGCACATAAGTAGAAACATAAAATGTAACACAGGACACTATAGTGCAACAGTTCTATTTTTACTTTGAAATAAGTCCAAACTTCATTTGGTGTGGGTTACACTGTAGGAAGTTTGTTTAGGACCGCAGCCAGAGGTCATACCTAAATGATTGGTAGGGTGTACACACAGCACTTGGCCACAATGCTCCATAGTAAATATGTTTTTGATTGTTGCCCAATAGGTATGCAAATATATCCCCATGAGGTATGCATTTGCAACTGTGTCATGCTTTTTATTTTTTTCATTTGCTTTGTAGAAATCTACTGTACGTCTATCCTCAAAGCCTCAACTTTGCCAACCGTCAAGGATCTGCCCGGAATATCACTGTAAAAGTCCAGTTTATGTTTGGAGAAGATCCAAGCAATGCCATGCCGGTATGAAGCACGTTACTCTTTTGTTCTGTTTCGCTCTGTCCAGTTGCTGTAAGGAAATTTTATCTCACAAAAAAATGGCTGCCCCCACCCTGACAAAGTTGGTTCTATATATACATTCCCTCACTTCAATCCTCTATTTAAACTACATATTAGTTACACAGATCACACTGTGAAAATAGAACCCCTGGTATGTTGACTGGACAGTTTGGTGTAAATTATAATTTCCAGGAAGAAGAGGATATCTCCCCGCCCCGGCAAAAAAAAATCTCATTTTGGTTATTGTTTCAGGTAATCTTCGGTAAATCAAGCTGCGCTGAGTTTTCAAAAGAGGCGTACACAGCTGTTGTTTATCACAACAGGTAAAATGTCAAAGATGCTTTTAAATCGTTTTCATGTTTATGGGATGCCATGAAATTAGGAGTAAGGTAATGGTGGCTGCCTCTCTTCATCCACTCTAGGCTGTTGAGCTGCCAGGATAAAAAATTGCAGTATGTGAATTGGACTTGTAATCACTAAAAAAGAACGGTACCTAATACAGAATTTGGCATTGGTTGTGGAATTCATTATGTCTGCTTGTGCAACAGGTTTGCTTGCTAGGAATAGTGTATCAAACACCAGGACACTACATCGGTGTTTATGTGGCATGACTTACGTGGCATCATAGTGTTGTAGTGAAGCATACATGTACACAAAATGGAACTTTTTTTCTTTTGAAACAAGGAACACCAGGAGGGTGCATCTTGTCTTAAAACAGGGTTACACTTTCAAAAAAAGCAAGGTGTGCTGCTTATGTACTGTCCCAATGTGCTTAAAGCATTCTCTGGACAGTTTATAATTTCTATAAATTATGCTGGATACACAGTGCCCCACACACATGCACAGACACCTCAGAAGGATGGAAGGCTGAGTCAACCTTGAATGGCTACCTGAACCCTTTGGGATTGAATGCAGGTCGTCAGCAGAGTTTTGACGGCAGTTTAACAACTATGCCACAAGACTTCTGGTTTTTAAAAGGCAGTGAGCTACACAGTTTCATAGTTTAATGTAGGGATCCTGCTCAGTAAGAAAGTGGAAGAAACAGCAGAGATGTACCCCTTCTTCAGAAGAAAAGTTATTTCCTTTCCATCTACAGTCATATTTTGGTTTATGAGCATAATCCGTTCCGGAAACATGCTCGAAAACCAAAATACTTGTACATCAAAACAATTTCCACATAGGAAATAATAGAAACTTAAATGATTTGTTATGCAGTGGTTTCCATTATTTCCTAAGTGGAAATAAGAGGCTGGTGGCTCCTGGCACCGCAGCCACTAGCCAGCCCTTTGCCCGCCTCCCAAAAAAATAATAATACTCCGTTACCACTCTACAGACAGCCCTTCCTAACCTGGTGTACGTGCGGTGGTGGCAGCAATGGGGCCTTGTCCGGCCATGTGCGTGCAGCAGTGGCTGTGCAATTTGTGAACACCTCTGGTGCTCCAGGACCTGGCTGAAATAGAAATGATTTTATTTCTTGGGAAACATTACATAACATAAGAATAGCCAGGCTGGATCAGGCCAAAGGCCCATCTAGTCCAGCTTCCTGTATCCCACAGTGGCCCCACCAAATGCCTCTGGGAGCGCATGAGACTAGATATCTGTCTCCTGATACCACTCGCCTGCATCTGGCCCTTGAAGTACCCTGGTTTTAAGCCTGGAGATTACACATCCCCATCATGGTTTGTAACCTGTGGTGGACTTCCCCTCCAGGAATCTGTCCAAGATATGTGGAGCACCTTATTTTGAGATGTAAAAATAAAACATATAGTTAACCTATTCAGCGCTGTGTGAGGCAGAGTTTAGTTGAAAAAAGTTATATTCCAGTGTCTTGACTTTGAGTCAGTTGGTTTGAGAGTCCCCCCCCTCTGTCTGCCTGCCTTCCTGCCTGCCTTTCTCCCCTCCTCCTCCTCCTCTGTTTTAGTTTAGTTTTTTACCATGAAACTATGTTTCAGTAAGTCTTGATCTTCATTTATTATAGGAATAAGTCCAAAGCAAGGATAAAGTAGTTTAAGACTGATGCCAAAGCGCCCAAATCCTATTAAGGTTTAAAGTGTCCAAATCCCATTTAAAATGTCATATGGCGTTTCATGGGTTTGTTGTACTCTTTGACTTTTAAAATCCACACCGCTTTGGACCTGTAGTATTTCAAGTATCCCACTGTTAAAACTGCTAAATTCTTTCTGGATTTGGTAGCCAGGGTTTTGCCAGTCAGGAAAAGTGGGACGCTGCCAAGGGCTGTATATTACTCCCCTTCCTTCATTGTGAAGTAAGTTGGAGGTAATCCATGTTGGGCTGGGTTTCTGGTACTTCTGCCAAATGCATCATTCATCACAAACTAGCTCCAGACCTCCTCCTGAGTTTGTGGCTGTGCTTTGTATTGAGAGCACTCCAGATATTTCTCGTATTGTGAAATGGACAAGCCAGCTGTACTCTGAGATGGTGAACAGGACAGGTGGGCAAAATATATTCATCCTCCCTCTCCCTCTCCCTCCCTCCCTCCCTCCCTCCCTCCCTCTCTCTCTCTCTCTCTCTCTCTCTCTGTGTGTGTGTGTGTGTGTGTGTGTGTGCGTGCGTGCGCGCGCGCGCGCGCGCGCATGTGTATGAGTACATTGGTCTTGGCGTATATTTGAAACATTGCTGAGATGTGCATAAATTTCTCTGTTTACACAGTACTTTTTATTTTTATAATACTTTTATTTTTAAGGTACTTTTCTGGTTTAGCACTCAGGGAATGCTTAGACAGGACACATTAAAAGAGTTGAGTTTCTAGTATGACACATGTTGCATTAAACTCTTCTGAGCTGTAATAAAGATGTTTGCAGTTTTGTGAATGAGCTGTTTGCTTTCAGTTATTGATTGATGGTGTTTTGGTGGTTACACATGACCTGTTTATTGGGCTATGGGCTATGTTGGAAAATAGTAGACTTGTGATTTTTTAAATTGTAGATGATGGGAATTGAGGCCAAACCTTCAGCTTCCAAAGCTTGTACTCACCTCCGAAACAAATAAAACAACATAGCACAGGGTTACAAGATGCAGATACAAGAGACGGAGGAAACTTCCTTTTTTTGTCCTAGGATCTATTATAGCAAAATGTGAGGACTGTTATTATCACTAAACAAAATATAAAAGAAAAGCAGTGTTACTCAAAGGCAGGGAAGCTATGGAATAGGACTTGTCTCTTAATTTGCAGCCAGAAAATTGTTGCACGGGGTTATGCTATGTACACCTGAGAGCTATTGCACTGGAACCTCTTTCCTTGTATAAAACAAAGCTTTGCTTTGTATACATATAGGAGGTGTCCACATCAGTAGGTTTTCCAGGAAGGAATTGTGCCATAGTGCTTCAACAACTTTTACAAAAAAGAAAGAAAAGAATCATAGCATCTCTAAAAGCAAAAAGTAAACATTAAATACATTTCATTGTGAACTCTCATGATTGTAACCCAGCTCTTTAGACATTAAAAAGGTAAAGGTTCCCCCCGCATATGCATGGTAGTCATGTCCGAATCTAAGGGCGGTGCTCATCTCCGTATTCAAGCCGGAAGAGCCAGTGCTATGCAAGTCCATGGCCATGTTGCCGGCATGGCTGCAAGGAAACACTCTTTTACATTCCTGCTTTTTACGGTGGTACTTGTTTATCTACTTGCATTTACATGCTTTCAAACTGCTAGGTTGTCAGGAGCTGGGGTTATCAGCGGGAGCTCGCTCCGCTGCGTGTCACCCAGGATTCGAACCGCCTAGCTGCCGACTTTGCAGTCTACAGTTTTGGTGCCTTAGTCCACTGAGCCACCACGCCCCTTCTTCAGACATTAGTAAGGTTTAAATTGAGCTTTCTCCACTTTGTGTTAGCCTTTTCCCTTGACCTTATTCTCACCCACCATCGCAATGTGGCCCCAGCAGCTTGTGTTTTTTTCCCCCTTATTATATTAGACGAGCTGAATTTGTATTTTGTATTTCCAAGTGTCAGCACAAACTCTCATGGTGCCTTGGATTTTCACAGTCCTTCCACCTGAGAAAGAGCTAGCACCTTAGTGAGTCCTCAGAATAAAACTGCAATAAAGGTATAAATAATGACAAGTAATATACAACAAGAAAACATGGTGTGTTGAGTTCATCCAAAGGTCTCGCAGAATGTGGTCTTTTTCAGTGAGGAAAGCAGAGACATAGATATTGACAATGACACGGAAGACAGACACTTAGAAAGAGTACATTATTCATTCCTTGAAGACTTGTATTGCTTTTTAAAAAAAAAAAAATTCCATCCTGAGACATTTGTCTATAGCAAATGCAGAATAATGACAGAGCTCTGGAAAAATAGCAAACTCAATGGAGTCATCTAGACTTCGCAAGTTTTATATTTATAAAGAATATCATTTCCCCCCTCCTCCTCAAAACAGGTCTCCTGATTTTCATGAAGAGATTAAGATCAAGCTCCCTGCAACACTAACGGACCACCATCACCTGCTTTTTACTTTTTATCATGTCAGTTGCCAACAGAAGCAAAACACACCTCTTGAGACTCCGGTTGGATACACGGTAAAAGCTGTTGTCCTTTCATTGTCCCCCCCCCGTCTCACTCAGCTTTGATCTGCAGGGATGAGGGGTGGGGAGGAAGAGATCACCCAGGTTTTCTTGTGTTCAATTCACCTCATCATGCCAGCCATTTTTATGGGAGCCTTTGGGCAAATGCTGCCAGTTAAGTCAAATTCAGCTCTTTGAGATCACTGGGACTGTGTGGGCCCATATTGCACCATTTCTGAAACACTTACATTGGTTGCCAGTTGCTGTTTGGGCCCAATTCAAAATGTTTATGCTTACATATAAAGCCCTTTATGGCTTAGGACCTGGTTATCTAAAGGACCACCTTCTCCATACGAGCCTGCCTATACACTAAGATCAGGCCAGGAGGCCCTCCTGAAGATGCCACCCCCCTTAAAGAGGTGAGAGGATGGCATATCAAAACAGCCTTCTCAGCCTCCCCCCCCCACTTTGGAATGCCCTCCCAGCAGAGATCCACCTGGCGCTGATGCTTTTGGCCTTTCTGATTAGCCAATATTTTAATTAGTTAATGTTCTTTTAGCTGGGTGCATGAGTAGCAGGATTTTGTTTGTTTGTTGCATTTTTATACCACACCGATTTCCCAGAAGGGACTCTGGGCGTTTTACATAAATGCAAACAAGAAATAATCAACAAAGCAAATTAAATAGAACAAGTAGAATAAGCAAATAAAATAAGCAAATAAACACATTAAAACATACAAAAATCCAGCAAGAGGTGGAAAAAAAACCCTAAATACTAAAGGGGGGGGACAATAAACAGGAGAAACACAACTTTTTTATTATTATTTTATTATAATTTATTATTTTTAAATAAAATAAAAATAATTTATAAATTAAAAATAATTTAACATGTTGTTTTATTATTTTAATACATTGTTGTAAGCCAGGGGTGTCCAAACTTTTTGTAAGGAGGGCCAGATTTGGTGTCTGAGAATGTGTGGGGGGCGGCGGCTGCTCCCCAACCCTGCCCCCCCCACTGCAAGCCCCGTTCACTGACCCCTTGCAAGTCCTATCCACTGACCGCTAAACCCCACCCACTTACCCCTTGCAAGCCCCACCCACTGTGCCTCTCCCCCTCACTCTTTATAAAAAATATATTAAGAACAGAGGAGTTGGCTAGAATCCATTGCTGTATGAAACTGCAAATTACTCAAAGTAAAATTTAAAAAGTACTACCAAAATAAGAATCATAGCAAGAAGCAATAGCATATCGCTCAAGGATGGAGGCAGGATGAGAGAAGGAAGACAGGCAGCAAGAGGCACACACTCCTCAGGATTGGAATGCGACACCCACTCTTCCGCAGTCGCCACTTCCTCCCACCCCCTTTGGCCCTCGGGAGACTGTAGCCACCCTTCCAAGCCTACTGAGCCAACACCGGCGGGCGGGGACCAGGCTCGATGTCAAGGTGATGTCAGATGGCACAACCCCACAGATCCCTTCATGCCTCCCCCACCCTTCTTCGCAAATCCATAGGCAAGGAGTGCCACGGTGAGAGATTTTCATCAGGAGGGCGAAGGAAGGAGGGGGAGGCAGGGGCGGGCCAGCCAGTTGCGGGCCAACCAAAATGGCTTGGTGCCCGGGCCGGACTTTGGACATGGCTGTTGTAAGCCAACCAGAGACGGCTTGGTAATGGGGTGGCTTTAAAAAATGTGTAAATAAATAAGTAAATAAATAGTACACATTAAAATAAATTTTCTATTTACACATTAGCTGGCAGATTGCTTCCATTTTCACGGTTTTAATGTTTTGCTGCTTTGTTACTTCTCCATCTCAAAAAGAAAGACAGGCAGGCAGGTGGGCAGACAGACAGACAGACACATATCTGGTTGTGATTTGGTAGAGGTGTGGTAACTGGTGCTATACCATGACTTGGGACATCCAAGTTCTAGTTTCCACTAAGTCATAAAACTCATTGGGTGACTTTAGTCCATTTGTTTTTAGGTCCAATGTGTCTGACAGGTTTATACATTGTGTTTGTTGAACTAATTGCAGAAAAAGTGGGATATAAATACAGTGGACCTTTGTATAACAAACGGTTTGTATAACATAAAATTTGTAGAACATAAAAAATTCCGGAGATAGGGAAATTTGCTTAACAGAATCACCTATGGGGAAAATCTGTAGAACATAAAAATGGGATCACTCTGTTTTCAATGCATTCCTATGGGAAATTTGTATAAAGGAAAATTTGCTTAACATAATTTCATTTGGAACGAATTCATTCCTTTATACAAGGTACCACTGTATAGTGAACAAAGAAACAAAGCATGGGAACCTATCAGCAAATATTATGTGACCGATACAAAATTCATGTGCCCACGGATCTATATCCTTTGACATATGTCAGTGCTGAGGCTCAGTCCTACAGCTCTAGTTTTTGCTGTTCTGTTTTTAAGCATGGAATGAATTGGAGATGTTTTGGGCAGCTAATATGTATGAGTGAAATGTTCCTCTTTCTCTTCCTATGTAAGTGGATACCAATGCTCCAGAATGGACGATTAAAGACTGGTCAGTTCTGCCTCCCTGTTTCCCTTGAAAAGCCCCCACAGGCTTATTCAGTGCTCTCACCAGAGGTGAGTTATTCCTTGTATGAATGTGACTCAGCAAGACAATGTAAGCCTTGAATGTCTGGAATACGCTAGCTGCATTTTCTTTGGTAGAAAACATTAAAATATGTTCTTTCTTTCCATCAATAATGTTGAGAGGAATGAGTTTTTTTTGCTGCAGGCATGAGTCCTTTCTCCCTTGTTATTGTTACAAGACTCAAAGCTGATTTTATTATTTATTGCCTTTTTATCAGGTGCCCCTGCCAGGAATGAAATGGGTAGATAACCACAAGGGAGTTTTCAATGTAGAAATAGTCGCTGTGTCAACTGTTCATACACAGGTATGTATTTATTAATATCCCCTCTAATATGGAAAAGGCAGCAATGGTAATGGCTGACTAGACACATATGACTAAAATTTCATATAGGCTGTTGATGACTAGTGGGAAGCTTCATTAGATTTGAGGGTTAGGGGTTGGCAATCGACTCTCCAGTAGTCACGGCAAGCAGGAGATACAGTACTTCTTTTGAAGAATACCTTTTAGTCTGTGAAGATTCTTAGTCATCCAGGTGAGGTTATCTGGAAGTTGAATCATGGCAACTGGATGACTTTTCTTGTGAGATCAAAATGTTTCCCTACTCATCCTAGTAGCTTTGTCAGTCACACAGACAAAGCTACTTGGATGAGCAGTGTGACCTTTTGATCTCCAGACGCCACAGCTCAACTTCCGAATACCTTTTAGTATGCTGCTGATATTCGGAGGTGCATGGTGCCACTGGGTTTCTGTGGTGAATTTTTGGGGAGGGGAATCTTGTAAAAATGGTATGCATCTTGCAAGTCATTATTTTCCTACCCTAGTATTAATGTGTGTGTGTGTGTGTGTGTGTGTGTGTGTGTGTGTGTGTATTTGTATTCTTGTTTAGTGAAAAGATAGTTTAAATTACAAAAAACAAACTATACATTAGTATGTATTATTTCATTGTTTGTATATGCAGGACCCTTACCTTGACAAATTCTTTGCTCTTGTGCACGCCCTGGATGAACATATGTTTCCCGTGCGGATAGGTGACATGAGAATCATGGAAAACAACTTGGAAAATGAATTAAAAAGCAGCATTTCCGCTTTGAATTCCTCTCAGCTGGAGCCTGTGGTGCGATTTCTCCATCTCCTGCTTGACAAACTGATCCTTTTGGTTGTAAGACCTCCTATTATTGCAGGCCAAATAGGTATTTTATTTAGGTTTGGGTTTGTTTGTTTTTAAAAAATCTAAATAGACCTTCATATCAGCCTTCAATTATTAAGTTACATTTTAGAGTGTCAAAAGTATGTTCAGGTTGTGTACATGTTCATTATTCATGAACGGCTTCATTCTTTATGTGCTGTGTTTTGGGATCACTACAGATTTGAAACTAAATTCCTGTTCCAATTCCTAGGATTGCAAGTGACTCAAGCATTTTCTGTATTCATTGAGAATCAGATTTCTCATATAGTTGAACCACTTGATAGATAATATCCTTTGATAGATCTTTCTCTTTTTAAATAGCTCTGTTCTTTATCTTTGGAATTAGTTGCTTTTATAGTGAGAACCCCAGTGTTTATAATTGATGTTGAACTGTTTGCTTTATTTCTATTTCTATTTAGTCAACCTTGGTCAGGCGTCGTTTGAAGCCATGGCTTCCATTGTAAACAGACTCCATAAAAACTTAGAAGGAAACCAAGACCAGCATGGCAGAAACAGTCTTCTTACTTCATATATTTATTATGTCTTTCGCTTACCAAACACCTCTTCTAATTCACCATCACCTGGTATGTTATGCTTTTACAATGGAAAGATTGGGATTGTAGGGGTGAAGTGTAGCTCATCAAGGCTGAGCCTGGTTTTAGTCTCATAAAACGGTTAGACAGTATATGAGGGTGTTGCACATGGCCATGTTTTCGATGCTGTTGGAAAGTCTTCAGGTTATGTTGATTTACCTTTCCTACCACAGCTCCCTATGTAACGCAGCTCTCGCAGGTGGTCTCTCTATGTATAGGAGCAGACTGTTGTTGTATAGAACAGCCTGTAGTGGAATGGATGACTCTTCCGGCAGGCTTTCCCTTAGTTAATGGCTATCTTAGAGGGCTCTTTTTAAACAATAAATGGGATTATTTGGGCTTGTGTTGCTTTTAAATGTTTTTTGATGTTTCATGTTTTATTTACTCTTCTAATGTTATTTTATTTAATTTTTTTATGCTTTGTTTATTTATCTTTAGGTCCTGGTGGTTTGGGAGGATCAGTACATTACGCCACCATGGCTCGTTCAGTGGTCAGACCGGCAAGCTTAAATTTAAATCGCTCCAGGAGCCTTAGTAACAGCAACCCAGATATATCTGGGACACCAACCTCACCTGATGATGAAGTACGATCAATCATTGGGAGTAAGGTAAGGTGCTGCTTGGTTGGGACTAATGGCATAATTCTCATTTTAATTAAAAAAAAAACACTAAATAAGGATCATCATGATATAAGTTGTACAATGGCCTACAATTTAGGCATAGCAGCCTACCACTTGCCATGATGTTCTTATTGGTCTGAGAGCAGTTATCATTTTTAGGTGCCTGCAAGGACAATGCCAATGCAAGAGGAAGCTATTCAATACAAGGACAATGCCAATGCAAGAGGAAGCTATTTTATTATAAAATTTTGACCTTTAAATTCCTCCTTCCAGCCCCAAATTATTTTATCAGCCAATTTAAAAGTATTTTATGTCCAATTATACGGGGGGGGGGGGGGAATCAAGCAAAACACTTATTTCTAAGTCATCAAATTGTTTGTATAATAGGGGAAGATGGATGAAGGTACAGTATTTAATAATTATAGATTTTTTTAAAAGTCCTCTCTCTTGAAAAGGGACACATATTGCTCTTTTTAACATTTAAAGCCTTCATTAGGAGAGATAGGAATACTTAAATATCCACTTAATGGTCTTGCCTAATTAAACCGCCTCGACCTTTTTGTGAAATGCCTTAAGGAGTGACATGTGCATGGAATTTACCTAGGATATGGAAAATTTTATGTGAGCAGTCTGACCAGAGTAATTTGGTAGTAAAAATGGATAGGAGCTTTCTTACAGAAATATATTTTGCTTTTTAATAAGCAGAAAAGGGTAATATTACAGCACAGCAGAGATACTTTAAAATTCTGAGGAGACCAAGTAGCAATGCTCAGGATATACAGTAATTGCTTCAGCTACCAAAAGTATATTCTGGGGCTCTCTACTTTATTTATCTCAGAAAGTCCATTTGTGCTTTAGAGAAAAAAAGTGTGGGAAAAGGTTAAGTGAGTGGAGGTCTCTTATTTTTATCAGTTGTGTTGGTCCTTTCCAGCCTCCCACCCTCTGGCCGCCAATTTGCCCTCCAGAAATCTTGGCCAGAAAATCCTACTAAGTAGGTTGGGCTACTGGATAAAATCTGTAAAGGAGAAAAGAAATTGCCCCCCTCCCCCAATTTGATAGAGGCCCTTTTTGTTTTAGCAATTTGTGGTATAAAAGACTAATCAAATAGTATCTGCAAAATGGCTCTTGCTGAACTTGAGCTCTCAAGACTGAGTCTGCTTTCCCATTACTGAAGTTTATTTTACTTTAAATTTCTCAACTCCTCCAAGTCTACATTTATTTTTCATTTGTTTTTATACATTTCCCCTTGAAAGCCAGGGCCATTTATTCATCATTTGACACACAATGTGTGGTTCAAAGACATTTTGTTCACTATAAAATGACAAGAGATGGTTGTAGCTACTTATAGGGACATAAGCACCCATGGGGTATTAAAATTAAAAATAAAGTGGCAGTTTGGGTACATTTGTGTGCAGAAATTGAGTGATTATTGCTTTGGGGCAGCAGATTGTCAGCAACTGTGTGTGACTAGCCTTTGATTACTATGAACTGGGGATTCAGAACGTAAGACATGCATTTACAATATATCATAATTTCTCTAATTCTGTGCTTCCCAACCTCGAGTCCCCAGATCTTCTTGGAATACAAGTTCCAGAAAGCCTAGCCATCACAACTAGTGGTGAAGGTTTCCAGGAGTTTTAGTGGAAGAATATCTGAGGACCCAAGGTTGAGAACCACTGCTCGAAGGGGCAGTTGGTTGCCCAGAGAAGGCAGTTGTGTCAAGATCCTATTGAAGTTGATAAGATAATACAGTTAACCATCCTAAAATATAAAATTAATAGGCACATAGAAGAGAAGGTGCTGCTGAAGGAGAGCCAACATGGCTTTTGCAAGGGCAAATAATGCCTCACTAATCTGTTGGATTTTTTTGAGAGTTTCAACAAGCATGTGGATAAGGGAGATCCAGTTGACATTGTTTATCTGGACTTTCAGAATGCTTTTGACAAGGTCCCGCACCAAAGGCTCTTGGATAAACTTGCTAGTCATGGAAAAAAAGGGACAAGTCTTGTCCTGGATCTGCAACTGGCTAAGGGGCAGGAAACGGAGGGTAGCACTAAATGGACACTTCTCCAAGTGGAGGGAGGTAAAGAGTGGGGTCCTCCAAGGTTCAGTACTAGGAACCCTGATTTTCAACCTCTTCATAAATAATCTAGAATTAGGAGTAAATAGCAAGGTAGCCACATTTACCGACGACACTAAATTATACATGGTAGCAAAAACTGAGAGAGATTGTGAGGAGCTCCAGAGAGATCTCTTGACACTGGGGCAGTGGACAAACTACAGTATTGGCAAATGAGCTTCAATATTAGTAAGTGCAACCCCTCCAATTATATTTATAAACAGATAGGGTTTGAACTCTCTGCAACAAACCAGGAAAGGGACCTTGGTGTCCTAGTGGACAGCTCAATGAAGGTGTCATCCCAGTGTGCCGCAGCAGTGAAAAAAAGCAAACTCAATGCTAGGGAATAGGGATCATTAGAAAGGGTATAGAAAATAAAAGTCAGCAAGTGTCATTTTGCCTCTTTATAAATCTATGGTGAGGCCCCATCTGGAGTATTGTGTACAGTTCTGGTCACCATACTGGAGAAAGTACCTTTTCACCCAGAGGATCACTGGTCTATGGAACTCCCTGCCAGAAGAAGCGGTGACAGCTGTCAGCCTTGACAGCTTTAAGAAAGGATTAGACAAGTTCATGGAGAACAAGGGTATCAATGGCTATCATTATGGATGCCTAAGGACAACCTCCAGGTTGTAGAGATAGGAAGGATATGTCTCAATACCATTTGCAGGGAATCTTAGGCAGGTGAAGACATCTGCTTGGGAACACCCTGAAGCAAATGGAGAGCCACTGTGTGCGTCCGAATGCTGGACTGGATGGGCTGTGGCCTGTTCCAGCAAGGCTGTTATTATATTTTTAAGTGCAGTTGATTTCAGTGAGAAACCTAGGTGACTGACTTTCCTTTGACTTCACTCATATTTATAGCAGCATATATATTTTAATTCACATAAATATTTTGATTTAATATAAATTAAATTAATTTAAAACAGAAATATATCAGAAATGTAGTTAAGTTTGGGTCTTGTACAGATGTATATACATGCACCATGGGAACAAGTGACCTTTTAGCATCTATTTGATGGAAAAATAGTAGACATAATAGTTCAGATTAAATATTGGTTGTTTTAACAGTACTAATTGAAAGTGCCTTTGTGCTTAGTAGAATAGATTTATTTGATGTAATTAATTTCCCTGTGTTTCCTATACTGTGTGGCATGCAACATGTAACCTTTCTTTCCTCTCCCTACTGCTTTCTGTTATATGCCCAGGGCTTGGATCGCTCCAATTCCTGGGTAAACACTGGTGCTCCAAAAGCCGCCCCATGGGGATCCAACCCCAGTCCAAGTGCTGAGACTACACAGGTGGTGTCTACATTAGAGCTTTCCACCCTTTTTTTTCACTTTCCACTTTGGCCAATACCATATCACGGAACATTTTTTCCTCTTAAGTGTGCACTTGAATATCCTAATCCTGTTTTTATTTGGTTCTGGGGGACCTCATCATTCTTTATGTTCCCTCCTCTCGAAGACACTGCATGAAAAACTGCCAGTTCCCAGCATGTTTTGTTCCCACCTTGTAAATATAATTACTTTTTTCATGTTTATTTCTTCATATTCTTTCCACTCTTTCCAAATGTTGTGTACCTTCACGTGGAGCATATATCTACTATGGTAGTGACATGTCCTACAGATCTCTGTGTAATCTGTTAGTTGGCTGCTGCTTAGTCACAGATGCCTACAATTTCAGTAGCTCAACTCTTGAATATGACTAAATGTGCACCAAATCCATATGTGTTCTCAACTGTTGTTCTGAAACATCACTAATCATGTTTACCATTTCCATAATATATGTTTCTTCCTTAGTCACCCACATTCCTTTTTATATGAATGGTTGAGTCACTGTCTACATTAGATATTCTGGTATTATCAGATGCTGAAGAATGTGTCATAAAGCAGACCTGCTAAATACGGAATCTCTAGTGTCTTGACACTTCCACTTTGGTTGCTTGCTTCCTAACAGTGCATGACTATTTATTTATTTATTTATTTATTTATTTATTTATTTATTTATTTATTTATTTATTCCACCAAACAAATGATTGAAACCAATTGAACATATTTCCAAGCATCCAACTATTGATGCTGAAGATAAAATTCAGTAATACTAATAATAATAATAATAATGACCACTTGATTTTATAGATTCTGTACATTTATCATTTTTACTAGATTATATTTTGGGGATAATTTCCCCATAATTCTTTTGGCTGGGAGTAATGATGCTGATATTATAAAAAGACATATGTATGTCAATTGAATAAAATGTTGCTACAAACCAGCTTCATGGATCCCTTCTTTCCTTTCTATGACTCTACTGCACTTACTTTGAAAGTAACCTCTGTCTTAAAAGTTTATTGTGAGTTCTGCAAATTTAATGAACACTTTTAGGTGTTTGCTGATTTGAAAAGAAAAATTAGCAAGGGCCATCTACTTCAACAAAATCTACATATGACCAAGCGTTGGAGACCTAGTCATCTCTCTTACGTTTTGATGTGCATTGTCCCTGAGTTGCAAATGTCATCCACAGGAAATGTTAATGTGCTATCATCATTCATTCATTTCCATTCCTGTAGGCTACAGATCGAAGTTGTAATCGTATGTCTTCGCACACAGAGACGTCAAGTTTCTTACAAACATTAACAGGACGATTACCAACTAAAAAGGTAGATTTTAGTGAAGACAACTTGATACTGTGTGACAGGGCAAGGAGGTCACATCATTGTGAACCATTCAGTCATTGGTATGTTCTGCATTTGTGTCCTGATTTTGAGAATAACAAGTCAGCAAGAGCTGTGATTACCCAGTTCTTACCCAGGACCACAAACATAAACTAGCCTAGACATGAGCCACAACATTTACTGACTTGAAAGTACTTTTCCTCATTTTGTATAGTTACTTAAGAGTCATGCAAGCATTAAACAAATACACCAAACAGAAGAGGTGTGAGCAGTGCAGTATAGGTGTAACTTCCACTTCTCTGTCTAGTGTGGCTTGTAACCTCGTTTTGAGTGATCAGGCAGAGTCAACATAAATTATTTTGGCTGTCTTTGCCATTAACTTGCTTAGTCTTTATGATCTCTTTGAATCACACAATTGGGTTTCTGCACCAAAGCCAATTGAGTGTATTCGCGGGTGAACACTTGAAGAACCGCATTACAAGTAAGCAACCTGTTCTTTCCTTTTGTTATGAAAGAAGGTGACATGCCAGGGTCTCTTAATTCTGATTTTTTTTTGGGGGGGGGACAGTTTCCACAGTTAGAGGCTACAGATGGAAAAGCAGGACAGCTGTTCTTTCCTGTGGGACTATCTTACGGGCAAGCTCTTCCTCTCTACCTTCAGTTACAATCCCTCGGGCTTCCGATAGTGAGCTGAATTGTGTACAGGTGCTTTACTTCAGCATTTTCTATACTGAACTTCTGGCTTCAGCACCTCACTGACCCACCAAACTGCAGACTGTGTGATGAATTCCTGTGAGGGCCAAAAATTATGGGAGCTGCATGGTTCTCGTGACTGTTGATTCTCTGTACTTCTTTCTCTAGTTAAAAAGTAGATGATTATAGAGCTATATTGCTGGAAGTAATAAACAGTACAATTATTTTCGCTTCAACATTGTCCTTTCTCTTCTTGCTTTCTCACAACACTGGGAATTTACCACTATCTGCCTCTTTTTAATCACCATCTGAACACTTTAAAACCCATCCCTATTTAATTATTTTCAGTTCTGCGTATTTGTGATGTTGGGAAAGGTGGTGGGGGAGGGTAAGAGGGAAGTCACTACTGCAAAAAGAAGACTGAGCACTTTTGAAGTAAACTAAATTACAATTCATTTGCCCCAATGCATTTTAGTAATCACCTTTGTCAGAAGCAGAGTGAAATAAAACAGTACTCTGTGTATCTCATTTTTTTTAATAAAGCACACCAAACATACAGAGGATTGGATTCAAACCTAGTCATTTCTAGAGTAGGTCCATTAAAATGAATAGGACTTAATGGCATGTCCCATTGTGTCTATGGGCTTGCTTTATGTATGATTAATTCTGGCTCTAGCTGTCACTTATGTAGTAAATCTAAATTTACTTAAGAGCAGATAGGGAAAATATTAAAATAAATGTTTAATAAAATATTTAACATTTAATATTTATATAATATAATTATAAATAATATAATCATGTATAATTATATATAAATATGAAATATTTATATATATTACATATTTAATGTTTAATAAAATATATGACTAAGCTGATTTGAAACATTTCTCATACACACCATGCCATTGTTGTCTGACATTGTTACACAAATATTTCATCAAAGATCCGTTACCATTGTTGTTATTTGTACATAGCTTGATCTGCTCCCTGTCATCCTTCTCAGTCTGTCCATTGTTGTTGATGCATTATGGGATTTTATTTTTATTTTTATTTTTATTTTTGAAGCATTATAATTTCTGGGAATTGTGTAACTGACTATCAAATGTGAATTTTGAATCCTGTTAGCTTTTTCATGTAGAACTGGCCCTACAGTGGGTTGTCTGCAGTGGAAGTGTACGGGAGGCAGCTCTCCAGCAAGCGTGGTTCTTCTTTGAACTCATGGTAAGGGAACCAGAAACTGTTCCTTGTCATCATTTGTCTTCCCCTCTGCCTTGCCCCATTTCTTATTAATTTCACTGAATTCCCAAATGATATTAATATCCCTACAGTACTGCTATGGTTTAATGCCCTCACAAGATACTCTAAATAATGTGGAAAGGACTCAAAATGAGTTGCGGCCGATGAGAGTAGTGAAACAGGTAGCTCTTCAAGGACATTTCAGGGCATTATTGACCTATAAATCTCTGGATCATTTAGGACCAGTCTGATTGATGGAAATTTCTCACATGACCCTCTCCAGGTTTTAAAGATCTCCAAAGGAGGCCCTTTTCTCAACCTTATTAGCATTGGAGGCTCGTCTGGTTAAGGATGTACGAGATGCCTGCCTCAGTCTTCATTCCCAGGCTTAGAACTCACGGCCAAAGATAGATTCACTCTGTTGCCTGTCTCCAGAGAAGGCCATCTTTATTACAGCATGCCTTTGATGTGGACGTCGCTCTGTGGCTGAAGGGAATCTGAATAGATTGGGCGAAGGTTCATTATTATGGGATGGCATTTCTTTAAATAGAGTTTTTCATGAATTTGTTTTTATGTTGAGCAGGATCCTATGTGTTAGTCACATCTGTGAAACTGCAGTGTGGCCAGCTGCAGTAGCAAATTGTCCCTCCTTAATAAATTGTGACTTGCATCCCTCGCTCTGTGCCAGTCGGCGTCTAGTCTTTCCAAATTTATAACCATTGACACGCACTAGTAAAGTGAAAAGCAGCCATAACACTACTTCTGCACACTGGTAAAGTGAACTATTTATTTATTTATTTATTTATTTATTTATTTATTTATTTATTTCCCTGCCTTTCCCCTTAGAAGTCACCCAAGGAGGCTTATATTCTCAGGCGCTGTGTGAGAATATGTCTTTTCTTGGCTCTGATTGTCTCATCTCTTTTATGCGATGTGTAATTGCCTGGGGTCACGTGATGAAGGGTAGGGGAGAGAAGGGTGTAGATCAGGGGTGTCCAGACTTTTTGCAAGGAGGGCCAAATTTGTTGAGGTGAAAATGTGTGGGGGCCGACCATCCAGCTGCATTTGGCCCCCGGGCTGGACTTTGGGCAAGCCTCTAGGACAGTGATGGTGAACCTTTTAGAGACCGAGTGCCCAAACTGCAATTCAAAACCCACTAATTTTTTTGCAAAGTGCCAATATAGTAATTTAATCTGTATACAGGTGGCTATGAAGGGGCGATGTCGGGTGCCCACAGAAAGGGCTCCGAGTGCCACCTTTGGCACCCGTGCCATAGGTTCGCCATCACTGCTCTAGGACATGCAAGGAGGCGGGGAGGACGGTGCAGCAATGGAGCTGGGGGCGGGTAGGCTGGCTGGCTGGCTGGGGGGATGGACGGAGGCAGGGAGAGCAGGCAAACCCTAAATCTGCAAGCTGACATCTCCATCCAGTATGGGGGATGCATGACTGAGCTGGTAGGGAGAAGAGGCCATGGGCCACTCAATTTTTGAAAACGGGCCGCATTTGGCCCCCGGGCCTGACTTTGGACATGCCTGGTGTAGATTAAGAGCATAAGGAGAAAACAGACAGTGTGCCGCTGCCCTCCCCCCTCCACTGTTGAAAGCATTCCACCTCCCAAAACCCATAGGTATGTTTGGCAATGAAAATTTGGCCCATCAACCCCAGAGAGAATTAATCTATAGCCATTGCTATAACTGTTAAGTCTGATTTAAGGAAAAGTATGAAATCACAATACTATCCGTGGCTGACCTTTTTCTTGCAAGCCACTGCAACTAGTAATATATGTTCTCTCCAGGTGAAAAGTATGGTACATCATTTGTATTTTGCTGACAAACTCGATGCATCAAGAAAGAATCGTTTTCCAGAGCGCTTCATGGATGACATAGCTGCTCTGGTCAGCACAATCGCCAATGATATAGTCTCCCGGTTTCAGAAGGTAATAGAAGCAATTCAGCTGTATTCTTGTCAAAATTTAATCCCTGATCATGAAAAATAACTTCCAAATGCATGACAGGTTTTCAGATCAGGAGCTTGGTATGAAACCGCACTGTTAATCACTATTGTAATAGTCTGTTATCTTCTTTTGATTCCCTCCACCCCCCAACACAGGATACAGAAATGATTGAAAGACTCAACACTAGTTTAGCTTTCTTTCTCAATGATCTGTTGTCTATCATGGACAGAGGATTTGTGTTTCTCCTGATCAAGGCTTACTACAAACAGGTACGGTAACTAGGAGACCAGGTTAAAAAGAGAGAATGTATAGAGCGGGATTATATTGGTGTGATATGGAGGCAGACAATTCTTGCAGGTTGTATGGGAAAGGGAGAGGAAGGCCAGGAGTCTGTACCATTTTAAGAAAGGGTGGGGGGCTTGCTAAGGGCAGGCTACTGGAGAAAGCTATATCCTTTGCACCCAGCTTGAGAAGTTCAGTAGACTCAAACTGAAACCCATTTTCATTTCAGGATTTTGGTTTAATCTTTAAAAACAATGTCCCGAACTGGAAAATTTGCCCTGAATCTCTAGCCAGCATGGACTAATATATGGTAGTCTGAATCCTCGAGACACTAATTATGCTTATGAGAGACAGATAAAAGAAAATACTTCTTTACCCAGTGTGTTGTTAGTCTGTGGAACTCCCTGCCACGGGATGTGGTGATGGCATCTGGCCTGGATGCCTTAAAAGGGGGATTAGACAGATTCCTGGAGGAAATGTCCATCTCAGGTTACAACCCATGATGGGGATGTGTAATCTCCAGGCTTAAAACCAGGGTACTTCAAGGACCAGATGCAGGGGAGTGGTGTCAGGAAACAGATATCTAGTCTTGTGTGCTCCCAGAGGCATTTGGTGGGGGTCACTGTGAGATACAGAACTAGATGGGAGTTTAGCCTGATCCAGCATGGCTGTAATCAAGCACGAATCTGCAACTTCTTTGAAAAGCCTCAATTTATTCCCCACCTAAGTTAGAAAACAGTGGTTGTATTCCTTATTTTTAAAGGACCAGAATATCTAATGGGCATGATCTGCCTTGCACAACAAGGGTACTTTTACTTTGTGAATTATGACCCATAGTGACTCAGTGAGGTTTCTAATTCAATTCATAGTGACTCAGTGGTTTTTTTGTGAATTATGGCCCATAGTGACTCAGTGGGGTTTCTAATGTTGCATTCTGCTTTCTTCCATATTTATAAGGTTTCATCCAAGCTTTATTCTTTACCAAACCCCAGTACACTTGTATCCTTGAGGCTGGATTTCCTTCGGATTGTCTGTAGCCATGAACACTATGTGACTCTGAATCTACCATGTAGTCAATTGACACCCCCTGCATCCCCATCACCTTCAGTGTCCTCAGCCACATCTCAGGTGAGAATACATGGAAGGAGCCTGAAATGCACCTTTGCTTGGGCTCTAGTGGGTTCTAAGTAAACCAGTCAGCCCTGGCTTCCCAAGCAGGATGAGCTTCTTTTCTTTGGACTCTGTTTCTTATACAGGTTCTTCTCTCTTGCTTATTTATGTAAGTAAAATGGAGAGACATGTATAAAGAGAGCTTTAGAGTATACTTATAGCAAGCAAAGTTCTAAAACAGTCAGCTAGTGTGTCTCCTGATGCAATCCATATAGTAAAACATATTTGCTTCTGTAACAGAGTTCTGGATTCTCAACAAACGTCCAGGATCAGAAGATTGCAAACATGTTTGAACTGTCTGTGCCTTTCCGCCAGCAGCACTATTTGGCAGGCCTGGTGCTTACTGAGCTGGCTGTCATTTTAGATCCTGATGCAGATGGGTGAGTTTTTCACATTGTTTCTAGTGGCATAGAATAATTCAAATCAGATCTAAGGTCTCACAAGCAAAATTCTGCCCAAGGCACATCTCAGTCAAATGGGATATTAAGAGAGAAAAGAAAGAAAATATGTTCTTTCTCAAATCCCTTTCTCTCTTGAATTCAGAAGGTCCTTATATCCGCTTAAATGGTTGTACTCAGACCTTCCCTATCAGGGCAGCATTTAAGTTCACTGTCACAGAGGCCCTGATTCAGTGTGATAGGAGAGTCCCTTCACCATGATCAGCAATGGAGAAGGAAAGATCCCTGTAAGAGCCTCATGGTGGTTAAATGCCTGTACAGCAGCTAAAACTGCTCACAACCTGGGTTCAATTCCAGGTAGCCGGGTCATGGTTGACTCAGCCTTCTATCCTTCCAAGGTCGGTAAAATGAATACCTAGCCTGCTTGGGTGGGCAATGTGTAGCCTGCATGATTGCATGTAAACCTTCCAGAGAGTGCTTGGGGCGGTATATAAAAAGAACACTTTACTTTTTGCTTAAATTCTATTTTGTCTACTAGAGACCTAAAAAGACTCGCATTGATGAACAGGATTCTGGGTCAATATATTTTGGTTGCACAGCCCTAGATATAAATTTCTGCATTGAAATGTGCACTATTTCATTCATGTGATTAATCCTCCATCAATAGAAATAGCGACTGTGCCGGTTTTGTACTGGAATCAGATGTACCCCAGGAAACCTGTAGAAATAAATACTTTTAAAAGCATAACACAATTGCAGCTTTGTTTTTAATTTTAAACATAGACCTTTTTTGAGACCTTCACTTTTCAGGGAAATAGTAAAGTTCTATATAAGCCATCAGAATCAATAAAGCTGCGTAATGTAAAATACAAAAACAGAATGTAGGGTCCTGCTGACTATACAGTTTTTGAAGCATAAAAGCATACTGTTCCATTTAAAAAAAAGTAGTTGTAAGAGTTTCACGCTATCCCAAGTCGTGAATTATCAGCCACAACAACTTGAGTATACATTACCAGAACAGTGTGTGTTTAACATAGTTCACCAGGGAACCGCCCAAGTAATCAAAAGCACTAGCTGCAAATAGGTAACGTGTAACATATCAACATTTGGTTTAAATTATGGTTTATAAAACTCATGCTGCAATATCAGATGAGCTAGCTTTTGTTTCTTCCATGGCTAACTTCAGTAGATCTGGGGGTCAGATTTGTCCCTTTGCTATTGGTTACAGGCCATCTGCCACCACAAATTGAAAATAGCCATGCTTCCTTTAAATTGGGATTGTGCATTGCGGGGACTAACCCAGTCTGAAGCCCCTCTAAATGCAAAAAGGATTAAAACAGGCAGTCACACTTGAGAGATATTATGTTAACATAAGGCTCAGTGGTAAAGTTAGTGATGCTGAGAAAAGTGGGAGGCAGTAGGAGAAGAGAAAGACCTAACACAAGATAGGTTGGCTCAATAAAGGAATTCATGGCCGTTAGTCTGAAAGACTTAAACAGGACTCTTGCTTCTAGGACTTTTTTTTGGGGGGGTGTGTCATTGATTCACAAGGTTAACCTTGAGTTTGAATCAACTTGATAGCAGGTAATAGCAATGGCTTGTCAGTGAAATAACCTCTATAAGTTACTTAACCCAAGCATTTGTTTACTTAAGTGCATTTTCCCTTTTTTCCACAAATTTGGTAGTAAACTACTATAATCTCTTTAGCAAAATATTTGTTTTTAATTACTCAGCCTCCTCTCTTGTTGTTGAAATTCAGTGTTGGTTATTTTCAAATTAAAGTCACCCGGTTAATTTAGTTCAAAAACTCTGTGATTTCATTTACCATTTCATTAATTTAGATAAATGGCAAGGTGTTTGAATCTCCCAATGGGAAGATGAGACTGACAACAATATTACTTTAGAAAACTAGTAGCAAAACAAATGTGTGTCTGAGTTTTGCCAAATATTGCTTGTTCTACAACATATTAACTAATCCTTGTGCTCTGTTTTAACAGTTTGTTTGGATTGCATAAGAAAGTCATCAATATGGTACACAATTTGCTGTCTAGCCATGACTCCGACCCACGGTACTCTGACCCACAGGTTAAGGCCAGGGTGGCTACACTGTATCTGCCTTTGATTGGAGTAATCATGGAGAGTGTTCCCCAGCTGTATGATTTCACAGGTATTTTGTGTATTGTTCTTTTCTTATGTGCTAACAAAAATGGCAGATTAGCAATCTGACAATTGTACTGTAGTGTGAGTGCCCCAAAAATAAATAAATAAACTAAACTTAAATAATAGTACAGTGATACCTTGTATAAAGGAATTAATTCGTTCCAAATGAAATTATGTTAAGCAAATTTTCCTTTATACAAATTTCCCATAGGAATGCATTGAAAAGAGAGTAATCCCTAATTATGTTGTATGGATTCGACCCATAGACGATTCTGTTAAGCAAATTTCCCCTATCTGCGGAATTTTTATGTTGTACAGATTTTATGTTATACAAACCGTTTGTTATACGAGGGTCCATTGTATTTAAGTTTTTTAAAAACTTTCCTAAGCAGCATACAAGAAGTACACGTTTGAAATGTTTTTTCTTTGAGATTCTGGATTGAGGAAATTTTACACACAGTTATACAAGAGAGATCGGGGTATATGAAGATATGTTTCCCATAGCCAGAACTGCTGCTAGCACAATTCTTTTCAAGTCTAAGTGGGAGCTCACATCAAGTGGCAATTAAGAAAAATTGGGGACTAGTGTTCTTCATGTGTAGGACATGTGTGCAGTTGAATAGTCTTGAGAGGCCAGGATACCATTCTTTTTCTGAAATCACCCCTACAGAGCAGTCCAGTAATGCCAGCCCTTGACAATACCCCCTAATAATGTCTGCTCTCCATGACTGTTCAGTAATATCAGCATTACGAAGACTGCTTGAAAATTGTGTATAGTAAGTGTGAGGAAAGCGTGGACCTCCATTTGTCATCAGATTTCAACATCTGCTAGTCTTGGCCAACATAGGCAGTGATGAGGGCTGGTAGGCAGTGCAGTCTAGCAGTCTCTGGAGAAAAGCTTGTTTTCCATCCTCGGTATAGAAATGTTTGATAGGCGAATTGAGCCAATGGTACTCTGACTCAAGATGAAACAGCTTCCCATGTTAGCGTTAGTGAGGTTGTTGTATTGATGGCCAGGGATGTCTATTTCCAGGTTTTTTGACTAGCAACTCTACAGTTTTCCTTTCTGAGACTCCCACCAACAGGACCCAGAATTTACAGACAGCTGGTAGACTTCATGCCTTGGGTAGGCCTAACTTCCTGTTTGAAAAGGAAGCTTTCCAGCAGCCATTGGGGCAGGTATTTGGTGAATCAGGACCTTAGGGCCTATCCAAGGCATGAAGCCTGCCAGCTGGGCTTTCTCCCCAGATGAGTACAGTTTAGGTGCTTGTCAGTTCTGGCTCCTGCATTTGGGACTCCCAACAAAGAGACTTACAGGGTTTGTAGCCTAGCAACCCAGAATGGACAACCCTGTTGGCACCCCTAGCTCAAATCCAGCTGCGCTATGAATTCATCCTTGATTTGCTTTTCTGCAGTCTTAATCAAACAGTAGGGAAAATACAGTATCCACACTCTCATGAAGAATGAGTCTCTTTCAAATTACACAAGAGTGAAGAATTGCAATGGTATTTTAATAAGAATGGCATGTGTTTCTTTTTTTTAATACAGAAAGTCACAATCAGCGTGGAAGGCCAAGCTGTACATCAACAGAGGATTATGAAAGTGAGGGAGGGAGTATGATAAGCCAGACAGTTGCCATGGCCATTGCAGGAACATCCGTCCCACAACTCACCCGACCCAGCAGTTTTCTCCTTACATCTTCGGTACAGAAGAATATTCTTCCTCTAGAATATCTCCAAACAGATAAATATGGATATGCAGCATTTTCAAGACCCAAGTGTGGGTGGCAATCAGGCTTGGGAAACGTTGCCACCATTCTTTCTGGCAAGCTTCGTGGAAGATAGGGAGTGGGTAGGAGGAGGGTGACAAATAGATTCTGTTCCAGCAAGATTCTTCCTGCTCCTGGGAGAAAGTGGTATAATTATCTGCAGCTCAGGGTTTTAAATACATCTGTCCCATTCTGAAAGCTATGGAAGAAAGTGCCCACACGTTCTAAGTTCAAATTGAGAGGCCTTCCATTGGTTCTGTTTGCCCAGCTAGACTTTCACTTTAAAACTTCCCAAGGGGGCGTTAAGAAGAGCACCTTTTGATCTGATTAATCCTTCAGGTTGGATGCTGAAGAGGCATTTGTGTTTGTTTTTAATCCATTTATCCTTTCTATGCGTTCAGACCAGCAGGCAGCACTCAACGTTTTCCGCCGAGTCAAGTCGGAACCTTTTGATTTGTCTTTTGTGGGTCTTGAAGAATGCTGATGAAAGCATCTTGCAGAAGTGGTTCACGGACCTCTCTGTCCTGCAGCTTAACCGCTTGTTGGATTTGCTGTATCTCTGTGTTTCCTGCTTTGAATACAAGGTATGGTCAGGGAAAACAACAGCCAAGGACTCCCCTCCTCCAAGAATCATTTCAGAAATGTGAAGCCCCATGTGCAATTTAAAGTGTAACTTCTAGGGAGCTTCTCATTAATTATGTTTCCTATATAGTGGCTGAAATCTTATTGCATAGTACAGTATATTTACAATTGGAAGAGGCTCATGAAATCAGTGGAATCAATGGGTTGACTTACTAAGTCCTCACTGCTTCAGTGGACCTAGTCTGAGTGCATATGACTGTGCTAAGCAATCGGATTTCAACTTCTATGCCCAAGAAAGTGAATTTGAGTTAACTTTGCTTTTCTGTGCTTGAATTACTGGAACTGGAGACGTCATTGTTCAAGCTAGCTGGGCAAACCTGTGTTCATGTTGTACCTGCTGATTGTTCTTTGTCCTCAAAATGATTGATGAACCAGCTCTCTACTAGCTATTTCTTCCCTTCCAAGATATCTCAACAACACCTGGGAGTCAGTTCCCAAAGCCTTCAGAGCAGTTTTTTGGGAAGCACAGGAGGGAGGTGCTACAGTGATCTCTCCCTTCATGATTCTGCTTGTGGGAACAGTTTTCTGGCAGCGGATGTTCCTCTTCTGGTTTCAGCCAGTTTGTTTTCCAGAAATGTAAGAACAACAAAGGAAGGGAATATAGCAGGCCTCAAATGCATCAGCAGTGCAGTTGCAAAGGACCCTCGAACTACTTTAGCTTCTTTATGGTATAGTCCCGACTCAAAATTGCACTGGCAGTAGGGGATTAGGATTAAGTAGAAGCCGCTTGGTGCAGTAGAAAGCCCTGTCCTCTAGCGGAATCCTTTCTGATTACTGACATCTGTGGACACAACAGTGTACTGGCCAATATCTGCTAGCAGAAGACTAATAAGAGGGTCAGTTACCCTGATAATTATTTATATGTACGTGTATATGTTGCTTTAGATGCTTTTAGATGCTTTTTAAAATATCCACTATTTTATCATGTTTTATACTGTAAATCGCCCAGAGCCCACTCTGGGAAAATGGGCAGTGACAAATCTAAACAAACAAACATACATACACACAAACAAACACAAACAGAATGGAGCCAGAGGAGCATGGTTACACCTGATCCAGAATTTTCTTTTTTTCTTTTTTTCCTTTTTTTCTTTTTTTTGCACAGGGATACAGCTCGTGTGCTGGCACATAATTAGGCCAGGGTAAGATAGTCCTAAATAATTGCCAACATCCCTAGATGGGGTGAGTTTTGATTCTGCACAGTTTTAGCAAGCCTAGAATCAGTGCAGCTGGTCCATGGCTTTGTTCACTAAAGCAAAGTGTTCTGCTTATATACCGCCCCATACCACTTTAAGTAGTCTCTGGGTGGTTTACAATTTTAATTACAGTGTGCAGGCTACACATTGCCCCCTTGTGCTCTTTCCTTAAAGGGAGAGTGAAGTATAACATTATGGATAAAATTCTGTACAGTATCAAAGATTCACTGACTAATCCTGGAACTACAGATCCTGCCAATAGGAGTCCTGAGCATTAAAACAGGTTTATATTGCTGTTGAAGAGATATCCTTGAATTCTTCTAGTCAATTTAACTCACAATACAGGTTAGACCAGTGGTAGCCAAACTTTGGCCCTCCAGATGTTTTGGACCACAACTCCCACAGTCCTTAGCCATTGGCAATAGAGGCTTGGAATTCTGGGAGTTGTGGTCCAAAACATCAGGAGGGCCGAAGTTTGGACATGTCTAGGTTAGACCTATAGATTTATTTATTTTTATTTATTTATTTATTTATTTATTTATTTATTTATTTATTTATATACCTTCCATCTTTCAGAAAGCCATTATAGCAGTGTTATCCTTACTTTCCTTTCTGCTCTTTGTATTTTCCCCCTTTCAGGTTTTTACATGTGGTCTTCTGATTTTTTTTCCTCCTCTGTCAACTGCACACATTTGATGAGCCCTTCAGGTTTGTTTGTTGCTGTTTTTAAAAGACACGGTTCATAATCTCCTCCCCCCCTTGTTTTTTTGGCAAAATGTCCAGGGCAAGAAAGTCTTTGAAAGAATGAACAGCCTAACCTTTAAGAAGTCGAAAGATATGAGAGCAAAGCTTGAAGAAGCTATACTGGGGAGCATTGGGGCAAGGCAAGAAATGGTACGGCGAAGCAGGGGGCAGCTGGGTAAGTTGGCCGGGCTTGCTGAATTAAAAGCCCTCTTCCTTTCGCCATCCTTGTCAAGAGACCTGGGAGTGGGACTTTGTGGCTAGGCCTGGCATTTGGACATCCAGCTATGGGTGCATATTTCTCTTCAAAGACGGAGCCTATGTGTGAGCAATTGCTTTTGGGTAAGCTTTATCTCTGCAAATGGCCTGTCCTACCTATAGATATTTGTGCATGGGAGAGAGGGTGTGACGGCACCTCCCTTTTTAAACGTGTGATTGTGATGAAAACGTGTGTAAAGGATCAAGTCATTAATCTTCACAGGATCCCCTTGGTAATGCTGCCACCTTTTAAATCACCACCTTATGAAGTGGGACAGACTCAGATGTATAATATAAAAATAATAATGAAGTTTATTGAGAAAATAAATAAATACAATAATGACTGAAGTTGGTATGCGTTGCCTTAAACATAAAATAGATTAAATCAACTCTTCCAGCCTCCCTGGTCTTTAATAGCCAGTAAACAGTAAAGCCCTCACGCATAACCTGCCTGACTGAACTCTAACAGAGCTGTGCTCTCTCAGCACTCACTCTCAACAACTCTCTTCCACTTTCACAGACCAGGCTCCACCCTTTTTATACCATACAATCCCCCGCCCTCCTGCTGGGATTGGCTGATAATTTACATATGTATTTTTCTCCTGAATCCAGGGTGTTGTCACAGAGGGCTACAACATTCCTGTCACCAAGGGAATAGCAAGGGGGTGGTTTTGCTCCCATGCCATTATGTGACCAATACAACATAGCTATTTCAGTCAAGACTTCAAAGGTCCTCTTCAGAAACCCCTTTGTCTGGGGTAGATGTGAAAAGAGGGACACTTAGCCAGGGCCCCCACTATCGTCTCTTCCAAATGTGGGCAGCTGAATTGGAAATATACCGGTTCTCATAGAAGCTCTCTGTGGATCTAAGTCCACTTTGCTTGATGCTGAGTAAACACTGCACTCTTGAATATCAGAGTATCCTGATAGTTTAGGCAAGAGATTGTACAAAATGGTCATCAGTCTCCTTTTCAGCTTTAAAATAACAGTATTTTTTTAAATTGTATTGGAAACATGGCTGAGTAGTGATGGCGATTAATTGTGTTGTATGACACTGGTCTCTGTTCCCACTGAGATGAATGCCTTATCTTAAAGTGGAATGCCCTGATACCTGTTTCTGCCTGAAACCGCCCAGAGTGGCCTTTGTTGCTACATGGCCAGTATATAAATCCAATAAATAAATGAATAAATAATCAATATTAAAAACCATTTTCTCTCTCTGTCTCTCCCCCCACCCCACCCACCCCCAAATCAATATCTAACAGAAAGAAGTCCTTCTGGGAGTGCATTTGGAAGTCAAGAGAACCTGAGGTGGAGAAAGGATATGACTCACTGGAGGCAGAACACAGAAAAACTTGACAAGTAATGCTCTCTTACTGAAATGTGTTTGCTTTGGAATGATCATTTGGCAAATATGGGGGCTGGCCTTACACTCGTGACGTTTAATGGGCTGCAATATTTGGGGAGGTTCGGAGCTGAACTGGGAAATATTAATCACATTGCATTAGTTTTCAAAAGGAGTCTATCACACACATTCAAGTTTTGTTTAAAACGGGCTGGAGTTATATACCCATTTTGTCTGAGAATAAGTCTCACCGATGCCAGTGGGACATACTGTATTTTTCCGTGTATGTGATGTTATTTCCCCCCAAAATCATGGCACTAAAAATTAAGGGGCATCATATACACGGAAGTAAACCTTTCCTGAGGGGTAGGGGTGGGATGGGGGAGAAACCAAAGTAACCTTGCTGTGTCCCTTCCTTTCCAACAGCTCTTTCCACACAGTTTGGGTTGTCACACACACACACTCACACACACCCCTCTGTTTCCCCTTTCCTTCCTGGGCTCTTTCACTGCCCTCTGCCTTTCCAGAACGCCTCTCTGCTTTGTTGTTTTGTTTGTTTTTGCATAAATCCGATCTGTCTTTTTGCAGAAATCAGAGCAGGAAAGCAGTTCTTAATGGGCTGCTCACCCCCCCACACACAAGGTTTTCCCTGCAGAAAAGACAAAGACGGTTCAGATTTCCACAAAAACAAACAAAAAACCAAAGGGGAGAGGCATTTTGCAAAGGCAGAGGGCAGTGAAAGAGCCCAGGAAGGAAAGGGGGCACAGTGGCGTGTTATTTTGGGGGGGAGCATTGTAGGAGAACCCAAACTGGAAGAGAAACCTCAGCAAGGACAGGGACTCTGCTCAGCTCATTCACTGGCGTCAGGTTGGGTTCTCCCCCCTCCCCCCTCCATTGTTTCCCTTCCTTTCTGGCAGAATTTGTTAATTTTGTTAATTTTGGATTCAAAAATGGATGGCATCTTGTCCGTGGTGGTGTCTGATACTACAGCTATATAGGATTCTACAGCTGTATAGGATTCTGCTGTATGCATTTCAGAACTACCTGTCCATTAATGTTATAGCAGCATGTGCTGAAATACTGCCCAGAAACACTAGCTCTTCTCGCAAACAGTATACCTGTCTCTGATCACTTGCTCCATTAGAGTCTTCTGGGGTTCTCAAAGCTTTCTTCTTTCCTACCTTAATCCATCACTTTGATTGTTTTTCCACATGTGCTGTGTTTTTAGAAGTCACAAACCGACCAGGTATTGTAGCACTGGTACCCTGCTGTGGTGTTGTTTTGCTTTGTTCCCTGACTGCCATGTGTACTTTTGCATACTCGGTCACTGTCTTTTAGTGCTTGGCAGAAGCTTGGTATGCCTACATGTGATTACAAAAGTTCCTTTTTGTGCACAGGTGCCTGCTAGAGTTTGAAACAATTGGGGCTGGGATTTTGGTTGGTGTAGGCATCGTGATTTTAGCTTTGCTTGACGTGCTTTCTGTCTTCTGTATAGGCTCTGAATGTCCAAGCTGTGTTAAACTTTGTAGGCTAAATGGTTTCATTGTAAAAATATAGGGGGCTGTATATTCAGCTATAGAATATTCTGTGTTGTTCTTTTTCCTGATACTCATGTGAAACCATTAATGAAGGTACTGTAACTATGGAAGAATAGTTGTGCCATTTTAATTTAGTTCTAGTGAAATTCTGGAGACATTTGGAATCCTGCAGCTGACATGCAATCACGTGGAGCGAAGGCACCTTATCACTCCTGTGCATTTGTGTTGCATTTTGCACAGTGCAAACATAGGGACAAAACAAACCCTGGAGATGATATCGGTGCTGTGCCCTAGCCCAGTCTGCCAGTACATCACTTCTTATCAGTTCTTTCTTTTATCTGGCGGAGGCTGTGCAGGGCCCAGAAAGATATTTGTCCAAGTGCCATAGGAAAAGGGCTGTAACTCATTGTTCAGTTTTGCTTGTAGTGGGTCACAATTCAGTCGCTGATAATCTGTACAAAGGATTGGGAAGGACTCCCATCTGATGACCTGGAATCTGATGCCCATCAGTATGGACAATATTGACTAGGTAGACCCATGCTCCAATTTGGTGCTAAACAGTCTCCTGTTGTGTTCCTCCAAAGCATATGACTAGATTCTCTGGATAGGAAAGTCCCTTGTGCTCATTCAGGTATACCAGTTCCAAAGCCCTTTATAAATGGGTGTTCTGTAGAAAAGAATAGCTATGAGAAAGATGCAGAGAAGATGGGGAAATAGTAATAATGTGCCATCATGTCAATTCTGACTTGTGGCAGTCCTTTTCAGGATTTTCCAGATGGCAAGTATTCAGAAGGAGTTTGCCATTCCTTTCTTCGGGGGGCGCCCTGGGAATGCACAACTTGCCCAAGGCCACACGGGCTGGTTCTTCTTACAGCGGGGAAGCAAACTCCCAACCTCTGCCACTGCAGCCAGATACCTAAACCACTGAGCTAATAAGAAACAGAAAGGCAATGCTGGGGCCGGGGGGCATACAGTGGTACCTTGGTTTACGAGCATAATCCGTTCCAGAACCATGCGCGTAAACCAAAATACTTGTGTATCAAAGCAAATTTCCCCATAGGAAATAATGGAAACTTACCTGATCCGTTCTGGGACTCAGTTTCCATTATTTCCTATGGGAAAATTTGCATTGGCTAGGAGCTGCAGCGGCCTCCAGAGTTTGCCTTGGGCCCAGCACTGTTCAGGACGTGCTGCGGAGGTGAGCTCCGGCGCCCATGTACGGGTGGCACTGTGCCCGAGGCGAGCTCCAGAGGCCCAGCGCAGGCCTACCACACAGCCTGTAAGTAAGTTCTGGCCAGCGCCGGGCCCGGGCAGATGCTGCAGAGGCCCATTTTGGGCATTGCCGGGCCCCCAGAGAGCCCCGGAGGCCAGTTCTGATTTGCCGGAAGTCACTTCCAGTCCATGCAGAGGCCCAGGAAGTCTGGTTCAGGCCCACCATGCAGCCCGGAGGCCCGTTCCAGGCAGTACCAGGCCTGAGGTGAGCTCCAGAGCCCCCCCCCCAGGCCCACCACATGACCTCCAATTAGCTCCAGAGGCTGGTTTCAGGCAGCACAGGGCCCATGCTGAGGTGAGCCTTGCTCGCAAACCGAAGCAAAATTTTACTAAAAATGTTGCTCAGCTTGCAAAATGCTCGCCATCCAAGGTACCACTGTATATATTGTCCATTTAGATCCAAACAAGTAAAAATATCATAAAAATATGTAAAATCAGCAATAACAGAGGAGACAAGTTTAACTGCTTTCTTCAATATTAAAGCTTTGTGCAACATCAGATTGTGCTTGTTTTGAAGCAGTGTATTCTTCAACTAGTGGGCATGATGCTAGAAATGCAGTTTGTCTGGTCCAAATTAGTATAAACACTATCATGCTACAGATAGTTATGCGATATCATAAATATATTATTTTGCTGAGCAGTACAGACATGTGGAATACACCTCCCCACCCATGTACCTTGCCATCAAAAGCTAAGGTGTGCATAGGCAATAGCACAAACAAGCTCATTAGAGGTGTTTGATAAGTACCGTACATCTGTTATCTCTAGCCCACCTTCCTTGCCAGGCAGGGCAGGCTGGCCATTCTCTGATCCACCTTCGCACCAGGTTTACATAGCCAAGGAAAATGGAAGTCAAAATGGAAGACAGACGGCAGGCCCAGCAACATATATGGCATAAGTGAAGTGAACTGTATAGAAGAACAAAAGTGGGATGTTTCAGCTATGCATCTTCCCTCTGCCTTCTGAGGCATATTTGTGAGTCTTAGAAATATATTCCCATAGCACCACCCTGTGTTCACATGATGAAGTAGGAATTAGTAACGTATTTGATGTATATACTGTATGAACATGCACTGTAATTCAGATTTTATCGTGGTAAATGGTTCCCAGTAGTGGATAGAGTGATAGACTAGGGCTTGAGAGACTGAGGGTTGGATACCCCCTCAGCCATGGAAGCTCGCTGGGGGTATGGAACTGGTGAAATCACTCCTTAGATACCTAACTTGAAAACCCAACAGGGTTGCTACAAGTCTTTTCCAACTTAATGACACATAACTAACTAACTCATCATCTCAGAACTGCAAAGCTTGGAGGGGCCCTGTGGCTCCACAGGTCCAGCCCTTCTCAAGGAGGCTCAGTGGGAAATCAGCCAGAGATCTAACACACTGAGCTATGTTTCTTCATTCTGCTCTAAGGAAGAAGGGTTAAGCATATTTTGGCTTTGCAACCTAGAACCCACAGATATAAAAATTGCTTCCATTCGAATTTAAACTTCAATGTACATACTGCGCAGGGGATGCTGTAGGCCAGTTGCAGAGCATGTACTCCATATGCAATAAGGTCTCCGTCTAGAGTTTTGTTTTATCATTTGTTTGTTTGTTTGTTTGTTTGTTTGTTTTTCTTCCCTCCTTCCCATGGAAACTGAAGACAGCATAGGGGGGAAATGTAAAATCCACAACTGATTAAACTGGGTTCAAATTTAAAAATGGGCTTGCATTGGAAAAGCCCTCTTCCTGGAATTTTGAAGAACTGCTGACAATAAGGAGACAGTATTATGCTAGACATACCAGTGGTCTAATTTACTATGTTTTATCCAGATAGTTAGTTCCCCCTATCTACAAAGGCAACCTGTTGTCCTAAGTGATAGCTGTTCTACTGAATGCTTAATCATAATATATGGATTTCTCTCTTAAGAGGGTTTATTCCAGGGGTGCCCAAACTTTTTGTAAGGAGGGCCAGATTTGGTGGCTGAGAATGTGTCAGGGGCCGGTTGCTCCCCGACCCTGCCACCCCACTGCAAGCCCCACCCACTGACCCCTTGCAACCCCCCCACGCGCCACTCCCACGCGCACCCAGCCTCACATGGTTGCCAGCAGTGCCAGTGGCAACAGCCCACACAATGGATGGATGGCCGGCCCACCCAGCCCCTCAAGCTTCCCAGTGGTGTCAGTGTTGGTGGATGATTTTTTTTAATGGGGCGAAGGAGGGGGAGGGAGGGGTGGGCCAGCCAGCCGCGGGCCACTCAGAATGGCCTAACGGGCCGGATTTGCCGGGGGGCGGGCGGGCCAGACTTTGGGCAGGCCTGGTTTATTCTTTCAGCGTGATCCTAACTTCAGGTTCAGATTCTTCAAGTTATTCCATCAGAGATATTTTTGCAGCAATAAATATGAATTGTTTATATACCACACTACTCCAAGGAACACGCTTTTGATATCATTTTCAAATGATTACTGTAGTATAAAATATGGCAGAGCTGCCCAAGACATCGCCCCGCAGCGCCTGCCAGGTCCCTGTGTTTGGGAGGGGGAATTCCCCCTCATTCACTTGCCTTCTCCAGTGGTAGCAGTGTCTCGTTTCGGTTTTCTGGCAGCGTATGTGATGGCCGCAGAGGTGGGGCCAAGCTGGCTTGCTGGGCCCACTTCCGTGGCTGCCACCCACTGCTGGAACTGGAACCTCCACCATGACCCCACCCCCACCACTGCCACCATTGCTGTCACCATAGTGATAAACTCTGGGTACAGGATGTTTACTATGCGCTAGGAGGTTTGATTGATGTATGTCAAGGCTGTCTATTTTGTCAATTTTATGGTAGGTGTATTTGAATGTATTCATTGGTTGTCCAGTGTTTTTATAGATGTCATTCACAGTGCAGTGCACAATTACACTCAATTTCATTGAGCAACAAACTCTTTTGTTCTTTTTTTTAGTATAAAGCAACATATTAGTTTAATGGGATCCCCCCCTTTGAATAGCAGACCTTGTTCAAAATCACCGACTACAGTATCACCCCCATATCCGCTGATTCACCATCCACAGATTCAGTTATCCGCAGTTGGCAATCAGCGGGCGAACACTCTTATCTCCTGTCATTTCTTCTGTTGCTTCCCAGTCGCCTGCCTTTCTATCTGGCAGGGACTGAAAGAGTTCAGTGCACCCCTCCTCTCAGATGTCGAGGAGGGGGCAGCTGCTGGCATGCACAAATGCAACACTGCCTCCCTCCCCGCACAGACCCAAGAGCTCTGTGGCGATGCCTCCAAACCTGACTCGGGGTGATGGAGAAGCAGCGTTTGCCGAGGTCTTCAAGCGAACGAAGCGGCAGACACCACCGAACTGAGAGGGAGCAGGACGGGCACAGATGGGGTGAAGAGTACAGGTGGCTGAGACAGAGCTGCTACAGTCACAGCTTCCAACAAGGATAGGAATCCCAGCATTCCTTCTCCATGAGCATCCACCATGTGCCTTGGCAACCCACTTGCTGCAACTCCCCATTCCCCCAGCCTTACCTACTGATAACTTGGCTGTCCTTCCTTCCTCAGCGCCATTGAGCCTGACACCATGAGAAGGTGGCCGCCTAGGGAGGGGGAAAGGTGAGGAGAGGCACTGGCAGGTGGGACAGCTTCATGGCTCCTTGGTGGCAGAAGCCACCTCCTCTCCTCGCCTTTGTTTCATTGCATTTGTGCATTCTGCAGGTGCCACCCCCGGCAGCACCTGGAGGCTGCCCTCGTCCTCAATATCCAAGAGGAGGGGGTGCTCTGGACCCTTTCAGTCCCTGCAAGGCAGAGAGTCAGGCGACTAGGAAGCAATGGTAGAAACAACAGGGGATAAGATCCTTTTATTCCTCTTATTCATGGATTTCTGTATCTGCAGGGTGTCCCGGAACCAATCTCCCACCGTTATAGGTATCCTACTGTACTGCAGGAAGTTCCCTCTGTTTCAGAAGTGATACTATTGTATAGCTCAGCAAACAGATCTTAACCAGGAATAGTTGGAAGTCTCCCAAACAACCTTCTAAACTTCAGTGGATTAATGGGGAAAAAAACTGAAAGACCAAAATGATGTGTGAACCTACTTGAAAAATGCAAGCTCGTCCAGTGCTGTGGTTTTTATTTATTCTTTACTCAAAACCCATTCAGCCTTTGAAGTATTTGCTTTGGGCATTGTTTCATCTATAGTGGACATCCAAACTCCCTTAGTAGTTAGTGACCATTTCCTTAAGCAAGTTGACTTTGATTGTCTCACTATCCTCATGTTATATTGACGGTTGTAATCACGGTATTTCTTTTTCTCTTTGCGTTCTTTTTGTCGCCTACATTTTTAAGTGGGGCCAGAGTCCTGTTGGTTACAGCACAATTAAACCTTGGCAGCAAGTTCAGAACTTTACATAGGCATCAGCTGTTGTTTGAATACCTACACTGTCCTGTTAACTAAAGGCAATTTACTTCTGAGACTTTGATCAGTTGCTTTATGCTGGCATAATAACATAATGGGGTTTTAAAACAAAATGTTATAAAAATGAAACATGTTATAAAAATGAAACAGTGGGTACATTCAGCTCATTGTTTTTAGCTCTGACTGTCAGCAGTTTTACAGTCTCTCCCTCTCCCTTTCTCTTGCTGCCTGTTACCTCATCACAGAAGTCAGAGGCAATGTTACAATTAATGATGCAGTGCTTTTTTAAAATAGTGTGATGACTTATTACATTGGCATGTTTACTGACATTGTCATGTTTCTGAAAACATTGCTATTGGTAAGTGGGGTGTGTGTGTTTTGGACCATTTTTACCCCCCCCCTTGTATTTAAGCATCTTTCAAAAACAAAATTAAAATAAGGAACTAAATACTAATGTGCATTGTAATAAGCTTCTCTTTTTGTAACAAATCACACAATGAGTTACCTCCTTGCCTACTCCACATAAGAAAGAAAGCAACACATTTTAGAAAATAGAACTCCAAACTCTTTAACTGGTCAAGGGTAGGATTGAACCTGTGAACATCCATGGGGAAAATATAGCTATCACTTGATAGCTATTATCACTGTAGTGATAGATATATCACTATAGTGATATCACTATATCGCTTGAGAATCTGAAAGCCATAACCAGTTTATGCAGCAGAACTGGTTGCATGAATTTTCGATTGCAAGCATAGTGCTTTTTTAAAAAAAAGTAAACAATGTGTGTGTTTGTTAATTTTCTCTCCTTCACTATGTCTTTACAAGGGTTTTCTTTCTTGTGGTGCTGCTGTCAGTGATACTGAATCCTACTACCAAAGTGTCCTATAAGAGCAAAACCTTTGTCTGGTAAACTGGCTTGTTTCTCTAAGTGTAAACATTGGCTTGCTTCTTTAAAGAAAAAATATTTATTGTATGCATTTTTAATCTTTCTTGTATTTGTACCAGATCACGGGCCGAGATCGAACATGAGGCCCTCATTGATGGCAACTTGGCAACTGAAGCAAACCTGATTATTCTGGATACGTTAGAAATAATAGTTCAGGTGAGGATGCTAAGAATTTTTTTGCAAAATTTCAGATTGTCTGAACTACTACTACTACTACTTCTACTTCTACTACTACTACTACTACTACTACTACTACTACTACTACTACTACTACTACTTGTAAAATATGTCCATCCCTCCTTTTTCCTTAAAAGGACCCAAGGTGGCTTAAATGGATCTTGCTTGGTGCAGAAAATGGCAGTAACAGGAACAGCCCCTGTAAATACATACTTTGAAATTACCAATATAGCCAGCTGTCTCTTAACAGGGCTGGAAACCTGTTACAGTATTTTTGTCCTGCCCATTAAAGAATGAATCCCCCATTCTTCACAGGGCACATGAAGATGTAGAGAGGCCACAACAGCATTGTTCCCCAATTGGACTCCTCTTGGTCCCTTGTCTGTCAGTTTGTTGCAGTTCATTCTCTTGGCACAGAAAGGAGATATTTTCTTCTGTGGCTATGGCAAAAACCACCTGGGCGGTTGGAGGACAGACAGAGTGATTGGTGCCTCTTCCACTGCCCTCTTAACTTGCCTGCATATTATTCCCAGTTGCCTGTTGTCAACTAAATATGACTGTCTTCATAGTACTGCGCTGCTGGCATGTGTCCTAGTGTTCACTCCCTTCAGTACCACCACATCTGAGAGTCATATGGGCAAGTAATGATTAGGAAATAGTAGGAAAAAATATAAAATAAATCAGATGGAATGGTACTCTTAATTTTTATTTCACTGAACAAAAATATTCTCTTGTGAGGCCTTGTATGAAAATAGAAATGAAGATTGCATAGCCCACTCCAAATGTTGTGGGGATACAACTCCCAGAAGCACTCAGTATGGCCTATAAGCACAGTAATCCAGCATTAAAAACTGGGACAGAAGTCATCATAGTCCAAGTAATACACCTTTTTGAAAAGCAACTTCCACTCCTATCAATGGAGATATTCTGAAGTGAGCCTGCATAGCAGTGCCATTTTAATCACTTCTACTTTTTGATCCATAGAACATAACCTTTAAGTTGATAGTTGATATTTTTAATAGCCTCGTAGGGACACAGTAAAGACCTTCTGCAGCCCCCTGAGTTCGTGAGATGTAGGATAGTGGCCCTAGACATACCTGGTATTGCTCTCCATGGTCACCTTTTCATTGTGTATAATTTTGCAAATGCCTCTGTTTTTCTAAAGGCTGCTTTCTCTCTCGGTTATGCCCTTGTGTGTGTGTGTGTGATTCTTTGCAGACGGTCTCTGTGACTGAGTCCAAGGAAAGCATTCTTGGCGGAGTGCTGAAAGTGCTTCTGCACAGCATGGCCTGCAACCAGAGTGCTCTTTACTTACAACACTGCTTTGCAACCCAGAGAGCCTTGGTCTCAAAGGTGAGTGTTCCAAGGGTGGAGAACGCTCAGGAAGAGCCTTTTCAGTAGTGTTTATTTTGAGTTTGAACGTCAAGGATTGATGAGAGCAGATTGTTATTGTGCCAATAAGGCAGCGATGGTGAACCTTTTAGAGACCGAGTGCCCAAACTGCAATTCAAACCCCACTAATGTTTCACAAAGTGCAGATAACAACAATTTAACCTGAATAGAGGTGGCTTTGAAAGGGATGATGCCGGGTGCCCACAGAAAGGGCTCCGAGTGCCACCTTTGGCATCCGTGCCATAGGTTCGCCAAAACTGCACTAAGGTAACCTTGTCTTGGCCTTTGGGACTTTCCTTGGGCCCAGCCGCTTCTGCTGAATGATGGGTCTCTTGTGCTGACACCCTAGTTCCCGGAACTGCTGTTTGAAGAAGAGACCGAACAGTGTGCTGACTTGTGCCTCCGACTCCTGCGCCACTGTAGCAGCAGCATTAGCACCATACGCTCACATGCCAGTGCCTCTCTCTATCTTCTTATGCGGCAGAACTTCGAGATCGGGAATGTGAGTATCATACGGCGCACAATTCAAATTGTGCTCTGAGTGAGGATGTGCAGCACCTCAGAATGTTGGACTTGGGGGTAAAGATAGATGCATATGGATCTGAGGACTTGTGTTGTACCTTACATGCTAACATGCATTGCTGGGCATACTGTGAAGGACATAATGAGTAGTTAAAAGGATTCTGCTTTAATACAACCATAGCAAGGTAGATGTGTCAGAGAAAAGGCATTCTGATGGACAGCCTTGCTTAGAAACTACAGGCAAGCTTGCTGTATTTTCTGGCTTGAGCTGTGAGATGCTTACTAAACCAATGTACTTGTGGGGAATATGAAAAATATAATTTCCAAGAGACTAATTGACAACTTGTTCTTTTCAGAACTTTGCCAGAGTTAAAATGCAGGTGACAATGTCCCTGTCATCTCTAGTAGGGACATCTCAGAATTTTAATGAAGAGTTTCTGAGACGTTCTCTGAAGACTATATTGACCTATGCAGAAGAGGACCTGGAACTGAGGGAGACAACATTCCCTGATCAGGTGAGGAGGAAGAATACTCATTCTATGAGAAAATGTACATATCTGATTTATTTATTTATTTTGGGGCGGGGGGAGACTTGTAGCATTTCTCACTTGCATCTATGAAGATTCTCAGTCATCCAGGTGAGGTTGAGTCATGGCAACTGGACTTCTTTTCTTGAGAGATAAGTCTCCATATTTTGATTTACTTGTATAGCTATGTAATTTTTGAATCTTTTAATAAGGCTCTACGCATTGTGTCTTTGCTTCTGTGTTGTCATGTAGTCTTTGACTCTTCTATAAAATAACCAGGTCTATGACCGTACAATAAAATTTGATTTGATTTTATTTGAGAGAGTGAAACGCATCACATCTCACCCAGAATTACGAAACTGCGTGGACCAGTAGTGAAACATTTTGATCTCTCAAGAAAATAAGTCCAGTTGCCATGACTCAACTTCCAGATTTCTCACTTAATTTTCAACTGATACTCTTTCAAACCCAAAATAAATATTGAATATTTTCTTTGGAAATACAGTAATAATAATACAGAATTGTTTGATGTCTAGCACCTCCTAGTACAGTACTAAGCAATGAGAGAGAAATCTTTATTATGGTCAACAGAACAGATAGGTTTAATCCAAGTTAATATTTTGGACTGGGGCTACCAGAATTCCTGTCCCCATACACCTTCTAGCCACAATGGCTGGGCAAATCTAAATGTTCTAGTCCAAAATAGTAATTATTTGGAGCTCCGGTGTGAACTGCTGTGGTCAGAAGATGATATATTAAGAGTTAAATGAAAAAGTAAACTAAATTCCTAATGCTCATTTGGTCTATTGGAGCTAAAATCACACAGATATATTAAAACATGCTATGGTGTAGGAATAAAAATAGCATTCATATTCAAGGCGGAGAGCCTGAAAATGTTTTCATTGGGATGGCATTTTACACATTTCTCCTGTACATTTAATTTAGTGTTGATAAAGTCAGTTCTCATCTGTTTCATCCTGGTGTTGTGTCTTTTTTAAATTTGTTCTGAATTCTTTGCCATCCTGAACTTGAATATGATTCAGTTTATAAATGTTTAAAATAGAAATATTGGTTTAAAATTATAAATATTGATTTGAGATTTTAGTTTAGTTTAGTTTAGTTATATTTTATATACCGTCAGCTTGCACAAAGGCAACTCAAGGCGGTTGAGTTTCTTTCTTAGAAACTGCTCTTAGTGCAATCATAGAATGAATTATTGGAGAATTAACAAAATATTGATCACTTGATACAAAAGTAAACCTATTGTATTGTATCTGTGATACCCTTCTGCACATAGAATTCATACTCTTTTGAGTCCATAGTTCTACACATCTTCCAAGTATATACCAGTTTGTTAGTAATTTCTGGGGGAAAGAAGGGAGCAAAATTTCCCATTGTGAAATGGACTCCCATCCAGACAGCGCTGGATACATCATGCTAGAAGAAAATGCCCTGTTCTGCTGATATTTTTCATTCATAAAGTGTACAGTGAAAAGTGGTTTTCTCATTAGAATTGCTATCACCACACAATTGCCAAATAGCTGAGAAATGTGTGTTTTGTTCTGGACGTTGGTTTCAGAGCCATTTTAAAAATATGTACAATATTATTCCAGGTCCAGGATCTTGTGTTCAACCTCCATATGATCTTGTCTGATACGGTTAAAATGAAGGAGCACCAGGAAGATCCAGAGATGTTGATTGACTTGATGTACAGGTAGAGTTTTACTGGGCTTGTTGCTGCCTTTAAAAAAAAGTATGAGTAAGTAAACACACTTATATGAATCTTCTGATTGTTGTTATTGTTGTTGTGTGTGTTTTAACTAGAATCGCAAAGGGCTACCAGAACTCGCCAGATCTGCGATTAACCTGGTTGCAAAACATGGCTGGGAAACATTCTGAAAGGAGCAACCACGCTGAATCGGCACAGTGCTTGGTCCATTCTGCAGCTCTTGTCGCCGAGTACTTAAGCATGCTTGAGGATCGCAAGTATCTTCCTGTAGGGTGTGTTACCTTTCAGGTACATGCATTTTTAATTATCAGAGTGCACATTTGGAGGGCATAAGGTCCTTAGAAACACAATATCCTGAGAGAGGTATCCGTGGAGAACCTGCACTTGTGTCCATGCATTTGCTGATAAATGCGCTATATGTTATTACGGGATTGAGATCCATGGATGAAGAGCAACGAGGCAAGTCTGGGATCTCATTCAGAGAATGTCAGCTCACTCTTAACGATTGCAGAAGGTAGAGCTAGGCTCCCCTTTTTCCCAGCAGTGAAGCATGCGAGTGATTGGGCTGTTGTTTAAAAGATGTATTCCCCATTACATGTAATGGAGGGATTTTGCTGTATCAGTTCCAGACTGACATATTGGAACAGCTTTGGTTTGGGGCTCTGCCTAGCTTTGAACCCAGGAGTGTCTCATGCTTCCTACAGAGAGAAGTAATGGTGGTCATTTTCCACTCTCAGAGCTCCTCGGAGGTGAACAGAACTGCTGTGATGAACAAGAGAGCATGCCACTAGGAATAGCTGGAGCAAATGTGAAATGATACACACACAATACTCATATTTTGGGCTGAATAGGGTCATTAGGTGGACAGTAGTCTCAATAGGCTCATTAGGTGGGCAATGGCCCAAGGTGTGAGAAAGTCCCACGTTTACAACCATCCCAACACCCATAAAGACTATTGAGACTATTGTCCACCTAAAAACCCTACTCAGGCCATTGTCCATCTTATGAGCCTATTTCAGACCAGGGTGACATGAGGTCAAAGTGAACTATAAAATGGAGGACTTACAACTAGCTTTCCTCAGACTTGGATGAGTACCGAAACATTTCAGTCTCTCAAGAAAAGAAGTCCAGTTGCCATGACGCAACTTCCAGATATTCCTGCAGTGTGACCACTGCAATGTGAGGCTTAAGTAGTACTCTCTGGGTAGGTTACAATTAATCCCAATATACATTTTCCGGTCCTCAGAAAGATGGAAGGTTGAGTCAGCCTTGAGCCAACTACCTGGGACTGAACCCAGGTCATGAGCAGAATTTTGGCTGTAGTACAGCCAAAGAAGTATTCCCCATTACATGTAATTACTATGAGGCTTAAGTGGCATTGAGGCACAATTGAAGTGGGTGATATTTCAGAACAGCCTAGATATTGTTGTGCTGTAAGAAGGGACTCTTCTCTTTATATACAATTACTGATATTTTTTTTTGCATTTTCTCCTTATAGTATCTTGAATTCTGTTTAATGGCTTTCTATTTTCACCGAAAATTCCCAGAAAAGCACATTATTGTCTGTTTGGCATGCACATAGCAAAAGCTGTTTTCATTCAGGTGCTCCTGGATAGGATTAATGCCCATGATCCATTCCAGTCTGGGTTCAGGCTGCAGAGGCAGCATTGGTTATCCTGCAAGATGACCACATGGGGGAGGCTGACAGGGGCAAAGTGTCATTGATTCTGATCTCACTGACCTTTGATACCATCAACCACAGTATTCTCCTGGGGAGGCTCTCCAGGGTGGGGATCATCTCACCAATTTATATCTATATAAGACCAATGGGAGGGGTCATCCAGAGTTTGGAGCTTTGTGTCGTCAATACGCCAATGACACCCAGCTCGCTCTCTCCTTTCCATTGTGGATTCCCTTGAACACTGCCTGAGGGGCTGTGCTGGAGTGGATGGGGGCAAATTAACTGAGGTTGAACCCAGACAAGATGGAAGTCCTGCATGTGGGGACTGAGTCTGCAAGTTGAATTGTTCCCTGTCTTTTAGGGGAGTGACTCTCCCCACTAAGGCTGAGGTCTTTCCAGACCCAGCACTATTCATGGAGTCTCAGAGAGCATCTGTGGTCCGCTCTGTGCATATCTACCTTTGGCAGATCACCCAGCTGCATGTCTACCTGGACATTGGGGCCCTTACTACACTGGTCCATGCACTGGCAATCTCTAGATTAGGCAAATGCAGTGCTCTCTACATGGGGTTTTCCATGAAGCTAATGTGGAAGCTTAAACTACTTCAGAAACCAATGGCCAGATTACTAACTGGGCTGAGATGCCATCATGATATCCCCCACGTTGGCCACTCTGCACTGGTTACTGGTTCGCTTCCACGTTGACTTCAAGGTAATGATGACAACATCCAAAGCCCTGAATGGTATCAAACCTTGTTACCTGACAGAGTGCCTTCTACCACAGAGAACTACCTGGACCACCCATTGTTCCCAGACAGGGCAATTGAGGACCCTGACACCAAAGCAGGCCCAGAAAACAAAAAACAAGGACCAGGCCTTCTTGGCGGTGGTCCCTTGACTGTGGAAGTCTTTATCCCCGGACATTCACCTGGCCCCTACACTGGGTACTTTTAAATGCACACAAAAGACCTAGCTGTTTAAGGAGGTATTCCCCAAGTCTGGTTCATAACTCTAGTGTTTATATCTCTGTCCAGATTTATTTATACTGTCCCTGCCTGTTGTCAATTAATAGTTTTTAGACTGTTGTTTTTGTTTAGATTGTTTCTAATTAGTATAAGTTGCTATTATTTCTATCTGTTTGTTGGTTACTTGTTGTACACCGTCCAGAGTAGCCTGGTAGCTCGATGGGTGGTATAGAAATCAATCAATCAATGCATCAATCAAATAAAGATTTAAAGTCACCCCAGTTTCAGGTCGAACATTATCCAAGCATGAATTGTAAAGAAACATTTAGTTGTTTGATGGAAGGCTTAGGACACAGTCACTGTTCCTGATGGAAATGAACTTTTCCCCCTCCCCAGAATATCTCCTCAAACGTTCTAGAAGAATCTGCTGTTTCAGATGATGTTGTGTCACCAGATGAAGAAGGGATATGCTCTGGAAAGTATTTTACCGAAGCAGGTCTGGTGGGATTGCTGGAACAAGCTGCAGCCTCTTTTTCCATGGTAGAAAAGTTTAATGGATTTATACACCTGTTTTGATCGCATCTGTTTCATACTCAGGAGTCTGTGTGTGTGTGTGTGTGTGTGTGTGTGTGTGTGTGTGTGTGTGTGTGTGTGTGTGTGTGTGTGTGTGTGAGAGAGAGAGAGAGAGAGAGAGAGATTATGAAAGGCTTTATGAAAGCTTGTACAAAATAAAACTTTTTAGTCTTCTTGCTATATTGTGTGAATATAGAATGTCTTTTGAGAAACAGAAAATTATGTGAAGGCATATTGTTCCCTTTGTGTCTCTTTGTACGCCACCAGGCTGATTAAACCCCTGAAATAATGGTTTCCACCCCACCCACCCACCCACCCCAAAACCCTCTGCTTCCCAGAGTGAATAGTTCATACAGACAGTATAAATTTTTAAAGGCTCTGGTTCTGTGGGCTGGAATGAATGTGTGTACTGTTGGCACTCCAGCATAACTGCTGTGTGGTCTGCTTACTGGTGGTGTGCAAACGCTTCAGACCTGGGACTAACGTGAGATCTGAGCATTTGCTGTGGAGGCCACCATATTTCATCTGATCTTCCAGCTACAGTATGTGACAAAAAGTCCAGTGTCAGCACTTTCACCTAGTATTTGTGGTATTTATTTTACCCTGTGATCAAAAGCATCTCAAATGAATGTGGCAATTTCATTACTGGAGGATTTCAGTCACATCTTTCCTTGCTTGCATGCTTGTTGTTTGATGTTGTTTTTTGTATATTCTCTTAACAGATCTATCTCTTTTGTAGGCTGGCATGTACGAAGCTGTTAACGAGGTTTACAAAATTCTTATTCCAATCCATGAAGCTAACAGAGATGCCAAAAAACTAGCTACAATTCATGGTAAACTCCAGGAGGCATTCAGCAAGATAGTTCACCAGGTAATGATTTGGGTTCCTGCCCGAAAAATGGGCACAGAAGTAATTATAAAATGTATTAGGATAGATTTCCCCTTGCTCCTATGCAATGCTCCTGAACCCTATCTGTAAGTGTTTTTCATGTCAACAAAGCAGTCTAATATAGAGGTCTCTGTGGACAGTATCACAGCATGAGCAAAATTAATAAAAGAGACAAGCTGGATCACTTCTATTTTTCCACCTTATTCAAATGACTAGATTGCATTGTTTTTCCTTACAGGCTATGAATCTATTCTGTGCCAGTGTTTTCTAAACTGAAGACTGACTTTACAAAATACAGAAGTGTCTCGTTTTAATCTCAGATCTTTGTTTCCTCCCTTGTTGGGTAATGTTGACTAAACACCCTAAGTGTTCTTTTAACGGTTCCTCTGTTTCCCCAGTAGCTTCCAAACTTGAGACCAAGGTATTATTGGAGAACTCTAAGGAATTCTGGCTAGGGTAGCCAATGGGTAGTCACCTTAGAGGTGGATACTATAACAACAGATGGTCCTCAAGCAAGCAGAGATCTAAGCAGTAGGCTTAGATAAGATCAGGCTAGATTTTTTTAAAAGTAAAACAATTCAAAATAACTTATTCCTTGCTAGTTTTCAGATAGCAGAACATAGATGATAGATCAAGATGGTGTCTTGAACTCACAGCTTTAAATCTGTCTTAAGTCTCCATGGTATAAAGAGAGGCTGCCTGAGAGGCTCAGAGGGATGTGCGCAGACCATTTTCCCTACAGTGAAGTCTAGTAAGCAGCTTTGGTTCATATTTTGCTTGCCATCCTGTTTGGAGCTTCTGAAACATGATATAAATGAAATGTCCTCTCCTTCCATAGGGTCTCTTCAGCTCCAGGTCCAGCCACCTGCCCTGTCCAAAACAATGTGTCTCAGGATCTTACTCTCACATCAGCTCTTATCTAACTATTGTTCCATATGAATGCTACTGTTGAAAACTATCTCACTGTAAACATTGAGGGCCAGGGTGGGAAGTTTACATTGACAGTCATTTGTGGCTGGTTCCTGGCTTGCTGACCATATTCTTGGAATCAGGAACAAGGCTGTCTCCACATTGGCACTGCTGCATTAAGGGATATTATGCATTTCATTTCAATTAGATTTTAGTTTCTAAAATGGACCCAATCTTAGATATAAGAAATGTAAACTTATTTGTCATATTGAAAATATTGTTGGGTGGAGTACAGCGGGACCCCTGTATCCAAACAGATCCTGGAAAAATGGGGATTATAGCAAATACTGTTATAGCAAACACTATACAGTGTTTATTGTCCATTTCTGGCAACTTCGTCATTAGAAATATATATTTCTAGGAAATTTTCTTTTAATATTTTTAATATTTTTAGACCATGGATAAGTGAATCAGTGGATAATGGCTCTATGGGTACAGGTGTCCTACAGTATATGGTAAATGAACCATGTTAAATCAGATATGGATACAAATAGTGCAGACATAGAATGAATGTTGCACTTCATTCATTCATTCATTCATTGAGAGCTGAATTTCTTTGAACAATTTAGTCTTCAACGGAACATTTAAATTCATCCAGCAGGACTAACTTGGGTTTGACTGGTGGAATTGCAGACTGCAATGATGAATATGTGCTGCATTAATGGCAGCTGCTCATATAACTCATATTTGTATTTGATTTCAATGCTACACTGCGGTGTGGAGTTTCTCCATTCTGTGATAAGTGGGTGGGGTAGTTGAATGAAACACAAGGGCTATTTTAAATGTGCAGCAGTTTAAAAAATCCATTACATTTGTTGAAGTAAAGAGCAGCAAGTTGTCAATAGTCATGTTTTGGTGTTCGAGTTCTAATTTTGTTTCTGTGACATCCTTTTTTGTTTTTGTTTTGCTTTTTGTTACACAGAGTACTGGCTGGGAGGTAGGTGATGTTCTAGTTAGTAACGAACACTAATAGATTGGCTTGATGACTCCTGCCAATGCTTTGCCCACATGTGCTAGTTGTGGGTATTTTTGTTGCTGATTGCTATTGACATGAGTTAATTAACCAACAAAATATAAGGAAAAGTATTGTGGTCATTTTGGACAATTTAGGTAGTGCATGAATGCCTCTTTATTATGACACTAATGAGGTTCTTTGGTGAATGAGCCACTTTTTACTCATCACTAGTTTGTTATTTTTATATTCCATTTCTCATCAAATTGACACAAAAATATCATCTCGTGTTCCTACCATGTTTTCACCCCCAACACAGGGGTCGATTTAAGTTCTAACATTAAAAATAGATGAATGCCAAAACAATTTATTGTTACAAAGATGTTCACTCAAATGATAACATAACTGTAATGCTTATAAAATATACCGCAAGACAAGTGCTCTTTTGTTAAGTGAAGTTTTGAGGAAGAATAGAATCAATGGGCCAGTTTCAAAACCCTGGGAATTGGGTCACAGATTTCAGTGACCATTCAATAGACTCCATTGTTTTGATTCTGTGATGTATGTATGTAATTTGAGTTCTTTTAGCAGTTTTCAGATAACCTACAGCATTTCAGTGCAGCATACATCAGAACCCAAGCCGCAGTGTGCATCCCCAGTCCATAATAGGAGCAGCTTGCTAAAGAATCAACACTTAGATGCAACCCACCTTTGAGCTTCATAAAAATCCCCCATACTATTCCCTTTTTATTAAACGGTTGGCCACTTTCAGACCATCAAGGTTTTGACTCAATAAACCAGGATATATATGGCCTTCAGGTATTTGCTTATGCCTAATTCACACCTTCCTTTCTTGTGAGCAACAAAGCAAAGCATGACATCTTTGATGTGTCCATGACGAAACCATGGCCAGAGATGTCCAACAAACAAAGAAACCCAGAATATGAAGCTGTAGTTAATAATTGGTTTCCATAACACTGTCTTTTTGGAAGTCATCAACCATAATTGAGATGGATGCTACCAGAAAGTTAGGAAATCCCTCACTTGTTCATTTGCTCAATGAAACAATAAACCAGTTTCTCACATTTGTGGATATCTAGGGTTGTTAAGCTTAGTTTCCTATACATGTGTGCTGTTATGACATAAAATATATGTTTGAAGAAAAAGCAATCCATCGGGTTTTACTGGTCCATTTCACATAGTTCCTTTTGTTTAAACCCTACATTGCACCTGAATCTGGGATGATTTTAAATCTTATTGCTGGAATGCTGGAATAGAAGTATCTTGATCTTATCCAAATTTAAGAGTTCAAATAAGCAGCTACTGTTTGGGGGTTTTCTATGATAGACTCTTAATGCTTTTAGCAACTTTTATATGGGACTGAAATTCACCAGATGTTGATTTTCCCCTTAAAGACCTTCTTATTTCCCCCCAGCCCTTTTCAGGGCTCCGAGATTGGGATGGAATAAGACTGTTGCGGAATAAGGAAAGGATGTTCATTAAAGGACCACATCCTTTAATGCGGGGGTGGAAAAATGATGGGCCTCAGACTACATGCAACTGTGTTTTGTGCCATTAATCTGATTAGATTCCCCTGACCCTGACAAAAAGCAGTGTTTTTCTCTGTCAACAAATGTGGAATTTCCACTCCTGGAGAAGCAGTGCAGATTCTAAATAGGTTGCAAGAGGACCCTGGAGTATTAAACATTCCTCAAATGTTCAGTTTTCAAAAGCAGTCAGGGACCTCTGGCTGCTTCTGATTTTGTGTTCTCCACCCTGTAATTTTAGTAGCCCCTGCCGCTCCTGGAGAATCTCATGGGCAACACATAGGCCGTGTGGCTGCTAAAGTTGCCCATCTTGGCTTTAAAGTAGCCTGCAAATTTTAGAGCATGGTATATATTCTAGCAGTCTTTCAGCTTCTGTTACACTGCAAAGAGCATTCGATTTTGGCATGTGCTGGCACATGCTCCCTCATTGTTCTCTTGCTTTCTTTCTGCTTCCTCAGACAGTAGGGTATTGAGGCCTTCAAAATGTCAGGCTCCAAGAAACCATCCCTGTAAAAGTGGCTCAGAAGTAATGGTCTGAAGAGGTTCTTGAACTTGAGAGTGGTTTTATCCCAAGATAGCCCACAAATGGGCATAGCTTAAGATAGGTCAGAATGCCTTGATAGAAAATTATGGCTCATAACAGGTCAGCTCCCTCCAGCCCTGCTTTAATTCGCATGGTTTGAGAGTGGGTTTCCTAGGAACTACAAGGTCCATGTACTCCTGTCTCTGTTTTGTTCAGTTCCCTCGCTGCCTGGGCTGCCTGTGGGCTGGCTCTGAAAAATGGGCCTTGGAGTGCTTTACTAGCATCTGAGCTTGTCTTAAAGGCCTGAAAACACTTGAATGTGCAGCACTGTGTCAGCTGTTCAGAAACTATAACTATATTTCCTGATGGAAACATTGTCACAGTCCATAGCACCAAAGACAAACCATTACACAAAGACAATTGATGATTAGCTACCAGTTAATGAGATGACAACCTGTGAGCATCTTCTCCGATCAATGTGTGTGATGCTAAATCGACCCCTGAAGTGTATCACATCTTCAGTTACAATTTTAACCACCATTCAGTCATGTTTTATTGCATGGTAAAACACACCCATGGTTTATGTTCTCCACTGCTTTGCACTTGACGTTTCCCCTTGCTGGACATCTTCCTGTATGTGGCCTTTAATACCCACTGCATGCCTTTTATCCAGTTCCTAATTTTTGTAAAGTACTTTTTGTTTGTTTATTTGTTTCCTTGCTGCCAAATGCTGCTTATTTGTTTTGGACTTTCCCTAATTGAAGTACTTTCTGTTTTCTCCTCTGTTGCCCTGGTTGCTGATCCTCCTCCCCACTTTCACTATTGTCTGTTGTGGTAAGTTCCTACTAAGTTGTTGGTGATTTTTTAACACCATGGCATCTCCCAATAATTTCATTTTGCCAAAGACTCATGCCAGTTCAGGGTTTTATCAGGTACCATAGCAATTCATGGCAATTAGACCTATAAGAAAAAAAACACCTTGTGAAATAACTCCATAGTTTGGTCTATTAACTATGAGAGGTTTTCGTCTTCATGGCAAATGGAATAGCCTTCAGTTCAAATTATGTATTTGAATTTTGGATAATCCAGCAAATGAATGATTAAAATGAAAACCTCATTGTGTTAGACTCTGTTTAATTATTTTCTTAAGTGATATTTGGAACTTAGGGACACTTCATTTCCCTTTTGATAGAAAGAAGGGCAAATTTGGCAGCCATTTTTGTTGCTCTTGGCTAAATAAATCCAGCTGGCAAAGCCTTTGGTTCATGAGCAGGAAGGAGGAGCCACTTAAAATCTTAAACCCAGCAAATATTTACCATGCATAACAACATATTATGTACCCTTCATAAGTCATGATGGCTGTTATACCCACTCTGCCAGTTCTGTAATGACTCTTCAGCGTTCACCTTCATTCTCTTTGCCTCCCAAGGAACTATTATTTTTCTCAAAATAATAGATGTATGTAAATGCTTTATAATAACTTTCTGTCTCATAACTGCATTTTAGCACCTCTCAGAAACAAAGACCATGGAGTATTGATTTGTTTTATTTGCTTGAAAACAAGGGTTTAATTTCTGTCAAAACCTTTGGTCAAAATTGTAGAGCTTTCATGTACTTTTCATGTACTTTCATGTACACTTGAAACAATAACATGATACCATATGATGTTATTGAAGTCTCCATATTTTTATTTTTATTTTGCTTGTTAGAGGAACTTTGTGCTTTGATTCATATGTTGCACACACTTTCCAGCATGCTCTGGGTCAGCGTTCACTAAAAATCTTCCTAGCATTGATCCATCAAGACATTCCCACTTAACCATCTCCCAGGAAATGGAAGCTTTGTGGAGGAAAAGTTTATTTTAAACACCATCCCCTAATTTGTCTCAGGTGACCATTGTTACTTATAGTATTGTATATGAACTCTTGTCATTTAGTACTTCTAACCCATTATATACCAACAAACATTTCTGTAATGGTTTCATGGCGGCTCTAAGATTATTGATCTTATTTAGGGTAATTTGCAGATAAGGACCAAAATCCTGTTGCATAGCTTAGTACGTTTCACTAGAGTAGGTCCATTGAATCAATGGAATTTTAGTGAGTCAACTCTTCCATAAGTATCATTTATTCAAATGGGCCTATTCTAAACCAATATTTAGTAAGTTGCAGTTAGAGTCGGCATTTGAATCAATGGAAGTTGCTGAGGAGTTGACTTACTAAATCCCCATTAAATCAGTAGGCTTACTCTAGTACAATTTATTATGCTGAGCAACAAGATTTTAGCCTCTGTTGCACAAGACAAGTTATAGAAGGTCTGTAGTGTGTGCTCCACAAGTAGGGTAAATACAAACTTTGGGCAATTTTGTGATTTTATGTAAAGCATATTAGAACAATGATTCCCAAACTTGGGACCCTCAGGTGGTCTTTGAATACATCTCCCAGAAACCCTGACCATTGGTTGTTGCCTGGTAAGGCTGCTGGGAATTGTAGTCTGGGAACTATTGGAACTGCAAGTTTGAGAATCACTTATTTATTATTACATTTTTAAATTGCCCCATAGGAACAAGCACTCTCTGGGTAGTATACAACAGGCAGGATAATAAAAATAATAACAAGAGAAAAAATAAGCATACTCCTCTGTCTGTTCAGTTTGTATGCAGAACATAATATCTACAGATAGCATTTCTTCCAAAGACATACTGTTTTTATTGCTGTTGGAATTCTGCATGGAAAGAAGTGATAACTGAGACATGGTTAGATATAAAATATGGAGACATTTTAAGAAATCAAATCTTCTTCATAATAGGAAGCAGGAAGAAGCATGTGTTATAAATGCAGGAACTGAATGTCCTCTGTTCACTATATTATATACAGGCATGCCTCTGTTTAAGAATTTAATGCATTCTCTGGGACGTTTCATATTGTGAAAAATGTGTCAACCGGAAACGGGAGCACGGTACATCCTGGGTATTTTTTGCAATTCATTACGAAAAAAATGTAAACCGAAGTATTGCATAAAAAAATTCATAAACTGAGGCGTTATTTTCAATGGGTTTCCTTTCGTGGACTGAAAATTACGGTAACGGAGGCGTTCATAAACTGAGGTACACCTGTGATGGGAATATTGAAAGCTGAAAATTGATAAGACAAATTTTGTGCTACTTTAAAAACTTTGAATATATATTGCCGTCTCTATGTTGATGCAGGGTAGGAGTGGGCAATATTGGCCTTCCAAATGTTTTTAGACACCTGCTTGCATCAGTGCTTTGGCTAGGGTTTATTGGAATTGTAGAAGAAAACCCTCCGAACAGACTATTTATTTATTACATTTTATATCTTACCCATCTTGTGGCGAGCCACTACATAAAATATTAACATGTTAGAATGTTAGCAGGAGATGTTAGCTGGCTTGCCATTGAGTAGAAGAATGAGGCAATCACCTCAGGCATCAGGCAGATTTGCTGCCTCCTGCTAGCAGATCCCATATGGCTCTGGAGAGCTACAGTTGCATTGTATCTTCCTCAAAAGGCAACCATTTCCTAAACAGGGGAAAAGATTACTGTACCTGTAGGTTCAGGTGCCCCCTTAAAAGGAAGATACTGAGGCATCAGTGGACTAAAAGAACAGAGGAAGTGGTAAGGGTCCACCCACACCAGGACGTAGGTGTGTTATCAAGTCAGTTTGAACATATGGTGAGCCCAGTAGGATTTCCATAGTATGTGAAATATTTAAGGAGCATTTTATAAGTACCCCCACCCTCAGCGAATTTCCATGGCGCAATGAGGATTTGAGTCCAGGTCTCCTTGAGTCTCCAGCCTGATGCCCTATCTACTCTATATCTCAGCATCCCAAATCTGAAAGGGAAGAGGAGCTGGCAGGCTGAGGCAGCAGTATATGGCTTCACCTGCTTGCCAGGGAAGCAGTGCAGTGCAGCCAAATGCTGTCAGCAGTGTCACCGTGAGCTTCTCTCCTTTCTCATGTTTTGGGATCCCAGTCTCATTTTTCCTTGGCAGTATCAGGTGACTCTACTTCCTCTGTTTCAGGCAACAATTCAAGCATCTCTGATATAGTAACTCCACATTGTGGTTCTTCTATGATTGGGCAGGGCAAGGGACAGACCGCACACCTGCACCCATAGTCCTCCTTTTCAGCCAAGATGAACAAATTGGAGGAGGGGGGTTGGAATTCTGTTCCTCCTTCCGTAGCTGTTTGGGAAATCAAGGGGTGATCATTACTGTTTTCTTCTTCCTCTAGCATGGTGCCATCACTGCCATGACACAATATTGGGGAGCAGCCAAAACTTTGCTTCCTACCTTATGCCATTCATGCTGTCAGTCTCTTGTTGAGCTAGCACTGACACCCAGGTCCTTTTAGTGACTTGTTTCTAACATCAAGAAAATAATCCACTGTAACTCGCTTGAGGGGACCGCTAGTTTGTGTAATGTTACTCCACGTAGACCACTGTTGCCACTTAGTTGTATCAATGATAGGCTGGTGAAAATGAAAGCCAGCAATACCTGCAGTTATCTGCAGTATTTTGCCATCTGTTTGAGACCCTGACTGCCAGCAGTCTTCATGATCACAAGGAACTGGCACATAGAATTTTCATCCTCAGTTGGGCTATTTTATGGACCTGTTCCAATTATTTATCTGTTACAACAGCAGAAACTTTGCTTGCATCCTAGGAACCCATCTGTAATTGGAGCTTTCAGACTATACAAACCTTTTAATTAGCACTATTGATCACGAAGGGGTAAGTAGCTTTATGGGAAGATCAAAAGACTTCTTTTCATTAGCCCTGGCCACCCTTAGAGAATGGTGGAGAAGAATGAGATAGTATCACTGCCATGTTGAATATATAAAAAGAAATGTCCAATTTAAAAATGTATGTCATAGATTTATAACCTCAACAATTAAAAATAAGAAACATTGTTCATCCTTAGGACATATAAACATGGGATTTCTCATAGAGGACAAATACCAAACATGTTTTGATTGAGAAACTGTTCATTTTGAATCGCCTACCAATACAATCATACTTTCTCAAAAAATATAGAAAAGTACCCAGCTTCTCAGCCAAACGACCCAATGTAGAGAAATAGCAGTGTAAAACAATGACAGATTTCTTATGTACTGACATTTTTGCTTCTCTTTGCTTAACGCTAATATACCTATCTTGATTTAACTGTTGCCAGACCTTCATTAGGGAGAGGGTTTAAGGCAAGGTGAATGAGAATAAGTTGGTGTTGGCTGATAGAGTCAAGGACCTTGATGGACCAGTAACTCCTATTCTTACTGAAAGTTAGAGCTCATTGAAACTATGGATAATTAATAGGTTGCTGAAACAATGAACCTTTTTTGTTGGTAAATAATCCAGCAACCATAATACATGCCTTTGCACTCTTGCACATTAACTATGGGCGTGTTCTTCGCTGCATATCTATATTACTACCAATGGCATTTGTCTGATTCTGGTCATGGTCAGTTTGAATTCTTGGCTCTGCACTGACTTAACACTAAGACACAATTTGAGGTGAGCTAAGTGGCTTACTATGTGTATATTTTCGAGGCTTCTTTTTTCTTGTGATCATCCTTAATATTGCTGCAGGTAGCAGCATTCTTCTGATCAGCAGCATTGATACCTTAGCTTAGATGCAGCCATGCCCATCTCATTCTCAGTTTTTGCCTTCTCAAGACAGGTTCATTCCACTTGTGGAGGGAACTAAGATCCAGCAGAGGCTTTCCACTGCAAGTCAACCACCTCCCTGGTTCCTTCTATAGCCTCATCATCACATCCGCTTTGTTTTAGGGAGTTGGGGGAGGAGATTTGATAGACCCACATGGGAAGGTAGCACAAGGGCAGTGGTGGCAACCCTTCAGCATGTTTTGGACCACAACTCCCAATCGTTTGTCTTTGGCAATCTAGGCTTGGAATTCTGGGAGTTGTGGTCCAAAACATTTAGCGCGCAAAAAGGTTTGCCACCACTGCACTAGGGCTTTTGGGGAAAGGGGGAACTGGATAAAATTGCCTCCCCCCCCCCCATTCTTTGAATATCAGTAGAACATTACTGAGCACATATCTGGCTCCAATAAATTGTGTTTGAATTGCAAGGTTGTGTATATGGTGATCCACAACATGGATATTTTCTTTCAATCCAAGCCTGGGGGTTCTTCATAATCAATGCCCTTTCTCTTTAGGCTAAAACTGGAAACTAGTTGGGAGCTTGGTTTAACCCTTTTAAACCTCTTGTATTTTTCTGTTTTCTGTTAAACATCTTTTGTTACTGGCCCAGAAGCAGCAGGATAGGGTGGGATGCAAAGTTCAACAGATAAAATTAAATAAAAAGGAAAAAAAGTGATGCACTGATTGATGGAACGTAGACTGTGCCATGAGAGTAAAGGTGAACATTTGGAGTCATTTCCTCAAGTATTTTTGCATGCAGTGTGATTTTTTTTTTTTTTTTTTCTTGATTTGGGGAAGAATGTTGTTTTTAGGTTTGGTGGCTTTCATTTTAAAGTACTCGCTACTCTCTGTCTTTCAGTTATATTTGGCCTTCCATGAAAAAATGCGCTTTCCAGGAGTTTTTGGCATAAATGTTGGGTGTGTTCAATGTGTGCAATTTTCTTCTGGTCCAAATGAAAACGCTCAACTGCAGCCCAGAGAAGGAGCAGCTCTGTATCTCCCAATAGACGGTTTAGAACGACTCACCTCAAAAACCTGATGTTTAGAATGTCTTATCTGTTTTGCATCTCTATGAAGTCAGATCCCATAGTAAAAGGAGACGCTTGGTGGAGAGTTCACATATCACTTCCAAATCCACCTGAAAGGATCTGCGTGTGACATCCATGCAAAGGCATGGAGGCTGATGTGATACCAAGTCTCCTTTGCAGTATAGGCTCTGAAAAATTGTACAGCTGGGAAGAGCTTGCTGTGACATTTTATTTTATTGTTGCGAGCTCAAGATGACTTGAGAGGCAGCAGCTATAGGGAACTTTTGTGATAAGGAAGCTTCAGACCCATCCCACTTCTTTTTTGGCCTCAACTAATGGCTGATAGAGTCAGGGACCATGGAATTTCCATGGCACTTGCCCTGTTAATTTGGCTGCACACAGAGATTAAACCATGAGAGAGGTCATGGGGTAATAAAGTATTCTACAAAACTTTAATTTGTACAGAACAGCTTTCTCTCAACCTTCTGCAGCCTTTTGAGTTGAGATGTCAACCGTTTTTTTTAAAAACAGAAGTTGTAAAGAATAGTGAATAGCACTTGTTCCACTCTTGAATTACCTCAGTTTTCTTCTCTGTGGCTGACGTAGTTCACGATACAAAGCTGCAGATCAGTCGCTGGCAAGTAGACAGCTAGCCTGAAAAACTTGCCTTACCAATTGGGAGAAGACCAAATTTGCAATACTGGGAATGTCAGAAATCTGCACTAGGTTAGCCAGTATTAAATGTGGGCTAGTCCTCAATGTCGGAAAGAAAATAGCTCCTTTGTTGCAAGCTTTCCCCCCTCAGCTGTTGTCGGCATTGCTTTTTAAATATAGGCAAGTAAAAGGTGTCCTTCCTATGCAGAGCTGAGCCACTCAGTTTTCTTCCACTGCATGATTGAAGGTAACTGTTGCATAAATCTCCTAAGTGTATAGTTTTAATTTCAGCTTTTGCATTTTAGTGGTGTAATTTGTTTTTAATTAACTTTAGTCTTTCTGGTTGGTTTATTTATTCTTGCATGGCATTGTGTTTTAAAGTGAGTTTTTTTTGTTTGGGTTTTTTAAAGCACAACTTAATGGGGGAAACTGTATTGAAATGTTATTTGTCTTTATGCACCTAGGATGGTAAGCGGATGTTTGGTACATACTTCCGTGTTGGGTTTTATGGGACGAAATTTGGAGACTTGGATGAACAAGAGTTTGTTTACAAGGAACCTGCAATAACAAAACTGGCTGAGATTTCACATCGATTAGAGGTGAGCAATACCATCAAAGTTGAAATATTCACCTACGGCAAGGATAGGTGAAGTGCAACCCCCTCAGGAGCATTTTTTTTTTTTTTGCAACACCGCCAGGATATCCTAGAAGCTTCTCAGGAAAGACAGGACAAAAAGATTTAAAAGGGTCTTTTTAATGCTTGTCTTTTCTTAAAGGCCTCCAGAAGTGGCCTCAGTGCATTCAACTGCTTTTTATTTTAAATGTTTGCCAAAATCCTTTTCACCTTCCAGTACCAACAACAACAAAAATCACTCTCCGTAGCCTCAGTATTCAATCCTTCCTGTTTTTTTAATATAGGGATAATAAGACTGGAATACTTTGAGTGTGTAGTCATAAAATTCCCACCTTGAGACAGGCATAACTACAGGACAAGTAAAAAAAAAAGCAGTCTATTCCAGGCCAACGTCCTCCTTCAACCTCATCACCTGCATTTGTTGGAAGGAAAAAGATGCAAATCTTTAGTGTGGTATTTACACAAAACCTCAGGATAACAATGTACTTGAACATTGCAAAAAACTGCTGTAACTAAAGGTAGCTATGCAAAGTCTTATCAATGTTCACAAAGACAACCACACATTCTTTCAGGATATTCCATTGCATTCCTTCCACTCCCTACTTCCCTAGCAATTTTGCACTGACACTCTCCTCCCACATGCACCACCAGGCACTCAGCTACTGTGGCTGCTGAACATAGTTAGTCACTGTCAGCCTTTAGTGATGGAGTTTCCTCCTACTTTTTAGAGTCTCCTTGTACGCATATACGTATATGAGTGCAGTTTACTAGAAGCTTCAATTCCCCACCACCCAGCCCATTGATATGTCTTGTGCATAGATGGCTATATATAAAGATAGGCCTTTGCAACAACTTAAGATTGTTATTGGTGGATAAGATACAAAACTCTTATAAGTTTTATTTTGCTGCATACTATGTACTTCTTCCTATATAAGGTGATAAGAATGCGAGACTGAGAATACACTTAAGTAGAACACATGTAGGCTTCTGGACTTGTTTCTCTGAATCTTTTTGTCCCTTTGCTTTAGTTCCAGAGAATTAGTTCTCTGCTGTCCTTTCCCCCAGCCTTTTCTGGTGTAAGACGCAACTGAATTTTTATATGATCTTTTCTACACGTTTGTGCAAAGTTGCATTTCAAATGTTGGTGTCAGATTCTACTTTACCATGTAATGGTTTATCATTTTCAGGGATTTTATGGAGAAAGGTTTGGTGAAGATGTTGTTGAAGTCATTAAAGATTCTAACCCAGTCGACAAATGTAAATTAGATGCTAACAAGGTAAGGATGATAAAACAGGCACCAAACCGAAGCTGTATCTTTATCCTTTTTTGAATGATGATTCCAGGCTGCATGTCTACTGTGGGAAGGTTTGCTTGAGCTCACATGACATTCTCTTCAGGAATAAGAGAGTAGATGTGACAGTGCTATGCCACAGCATTTGCTGCCATACCTAGGTGGGTGCTCCTTATTGCAATTCGCAACAATTCTAATTCTGCAACAGGAGAAGTACTGGAAATGAGAATGAAAACAGAAATAACTAATAGTTGTGAGTTTTTCAGGCTGTTTGACCATGTTCTGGAAGTTTTTCTTCCTGATGTTTCGCCAGACTCTGTGTCCGGCATCTTCAGATGGGCAAGGAGCTCAGGGAACTAGTAATTCTCTCTGTGCTCTGGGTTGTCAGAGGGCATGCCCCTTCAGTGAACAAAATTCCAGTCTGTGGTAAATCTGAACTCTGCTTATTCCAGTGCAGGACCCCTTGCAAAACAGCTAATTTGGCATCCAGTAAGCCATAAAAAGCAGATGTGGCCTTGTTTCCTAATTAGTGGTTTTTAGCAGGATTACTGAATTTTACAGTCTATTTTTGTTGGGTATTTAACAGAATTTAGCATGCTTTTTTAAATTTGTTCATTTCTCCACCTCAGGCTTATATACAGATAACCTACGTAGAACCCTATTTTGATACATATGAAATGAAGGACAGGATTACCTATTTTGACAAAAACTACAACCTCCGACGATTCATGTACTGTACTCCCTTCACACTGGATGGCAGAGCTCATGGGGAGCTACATGAACAGTTCAAGAGGAAGACAATCTTAACAACATCACATGCTTTCCCTTATATTAAAACCAGGATAAATGTTATTCACAAAGAGGAGGTGAGCTTCATGTATCTGTTCTACTGTAAATACAAGGGAGGTTGTTGTTGGAGATAGAGAAAAATAATGGAGGTGACGGTGATGATACAGTGGTACCTCTAGTTACGAAATTAATCCGTTCCCAATGCATTTTCTTAAGTCAAAATTTTTATAAGTCAAAACAGAATTACCCATAGAAACGCATGGGAAATGGATTAATCTGTTCCAAGTGGAAAATCACAATGGAAAAAAACCACATTAACAGGCATACAGATGACATCTCAGCTCCCTACCTTTCATCCCTTTGAGAAATCCTCCCAAAAGTTCCAAAAAGTCCCCAGAACGGTGCCAAATATATCCAAAATGGGCGGATTGAAAAGGTTATTTAAAAAAAAAGAAGCACCAGTTCTTAGCTTTCCTGTTCAAAATGGCTCCTTCTTCTTCCTAATTGCAGCACTGGAGTCGGATGGCCACAAGATGGCAGTATTGCTATTGCAAACAAGTAGGAGCCACTGTGAAAAGGAACCTTTCTTTTCCTTTTCCCTTTTGTAACTCGAAAAAAGCAGGCTTTTTTGTAAGTCAAATATTTCCTATACCCACGGATTTCTGTTTGTAAGCTGTTCGTAAGTCGAGGTACCACTGTAATGTTAATTGATACTATGTTGTTTGTTTTGTTTGTTAATATAGATGTAAAGGTCATACCTTGATATTTTTATATTATTTAATTGCTGCCTTTCTCCTAAAATAGAGATTGGAGGCAACACACAAAGACACAGCTGAACACACAAAAAATAGGCATTAACGCACAATTATATTGATCATATTAAAACAAGAATTGAATTAAAAGCAATTCAAAAGCACATAAATTAAAAAAATCTGACCCATAAAAAATTCCTTGCTCAGTAGCTCATCAGGTGCCAAAAACCTGCTTCAAGCGCTTCAAGGGGGGAACTGGAGATCTTAGTCTGCTTGGCCCAATTATCCCTCACAGAGCAAGTTAAATATAAAGTCAAGAGACAGAGTTATATTGTAATAACTTCAGAAAAGGTTTTATTCATTACAGACTTTGTTACTTCAGCAGCAAATAGTCAAAACCATAATGTTAGAGCGAAAAAGTAATCATTTAGCTTACATATCCCATGTTAGTCTAATTTATCCTGAAGAATGTTCCTAAACTAAATAAACCATCCCTATTAGAGCTGGATGGCATGAATGCAAGGGTGACTCTCTCCATCTTAGAAGATATCAGAAGAAGAATAAAACAGTCACTTCTTAACTGTTAAACCGACTCACAAGCTAAAGGGAGGAGGGGCAGAAAAGAGCAATGTACAGAAAGACCAATAGCAAGACAAAATAGGATGATTGATAGATAACCGCCACTGCATTCTGGGATACTATTGATCTGCAAGATCTAACACTTAAAACCCTAGCAGGCTTCCGGGGGAATATAAATCCTTTCAGATAGTATGGCCTAATCACAAGGTCAGAACTGTGCTATGGGGAGCTTACAATCTAAAACCTGAGGAGAAGGCAAGAAGGGGGAAATGCATCTACCGTGCTCACTTCTCTCATACTTGAGTTGTCCACATTCCCGGTCCCTAAATTTTACTGGTAGCAATTAAGGGTATTCCAGTCACTCAGTGGAAAGAACAGCTCCCTCCGGCTGAACTGTATTTACAATGCAGTCAGATAGATTTGCAGTCAACATTTTGTATTTTTCCACACCTTTTTTTTTTAGTTCCATTAGTTTCTTGCAGAAGCCTAATACGTAGACTTGTCAAGAAATTTAAGCAAGTCCTAGAATGAGCTCAGTGGGGAACTGAAACAGCAGTAGTCACCTGCCCACCTCATTCTACCCTTGAAATTGTCTGCAGTATTGTTTTAGTCATCGCCATCTGCATCGGGACTTCTTTTTCTTTCTTTAAAAGACTAGCAATGCAGTCCTGCACATGTGTACTCAGAGGTAAGTCTCTCTGGGTTCAGTGGGGCTAGGCAAAGGGAGTGTAGCCAAAAGTTAATATGCTTGCTACGGTGATGAAAATCCACCATGATTAGTGAGCCTTTGCCTCTTCAGATAATTTTGACACCAATTGAAGTCGCCATTGAGGATATGCAGAAAAAAACCCAAGAATTGGCTTTTGCAACCCATCAAGATCCAGCAGATCCCAAGATGCTCCAGATGGTGCTTCAGGGCTCAGTTGGCACGACAGTGAATCAGGTGAGAATATAGAGCTCAAAAATTCTGCCCATTCCTTGGTTGCAGAGACATAGGAGTTCAGATATTGGCCAGAGGGGTTGTTGCACAGTGGACCCTCATATAACGTACAGCTTGTATAACGGAAAATCCGTACAATGGAAAAAAATTTCCATCACCACTTCCACCTCCACCTCCCTCTCCAACATGGGCACAGACAGTCTCTGGGGCTCTTTACCGATGATGCAATCTGGCAATGGAGGAGGAGGAGGCCCAGGCCAGCCCGCTGAGCCCGGCTGGGCACCCATGGCAGCCATGGCTTTGGCGGGGGAGGAGGAGGAGGGCTAGGTCATCCCACTCGGCTTGGCTAGGCACCCACAACAAAGCTTCCCCAGGGATGCCTGCTTGTCTCTTTTCCTTCCCCCTTTCCTTCTCTCTTTCTCTTCCCCCTCCCCACAACTGCACCTCATCCCCTCCCACACCACCCGTGTGCCCAGTTCCCGCGCCCGGTGATCCCAAGCCGTACAGCGCAAGAAAACTGAGGCCACCTGATGGTGCTGTGGATCAGCGCTGCCGGAGCTGGAGCCAGCGGAAGAGGTGGTGGAACGCACCCCGGGCGGGCGGCGCAATCGCCCATTCGCAGAGCCTGTGCTTCTGGATGCTGCTGCTGTTGCTCAGTCCAGCAGGCGGGTTTGCTTTCCTCCTGAGCAGTAGCAGCAGAAGCGCCTCTGCCGTCCCTTCCTCCTTTGTCTCTCTCCCAGCCCCTCATCCCTGAGTTGGAGCCTCTGCTCTGCAGGCTTCAACTCACGCGTTCCTCTCCCTTGCTGGCCTCCGGAGCCCCGGAGCCACGCTCAGGCCAGGCGCAGTGTGTGTGCGTGCGTGCGTGCGTGTGTGCAGGGAAGGAGGAGACCATAGAGGATGGTTCCTAGACTCGGCCTGGGAAGAATTAACCCTTATGCTGCTGCACTCTGCCCAAAATCAGCGTGGGTGGGTGGGTGCCTGTTTGCATTTTTGCATTTCTGTTCCCCAAAATTATACAGTATATGTACTCTACTGTAGTTTGTGTCATTTTTCTCTGCATTGGAACAGATTACTCCATTTTCAATGCATTCCTATGGGAAATTGCAATCTGTATAAAGGAACATTTGTTTAACATAATTTCGTTTGGAACGAATTATTTCCTTTATACAAGGTACCACTGTATTTTACTAAATTTTCAACAATGGCTTCTGTCTGAAATAGACATTACTAAAACAATTGTGTATCAACATGTTCATGCATGCAAAAGGATTCAGCACAGGCCATAATGATAGCTGCTAACATGGTTGGGATTTACAAGGGGATTGAATATATATATATTTTTACTATGGCCATGGAAGACCAGGATGGTTGCATGGCACGTGTGGTACCAATAGCATTTTGTCTCTGTGTATCAGTCGCTAGCAAATGTGAGAGTGTGTGCAGTGTTACGCACATCCTTACTGATGGGCTTCCCATAAACTACCAGTTGGCCACCATGGGAACAAATTGTTGGAATAAATGGGTCTTTGGACTGATCTAGCAAAACACCCCTTAGGCTTTTAAGAGTAAAAGTACATATAAATGTAAAACTAATAAATAATAACTAGTGTTAAAAATGGAGTATGCATTTGAACACCCATTCCTCTCTCTGCATCGCAGATCAGCAATGTTAGCAACTGCAGTTCAAACTCTTCTTCTGCTCAATAGTCATGCACTTTCTGGTGTTATTTATTTTAAGGCCTTTAAATAAGTACTATCCAACCTTAAGAAATATTGTGCTTAACAGAAGCCTCTGTGTGATTCTAATGACACCTATGGGGGAAAAAAACTCAATATTTTTCTTTCTTATTAAGGGACCACTGGAGGTTGCACAGGTTTTCTTGTCTGAGATACCCAATGATCCCAAACTGTTTCGCCACCATAACAAGCTGCGGCTTTGTTTCAAGGACTTTACAAAAAGGTATAGTGTTGGCTTCTCTCTTTGATTTGCATTTCTTCTACAAGGTTCCTAGTTGATGTGCTGTAGATTGTTGTAGGAGATTCTTAAGTCAACTAGTGTGGCCTCCCTTTGGACCCCACTGATGCTTTCTTAGTTCAGTGCTGGGAAAGACTCACTATGGACTGAATCCAGAATGATGCTCAATAAAGCTCTATTTCTGCTAGAAGAATGGGGGGGGGGGGGAGCAAATAGTGCTGCTTATATACTGCCCTATATATTTTAAAGCACTCTATAGGTGGCTTACAAAGTAATTATGCAGGCTACACATTGGCCACCTCCCTGCAAGCTGGGTAATTTTACTGATTTAAGAAGAATGGAAGCTGCCTAGATGCCCTGAGCACATCCGATCTCGCCTGATTTCGGAAGCTAAGCAGGGTCAGCCCTGGTTAGTACTTGGATGGGAGACCACCAGGGAATACCAGGTGCTATAGGTGCCTGGAGTAGGAACTGGCAAGCCACTCCAGTATTCCTGCCAAGAAAACTCCATGGACATGGAGTCACAAAGAGTCGGTCACGACTGTAACGACACAACACACACACACACACACACACACACAAGAAGAATGGAAGGCTGAGTGAACCTTGAGACTCCTACCTGTAATTGAAACTAGTAGTTTAACCACTGCACCATGAGGTGCAGTGTTTGTTCTTTGTTCTCCCTATGGGAGAGAGGGACCTTAATTAGAATGACAAAGGAAAATGAAAGGGATCTGGGGAAATTGTTTTAGCACCTCCTTCTTCCTTTTTTACAGAATTTGCTTCCAAACAAGCACAGTTTAGTGTTGTTCTCCAAGAAAGTTAAAACTGAACAGAGGGAAGCAGACAAATTCCTGTTAATGGTCAAGGCAGGCTTTTCACATGTTGCCACTGACAAAAATGAGGTTGTTGAATTTGGTTTTGTAGGTGTGAAGATGCCTTGCGCAAGAACAAAAGTTTGATTGGTCCGGACCAAAAAGAATATCAACGAGAGCTTGAAAGAAATTACCACCGTCTCAAGGAAGCACTGCAACCCTTGATCAATAGAAAAATCCCCCAATTATACAAGGCCGTTCTTCCTGCTGCTTGCCACAGGTCCTTCTAACGTCATTTTAATACCTGTTATTAATGGTTGTGGCTGGTCTGAGAATACAGGGGAGCAAACTAAAAGTCTGAACTTGAGTGTAAGAAAATATTTCACTCTGTGTGTGTCTAAGTACAGCAACAGATACCAACAAGGAGTTTGTTCAGATAGTGACTGATACGGAGCCCCCCCCCCCCACTAATTGGATGTGTGTGAGTGCTTCAAAATGCCTAATTTAAATGGGATTTGGTTCCTTTTTTCAAGTATTGGAAAGTGAACCACAAACACAAGGAGTCATCAAGTACTGAGTACTCCCTTCCATTTTAGCCTCCTGCGGTGTATGGCAAATTGTATTGATAGCCCATTGGCAGCATGATTGTGCATTACCTGACAACTACTGACCCCTTACAACAGGGATGTCCAAACTTCGGGCCTCCTGATGTTTTGGACCACAACTCCCAGGATTCCAAGCATAGGACTGTGGGAGCTGTGGTCCAAAACATCTGGAGGGCCGAAATTTGGACATGCCTGCCTTACAAGCACTGTCCAGTCAGCTTCATCCTGATAAATACACAGGTTGTGTGCTAGTTAATGTCAAAAAGTGTGTGCTTTTTGTGGGGTAAAATAAGAGCATGACTCTTGCCATTCGCTGTGTAGAAAGTATTTGCTTACCTCATTGTTTTTCCTCCCCAGAGATTCCTTCAGCAGGATGAGCCTTCGCAAAATGGACATCTAAGCAGCTAAAAGGCATTTTATAGAGTCTAAAGGTACGGAACACGCAAATGCAGTCTTTCACCCAGCTGGAAATTTTAAGGTTTGTTAGGAAATAAAACTTGGGACTTGAGTTTCGACACCTTGCACACATTTTACTAGTTTATATGGAAATATTAAGTGGCCAATTTTTTTCCTTCTGATTTGTCAGACTTAAGGACTTGTTGAAAAGGCCAATGTGACAGTACAAACGTACTGGTGGGACTGTAAACACAACTGTTTTTTAAGCATTTTTATATATATTTAGAGGTACTCGGAATGCATCAAACATTATTTATAGCATTCTCTGTTAATTTTTTTAGTTCATATATTTAATTTATATTACGAACATTTGCAAATACATGTGAAGCATTTTAATGTAGTGATTATTTTAATGGTACCATTAAACGTTTGAATGTTTACACTTTATTTCATGATGCATCAACCTTTCCTCTTTCTTCATGGGCTGAAGATTCTACGGGAAAACTGTGTAACTGTTAATCTCAGTTCTGCCATAATGGATGGTTCTCATGTTATCTGTGCTTCCTACTGCTGAGGTGGCCTTGGAATCAAGCAGGGGAGGGGGGGCTGGATTAGCAAGGAGCTGGTCCTCTCACGGGGACCCATGGGGACTCTTGCTCACTCCGCCTATCACGGGGGTTAGGATCTGACCAACCTGCGATAATTGAAAATCCGCGAAATGCGGATGCAGGTCGGATCATTCCTGGGTGGCCTAGCTGGGGGCTCTTGTACTTACCCCCAGCCTAGGGCTGCCCCGAATGGGCCTGCGAGGGCCTTCCTTGGCCTTCTGGAAACCCCAAAAGGGCCTCCCTGCAAACCAGAAGTGACTTCCAGATTGCCGAAAATCATTTTTGAGGGCTCTGACAGGCCTAGAAAGCCAGAAGGCCCTCGCAGGCCCGTTCAGGGCAGCGACAGTCCTGGGGTAAGTATGGGAGGCCTGAAACAGGCCTTTCCCCCTTACCCCAGGGGGGCCTTTTTTCATATACCTCAGTCCTGCGATATAGTGGGACCACAGTATATGAACTGCAAAAGGACAGCGGGGCCCCATTGTACTGGCAACCCAGCAGCGAGGGTAGGTCTGTGTATAGATGAAGGCTTGGCTATTTTTGCACAGGTAAAGGGAACAGCATTCTATCAGGTCCCTCTAAACAGGGTGGCAATCCAATAATAATAATAATAATTCAACTTTAAAACCGGGCTTCACATCAGCACCAGATTTGTTGCAGCGGGATATGACAGTCTGTTTTAGCTTCATGCCAGATTTGGACAGGTTTCACCAGGCAATTCTCAAGTTATGATTTCTTTAACAGAAAAGAAGCCTACGGCCTTCCACTGCTTCAGATCAGAATTCAGAGCTATTAGTTTTCTTTTCTTAACAGATCATTACTCGCCCAAGTGAATGAATTCTTTTAAGAGGCTAAAATAGTGAACCTCGGAGATGGCAGTTTTAGCCAGAAAAAGCAGTAATGCAAAGCATGTGCACTGGAAATGTTCTCCCCAAGATCTGTGAGGGATCCCAGCAACCTCTGTTCACCCCTTTCCCCAACAAGAATTCTGGAAATCGACAAGTGCCTAAGTGTGTGGTGACTGCCAGACTGCTGAGGCTGCACAAAATCTCTGCCCCCCCACCTTTTTCCATGCAATCTGTAAGAAACTAGTCACTTCCTTTCTTCCCTTTAGAAGAAGATTTGGGAGAAAGACGGCTTTAAAAAAGTGACGGCCAGATAAGAAAGGGTGGGGAGCACACAGCCTTTGTGACCTGTCTGTCACCTTTCCCTTAGGCACTCTGATTCTCCCAGTCTTCCTTGCAAAGGAAAGAGAATAGGGAAGGTGACTGAAAACCCATTTTCGCATGTTGAAAATGTTGGCGAAGGGAGCATGCTGCCTTGGTGACCCAGCAATCAGTCCTCTGTCACTTAGTATCTGGACTTGGAAACAAAACTGCAAGCAATGCAGAAGGCCAAGGACTGGTTCAATACGATCCTACACTGTTAACCCTGTTCAAGATACTGTTGGAAAGTGCAGTTTGTAACATGAAATCTCTACAATTCACTATTAGGACTATGTTTTTAAAAAACACCCAACAGTCCTGTTACATTCTGTCCGAAATCCTGTTACGTTCTGTCTGAAATGGTTCACAAATGAAATTCAAAAGTAGGCTAGGTGATACCTTTATTGGTCACTGCTAAAACAAAAAATGGCTCTCTCCAGACTGCAAATCCCTGCTGACCTGAGGAAGTGGGGGGTGCGGAGGTGATACAAAAAGCATGCGTTCCATTTGAAAGTTGAAGAAAAATTAGCAAAACTCACTAGGAATAATCAATAAGGGCCAGATTAAAAAGAAGCAGTTTTTCCTAGTGGCTGCAGTCAAGGCCTACCTCCCTTCCTTGGGCCAGCAGGGACTTGTAGTCTGGAGAGAACCAAATTGAGGGTGGGAAGGGGGGTGGGCAAGGACTATGTTGATTTGTTTAATATGCTTGGTGTGAAACCTTACCCGGGACTTTGAAGCAGTCTTAACATCAGCCCTGCCTCCTGATACCATCATCTGGTGTATTCCATCTCACCAAAGAGATTATCAGCTTGATAGACTACATCCACTATCAATATTGCAGTTTTGGTACAATGCTTTGATAAAGATAGCAAGTTGCTATTGAACGCTTAGCTTACATTTTTTGTTTTAGTAGTGACCGATAAAGGTATCACCTAGCATCCTTTTGAATTTGGGTTTGTTTGTTTTTGGTCACATGGCTCAATCCACTTTTTTTACTTCTAAATGAAATGAAATTCAGAGCTTGTTAACTGAAAGCACCTGATTTTGACACTTGTGGTGCATTCAATAAGGGTCTGGAACCAGGAAACCTCTTATGATGAACATGCCCGGAAAACCATTTTTGTCACCTTAGAACTTTGTCTTGTTATAGGTTCATCTAAATGCAGTTTATTTTATCATTTATTATTTGTATATATAACAGAAAATTAGAGCCTTAGAAAATTATATCTTCTGCATTAAGCACACAGCTGTTGGAGATACCTCTAAGCACAAGCCTCAATTTTTTTATTTAAATATAAATAAAAGCCAAAACACCACCTTAGAATGAATAGCCCGCCCCTTTTCTGTTTATATTGAGAGAATAAGAAACTAGGACAGGAGTAGATGGGGCTTTCCAGTCTCAATTTACATGTTAAAAACCTGGAGGGTGGGGTGGGGGTGGAGACATTTGCCCCTTACCAGAAAACCTAGCATCAGCTACAACTGACCCCAGGATATGAATATGAGTAACTTTAATTTTTTTAAAAAGAAAGTTAATATACAAGTAGTGTATTGTAGTTTTATATGCTACTGTGCTTTTAAGACATCATGTATTCAACAGGACACATACAGACTTGCATTGCTAAATTACTTTGTATCACATCTAAAAGGTGAATTATTCACTTAAAATGTGGCAATATAATTTCAATAAGAGTCAGAGACTAACGAATTTAATTCTATAGCCTCAGAAATGCCATTAGGTGCTCTTCAGTGCCAAACTGGGGGGAGGGGGGAGTTTACATAATAATGTAACCTCAGTCTACAATTTTCTTATAAAACAGCAAATAAGGAGTAGACATAGATGATGAAACAGGGGACAAGAAGTTAAGAAAGTCCTTTTCCTCTATGACTTTCACTTCAGAATCATCAAAAAGGAGCCACTTCCCCTCATATTCTTTGAAGCTCTGCATTATATGCAATGTTTTGTTTTCTACTCCGTTAGAAGTAGCATGGGTTTGCTCGCAGTGTTCAAATTCCATGATTTCTTTAGCATGGCTAAATTCGTGATTTTTCCTCTCCATGATCATGTTGCTGGTCTTTTCAGAATGGGCTGCCCTGTTAATGGGCAAATCACAGTTCGACTTGCTTTTTTGTCCTCCAAGAAGCCCGACAGTTTCTGTACTCTTTTTGTTCAGCCCTTTATTTTGTTGCCCGGCGCCACCAATCCGAAAGGAAACCTCACCATCATCGTAGTCCTCCTCGTTGACAGCTCTGGCTTCTCGTTCATTAAGTGGCTCCGGGCAGATTTTACAAAAAGTATCTATGAAGAAGTTCTCCTTGTCTAATTCTAAGCTATCAAGGTTTGTAATTTTAACAGAAGCCGTGTAGTGTCCACTGCTGATGGTGATGCCACTGTGCATCACCACAGCAAATAATCCATAGGTTTTGTTGCCTGGGTTTATGCTCCAGTCGTCCAATGACAGCTTGAGAGGTGTCTGTAAAGGTGTATTTATCTTTGAGAGCCCGCCATAACAATCAAACCTTTGGGAGAAAAATATTAGACAGTTAAATACTGTTTTTCACATAGTTTTTAAAACAAAAAATAATACAGTTACTAATGTGCTTTCCTGTTTAATACAGGCCACGTTTTTAATTTGGTTTTTTAAAAATAACATCTGTTATCACTCAGTAATAAAGCTAGAACAGATTACTATCAGGATTGAGTTCCAAATATGTATGCACCCTTCAATATCTACTTTGTTTTCACTGTCCTAAGTATTTTTTAAAAAAGGTTGCTTACTTGTTTCTGGCAAGAATGAATGTCCTACAGATGGAGCTTCTGTATTTCAGAAGCAAACTGGTAAGTATCTGATCTGTGTAGGCATCTGGCTCAAATAAGAAACGAGTACAAAGAATACCACTCAATGCTTCCTTGGTTTGCTGCCCTAAAAATAATTTCACCCTTCTCTGACGGGATGCTTGTTACAGTCCCATTTAATTTGTTCAGCATGGTGCTGCCTTAAATAACATACAACAGGACCCAGTTGTTGCTTGAGCTGCATAATTACTAGTCCTGTACAGCATGACCCCAGTATCCACTAGGGATCAGTTCCAGGCCTTTCTGTGGATAATGAAAGCAGTGGATAAGAGAAGACCAACCCCCAACCCCAAAATTAATGTTTTGTGACAGTAGCTTGCTTTACGGCTGCTCTTTGTGATAGTAGCTTGTTTTGAGGCTGCTGGATTATTTATTTATTTTCCTCTGCCAACCGTGGATAACTGATTCAGTGGTTAATGTCTGAGTGACATGAAACAGAACATTGACAGGGCCTAGTGCTGGGAAAGGGGGTTTAGTGGAAAGAAAGGAGGAAAGCCCTCTAGGCTTTGCAAATTACCTATGGATGAAGGGAATGGCATGATGTGGAATGCAGCTAACCAATGACTAGCCGCACTTGGCATTGCACCTATGAGCTAATATCGACAGCCCAAAATATCCTATTCCTGTTTCATTAAAATGCAAGAGGGGGCTGCCCACTGTGAATTGAGAAGAAAGGCAAATGCAAGTTTATGTAAAAGCCATGAGGTAAATGTTACAACACTGGCCAGTGGAGGCTAGAAACATCTAAATTCTATTTTATGCAATTGTTTCACCTGGGTGTTGCATGGGTAGGGAAACGCATTCCACAGGGTAGCAGGTAATTTAGAAGAGGCCTTTCACAACATGCAACATGAATGTCCTCTAGAGATAAATTTGTCAAAATTGAGGAGGCATGCTGGAAGCCAAATTTACTATTTAGTGCCACTCAGGTCATGATCTGAGCAACAACGTATGGCAAGAACATCTTCATCGAAGGCTGCCTCCACCTCCAGAGAGCAGGTGTGAAGCCCAGCCAGCAAAGCAGCAGGGTCCTTTAGCCTGCCTCCCAGGGGGTGGGGCTGGGAGGGCCGCATGCGAGCCGCGTTGTTGCTCCTGCCCGAGAAAAAGTAAGTACACTGTACACGCTTTATTCTCAGCGGGGGGGGGGGGGGCACAAGGCGTGCCATCATGATTGAGCATGCCAATCACTCAAAATAAATGGCAGTAAAGTATTGTGCTGGCATGGAAGATTCTTCTATCAGTGGGAAGTAAACTATGGAAGGAGTCAAAAGTATTTGTGGAGAGTTTCACTGAGTAAGATCTTTCAGTTTAACTTTTCTGTTTAAACTAGAATACAAGTAATGCCCTTTAAGACAAAAAAACTCATAAGACGAATGTAATTTCCAGACATAGGAAAAAGACACTTTTTTCCCTTCCCATTTACTTTCATCTTACGAGATAATGGGAATCACGCTTTCCTTCAAAGCCACATGGGGTGGGCGGAAATCAATGAGATCCTGCTTTCCCCACCCAATTGGTGGCTTGGAAGGGAACCCACAGTGGCAATCTGCTCGCTGTGGCGGGCGTGCGATTTTCAAAGGGCTTAAGCCCATGGCAGCTCAGCCCTGGCCCTTTGAAAATCGCCTGCCACGGATGTTTACCTCAGTCCCGGGGAAGGGGATGTGGTTGCCCCCTCAATCACCAGCAGCCAAAGGCTGCTCTCTCCACACACACACACACACACACACACAGAGAGAGAGAGAGAGAGAGAGAGAGAGAGAGAGAGAGAGAGAGAGAGAGAGAGCAGATTTTGGCAGGTCCGACCTGTCAAAGTCAGCTGTTTGGCAAGGCTGTGGAGAGCAGCCTTTGGCTGTCCTTGATTGAAGGGGGTTGGGACAGCCTTCCCATAGGAATGCATTGAAAACCTATTAATCCGTTCCCTCCAGAACAGATAAATACGTTTTCAATGCATTCCTATGGGAAAACGTGCCTCATGACAATTTTGGGGGGGACAATATGATTCCCAGAACAAATTAAATTCGTCTTACGATGCACTACTATATGTTTTCTTTAAAGAGGCTATGGAAACAAAAAATTGCAGTAAGAAATGAGGTCTTACAATTATGACTAGGGAGGGTGACAATGACATTCTGAAAGAGTACACAAATAGATTTAGGGACTGCTAAAATATAAAATACTAGAAGTATTTGTGCCTTTTTTAAAAAAAACCACTTGGCAATTATTAATGGTTTACTGGGGCTATAATATGTTGACAATTAGGACTGAGACACTTATTGGAAAAAGGAGCCCCCCCTTCCCCCCCCCGATAACCTAATGTCCTGAATCCTACTAAAGCTTGCTGCACCTTTTTAAAAGAATAATTTCTCGCATGTCAATTTGGCTGTGAACTCATGGGTTTGCCTTCAGTGATGTAACACGTTCATAAAATGTGATTATCTTTTCATTGCATAAACCACATATGCCTTCCAGCAAAACGTTTTCTGGACAACTTTCTAAGACAACCGTCTTGCTCGTGTATAGGAGAAAATACTCATCAAGTGGTGAGTAGAATTTAATATTGGCAGCTTTCCCTATGAAGCATCAGTTACAAGAAAATACTTGACAATTACAGTGGAACCTTGATTTACGCCATTAATCCGTTCCAGTGGTCTAGACTTAAGTCAAACATGACTTAAGTCAAACGAACGTTTGCCATAGAAAGTAATGGGAAAGCGGATTAATCCATTCCAAATGATGAAAAAGACCCCCGAAAACAGCAATTTAACACAAAATTGACTGGGATAGGAGATTCCTTCTGGGGATGTAAATGAAATGTCTCTTCAAAGAGAGGAGGAGGCAGTGGAATTATAGTCCACAAGTTATACGCCTCCACTTTTTAATGTTCATAGCAACAATGTCTAACATTTAAGTTTTACTGATTTTTAACCTGACGTTCCAAGTTCTGAACAACTCTATGCTTACCATTAGAGTCCCACAACTTTACAGCTCCCCAACTAAAATGCTTCCATTGTGGACCAGACTTCTGCAGCCAGATTTTTCACAAGACTGAGCCGACTGTCTAACCAGCGAGGCCAGCCCCGAGCTCCCGGCCCCTCTTCTCCTCCGGCAGCAGCAGCAGCTTCGGTGAGCCCGAGGACCAGCTCCAGGTGCTCTGAGCTGGCCTCGCTGAAGCCGCTGCTGCCGGAGGAGAGGAAGAAGGCAGGAGCAGTCTGGAGCGGCAGCCGCGATGCTGGGTTGTGGCTGCCGCCCAATTCCAGTGCCTTGTACCGGGGCTCCGAGATGTAAGTCAAAGCCTGCAACTCAAGTCAAACAGGCCCCTTCTTGCTGCAAGTCAAATATGATGCAAGTCAAGCAGTATGTAAGTCAAGGTTCCACTGTAAAAGGAAATGAAATGATAAAATTAAGGCATACAGCTTTCTTTTAGACATATGAGGGTTTGTTCAAATATGCACATAATAGTAATAGTAGACAACCTGCCATTTTTAATGGGCACTGGAATGACGATATATAAAGGGACTGTCAACTTCTACTCAGCGTGTAAGCTGATATTTATTCATGTTTAATCTTTGCTATATTTCTCAATTAAGCTTTATTAAACAATTTCAGACATAGGCTTCCCACTCCACAATTTCTGGCAGAGATATCTGGGTAAATATAGCTGCACCCAAGTAACTCTTCTATGGAAGGAACTGGACGTATAGATTTTGGAAGCAGGCAAAACCACCCTATTGTCCCTGCTATACGCCTGGGGACAGAAAGCAGTAACAGGTCTAGTGTGGAAAATTACTGAAAAATAAGATCCACTGGAGATAAACTACAGGTTTTCTATTTCAATGTTTCACCCAACATGGGAGGGTGGGGTTTAAAAGCGAGTATGCTAGCCCCCTCCCCTCACTTGCTATAGGTTAGAGATCAGTTCTGAAGTGGAGGGCCTTTTCTACTTGCCAAGATTCCCCATGCAATATAAATCTGCTAGGTTTCTAAACCATACAGGCTAACATGTTTTAGAACACCTTTGTCCCATTTAGTATTTATTAGCCTACATCTGAGCAAAGCAAAGTGATCTGCTTATATACCGCCCCATACCACTACAAGTAGTCTCTGGGCGGTTTACAATTTTAATTACAGTGTGCAGGCTACACATTGCCCCCCCCCCAGCAAGCTGGGTACTCATTTTACCGACCTCGGAAGGATGGAAGGCTGAGTGAACCTTGAGCCTGCTACCAGGGATTGAACCCAGGTAATGAGCACAGTTTTACCTGCAGTACAAGCATTTAACCACTGAGCCACGAGGCTGAGCAATGTTTTACCTCTACTAACAGGCTCCTCATTTGGCTTACTGTCAGTACTTACTCTAAGCCACTAGCAGCGAAGCATTTCAGGTGGATTGTGATGACTTCAGGCATTTTATCAAAAAGAAGACTTCGTTCTGCCTCCGTGTAATGTTGGCAGTTTTCACAGAAATATTTGTCTTCTCCCACAATCCTCTCCACTGAAGCAAACTGGGAGATTGCCCACTTCAGCGTTTTCACTTCACTTTTTGGTTCTGGAGAAACTACAAGAGAAAGATCTAGTCAGTTCAATATAATCAACATTTTAAATAAATCAGTTGAGCACGTTTAAATTACAAAGATGTGAGAAACTACATGAGATAGCTAGAACACTTTGACTTCCAAAACACTTCCTGTCAAAACACTAAATCAACAGTGCCCCAGCATACAAATAGTATCTTTGAGAGAATGTTTTCTGCTTATATACCGCCCCATACCACTTCATGTAGTCTCTGGGCAGTTCACAGTTTAATTACAGTATGCAGGCTACACATTGCCCCACCACCACCACCACCACCACCAAGCAAGCTGGGTACTCGTTTTACTCCAGTTGCCTGTGGAGCTTCTCAGTCATCCAGGTGAGGTTATCTGGGAGATGAATCATGGCAACTGGACTTCTTTTCGTGTGGGATCGAAACATATCACTACTCATCCAAGTAGCTTCTTCAGTCTGAGGGAGATTGGTTGGAGGATTCCAATTCATAGTTCACCTTGGTTTCACACCACCCTTGTCTGAATAGGCTCGCTAGATGGACAATGCCCTGGGGTCTGTGAAAATCACACCTATGCAGCCCTTCCCAACAGCCATTAAGGTCATTAAGAGTGGCCTTCCTACTGGAGATGTGAAGTGGTTCCGATTTTTCTGGGGATCAGTGAATAGAACTGAACAATGCTGTTTCTAGCCCATCCTTGCATCTCACAGCCTTCAGACTCCAGTGATTTGATTCATATCAGATTTACATTATGGATTCTTGCCCACATCACCGCTCCTATTGTCAAAAAAATTGACAAGAACTGTGGGACTGGGGAAAAATTAGGTGCTTTAGCTATTATTTCAGTGTCACATAAAACTGATAGTTCTGCATTATTATGCATCACACAGACCTCATACGGAGTAGCATGCCCAGTTTCAGGTACCATGTAAACAGACTGGAACTGGTTCAGAGGAAAAACAAAAGTGTTAAGGTTTACAGAAAGCTATTCCAAGAGGAAGAGCTGCAGGAGCTGGTACTCTATAGCTTGAAGTAGGTAAGACATGACTGACATTTTCAAATAGCTGGATTGCTGACAAAAACTTGTTCTGTCCTGGAGGTCCAGTAGACTAATTGAACAACCAGCTCAATCATTGCACATTCTCTACCAACAGGAGGCTGGACTAAATGGCCTACATCTGATTCTATAAATGATACTCTGTAAATATGGATGCAAAGTAACCAATAGTTCCATATATGTTGTGTCATCTTGTATCTAGCACAGATATTAACATAACCCCAAGTAACAAAACAAAGTTTAGAAATACTTATACTGTATATGTTCAGTAGTAAAGCGAGGCAATATTCTTCCTAGTACTATCCCTTAAAGTTTCCAAAAGCTTGCAAATCACAGACACACCAGAACCCTTTGCTACGGTCATACTTACTTTCAGAATTTTCTTCCACTTTCGAATGTTCATCTTTTTGCACTGGCACACTGATATCTTGGAAGTTTTCCCTTCTCTCTGTGAAACATTCGCACTCTAAGCATCGTGTTCTCAACACCAACTGACCCTGGAAGAGCCTCTCCACTAAATCGAAATGAGCTAATTCTGTGCCAAAAAGAAAGGTAAAGACTGTGTTAGATTCAATGCATTCTCTCGGGCAGCCTGCCTTCTCAATGCCGCCTTCTGCCAGCAGCATCTGAGGCTGCTCTTCAAACTCCCCTTCTTTCAACCACTTCCAGTGATTTGAGGTGCTGTAGTTAAGAAGATCTGTTGCTTAGGCTGAAGACTCTCCTGTGGATCTTTACAATCAATGATGAAAAAGCAAATACTATATACTATTCTCACTGGTTACTTCATTAAGCATTAAATTAAAAACAAATGATATATGCGAAATAACTCTACTACAGTACCATTATAGTCTTATTTTTTTCAGCCAAGCAGTCAATCTGCTCAAGTACTCGTAAGTTTGCATAAAAGCCATATGGAAATGATACCCTTATTATTAAACAAATTCCTTTCTAGATAGGCATCCTTATGCATGGAGGTGGAGAAAAACTCATAATCAATTTTCCCCTTTCACAGAAATCCCTCTAATTACTGCTATTGATTTTGGTCTTCTATTCAGCAAAAATTCAATTTAACTGAAGGTTGGAATGTTTGTAATACTATGATTTTCAAAACTATTTTAAAGCATCGATCTTAGAACAGTAATTCCAAATATTGGGTTCTCAAATGTTCTTCGGCTACAAGCCTGAGAAGCCTTCAACACTAGCTGTGCTGGCCAGGATTTCTAGGAGTTGTAGTCCAAAAGTGTCTGTGGACCCAAGGTTGGGAACCACCATCTTGGAGGTATTAGATCTGTTCCATATTTTACTTGTCAATTCATATCTAGTCAATTCAACAATGCACCTAACAACTAGTCAGGGTAGTACAACTAAATGCAATACCAAGTCAATCTGTTTCTGTACATGGATACCTCATGCTTTTCCTTTGTTTAAACAAGGTCAACCTGCCGTCTGTAATAAACAAGAGCAAAGCAGAGGGAACTATAGACAGCTTGCTGTATTTCTACTAACAGACAGAGAATCAGTTAGAATAGCCAGAGTCCTATTTGTATTTGTGTAAAGTTTGCATAACTTTCTACAGCTAACAGACAAAGGAGTATGAGCACATTGTGCTTGCATTCCTGTGTAGTGTGTCTTCTCCTGTGTCTAATTTTACAACTGAGGTGCACCTCATCAATTTGCTATGGCAAGTTACAGAAACCTCAATATTCTTCTGGCCAATATTTAGAGCTGTAAACCTGTCAGTGGAAAAAAACCCTAGCTAGATATGCAGATAAGTAGACTGGCCACACTTGCTCCTGCCCAGCCATGAGTTATGTTTACAGCTGACCTCTCTTATCTTGTTTTTCAACTTTTCCAGCAGTGCTTTCCATAGGAAATGAGGGATCGCAGTGATCTTCTCTTGTCTGGCTGCCATTTTCGCATTTGAAGGAACTGCCTGAAAAATCACAACTGTCCATGTCTTTGACTGGTTCTTTGAACACCATGTTTGTTGTCAACTTTCCCAGGCTACAGAATTTAGAGAGAATACTTGGCTGATTGCTGGGAGATTTTAACCAGTTTAGTCTAAGCTTTGATTTCTTATGGAATGCCTTTACGTTTTCATTTTCATTTTCTATCTTCATTTCATTCACATAAGGTTCAAAATGGTTTTCCGGTTTTTCCTCCAGTGCTCTCCTCTTGGACCGTCTCAGAACTTCTTCGCCTCCCACTTTCTCTTTGGACGCTCTGGATTTTTTCTTTTCGTTGCCACCTTCTACGTCATTTTTCCTCTTTGCGTTTCCTTTAGTTCTGTCTGCCCAATCCTTTACAGTCTGGCCATCCAGTTCACGGCCACCCTCCTCAACCATGTCGCTACTGCCTTTATTTGATTTGGTCTCTTTTTCCAGGTCACGCGTAGGGTCTTGCAATGATTTGTGCTTGAGTTCTTCCATCAAGAGCTGGCATGTTTCTTGGATATGCCCCAATATACACTGCAATACTTCTTGGGCATCGTGCTGCAGATATCCCTCATACATGGGGTTTAGCTCTCTATAAAAGACAACACACCATTTAATCAAATACATACACAAACACATACACACGCATCGAAATGTAGCAGGCAGCCCTTTTTGGGAACACACTAGGTCAGGCATGTCCAGACTTCGGCCCTTTAGATGTTTTGAACCGCAACTCCCAGAATTCTAAGCTTAGATCGCTCATGGAAAAGGACTGCGGGAGTTGTGGTCCAAAACATCTGGAGGGCTGAAGTTTGGACATGCCTGCACTAGGTACAACTAGGACAAAGTAGTTCCAGAAATAAAAATCCAAAATTTAAAATGCAATGCATACATGTAATTTCACAAGCTGCCATTTCTGAGAAAACTTGCAGTTTAATAAAAAATAAAGTTACTGGAAGTTTGTTTTTCTTAATAGAAATAATATTATAGTCATAACAAAGATCTGTCTTCCTGTTGGAAAACACAAGTTCTAATTTTTAAACTGTTAATTGCTTTATAGTTTTAGTTGTTGTGAGCCCCCTATGGAAAGGTGGCATATAAATATAAACAAACACTAGAGATGAACAGATTTTTTTAACACCACCTGCTGGAACACTAGTCCAAAATTAAAGATCTGCACACCTTTAGTTCTTACCATTTAATTCAGTACTGGTTAGAAATATAGGAGCTTCTTAAAACACTAGACATACCTCAGTGTGTTCAACAGCCTTCTTGGCTGAATTGCAAGTTCATCTGTGTATTTATCTGGATTTAAGAGGCAACTGGCCTGAAGTTGTTCGAGTGAAACAATCAAGGAATGTAAACTGCACACTAGTTCATAGCTTGCACGCAAATTTTCTTTGACGATCCCCTGAAAAGGAAAATCAAATTTTCCCCATTTTAGCAGATTTTATTATTATGTTATAATCCATTTCCACAATATTTTATGTATATTATTTCTTTTTGCACATCACCTCGTTATTAAAATATTAGTATTAAAAAACAACAATAACTTTGTATATAAGAGGCACTAGGATTACATACTCTCCAAAATAAAGTAAAAAACAATCCCCATGTTACAGAAATGGAAAAAAAAAACCACTTTTTTTGCTTGTGCTGAATTTGTGATATAATGATCCCCCCCCTCCCAATTTTCAGGATACATAATACTGAATAGCATATTATCACCTTATCAATGTCATCCTTCTTGTTTGAAATGATATTATATAATTGTTTCACTCCCATTTTAAAGCCAGGGCAAAAATAGAGCACCTACAATAAAAAAGAAAATGGAGAAATTATGTAAGTTTGGGACATATAGTACATTTGGCTGCCCATTCTGTACACATAATTAATCTGTATCACAATATTTTATATGGAAATGGCATTATCGAGAAAGCAAAAATACCAGTTTAGGAGTTTAAGGGTATATGAATTATCTCTATAAATGTCAGAATAAAATAATACAACTAGCTCTCTCATATGGTCCAACATATAAATCGAGGTACTTAAAAGGTAACTTTCTATCTTGTTATAAATTTACCTGAAGTACACTGTTAAGATAACAAGTGTTGCCAAGGTTATTCAAGCCCACAAAAGGCAGCATGTTGTCTTTCTTCTCAGTGCGAATGGGTGAAACTGGCCGTACTGCAGGAACTACCTGGTCACTATTACACAAAGAAGACTATTAATATTCAAAACACATAACATGCTTTCCTGGAGTGCAATCTTATACACATTTACTGAGAAGCATGGCACATCAATTTCAGTCAGGTTAGCTTCCAAATAAATTTAGATAAGACTTCAATAAGTGCTATTTCAGAGATATAATATTTTTTAAAATATTAACTGCTTCTTAACGACTATTCAACAACACATTCTCAGGGCTGTGAATTAACGGAATTTACATCATGGCCAGATAAGCCTCTACATCATGAATGGAAAATCTTCAGCCCATGGACCAAATTTAAAACAGGGATTCCCTCCCCATCCATGCCCCCCTAGGCTGCAAGGAAAATTTCTCGTGTGCAAGCCAAATCAAACACCAGGCAAGGCCTACGGACCATGTAACAAAAGAAAAGGAAAATGGGTGTCAGGAGAAGAGGGCAGATCTTCTGACACCATCCATCATGCATAGACAATTTAACCCAGGGTCAATCCAGGTACCTGACCCACTGCTCTACATCAGGGATGGGGAATCTTAGACTCTTCAGATGTTTTGAACAGCAACTCCCAGAATTCCGAGTTTATATTCGCAATGATAAAGGAATGTGGGAGTGCTGGTCCAAAACATCTGGTAGGGCAAAGGTTTTCCACCTCTGATGTACATTAGATTTCTATTAAATGTATGCCAGTTACATATTAGAAGTTGTATTAATTATATTAAGTCCTATTTATTTTCAAGAGAAATCAAATTAGCACATTTCCAAAGCTGAACCCTAGTATTCATGTTTACTCAGAAGCAATTTCCACTGTGTTCAGTGAGATTAACTCATACATAAGAAATGCCCACAGGATAGACCTCTTACATGGCAGCTATGGTTCCCTAATGCTTAAGCAAGTAAAATGTTAACTTTGATTACATCATAAATATGCTAGGTTTCTCATGACAATTATATTAAAAACTCACTAACTAGAACCAAAGCAAAACACCTACAATGAATAAAAATTTTGAAACAGCTAATTAATATAAGAAACAGACATATAGATGAGTGTTATATATCTTAAAAACATTAAAACTAAATGCTTTATAATGTGTGGGTCTGTACTAGAGTAACACAGGCAATAAGATATTGTACAAGTGAAACACCATGTGTTCACAACTGAGCTTTAACGAATTTGTTCTCTGTGTGTACATACTGAGAACACAAGATCCAAGACTTTAATAAAAACTGATTACATCCGCATGACTGACTGATGAAACACAACACTCTTACATTTCAGAACACTCATATTCTGATGCCTTTTGCTCATTTTCTGGCACTTCTGCAAAATCCAAGGCCCGTTTGGTTTCCCTCTTCTGAAAAAACTTCAGGGACAGTCTGCTTTTTTTAGTCGGGGTGCCTTTTGAAAGTCCATTACTGTCAGCGGGCAAAACACCGGGCATCTTCCCTTCTCGCCAGACCACAGCGCTGCAACCGGCCGTGATGATTATGCCTGTTTTTAACGCAAAGAAAACATTGCCGTTTTTGCAAGTGGACGCATGAATTGTGACGAGGCGACCCTCCGAAGCAAGCGGAGCGCACCTAAGCGGGCCGCCCTAAGAAGTACGCTTTTATCCGGGACACTGGCCTCTGGGACGTTTGGATACTTTAAAAATAAATCCCGCTTTTCGGGGGCGAGGATGTTCATTTAGAAAGAAGACAAAACCCGATCTGGCAACCGATCTGTGTCCTGACTCGAGGGATTTAGGGGCAGCCCAAAGGACCCGGTCGGTCTCTTCCGAGTCAGCACGTGGCTCAATTAATTCCTGGGCCGGCCAGTCGTCCAGAGACGAGAGCCCACAACCAAAAGGGAAGGAGGGGGACCCCGACTTTCTACTGCGGCAGGCAGCCTCGGGACCAGATCCCCGCACCTTCCCTCCATTTCACTCCCTCCAGCCGCGGGAATCAGCCGAAAGTTATAGGAAGCCATTTCAGAAAGAGGCGGAGGAGAAAGAAGCAGGCAGGCCAACCACCGCCGCCCCCCCACCTTCCTCCTTCCTCCTCGAAGCCGAGGATGGCGCGCCTGGCTTTGCAAGGCACAGCGTCCCAAATCCGGACTTATCATCGCTGCGGGGAGGTGTGGGGAGGGATTCGGATCAAGGGGGGGGGGAAGGGGACCAGGAGGCGGCCCGCCCGGTGAGCGCCGCTTTTGAGCTCCCTGGATTTGGGGCCGCAGCCGCCTCCTCCTTAAAAGGGGGAAGAGGGACCGAGGAGACGGAACGACCCGTTCTCGCAGCAGCCCCCGCTGTCTGGTCGGGAGCGGTGGTGGAGGAACGTTGCAGTCCCGAGTGACAAAACGCGGACGACCGACCACAGGTGGGGGGATGGAAGGGGAGAGAGAGAGGAGAGAAGAAGGGCGGGCGAAGGCGGGCTGCGGGCTCGGGTCTGAGGCTCCACCGCGGCGAGCTCAGCAACCCACCGGGCGGGAAATGGAGGGGTTGGGGGGGTTTGAAGCGAAAGATCCAGAGGGCTCCTGCCTCGTTGCCTGCCCGCCCGCCGCTCACACACCCCTTCCCCCCTGCAGCTGCCGGCTCGCTCACGGCGCGGCTGCCTCTCTTCTTCCTCCTCCTCCTCCTCCTCCTCACCCGCTACATCTTCTCGATCCCCGCCGCGTCCCTCCGGGCCAAAGCGTCTGTGGGAAAGGCAGCGATCCCGGGGGGGGGAAACCAGCCAGCCCGCCCGCCACCGAGAACTAGCCGGAGGAGGGAGGGGGTTGTTCGGCTAGAAGAGCCGCTGACTTTCCTTCTCTCCCCCCAGCCTCCCTCCAAGGGAAAGTTGGCGCGTTTTGCACCCTGCCAGGACCCTCCGCCGCCCCCCCCCATTCGACCGCCTTTCTCGCGCCGGGAGATTCTGAGGTGTCCCATGGCTGCCTGTTGAGATGTTTTTTTAAAACCACAGTCGAAAACACAGGGCAGGAAACTTTAAAAAAAATCATTAGCAGGAGGGTTCCAGTGCGGATTTGTTGGTCATTCTCGTGTCTTTTAAGACCAGTGTAGTGATTGAGAGAGCTCTCCGGCCGGACTCTTAAATCAGGCAACTCTGCGAGCAGCTCCGAAAGGCCCTAAAGAAAAGCGCGCGTGCCGCGCTTAGAGGCCTGGCTAAAAGGCTCTCGGCCTCCGACATAGGAAGGGGGAGAGAGAGAGAGAGAGAGAGCTTGTGGGGGGGAGGAATGGGGGCGGGGGGGAGGTGCCGCTGCCGCCGTGGCCACGCCCCCTCGTGTAGTTTAGGCAGCCGCGGCTTTGGGGGAGGGGTTGGGTCAGGGGTTTAAGAGGGCTGGAAAGAACGCAGCGCGACTTTCAAATGGGCCCTTAGGATAACGGTTGCTGGAAAGGGGCGGAGCAAGCGGAGTACAGTGTATATTGTATATATAGTTTTGTTTTGTTTGCAAACCGATTGGCGTGCAAGTTGCAAACCGCAAACTTAAAACCGTGGAAGTTAAAAAGCCACACAAGTGCAGGGTCCTGATCCTGGGGGTGGCAATGTGTGTCGGTTCAATGCAATAAAAAAATAATAATCTTACATTGCACGCTACATGTTTGAGGCGCATCCTTTATAGCTGAGGTGCATTCTTTCTAATTAACCCACTTGTCAAATGGACCTGGCGGGGGAAAGAGAGGGGGAAGATCGCCATTCGAATTTGGAAGCAAAACGAACGATCGGCAAGGGCGGAACATCACCCCGTGAACAAATAAAAATAAATAAAAATCATTTTCTTTGTCCTGCAGTGCAAAGGAAAGTAGGAGTGGGACCCTGACATCTCTTCCTCTTCCCCCACTGCGGTGGGCAGCTGTTTTAATTGGGTGGGCTAATGGAAAACCAAGCTTGCTGAGTGAGTGTAATGATTCAAGCTGCCTGAGCATGGTTCGCCAAAAGGGTCCTTTGTTTTTACTGTATATGATCAGTTTTTTTAAAAAAAAATATTGCTATTTTTCTGGAAGCCGCCCAGAGTAATGGTTTTTCGATTAAATGAGCACGGTGTCAGTTTAAACAAAAGTTAATTCGTTTTAGAATTAGTTAAACCAGCATGAGGTTCAAACGAAGTTTATCTTTTAAGGGGGAAAGTGGAAAGTCCAGCTGCTGGTTTTGGAAATGAAGGGTGTTTCTTCGATCATTATTTCTATTGTGATGAGGAGGCATATGTTTTGATCACACAGCCATTGTGACTGTTGCTGGACACTGCTATGATCGTTTTTCCAGCCCCTGTTACTGTATATGACTTAAGTGGAGAGGAGACCACTATTGTGAGACAAAGTTACAGGATTCATGTTAATTTCTCTCAATCATAGCCCTAACACTAGCCTAACATACCCCAGTAAAGTAGACCTCTATAGTAAGCCACACTTGAGAAATTCACTGGACCTTGTCTAACTTACAAATGATTGTAATTATGGTGGGCTATGTTTGTATTTTGATTGGCAGGTTAATTATGCAAACAGTAAGCTTACTGTTGAAAAGCAGAACAGAAATGAGCACTCAACTGTCTTTATTTCCGTCAGTGGGCTATGTTGTTCTATCAGATCTAATTAAGGGAAATGGCTTTTTGTCATGAGCACATCCATTTATTTTTCAAAAGAAATTAATGAGCATTTATATGATTTATACCAACAGTGGGTAAAATGCAGCTTTTAATGTCCCTGCCATTTAAAAAAATCTGGAAAAAAATCTTTTGCTTATGGAAGTTTCCAGGACAGGTGATTTTCCAATAAAGAGAGACCCAAGGCAGTTTACAACACTGAAATATGATAGTTAAAGTTGAAAACAAAGTGTATACAATGGTTAAAATAATTAAAAGATAATATTTAAATTGATGTGATGGTGTGATTTTTTTTTTACTTTAAATGGCCACTGATCATTTTGTCACATTTGATGCTGCACACACCATTTTTGTCAGGCAGCATTGTTCCTTTATGTGACTTTTCGGTTCAGACACCTGTTGGCTGCGATCATAGAACTGAGGTATTTGAACTCCTCAGTTCTTGGTAGGTCAATACTATCAATTTGGATTGCACCCTGTTCATTTGCTTTGATTGTCACATAATCAGTCTTCCTCACATTTGGGCACAGACCAGACATTGCCAGACTGTCACTCCATGCTTGGGCTTGGTGCTCAAGATCTGCCTTGCTCTCTATGCAATCATGACATCATCCAGGGAAATGTATTCGACAGATTCCAAGTACAGTGGTACCTTGTATAAAGTAATTAATTCATTCCAAATGGAATTATGTTAAGCAAATTTTCCTTTATACAAATTCCCATAGGAATTCATTGAAAATGGAATAATCCCATTTTTATGTTGTATGGTTTTTCCCCATAGGCGATTATGTTAAGCAAATTTCCCCCATCTCTGGAATTTTTTATGTTGTACAGATTTTATGTTATACAGGCTGTTTGTTATACAAGAGTCTACTGTATTCTGACAATGTCCATAATCAGAAAGAAAAGAAGCAAGGGGTGCAAAAAAAAAAAAAAAGTCAGAACTGAATTGATGATATATAATTCTTACTATTATATGATGCCTTGAAATACAATCCCACAAAAACAAAACCATGTGGACTTTCCCCCCTTGAGAAGTCGTCACTGAGTATGGCCCTGCCATCCCTGAATACGTATGTCTGTGTAAAGGTTATTTCTGCTCCCTCCTTGTGACAAACAGTTCCCAGCTGCTCTGTACCCCATTTCTGCCACCAAGCTGAACAGGTCTGAGTTCAGGACAGAGGAGTGTTTTGTAAAGTGCCCAGAACCCTGTGCTGTCAGTGTTGTGGTGGGAATGTCAAACCAATGCTGTTTCCACAGAGATCACCGCTGCTACCAAGTATATCAGTGCTTCTACCACAGGTGTAGTTCACTCCAGTGCCAGCACTGATATTCTACTTGGCAGTCTCATCACTATACTGTACTTGGCAGCTTCAGTTTATGGCAAAAACCTGTTCCTGAAACAGCAGGTATCCTATACCATCCTGGGTTTTGCACTTTCCAAAGACATTGGGTGGTTCTTGATGGTATCATTCCTCATTCTGCCTGCGATGTGAAGAAGCCAGAAAATGTTCCCTGTCTTCTGCTTACCTCTTGTCCCCAGTCTTTAGAATGATGTATATGGTGACTTGTTTATTCTATGACAGATACAAACAATAAAGGGCATGATTATCCGTTAATTCCCTCCTTTTAAAATGTTGACTTGGGTTTGTACCCGGGACGCTTGCCCCCTCTGGCCCCTGCCTGTTCCAGAAGGCAAGATCAAAAGAAGGTATATCTATACTATGCATCCTGGGTTTTGCACTTTCCAAAGACATTGGGTGGTTCTTGATGGTATCATTCCTCATTCTGCCTGCGATGTGAAGAAGCCAGAAAATGTTCCCTGTCTTCGGCTTACCTCTTGTCCCCAGTCTTTAGAATGATGTATATGGTGACTTGGCACCGATTCTATGAGGATACAAACAATAAAGGGCATGGTTATCCGTTAATTCCCTCCTTTTAAAATGTTGACTAGGGTTTGTACGTTGCTAAACCACAAAAAGAAAAGGAAGTTTGTTAACTTCGAAGCACTCTTGATTGAGAGTGTCTCTGTCTGAATGATGGGCAATAACCAGCTTGGTGTTCAGATGGTGTATGTCCTAGAGCACCCATCCCCAAACTCCAGACTTTGGGTGCATCATTGGAGTGTTTTCTTTAAAAGTGTGCATTTGAAAACTGGTAAATATGCAGTTGAAGAAACAGAGGAAAAAGTAGAAATGCTGAAGTCAAACAACAGTCCATCATGTGATACAAATGATGTAAGGCTTAAGAAGTGTATGGTTCAGGGGTGTGGTGTGGGGAGAGCAAGGGGGGCAGGGCGCCCAGGGTGCAGCAATTAGGGGGCACCAAATCACCCCCGTCCGCCATCTCTGAATCCGGCTGCAGGCAGGCAGGCAGGCGCCGTGGCTGCAGCCTCCTCCTCCTCCTCCAACTCTTTGTTGCAACATGCGGGAGAGGTAAGGTGCATGCACGCTAACGTGCACACACACACACCCCGCATGCCCCCATGCCCATGGGGGGGCAGAGGGGCACAAAAATAACTTTGGCCCAAGGCGCCCAAAACCTTGCTACACCGCTGGTATGGTTTCCATTCTTAAATCAAGCTGCCTACATTATATTAGACATCTTGTTTTGAAGCTGTGGCTTTATCATCATCGTCATCAGTACTGAATATCTGCAGTGTGAAATGAGCCAGTTGCTCAATTACGTGTTTCACAGGTGATCATGGTGAGCTAACAGTGAAATGTGGTCACAAAAAAGACAAATGCTGTTTTAGTCTGCATTAACAAAAATATAAGTTCTATATCCTGTAAGGTGCTCATCCCCCTCTATTCAGCACTGGTTATGCCTCAGCTTGAGTACTGTGTCCAGTTCTAGACACCACACTTCAAGAAAGATGTCGGCAAATTGGAACAAGGGTGACAAGGATAATCAGGGGACTGGAAACCAAACCCTACAAGGAAATATTGAAATAATTGGGCATGTTTAGCCTCAGGAAAAGAAGACTAAGGGGCGATATGATAGTAGTTTTCAAACATTTGAAGGGCAGTCATATGGAGGAGGTGCGTGGTCTGTGATCTATCATCCCAGGGTGCAGGACACACAACAATGGGCTCACATTAAGAGATCCCAGATTTTGGGGGGAGTAGCAGGAACAACCGAACTGCTATAACAGTATGGCAACTGAATCAATTTCCTCAAGCGGTGGTGAGTGCTCCAACACTGGAAATATTCAAGAGAAATTCGGATAACCACCTGGTAGATGTCCTTTAATTTGTATTCCTGCATGGAGTGGAGTGGTGGTGGACTTGATCGCCTTATATTTATTTATTTATTTGATTTATATACTGCAACCATCTAGCAAAAAGCTACTCTGGGCAGTTTACAAACATAAGCAAAATACAAAAAACACATTAAACAACCTAAAATAGTAAATAAACATTAATAAAAACCAACATGGCATAAATAAGCATAATCATAATAAAAAGAACAAATAAACACAAATACTGTAAATCAAAACCATTTAGCAATTCAAAATAAAACCAAATGAAAAAATAAAGAGATGATAGAAAATTATAGGCCCCTTCCAAATTCACTGTATGATTCTGTAAGAGTAAAGTGGGAGCAGAAGCTTCAGCTTTTCTTAACAGATGCAAAAAAACCAATTAGCCTGAAGATTTGTATTTGGCTTTTTGAAGGGTAGGTCTGCAGGTCTTATGTACAACTGGAAAAATGCTTAAAAACTATCAACAGTGATACCTCTCACAATTCCTGAGTGTGGCTTGGAAAAATTGCTTTCCCAAGTTTTGATCCTGACATCTGGGCATTGTGGCTAGGGTTACTGGGCCAAAGGATCCGGAGGGCATCACATCAGTTTGGGAAAGCCATCCTTCAGGTCAGTACTGGCAAAAATTATATCACCTTGGATACAATGGATAAAATCATACCTGCTCCATTTCCCATGTTAAACTTGGATAGCAGCCTTCAAAAATAACTGGATTTGCCAACATTTTATTTTAGAAATGTTGAAAACGAGTTGATATCCCCTGTCCCCCAGTTCCTAGATAGTCTTTATGTGGGAAGAAGAAAGTACAAAATGTTAACAGCTAGGGAGACGGTTTCAAGTTTAAACTGATGTTCATGGTCTCCACTAGATGGTGCCCCGGCTGTATTTCAAAAAGTAACAAACAGAAATATCTCGGATTTTTACCCTCCTGTGTCTGACTTTTGTTAGATTTGAAAGTGTGGCCTGATTCTAAACCCTTCTTTTGGAAGGGCCCATGGTTTCAATGGAAAGTGCACCATATTAAAATACTAGGGTTGTAACTTGATAATGCCGCAGAATTTCTGAAAGTCATGGAGACACTTGCCGAAATGTACAGTAAAGAAAGCTGTGAGAGTCATATTTGAATACCAATGGTTATAATAATGTTCCTGATCCTAACTACATTGCTGGACAGATCCCATTTATTTAAATACTGTAGAACAAACATTCAAATATTAGCTTTAAGGTCAGTCAAAGAAATGTTGTTGTCTGACAAGAAAGATCAAGACAGACCATTCCTACCCACCTCCAGAAACAGACCATGCAGTGATTCTGCCTGCACAGCAGGTTTAGAGGGCACAGGAAAAGTTGCATGGCACTGTTTATGTGCCACATGGCTTGTCCTTTTGTCCTCTAATTGTCAATTCAGATATTGCGAACAATGCTATCTATCTATCTATCTATCTATCTATCTATCTATCTATCTATCTATCTATCTATCTATCTATCTATCTATCTATCTATCTATCTATCTATCCTTTTATACACTTAGAGACTGTGTATTTTGCAAGTCAATACTCTGGTTGATGTACGACCAAGAAAAGAAACATATATTATAAAATTGCTCTAAAAAATTAAACCATTGCAAAAAATAAAAACACAAACCATGCAAAGAAAAATTTCAGAACACACAGTGCAATATTCATCTCTTCCTTCCTCAACAGTCCCAAATATTTTTTGGGGAGAATCTCTCCAAAAACTTCCCTAAACTACTTTTGTTTTTAAGAGCTTTTCAAACATGTGGACGGAGGGTGCCTAACGTAACTTCTGCAGGAGAGAATTCCATGAATGGAGTTCCACTCTTGAAAAACCCTGGTTTCTTGTTGATGTTTTCCATATTACCCAGGGTATTTCAGGTATTGTAGGTATACCTGCAGAAGTGAGGTCTGTGAGGACTGAAGCAGATGGGCAGCTGAACTAGGCAGAAGACATTCAAACAAATAACAAGGCCCAAACTATTTATGGCTTTATATGTTAGAATCAGAACCTTGAATATCTTGGCATGAAAATAGACTGATAACCTGTGCAGGCGAACCAGAGTTGGGGTGACATAAGTGAACTAGCAAGCAGTCTGGCCATTGCATTCTGGATCTCCTTAAGCTTCCATATCAACTTCAAGGGAGGTCCCATGTAGAATGCATTGTAGTACAGTAGTCAATTTTTGAGACTACTAGTTGTAGACCAGTGTTGCTAGGGTCATGTCATCCAGGTAGGAATGTAGCTGGGTGACTTGTGGAAGTTTTGAAAAAGTCAGAGCACACAACAGTGGAGGTTTTTTTTTTCATGGTCAACACTGGGTTTAGTATCATGCAGAGACAGGACATCTGATCCTTGATAGGGAGGGTCAGTCTCCCATGTCTACTGGAGATCCCACAGCAACATAATCTACATCTTGTTTGGATTCAGATTCAATCTGTTTTTGTCTTGTCCAGTCACAAAATGTGGCCTGGCAGCTTTGTAGGCACTGGATGGCATCCACTGCAGATGGTTTAAGGGAGAGATAGAGCTGCATATCATCTGCATATGGTGACACAAAGCTCCAAATCCCACCTCTCCGTGCTGCCTTTTATAGATGTTAATCAGCACTGGAGAGATTATTGACCCCTGCAGGACCACACAACGAACCCACAGGGTCAAAGCAGCCTCTCCAAGCTGCAACGTCTGGAGTCAGCTATCCAGAAAGAGGTTGGTTAAGGGAGAAAGGGGGAAAATACTTGGCTTGGCTGACTGGTCAAAAGACCAAAGAAACACATATCAGGGTATTCACATGTTCAGAATCAATTTATTGGAATTCACCTCAAAATAAACAGACCTCTGGTAGGGAACAGAAAAACCCACTCCCTTGGCAAAGTAGTCTGCATGTGCATGTGTCTTGTATGTATGTTTTAAATTTGTGTCAGGTGTTGTTGTTAGTTCCGAACGAAACACAGATTTTATTGTCAGTGGAACCAAGCTGTAAGCCTGAAGATTTCTGAAAACTGTTTCCACTGTCAGAATGAGGGGTGATGAAGGATCTCTGTAACGTCTCTCACTAACATTTTGTGCTTCTAAAAGGTTCTCTGTGGCACAGCGTATATACATACTGTATATATAAAGTAGTATTGCAGATTTGTCAAAAAAAGACAAAGGAAACAAGTGGGAGTCTCAGGATTGTTCCACTGAAGACAAAACATTCAGCTTGTGTCTTCAGAAGCTATGAATGATGTTCTTCTCCTTCATTCATAAGATGGCTTTTCACATTGCATGGATTTATGTTGCTCTGGATGTTATTCCTTATTAGGCCTTCTGGTTTTTGCAGCTCTTTTAGTGACAGGATTTATAGAAGAAAAAATGAAATATGTCATGAAATAAGGATGTAACTTTGTAAATATTTCATGTTAAATATGAAACAGACACATCAGAGTCACATACCATCATGCTACATTATTTTAAACTGACCTTGAATGTCAACTTCATTTTATTAAATATATATATACAGAACCTGAGAAACAAAGCTACTTGCCTTAAGTGAGGTTTTTAGAAAAGGCTTTGGACCTGAATATCTAGCAGAGTGCATCTCCCAAAGTTCAGGCTGGCCCAGCCCACCAGAGCTTCAATGGCACTCTCGCTCTGGGTGGCCACCCCTAGAGAGGCTAGTAAGGTTGCTACATGCAATTGGGCCTTCTCGGTGGCCAGGCTGGCACTATGGGACAGATTGCCTAGCGAGATTCACATCTGCAACCTTTAAGACATAAAGAGCCTTTTCCGGTGGCCAAAACCATTGGCTGTGGAGCGGAGCGGCGAACCTGGGACAGAAAGGTTCCAAAGAGCCGCATGCGGCTCCGGAGCCGTGGGTTGCAGACCCCTGACCTAGCCCCATCCCAGGCAGCCTTTGAGAAAATTGTTAAGACCTGGCTCTTTAAAGAATCATCTGGCAATTGCTAATGTTTTCCTGTGCTCCACTGTGTTTTGTTGTTGTCATCATTTGGGGGGTCTGTGTCTCTTGCCGGGTTATCTGTATTTAGTTTTATTTAGTTGTTCCTTTATTGTACTATCAGGTTGATTTTTGTTCCTGTGTTGGTTTTAAGTGTTTATGTGATATCTTCTATGTAAACTGCCCAGAGCTTCCAGGTGATATATTTAGTGAAGCCAAAGTGCTTGGCAATGCCAATGAAAATATATGTAATTACGTAGAGGTGTGGATTGTATATATACTAAAGAACAGCAAGAAGCAGGTGGGGAGAGAATGCATTTGTGCAAACTGAGGCTTAATTAGTATAAATTCCTAAGTGAATTATTGATGTTGTAATTGGAGAGATGGAGTGGCCAACTGTAGTGTCTTGGGTTTGGAGGTGGGGACCTGGGTTCACTGCAAACCTCACTGCATGATTGTGAACCAGATGTTAGATTTCATCTTAACAACTGCTATGATTGTTCTAAGCATAAAAGCAACAAGTCATCATGGATGCTTCTACTTCGAAGGATGAAGATTGATGATAAATGTTGTGTATTGATCTGTAATCGCTGGTTGAAGTAACTGCCTCCCTGTTCAAAAGGGAACAGGCCTATTGGTTGATTATAGTTGCTGCATTTGGATCTTCAATCCTATTGGTTCCCACCAAAAGGCAGCCTTGTGATTGGTTGTAATTGTTCCCTCCAAAATGTATCTTTTCCTAGCCATTCCTGGCCCCTATAAATGTAACCTCCTCTCCCCAGTCCCCAGTCTTGTCTCTCCTTGATTAAAGAGCTGTTCACTAGAAGCTGTTTCCAGCCTTCTTTGTCCCAGAGCTGAAATCACTGCTGAATCACTAACCCCACACTACAATAATAAAAGGTTGTGTGTCTTGTTGTCCCTATGTGTTGAATCACAGAATTGAAGGAGACCCATTAACTGGGTATTGAACCTATGTTTTAGAACTTCCATGAAGGAGAGTAGACCATCCTCTGAGGTAGTCCATTCCCTTGGTGAATGCCTGTCAAGAACATATTTGTAATCCATTATTTAGAGTCCTACAGAAAAGAAGACTGCTCCATTTTCCTTATGACTGCCCTTCAAATCTTATCATAATGCCTTGCAGACTTTTTTCTCCACCCTAAACATACCAAAATCCTTCCATCCATTCTTGGCATTTATCTCCACCCCAGACCTTTTCCATCCTGGACATTATCCTCTGGACACATTCCTTTGTATATGAAAGCAATGAACTCTTTGTCAGGGATATAATGACCAGTTAAAGATGAAAGACCATTGATGAGCTGCCACACTTCTGTGGCATTTTGCTTTGTAATTTCCTTGAAATGTTTTGTTATGGTTGATCCCACTTTAACAGAGGAAACTGGAAGAGAATTATAATTCAGTAACTGCTAAGTTATTGCCATCCTTTTACTGATGTACATTGTGATGAAAGAAAGCTACTTCTTATGCTTGTGATGGATTTACATTAATTGGATTTTCTTTTTAAACATTTTAAGACATATTTTGCCTCTTATTGTAAATATGGACCAGAAAATAAAGATGTACTGAGAACTTGTCAACTGATTTTTCACATCAAGAAGATCTCTGCTTCACAATTTTTGACAAACACAAAGACAATGCTCATTTTGGAATGATTCTGTCAATATGTGAAACTGGCTAATTAATATTTATGAATGAAACATATTACTATAAATATTAATTAGTCTTCTTTGCATATCTTCAGATTAATTTAGCAGCCAGAGATGGTGTGTTTGTTAAGATTCCACACCAAATGGAAGAGGAGCATAGGAGCAGATAGCTCAATAGTAATACCACACTGCTCAAGGTATATATCCTTTGCAAAAAAATTCTAGCCAAAACATTTTGTGAGCAAGTAGTTTACCCCTTTGGTTAACATTAATAATAATCTGAAAGGTGAGAAAAGAGAAATTAAGAGATAGAATTAATGCCTCTTTTTTTCTAATTTGCTAAACAAAAAGGACCACCATGTCTATGGCCATGCAGTTTTTACACTTAGCAGGAATAAAAAAATGTAAGCAGATATTGTTGGCTTATTATTGTATGTGAAACTGAATTATTCCCTGATAGCAGAATGTTAGGCCATGGGATGTACTGCAGCATTTTGTATTAGATTCAATTAAACGATTCCCTCTTGACTTAAAAACTGCTGCTGCTGCTGCTGCTGCTGCTGCTGCTGCTGCTGCTGCTGCTACTACTACTACTACTACTACTACTACTACTACTACTACTACTACTACTACTTTTTTTTCATATCCTTCCTAAGCTTCTTGACTTGCTCCCATAATATCACAGTGGTTGAATCCTGATATTAGTTTTGGGTTTTGAAATCTTAAGGAATGGGATGCTGCTGACATGAGTTTTGAATGGATGGTGGTGACTCAATAATCTGACCAGTAAGGCATTTGCAATTCCTGATTTCCTCCTCTGTGTCCTCTGAGACTCTCCGTCTTCCCAACAGACTGCAGGTGAGTTAGCAGTTTCCCCTTAACACATAATACTGTGTATGTCTTTGCAGGAGTAGTGTACAGACGGAAGCATCCTGGTTTTTACAGGCTGACTAGCAGAGATATTCTCTTCTCTTTGCAAGTGATAATATACTGTAGAAGTGTCTCCAATAAGTTCATATTAATTTCCTTTTCCACTCAGACTGGCACTCCGAGCAACACTTTGAAAAAAATTTTGGCTGGTGTCCTTATTTATTTCAAAATGAGTTTATAAAATCCCTGCTTTACCTTTTTCCCATTGGGTGGTTTCAACGATTCACTTGTCCTACCAGTTGGCTAAGTGGCCGCTGCTGCAAGTAGTTAAAGCCCATTCTCCTGGGGCTGTTTCCACTTTCACAACCTTCCTCAAAAGAGTCCTTCTTCCAGAGTGTATACATTGGTGACTTTCAATCTCTGTGCATCACTGCAGAATGTGTGCTGCTTATACAGTATATCGTCCCACAGTGCTTAAAGCACTCTCTGGGAGGTTTACAAGTAATGATGCAGCCTATACATGCCCCCCCACCGCAAACTGGGTACTCATTTTACCAACCTCAGAAGGATGGAAGGCTGAGAGAACCTTGAGCTTGCTACCTGGAATTCAACCCCAGGCTGTGAGCACAAATATAGCTGCAGTGCAGCAAAAGCAAAAGCAAAGTGTTCTGCTTATATACCGCTCCATACCACGTCAAGTAGTCTCTGGGCGATTTACAGTTTAATTACAGTATGCAGGTTACACATCCCCCCCCCAGCAAGCTGGGTACTCATTTTACCATTTTCAGAAGGATGGAAGGCTGAGTCAACCATGAGCTGGCTACCTGGGATTGAACCCCAGGTCATGAGCACAGTTTTAGCTGCAGTACAGGCATTTAACCATTGCACCATGTGGCTCTTTTGACAGAAGGAACTTTGGAAATTTTTTTTCTTAATCTGTAACAGCTTGAACAAAAAATAATAATTTTAGTAAAGCTTTAACTATAATTATACATATGAGAACCCCAGAACTAAACCCAGGAGTCCAGCTGAGCACTAACTAAAAAAGCACAAGCAGATTGAAAATTATTATATTTCCTCTGATCTTGACTTCTATTAGCATACTGGATTGCATCAGAAGCTTTCAGGTTGTATTTTATGCCCTAGCATCCAAAGGCTGGCTCCTCTTTAGCCTGTGGCATTTTTCAAACCTCTCTCTGGGTTTCCTGTGACTTTCTGATAAGGGCAAACTAGAAATATGTGGAAGATGATGATAATTTATTTATGCTGTTGTTCATTTTTATATCGGAATTATGTTGTAATTTGGTTTGTTTTCTGTTTAATTTATTGTTAGCCACCCGGAGTGGCCTTTTGGCCAGAGAGGTGGGTTAAAAATGTGATAGATAGATAGATAGATAGATAGATAGATAGATAGATAGATAGATAGATAGATAGATAGATAGATAGATAGATAGATAGATAGATACCTTTACACAAGGTTCTGAAACATTACTGTTCTCCCCTCAGTTCTTGCATTTTAATGGTCACTGGATCCTCTGCACTAAAATCCTGATGGGGGGGGTGTAATATTGCTCCTACACCTCAATACGTCATAAAAGGTTGCATGGCAAAACCTTCAGTTCCCTATTAATTCAGCAGAAGAGTGTGTGTTATAAAACATGAACAAAACATCATCAGTATGAGATATAAATTAAAATAATGGCTAATCAGAAACTGTTGAATCAGTGCTGCCTCTTGAAAGTGCAGCTGTCTTAAATCCTCAAAACTCATTCCACGATTAACCATCTGGATGTGTCTAGCACACCAACAGTTGCAAAGACTAAGACAACAGCCATCTGACATCCGCTACAAATTATTCTTGATTAGAGAGAGAGAGAGAGAGAGAGAGAGAGAGAGAGAGAGAGAGAGAGAGAGGATGGGATATAGGGGCATAGAGGCTAGGAGGGAGCATACTGTAATTTTGGGAGCCATCTAAGAACTACTCCAAGCTTTGGCTTTGTCCTGGAATGTGCAGATGGCACTGTTGTTTTGGAGTGAAGGGGGGGCAGGAGGTTTCTGGTGAAGGGAAGCAAACCTTCTGCCCATATGTGCAGTGAACAATATGTGGATGGTTAAGATTAAGCCCATTCTAATTCTATAAACTTTACAATGGTGCCCTGCAAAAATAGCTGCACTGGGGAAACCAAAATCTCCTGGTGTCGCTTTGCCAAAAATAACCCCACAAAGCCCATGAAAAGCACAGCTTTCCAAGAGATGGAAATATGCAAGGGCCTTTAGGGAGTCTCCATTACAAAACATTACCCCTGCAGGAAGGTCTCCTGCAACCTTTTCTTGTTTCTGTGCTACATAAACCATGGAAACCACAGCCAATTTAAAAGCCTGCCTCAGCCCCAGGGTATTCCAGCATTAAACCTATAAATCTAATAGGCTTCCTGCATTGTCAAAATTATGGTGTGAGTTTTGTGGACATTGTGCAAATCGTACACATACCATATGTTGTTCCTTTATTAACCGCCCTCCTGAGGCCCCAGAGCTGGAGGTAGAGAGACCTCACAGCTGGAAAGCGGGCAAAATATGTTGATTTTTTAAAAATTACCTTGAGTGACAAAACCAATTCGTCTTTGGCAGAAGAAGGTAATTACGGATCAAATGCTACTTGTTTATGCTCCTAAAGGTCTGCGGATGTAGGATTATTTCATGTAATGGGACAGCTCTAAACCAATATGCAAGATAGTAATAGGGATCTTTAACTAATATGGAATAATCACTCCTCAGAAAATTGTCTTCTAAATGTGACACCTGGGACACAGATTTGCATTCTTCTGACTGAATTAAAACCATACATCATCCTCCCAACAAAACAGATGCAGATATTTATTTTTCTCAATAACTTCTTGGAGAAATGGCAGGTATTTTCTCCTCGCAGGAGAAGAACAAGCTACATTGGTTACATTCCAGTACTGTATTTACCTGCCTGGAAAAAAGTAACACTGAACTCAATGAAGTTTCCTTCTGATGAGATATGTATAGGATGACAATGTTCTAATGTTGCACACATTTACTTGGGAGGAAGCCTCACTGACCTCAGTGGAGTTTACCTTTGAGAAGTTCCTCCAGGAATGGGAAAAATGAACTATGCTGTTCTGTGCCTCTAATGAACTTCCTACCACTATTTATCTTTATTTAGTGCTCTGACTACCCTCATGTAGAAAGCCTTTTGTTTGTAGATGTTCTGGAATATTTGAATGTTTCCTATCCATAGAGGATATGCCAATAGCTACATTTCTCTATTTTGCCTCCACTTCCCTATCCATTGTCTGTCCATCAGATTCCACCCTTTTCACGTCAACTTCCTCTCTTGCCTACTGCCTTCTCCTTTTTCTCCTTGGGGCTATCTATGAACTTCTCATTTCAGCAAGGAATTAAATAATTCAATCACTGATGGTACAGCACAGGGTTTTCTTTCTAGCACTGTTTCTGTTGCACTTTGTCTGGCTACGAAGCCAAAGGTGAGTTTGATTACCTACTGTGCCTTCCCTACAGGGGCTGGACTCAGTGATCATCGATTCCTTTCCAATTCTGCAGTTCTAAAGTTGTTATTACATTTTATTATTAGGGATGGGCATTTCGTTTCGGAATCGGCTGATACACGCAGATCCAATTGCTTTACCTTTCTATGTCTCGCACAGGGTTAAAATCCAAGGAAGCACACTGCTTCGTGCTGCTGGCCAACCAGAGAGGGAGGCAGGATAATTCCTGTCCCTGCACAGCTCCTGATTGGCCAGCATCACAGATCTAGCACAGATGACATCTCAGAATGCTTCCTCATTGGATTTTAACCCTGCATGAGACAGAAAAGGGTAAAGCAATTGGATCTGTGTGTATCAGCCGGTTCCAAGGACCACCTGGGCTCGCGTGGTTCATTTTGTAACATACTGGTTCCGAAATGAAATGCCCATCCACATTTATTATATATTATTGCCCTTGTTTGACACAGAGGCCACTCTCCAAGATATTTTTGACTATTTAAATTAAAATGTATTTTTAATACATACTGCCCAATGAGCCTAGAGCTAGTCAATATGGTGCTATTAGTAATGAACCTCATTACTGTTTCTTTTTGTAATGGAAAACTGTTTTCTTATCACACCTCCTATGATCGGACGGAAAACACTCCCATGGGATGTTGTCAGGGTAGATGTCATACAGATCATCAAGATGCCTGCCCCGCCAAAGAAATTAAGATGTTTCAGCATGAAAACATACAGCACTGAAAAAAAGCCTGCATTAAAAAACAACAACCTCAAAACATTATTGAACAAAGCTGGTCCCATGACAGGCAAAGAGACATGGAATTTTAAGGAGAAATTTCCCATCTGATGTGACATAAAATAGCTGTCATATGAAGCAAACCTGAAACAATCAGCAAGAGAGCCCTACCTTTACGCAACATAAAGAGCACATCTAGAAGAGCTCTTAGGTGGTTACTTCACGTACCTCCGCGGGCTGCGTTGAGCTTGGCTCCGATCTGAATTCGGATGCAGTCACATGGTCTAATACCGGGGCGGCCCTCTTTTCTGTGTACTCACGTGCATGCTGGGTGAACGCGAACGCATTCCAGCCTCACGTCTTTGATGCGCATTGAACCGATGGTTTCCTTTGCTTTCCACCGGTTCAGTAAGCTGTTTCTTGCTTTCGTTTTTAGGTCTTTCGATGGAGGAGTGGTAGTTTGTGGTTCTCCCGGGGGTGAGGAAAAGCAGAGATGGTTAGGAGAGGAAGGGAGGATATTTAGGAGGCAATTGCCTTTTACAGCAGCCAGCATGTCATGCTGGGTGGGGTGAGCTAGCTAAGATCAGAGTAATTGTTGTTTTTCCCCTTTGGTCCTTGAAGAGGTCAGAGAGTCAATTTGCAAAACAGAAGGGCAGCAGTGTTCCTGTTTTAAATCACAGAGTGAGAGTACCCACGAGAAGATTTTGATTTTCCGGTTTTCTGAAGGCAGCAAACGAAAGCAGGTACCTGTAAAGGGAGGGAGTGGTTATGCCCTTCGAATCAACAAGGAACACACGTCTCTTCGCTTCGCATCGAAAAGCAGATTGAGCAGATTCCTGAGGTCCAGGAAGGGAATCTGTCAGCCCGCTTGGAGCGCAGTTTAGGGGGCGTGGTCGGGGTGACCTCGCCTTGAATTTGCTGGTACGTGAAGTTCGATCAAAGCCTAACTGTTCCACAGCGGGGCGGCACTGAGGTCAGAGAGGTACGTGAAGTAACCGCCTTAGTAGATAAGCAAATGTTCCATTCATAGGAACCAGGAGTCAGAGAACATCAAAGAGCCTCAAGGCCCTTGCATACTAATATAAGACACTCCATACCATCTAGGCTGCCTAGCGCCTAGTGACGCAACTGGCTCTAACGGGACCCCCAAAGCATGCAATTGCTCTTTCCAACTGAGTGCAGCCTCGTCCCAAAACAGGCCCAACACCACTTTTCCAAACTCGTGCTCTCTCTCTCTCTCTCTCTCTCTCTCTCTCTCTCTCTCTCTCTCTCTCTCTCTCTCTCTCTCTCTCCTCCACAGTGCCAATGTGTCCTTTTCAACTTCTTTTTACTGCATCTCCTCTAGCCCACTACTACAGCCTCTCAGTATTTCACCACCAATCTACTTTTAAACAGCTTAGAAAACCATGTAATTGACCCACTCTTTTAAATAAATTCTAATTTACAAGCATTGTGAAATAATGTTGCTGGGTTGCAGAAATTCTATTTTGAACAAGCACATACCTGATCTTGGTACAACAGTGATGTATTTTACAGCACATAAACACTACTTTTTTGTTTGCTAAGAAAGACCTTGAAGGAAGAGAAATGCCTTCATGAATATGTAATCACCTAACCACGTGTCATCCTGTATACTCTTAGCTCTTGTTCACCTGCCTGATTTTCTTTCTGTCAGAAACCTAAGTTGCAACCATTTATTCTATTTTGGCAGGGCAGCCAAGTCTCATTTGAGAGAAGCAACAGTGTTTTTGACCTTCCCCAAAACTTTATGTGGTGGTGGGCCATGGAGATTTCACCCCTCCAAACCATATTGTAATGGTACCCACCCAGTGCTTGTGGATGCTTCCCTGAACAGAAATGTCCTTGCAGCCCTGGGATCTGACACCAGTTCTCTGCAAGAAGCCTATGAGAGTAACTTAAAGCAGTTTACAGTTAGGATTTTGGGAAGAGACAGCTGGAGTTAGCTAAGCAGTGGTGTCCCCTCAGAGGCGGTTAGCAGCAGCTGCTCTGTGCTGGGAATTGTAAAATATTAGCAGCTGTTCCATTTGCTGAAGGCGCCCCGTTATGCACTACTATGTTCATCTCTCATATTTATAAGCAGAACAGATATTTACAAAGACATAATATTTTTCCTTCAGTAGCCTCTCCTCCGAAAGTAATTGAATCCTATAATACTGATCCCGGAACGACTGGTGTATGCAACTCATGATGACCAAAGCAATGTGGCACCCCTCCCCCCAAAAATTTTTTTTAGAGAAGACTAAACTGCCCCTCCAGCCTGATCCCCAACTGTTCCTAAATTCTTGTCAGTCAAAGAAATTGGATGCATGAGTGAAGTTAGGTTTATCGTTTCTTTCTGCTATGGGTATCCTCTCTGCATTTTACATACTGTTAATTTTTGAGGTTTTGTATTTATTTGGATGTGACCAGTTACTAAAGCATTTAATTTTTATTGTTATGTTACATGAATGAAGATGTCCAGTGTTCCCATTGATTAAATACTGAAGGAGGAAAGGTGTAAATAAATTTAAAAAATTGAACACTGTAATTCTTGTTAAAATCTGGAAATACCATCCAGCTTATATCAGGTTAGTTTGTTTAAATTCAGTATATTGTAGTGAAAATGTTTAGTGTCTTTGTACTGACAGAGTGAGCTGTACATTCTGAAGGGATGCATAGTTTTCTACCCAATAATGATGCAGTAATGAACATCTAAGTAAAGCAAATGGACATTACATTGGGTGCAGCAACGCAAACCCTCCAGCCTTAGGTCAAGATCTACAAAATCTCTGATTGCAGCAGAGGCAGCCAAACATGCTCAGTATGTCTGGAATTTGTTGGCCAAACAGCTATGCAACAGGCCCCTGCTATAACATCAAGCAGCTGCTGCTACTGTTACAAGAACGTGCTTCTAAGGAAATGAGTGAAATAAACCAGCCAGGAGATTTTGCAAAAGGATCTCACAACAGCAGCCACTGTCTTAATTAAAACAGACACTGGGTCATGCAGTCACCCAATCTAAGGTAGTGGGGATGGTGGGGAGGGAACATCAGTGCAATACCTCTCAAAACTATAACATACAGAAAAATTGTGGTTTATACTTAACACAGTTCTCTGTATGTCAACTCAAAATGTAGTCCCACTGTCTTATATTTAAAATATTTCCTGGTAAGTACGATTGATTCTAAATATCCTTATTTTTTTCATTCCAGTTTAAAATATGAATAGTCTTAACCAAACTTGCCACAGAGAAATGAGATTTTAAAGTACAAATAAACTGTGACCAGAAAAATAGAACAAAGTCAAAGAAACTAAAGGAGCTTGTATGAAAATAATAATAATTTTTGTACCCTGGAGGAAAAGGGGGGGGGCTAACCTAATTTTGAAACATTCATTCAAATATTTTGCACTTGATATAGGGGGAAATTATCCCTATGGAAGCAAACGTGATGTGCCTGATTGTTCATCTGATTGTGCAACTAATTATGTAACTGTACCTGTGGAACTACTTGCTGGATATGACTTTTGCCTTGGCACAAATTTCATTACTGCTGCTGGAGCTATGCAACATGATTTTGGTTTTAAATGTGAAGGAATTCTTATGGAAGTAATTGCAATAATTTGGGGCCTGAGGGAGTGCTAATATAAAAAAGAATATGTGAATAACTGGGTTACTGACTAGAGATGGGCACTAGAGATGGGCACGAAATGAGCAATTTTTTGTTTTTGTTTTCATTTTTTTGTTTGTTTCGTTACGTAACGAAACAAAAAACAAATTTTGTCTCCAAAATGAAACGAAACGAACCGAAACAACAGAAATTTTGTCATGCGTTTCGTTTTCGTTGCAGCAAATACATTGAACTGTAATGAATGCTAACGAAACAGCAATTTTTTGTTTTCGTTTTCATTTTTTCATTTCATTACGTAACAAAATGAAAATGATTTTTTTTGCAAAAAAATTCACGAAAAATGAAAACGAACCGAAACGGACCCCCTAAACGACAAACGACAAACGAAACACCATTTTTTTGAGTCGTGCCCATCTCTAATAAGCACGAAATGATTTTTTGTTTTGTTTTTTGTTTTTCATTTTGTTTCAGAATGAAACAAAAAACGAACTGATTTTTTAAAGAAAAAAAGAAATGAAACAAACTGGAAATTTTCTGTTCATTTCCTTTCCTTTTTTATCTCCCCCAATCAGGTGTGTCTGTAAAAAGGGTCCCTACCTTAGGCATCTCGACGCCCGCTGCTACCGCCAAGCCCCTCACAAGGCCTTCCGACGCCTGCTGCTACAGCTACCACCAACAATCCAGCATGGGGTGGCCTTCTGAGGCCACGGGGAGGCCTCTCGGCACCCGGCGCTGCTGCTGCAACTGACAATCCGGCACAGGTCAGCCTTCCGAGGCTGTGGAGAGGATTCTTGCTGCCTGCTGCAGCCACTGCCACTGAATATCTGGCACGGGGCAGCCTTCTGAGGCCGCGAGGAGGCCGTCCGGTGCTCGCTGCCACCTCTGCCACTGCCAATCCAGCACGGGGTGGCCTTCTGAGGTTGTGGGGCGGTCTCCCAGTGCCCATTGCTGCTGACGATCCCATGCAGGGTGGCCTTGTGAGACCCTGAAGAGGCCCTCCAGTACCAGAGCCTCACCAGAGCCCAGAAGCTGCCAAAGCCCAGTAGTAGTAGGAAGAGGAGGTGAGTACAAGCCCCCAGGGGAACAAAACCTTTTGTTATTGTTTCATTTCATAGGTTTTTTTAAAAAATGTATGAAACAAAACGAAATGCGGGTGGGGATTAAAAAGAACGAAATGAAACATAGTTTTTTCTGTTTTGTGCCCATCTCTATTACCGACACTTCATTCCTTTGGCAGCATTTTTAGCTGCTTAAGATTGGAAAGTTACAATGCTTTTTAAAGATAAGTAAATTTATTACTTATTACTTACCTGGGAAAAATTAGTTGGCAAGAAGTTTGTATAGATAATTTAGTAGTGTTTTAGAAGGTAATCAAGTAGAAGAAGTGAGAAAAATAAGTAATTTAATCAAATGACCTGCGCAGCGTAAAAAAACATAAATTTTTAATGCAAATAATTTGAGATTGGTTTGTGAAAGTTAGAAACCCACATTAAACTATATATTCTATCACCAGAATGGACCAATTAACAGTCAATCTTCATTAGATCCATTTCTCAGTTTCAAGCACAGTTTTCTCTTCTATAGTTGCACAAATCAATTAATTCTACATGACCCACATAAGCAAGTCAATCCTCTCTCTCCCTCTCTCTCTCCCCCTCTCTCTCACTCACTCACACACACACACACACACACACACACACACACACACACACACACACACACACACACACACACACACACACACACACACACACACACACACACAAATTAAAGTCTCCCAGGGCACCACCTAGAAGTTACATATTGCAGGTAATAAGTTACCTGTTATGTGTTACTTTTGCGAATAACAAAGAAGCAACAATGTTCCTTTTCAAAGTAAGATATTGACTGATCACATCATTATTTGCAACAGTTTACCTGTTACTTTTACTTAATACTGGGAAAGCAAGATGTTGGGGGCACTTGTAAAGGATATCCTAAAAAAAGATTTAAAGCCATGTTCTTGCTGTTTTAGCTTTAAAAAAAAAAACAGGAATGAAAATAGTATAATATTTAAGCAATATGAAAATTACTTTTTAAATTTCCAAAAATAGTTTTAACAAGTTGTTTGGATAATAATAAAATTCTAAGCCCTGCTAAATAATATAGGTTTACCTATTATTTTGCTTAGAATAAAAATTCTTTCCCAGCCTCCAATATGACACAAAGAATCATAGTTTTATTTTAGCATTGTTTATATTCTCTGCTTTTATTTAAACACCGCCCAAATAAAACAGTGAAAGCAAAGCTAGGTAGCAGATAATCCTGATGGAAAACTACATTGTTCTACTGAAAGTGTCATAGAGAAAAATAGTGGTGTGAACAAAAGGAAACCTTGTAATCAGTTATCCTAGGACCATATCTAGGCATCTGCCAACCTGTTTTCAAGCCATTAAAACAAGTGCTGCATGCAGGAGGGGGGGATCATGCAACCCTAGCTTCCACATCAGCTGGTAGGATGATTCGGTCATCACCAAGTGGATGATAGCTGCTGTACTGGAAATTGTGGAAGAACAGGAATCCTGTCCCTGCTTTGCACAGGTCACCACATGCAACAGAATGGAATTCAGCAAGACATTACAGTACTGACTTGTCAATTATATCTAGAATTTACTGGTCAAAACTTCAGAAGATGGGCAGTGTTATGACCATCGGTTAGGCAGTGTAGCACCTGTGCAATTGCCTTGACATCATCATAAGAACAGAAATAGAAGTGCACCTTTTGTAAGTCAAATAGCAGCAGGAAATGCAAAAGAAAGGGAGATCCCTGCAGTGACGACTGACTATAGTCCATCTTCATGTGGATGTAGCTGCAGTGAGGAAAATGACAGGTTGATGCCACCCTTTTAAATTTATATCTGGGCTCACAATGATGTCATTAGTAGCAGGACTGGTGCATGTGGATGAAACCCAGCCACATGCAGCCTGAATAGATACTGAAGCGTGCACTGGCCAGCAATGAGTTGGATAAAAGTGATTGTGTATATTAATAATAATAATAATAAATACAAGATAATAACCTTTAGTATTTAAATGCTACATTTAAGATGCCCAAGTACCAAGAAGACTAGAGGTTTGTACAGTCATTCTATTATTAAACTATCTAGAATTCTACCTAAAGAACTGCTTAATCTCACTAAATTCCCTTTTTTCCAATCTTCTGCTTTTATTCTCTTTGTTTCAGCTCTTTGTTTTTCCACCTGCCTGTTTTGCTTTATAGCCAACCTATAATAGTTTGATGTCTTGCAGATAAAATTTTGCACCAGTGGCACATGCCATTCTTGAGGTTGCTTCTTCCAGGTATTCAGAAGCCTAAGTCACTCATCTGTAGCTTATAAATCTTATCAGCAACATTGGCACCCACTATTCTTGGGATTTTGATGTCTCCAGCTATTTTGGTGCTTGTTCATCTCTCCTGCTTTCACAAGCTGTTGGCTGTGCGTGACTGTGCAGAAGACAGAAGCCCATTGTTCTGTGGAGCCCATGGACACACCTGGAATTTTGACTGCCATGTGGACACAGTGAATCACAAAATGGCTGCTACAGGGATTCAAGCCTCCAGCTAGCTGTGGTATTTGCCCATCCTTTCCTTCTGTCTATCACATATACTCTTCTCTGTCCCCTTCCACCCCCAGGAATGACACATCGGAACACCAAGCAGAGGGCCTGTAGCATTCAGAAAAACATCAGTCAGCTGAAAAAGACAGAAAATAAATAAAATAAATGCAGCTGCTCAGGGAACCTCCAGTGTGAAAACAAAAGTATCATAGAACTGTAGAATGGGAAGGAACCCATTACATTTGCCAAAGCAGGAATACACAGATAAAGAATCCCTGACCAACTGTCATCTAGTCTCTTTTTAAAAACCTGAAGTGAAAGAGACATCTCTACTTTCTGAGGTAGTCCATTTCATACTGAATGGCTTTGAAGGTCTTCCTAATACTTATTAGTCAGAATCTCTTTTCATGTAATTTGAGAGAGCAACTAGATAGTGATGTTATCCTGGGCTGGATCAGGCTAAACATGGTTACTTGAAAAAGCAGTCTGGGGTTTAGAAAGGTCTTTGCATTGACATGCAAGGATTGATTGGTTTCAGACAGGAAGCCACACTGTGCCTCAAAGCAATCCTATTTAGCCCACTGCTCCCTCATAGCCTCTATGCCCCTATATCCCACCCACCCCCCCTCTCTCTCTGAGGGATGAAAACTGGATATTATTTCATGTTATTGGTAATGTACATATCATTGCACTGGCTCACCCCACCCCCGGTCTTTTTTTTCTAGCACTATTTCAGATTGCAAGAGAAGGAAGGAAGGAAGGAAGGAAGGAAGGAAGGAAAGATTCTCCTCCCCCCTCTTTGGCTTTTTCTCCCTGGGGAACTGTGGAAAGACTGATTTGTGTGTGTGTGTGTGTGTGTGTGTGTGTGTGTGTGTGTGTGTGTGTGTGTGTGTGTGTGTGTGTGTGTGTGTGTGTGTGTGTGTGTGTGTGTGTTTGCCTTCTTCACAGCTCAGTGGTTTAAGTATCTGGCTTTGGAGTCAGAGGTTGGGCATTTAATTCCCCACCATGCCTCGACTTGATGGTCCAGAGGATCCCTCCCACCTCCACAGTTCTAAGATATTATTATTTTATCATTTCATTGTCTTGCCACCCAAATAATATAGCATTTAACTGTGGAGGGAAACACCCAGTAGTGCCATATTGGTGTTTCAATGCCAGCAATCACACATGCCAGGACCCAAATGAAAACAGAGTCATGGACTCAGAAAGGTGTGAATTGGTATGGATAAGGGTGGGTCTGGTTGGCAATTGTCTGTATGTCATGTGGTTGCCAGAAAATAGAGCAAGCCAGCATAATGGAGTAAATGTGCATAAATATTTTCAAGAACAAGTTAAAGTGCAATTTCTTTTGAAATAATGGTTCCCATCTCAGACCAGGCATCCTTTAAAACTCGTAAAATATACTCACCTTTCATGTCTCCTCTCTGTAGCTCAGTGAGGTACCTGGCTTTGGAGATGTGAAATGGTATGCTTTCACATCTGTTGTCAGTTCTGCCAGTCACTTGTGGTCAAAGGGCACATTCTGGATCTTCACCTGTCAAGATAATAATAATCTATTTTAATTTTAAAAAGACAGAGCAATCACAGCAGAAGACCAGTAAATGCTACTAATTTCTTTCAGCCCCAAGGGTTTTGAAAGGTAATCTCATTAGTTGAAGTGCTGTCTAAATGCAGACGTGAGGTTCAGCAACTTTTAACTTATATTGCATTGTCTTCTCATGTTGTTTGATTAAGCACAGTTTATCCCTAATGCAGGGATTACTGCTCATTTGAGAAATAACAATATAATGTAAGAATAGTATCATGAGAATACTTGATCCTCTGCCACAATCAGCTCAATACAGCAAGTTCACAATATGCACATTGGGAGGAAGGCACTCGTATGACCGCTGTCAGTTTAATTCTGTAACGAACAGAAAAGGCAGGCTGGCAATCAACCTTGGAGGCATGTATAGAAGTTGAAGGAAAGGAACATTAGATTACTGAACAGAGGTAATTAGGGCTATAGAGAGAAAAGATTCTTTATGGAAAATATTTTGAATGCTTTGCAGATCAAACCACTATAACACTTCTTCATTGTTCTTCAACCATACACCTACAGGAGCAGCATTGAAAGTAATTAAAACAAAGATTTTTAAAAAACATTAAACTCCAAAGATGACATATCTACTGCTCTTTCTTAATTACTCCATGTGTTAGGGTTGGCAGGTCAGTGGCCTCCCATTTTCTGAGATTTTGGAGCCTAACCTGGGAACAGTGGGCAAGTCATTGTGATGTCACAGGCAAGAGTCAAGAGGGAGTGGGAACATATTTTTGAGAGTGTGGTTACGCTATGAAAAATTCTGGTGAGCATGTTTTAAGTTGATTTTTTAAAAATGTGATTACATGATGCACATGGAAGCACAGATTTGTTTGATAGGGAATCATGTTATTTTGATCAGAAGCGAAGTATTTTATTCTACTGTCAGAGGGTTCTACTGTCATTTATTTCCATTTAAATGTCAAATGGATTTATTATGAATTGTTTTTGAATATCTCTGTTGTGTGGTGTAAATTTTGTCAGTGGGGTTTGCCTTTCACTAGTGTGTCTTCTGTGCTCCCTCTCCACTCCCCTTGTATTTGTGGTGGTGGTGGTGGTGGGGTTGTAACTATTGAGGAAGGTCAAGAAATAATACTCTAAAAAATTTAGTAAGTTCAGAAAAAGAAAGGAAGGAAAGACATTTCCTGTTTATCAGCTCAGAAAATGCATCTGGGGAAACTAATTCTGGTTACAGGAACCACACTCGTTCATGTCAGTGTTTGGAGGTCTGCTTCCTTTACTAAAACAAAGTGAAAAAAAGGAACAGGAAGAGGCCTTGGAAACAGAAGTAGGAAAGGAGTCTACCAAACTATGCATAGGCACAGAAAGAGACAAAAGGGAAAATACACCTGGGATAGTCATCTGCCTTCCCTCAACGCTCACCAATAACTTGATACATGTGCTGGTATGCTGTTCCCCAATCAGCAAACTGCTTTGTGACTCTCGAGAAGGCATCACAACACCTCAGAGAATCATGCCAGAAGTGTTGCCACATCGAGCCCAATATAGTATCCCTTTTCTGGAACTATTTGCTATTGGCATTTTGTACAGCATATATTTCTCAGTTTTTATTTATAGGAATCAGACTAGTAAACAGGATATCAATAATATTTCTGTCTCAAACAAAGGGATGGGAAACTTAAGCAGCCTAAGATATTTTAAGGCACTGAGGCTAACACTTTGCTGTAAACATTATCCTGAATTTAAAAAAAATGTTCTGCATATTATCTCTGTTTGCTTCTTGGTTTGTATTTGTTTTTTCAAGATGCGCAGTGTTGAGATACCTTGATGTGCTCATACCAGCTGTTTCCGCTCTACTTGTGGTACCTTCTGTTTACTATTCTTCTACCTGAGCTGTGCCACAGAAGAGTTGGAAGGAAATGCCATGTGAAATGGGTGTGTGGATTGTACTGGCTGGTGGAAATTTGCATAAGGGTTGACTTAACAAATCCTATTCATTCAAAGAGTAAGGGCCTTTTTACACGACCCCTAAGATCCGCTGGTCCCTTAAATTCGGACCAGAGATCTTGAGGGTTCGTTGCTGTTCCTCCGTCCCCACCCGCTCTGCACTTCTTTGTTCTGTCTGCGTGAGGGGGGGAGGAAAAAAAGCCTTAGACAGAGACAAAAGAATAAAAGGCTTACCTCCGGTGCTCGGGGAAGTTGCTCCGACCTCCGTTTACTTCCTGGTTCCTCTTTAAGGGGCGGAGGCAAAAGAAAAACAACAGAAAGAAGCGAGGAGAGCTCAGGCAGTCTCCGCATCAAAATTTTTCACCAGAAAAGAGCAGGTACAAGAAAACTGCTGTTTGGTTGCGCTAAAGTGGGCGGGGTTGCACTTAATTGTCTGCAAACTCCGGAGCTGGTGGGTAAACATTTTTAAAGTCCGGAGCTTGCAGCCATTTGCGGCGGAGCTTAGGGGTAGTGTATAAACGCCCTATGTTCTACTTGGAACAAAAAAAAATATGGGTTTAGCCCACTAAGAACATGTAAGGAGTCCTTTCACTGATTTACCAACACACAATTAGAGAGATGATAGAAACTGGTTATTTTAGTATTGCTATCAACTTTCTCTGTATCCATTTCACTCACCACTAAACTAAGCATTAAACAATACATGTCCACTAGATCACTGGCCATGAGTGAGAGTTTTATGTTCAGTAACAAGTGAGAGGAAAAAGGAATGTGGGTGGCCATAATAGTACAATTTTTGAAAAAGACTATCCTAATTATGTGCAATTATTTTCTATGTAGTATCATAATAGAAAGCCAGTGATAAGATGTAAGAAAGCATTTGTTACCTCTTATTTTTTGTTATTTAATGGCTTCGGTCTATGTACCTCTCATGTTTTTAAATTATTTTGGATGGACCAGATTTGGTGAGGTGAAAATGTGTAGGGGCCAACCATTCAGCTGCATTTGGCCCCTGGGCCAGACTTTGGAGAAGCCTCTAGGACATGCAAGGGGTGAGGAGGACACTGCAGCAACGGAGCTGGGGGCAGGTAGGCTTGACAGGTGGCTGGGGGTGACAGACAGAGGGAGGGAGGGCAGGCAAACTATAAAACTGCAAGATGACATTTCCAATTGGAATGGGGAGGGGCCAGCTGGTGGGGATGCATGACAGGCTGAGCCAGCGGGGAGAAGAGGCTGTGGGCCGCTTGAAATTTGAAAACAAGCCACATTTGGCCCCCGGGCCTGACTTTGGGCATGCCTGTGCTAAGCTATGCATCCCCTTTACTAAAATACTTGCTGGGGAGAGATGGGGAGGGAAACCTAGGAATCTCATGTAAATCTAGAAAAGACACCTTATGGAATAACTTATTATATAAGTGATTCAAAAACTCCTTTCTAAGACATTTCTACTTTAGCTAGAAATAATGCATCACTCAGAAACAGGGATCAGTCCCTCTGGCCATGCAGGGCATCTTGCTCCTAGCACCAGAGCAGCACATTGCCTGTTCCAGGACAAGGAGAAAGATTGATGGGTGAGACTTGCTCACAGGGCACCTGACCTTGAATTAATGAGATCATCTCTTTGCACCTGCCAAGAGTCTCCTTCTGTCTGCAAGAAACAATCAGGGCAAAGAGCAGTGCAGGGTGAGTACCTAGCTGGCTAATTTGCATTGTTAAAAGAACACACCACCTGCAGAAGACTCGGCCATGTCTGGCTGAGGTTGCTGCTTCTTTGTGTTTAGAAAGGAAACAGATGGGGAGGGCCTAGCCAGATGTTTATTTTCATATACTGTAGTATAGTAGTACTTCATAGGACAAATGCCCCTTAATACGAAAAACTCATAAGACGGATGAAATTTCCAGGAATAGGATAACCTTGTAAGATGAATTTGTCCTATGGGATGTCTCACAAGACGATTTCAATGCATTTCAATGGGGACCACATTAAACCGTGTTTCGTAGGATGAATTTTTCATAAAACGAATTGACCTGTAGAACGAATTAAATTTATCTTAAGATGCACTGCTGTACCTTGGTTTACAAGGATATTCCGTTCCGGAAACATGCTCATAAACCAAAATACTCATATATCAAAGCAAATATCCCCATAAGAAACAATGGAAACTTAGATGATTCATTCTGGGCCCCAGTTTTCCATTATATCCTATGGGGAAATTTGCTTTGGCCTCCTCACTTTGTCCTTACCAGGGTGGAGACAGTTTCATCCAGGTGGGGTACATCTCTGCCCATGTTGCTTGGAGGCTTTGGTGTGTCAGATGAAGGTCTGCTCAAGGCTGGGCAGAGCCCAGTACTTTAGCTAGTTCATACTGAGGGCAGCAGAACCCAATTCCCCAGATGGTAGTGCTCAGGAATGGTAAGTCAAAGGCATTAAAGCCTGCTGACTAGAAGCCCATCAGCAGCAGAATGAACGAAATACTGTGTAGAGATTTGACCATTTGTCTTGGTTAACACCTGTGACAGAGCTCTTCCCAGAGTTAAAAAAGAGAAGCAGCCCAAGTGACCATCAGAATTCCAGCTCTATATGTGGTAAATGAGACAGATGCCTTATATCTGATTGCAGTGGTGTTTCTGTATCTTGGCCCTAAGCTTCCTGAAGTCGGTGCTTACGGGCCCATTCCTACATGCACATATTTTGTGACCTGGAAAAACATACATTTTCCCTCCTCCACAACTTTTAATTTCAAAAGGAATCCATTCCTCCACTGTCCATGCTGGACTGGTGAAATGCTCCTTATAAAGGCAGGGGATCTCAGAAACTAGTAGCTTGAAACCCTGTTGGTGTTCAAGACTTTTCGAAGTTTTATCTCTGTTGAATGCTGACTCTGGAAATGAAAAGGGCCATAGCTTCTCAAAAGCCACTGTCCAAGCAATTGGAAAAAATAAACCTCCAAAAGGTATGGGCTGGCAACAGAGCTATTCATGTTGGAAATAACTGGCCTAGAGGGAGGCATCCTTGCAAACTGAGGGGACAGCCAAATCCTTAGGCCTGAGAAATGTACAATATAAAGAGATATTGAGGGTTTTCTCAGGAGCGGAGTAACTAGACCTTGTCAGGTTCATAGTTCTCTTTAGGGTGGTGCTGTGTCTAAGTTCAAACTCACAACATTTATCAGCTGCTGATTTTATCGCATTTGGATGTCAGGCCACTGGTTTTGACAAGAGTATACCATTACAAAACAGCACTCTGCTATAATGCAGAGGGAAAAAGTGCAGTCAGGGGTCAAAGCCGGCATTAACCTTTGTAAAAGTCACCTATTTTGCAACAATGCCCTTTTTGGGCTCTGCTCAGGTCTATTGATGGAAAGTGGACAAGATTTCACCAAGATAATACTTATCAGCATATATGGTGTAACAATAGTAGTGTGGTGAAAGAAGCTTAGTCAGTTTTCTTTTTCAAGGCCTTGGAAGAATTGCTTTATCTGCTTATTCCCCCCCACCATTTCCTCAGTAAGCCGAGAGGTTTACACACTGACATACACACACACACACACACACACACACACACACACACACACACACACACACACACACACACACACACACACACACAGCGTCCTTATAGTAACCCTTAATTAAGTATAATCGACTGAGGGAGAATGACTGGCTGCTCATCCAATGCGTTTCATGTATTCATGGGATTTGAACCAGGTACCCTCAGTTCTGACAATCCAATTACTTCATTGGCACCAGTCCATGGAAATCTATGCATGTGTCTAAGATTTCAGATAGTCTCAGACATATTTTACCTTCTCCAAATATTTACATATAAAGAGATCGAGTTTCATTGGCATAACCGGATAAAAAGAGCTTTGAAGCTGAAAGTGACAAGGTTCAGTGAATATTGTTTTAAGAATGTATCAATGAGTGTATTGTTTTGCAGGGAATCTATGAAAATGGGAAGAACTGACAGCTGCTGAAGTCTCTTCTGGAACTTTGTAACTGGCACATGTTGATTCAAAGAGAGAATCCTCATATAAAATTTCCTCCTTTTCAACTTTAGGATTTGAACCTGAGGGCTACTTCTTGCTCTACCATGAAGAGGCATCATCTTGAATCTCATGCATGCAAACTCAAGAAACACATATGCCCACGGCCACTGGCTCGACTCAGTCCTGTGAAACGCTTCCCGACGTGTTTGTGGGTCTGTAACTACATTTTAGAATAGAAAACTATTGCAAGCTTTCGAGTGCAACACACTTTTCTTTTGCAGACCAATCTTTTCTATAAATCCCTCAATGATGTGAGCCAAATTTATCTCAAAACCAGATTACCCATTAGAAGCCTACTTGAGTCAGGAGAGACCTTTCTTTCAGTCCCACCACCTTCACAGGTGCCCTTGGTGGGGAAGCACAGGAGAGGACCTTCTCTGTTGCTGCTTGCGGACTTTGGAACTCTCTCCCACAGGCGGTCAGGCTGGTCCTGCCTTCACTGTCCTCCCACAAGCAGCCAAAGGCCTTTCTTTTCAGGCAAGCTTTCCCTTAATGAATGGCTGCTGAGTGGGGTTTTTGAAATGGATTGTCGTACCTTACTGCTTTGAATGTATATTGATGCTGCTTATGGTTGTTTGATTGTTTTTCTTTTGGTGTTATATTCATTGATCCTTGTAGTATTGTATATTCATTGTTTTTAGCTTTCCATACTGCCTTTTAAATGTTATAAGCTGCCTTGGGTCCTTTTAAAGGAGAAAGGTAGGTTAAAAGTAGTTTGAAGAAATTAAAAATTATGTTGTGGGCAGTCTTGTACAAGGTGAGACTCAAGCCCCAGCTGTTTCAGGTTTAAGTCTTGGAAAGGGAGGTAAGAAATATTATCTCAGCCTACACAAAACTCTGTAGAGAAATAGACAAAGGACATGTCAGGCCCATGTTTGCATGCATCCGACAAGCCCTTTGCATGTACAGTGGTGCCTCTTAAGACAAATGCTTCGTAAGACAAAAAACTCGTAGGAAGAGAACAATTTCTGGGAATAGGCATGCTTTGCATGACAAAATATTCCCTATGGGATGCTTCACAAGAAGAAAAACTGTTCCACGTGTACCGGGGGGGGGGATGGACGGTTATTTTTGTCTTTATTCTAGCCTCTAGAATGGATCGATCAGTTCCCATTGCATTAGTAAGACAAAATTTTCATAAAACAAAGTGACCGATACGCTCCAGGTTAATCAATTTTCAGTGCATTTCAATGGGAAACCGTGCTTTCTATGACAAAATTTTCCTAAAACAAATTGACCCATAGAACGAATTAAATTCGTTTTAAGAGGCACCACTGTACTTCCTTTGATGCCTTAGAAAACTTCAGCTGGAGCAAAGTGGTTCACCAGTTCTATGCACAACAGCATTTCTGAAACCTCTGGCTTCATTTGGAAGGTGGATTCCACCGCATTCACTGGGACATGACAATGTGTGCATAGTTTCTGGCCCACTAAGCATTATTTGATTGAAGAGCATTTCTCTCTTTTTAACCCAGAGGAGTTTACAGACACTCTGCCCATGCTCACAAGGAGTCGCTAGGGTTGCAAATGCTCAATGGGAAAATCCTTGCATTTGAAACCAGGCTGGGGGTGGGGAGTCTCTCCTGGCAATCCAAGCTCCCTCCTGTGTCCAGCTGCCAAAAATCCCAAATAATCTGTTTCTGAGCTTTAAGCAGCCCTTGCAAGGGCGTTACAGTTTTCAAACCACAACTCCCAGGATCCACCGCCAACAACAGGGGTTTGGACTCCCTTGTGTCTTTGCCGGCAGTTCCGTCTCAAGGTAGGCATTACCGCTAAACCGGACAAGGGTCCCTAAGGAGAGCGAAAGAAAGATGGTTTCGGCTCGCATTTGATACAGAGAAGGAGCAAGGCTGCCTCTTACCCCGGCTCAGCTTCGCGAGGCTGTTGCCACGGAGAGAAAATTGGGGTGGGGTGGTGGTGGAGAGAGAATGATCCTGACGGTAGGCTTGGAGGTGGCGAGGTAAGGATGGTGTGCATGTGTGTGTGGTGGCGGCGGCGGCGACGGAAGAGTCCGAAGTGCAAGCAATCCCGCGAATAAAGCAATGTCAGTCAGAGGGAAGGATGCGGGAGACTCGATCAGAAGTCGATTTATTCGGAAGTCACCCGTCCCTCGGCGTTTCTCGGGCTCCCCCCCCAACACACACACACCCCTAAGGCACATGGATGAGATGCAAAGACTTGGATGTGGTGCTCGCCCGCCTGCCGCAGTTACTTAGACGACACACACACACACACACACACACACACACACACACACACACACACACACACACACACACACACACACACACACACACACACACACACACACACACACACACACACACACACACACAGGGGGGGGAGTCCGGAGCATTGTGGGCAGATCCTTTTCCCCTGCAAGAAGTGAGGAAGCTCGTAAAGCGGGCGCGCCGCCGCCGCCTCTCGCGCTGGACTCCAGAGAGCGCTGTGCTGCCGGCCGAGAGGGGAGGAAGGGGGGGGGAGCTGCAGGAGAAGAGAGGCGAGCCCGCAGCCACCCCCCCCCAGCCGCAGCTGGAGCCGGGCGCCGAGGGCAGACTCTCCTGCCTCGCTCGCTACGCGCTGAGGGGGGCTGGCACCCGCCCGCTGCAGCCCCCCGCAGCCCCTCGGCACGGCCACCGTCCGCCGCCACTCCGGGGCCCAGGGAAAGAGTCGCGACTTGCCCGCTTTGTGCGCCTGCCTACCTGCCCGGCCGCCTGCCTCCTCGCTCCCCACCCCCCACCCCGCCCCGCCTGCCTTGAGCTTGATCGATCGCAGATCGATGGGAGCTCCTTGACCTTGTCCCCCCAGCAAGAGATCTCGAGGCAGGTCGGGCTCTTCTTAGCACCTACGAAGAGCTTCGCTGGGACGAAGGTGAGAACTACAGGGGCAGATGTTAAGGGGGCGTGTGGCCGCGGCATTTGGAGGGGGCGCGATGGGGGTGGGTCGGTGGGCGCTTAATTCAGCGCAGAGCGAGGACGCTGTTGCGAGCCGAGTTAGAGAGCGGAAGCCAACGGGGCAAACCCTCTATAATATTAATTGCAACAATAATTGACGCTGATCTGATGAGGCCCCCCACCCCCCGCTCGACACACACACACACCCGTTAGCATCTTCCTAGCTGCTTGCCTGCCTGCATTAGGTATGTAATGTCTATAGCGGCTGCCCTCTGCAGGGTCATTTGCAAAACGAAATCTATAATCGGTGCTCGTCCTATTGCAATCCAAATAAAAGAGAAGCCTGGCTTTCAAAGACAGAGCCTTCCATGGATGGGATGCGGTGGTAGCTGTTGTTGCTGTGGAAAGAAGATCCAGCCCGCTTGTGTTGGCCAACTCACCTGGGCTGCTCAGATTCTTCTCTTACTTTGCTTAGGTCTTATATGTCTGCAGTTTCAGCTTTCAGCATATTGGAAAAGACAGTAATGATAGGAAAAGCTGAAAGCAGCAGGAAAAGAGAAGAGGAGATGGAATGATTCAGTAAAATAAGCCGGAGTTTGCAAGGTTTCAGCAAGGCTCTTATTGATCAAACCTGGTGGAGGTCATAAGGCCACCGTGAATCAGAGAGGTGATGTGACAGCACAAAACAACAGAGGGCCTTTTTACACGACCCCTAAGATCCGCTGGCCACTTAAATTCGGACCAGAGATCTTAGGGGTTCGTGGCTCTTCCTGCGTTCCCACCCCCTCCACACTTCCTGGCTGCTGGCTGCTTGAGGGGAGGGAGAAAAAGAGAAAGAAAAGCATGCCGTCTCTGTAAAAGTAGCTCTTAAAGGGGCAGGAGCCAAAAAACAACAAACAGAAGGGAGGAGAGCGCCGCACTTACTATCGTTACACCGGATCAAATAATTTTCACCTCCAAAGAGCAGGTACCTGAAAGGTGTGCTGGGACGTGCTAAAGTGGGCGGGGTCGCACTTAATTTCCTGTTAACTCCGGAGCTGGTGGGTAAACATTTTTAAGCTCCGGAGCTGGGAGCCATTTGCCCCGGAGTTTAGGGGTTGTGTATAAACACCCAGAGTCTCACACCTGGTACCTTGGAAGTTGTGTAAGAGAAGAGAACATTCTAGGGGAAAAGGCAGAGTTCATAGCTTTCAGGAGCCCCTTCCCCTTTATAAGGGTTAAGGGTGAGTTTGCAGGTTCTGGTTTTTCATTTTGTTTTTGTTTGTTTGTTTGCTTGTTGATTGTAGGAATATTTTTGGAATGGATCTGGAACAGTATTCAATCTATCATCTTCTCCCCTTTTAGCAGGAATTTCTGGAAAGGAATTTCAGTCCCCCCACCCCATTAGCAGTCCATTTTGATGAACAAGGCTGGTTTTATCTGACTGGAATGAATCGTGGGCAGTAAATGTCTGAAAAATCTCCAGTTGAGGGTCAGGCGGACACAGTTCCACTTTATGGGTTTGTTGTCGCTGAAGCATTCCGGTTCATAAGCTGCCTGGAACAGGGCAGAGGAGCAGTTTCATTCTATGATGCCCAATGCCAAGGGACCACTGACAATCCCTCTCATACTCATTGGTGCCCCAAAACCTGGACTTCTTTTTCTCCAGGACAGTCTGCAGATGTTGAGCCTTAGGAGTGATTATAGCAGATTTCCTCATAGTGTCAATACTGTTGTGAATGGCAGTCTGTTGATAGCATCAGGCTTCTTGACTGAGGAGGAGATGTATGTTTTCAGAGCTTGGAAGGTGGGTCACAAAGTAGTGTGCATCAATGGTCCCCCCTCCAAGTTCTTCATCCTCTTTGTGCATTTCACTGAATTTCTCAAGGTAAATTCCCCAGCAGACTTGGTTATGAGGCCTGCCATTAATAGCAACACCACAGCTTACTTCTGCTATCACCTTATGGTACAGACTCTTGTCTGGCTTCAGAAGGTAAGCAGGGTAGGGCTCAGCTGGTGCTTGGATGGGGTAAGCAATGCCAGGGGACCAGGGAAGGATGCTGGCTGAAACCCCCAGAAGGCTGTTACCACTGTTGACCATACTGTACCAGATCGACCAATAGTTTGGCACACCACCAGGCCATTTCATATCTAACTAAGTTTTGTTCTGTTGTATTTCTGCTGTGTAAGTGGCAGCAACAATTGCACTGGCTATGGCTACTGTTGTGCATTCTCCACAATACCTCTGCAAACTTGCATCTGGATCAGGCATTACCAGCCTGAGAGGAGGGAACAGAGGGAGAAACAAAGACTATTGGGAGAAATAATGGCAAAGCAGCTCATGTCTAGGAGGGTAAGAGAAATCATGATTTCATACATTTACTCAGACAAACATCTTAGAAGAAATCTTTGCTCAACTCCAGGTGGAATAAGGAAAATGCACTGCCTTCCTTGCCAGAGTTAAACAGAGGAAGGGAAAAAGACATTTCAAAATAACTAGGCATGTTGTGGAAGAAGAGATACTTTGGCTCCCCTCAACATAACACTTTCCAGAAATAGGGTAAAGACTTTTATTTTGCTCATCTCTGTTTTTTTCTTGTGAAGGAATATGAGAGTAATTAATTGTAAAGCACAGAAGCAACATATTTCTTTTGGGATGTATTTTTTTAAAAAAATAAAACAGTACTCTGTTTTGCATGCCATGCATGGGCAGGATATATTCTATTCCTTTTTCAGAATGTCACAGGAAATTCCTATAGGTGCCCATGAGAATTACACAACAGCTCAAAAGCGGCCATGATGCTATAAGAAAGAGGGACTCATTTTTCACAAGTAGTTTTAGTGAAGAGCTGGAGAAATTAATACACCCGGGAACTACAGAGTCTAGTCTGCTGTTTGGTCTGCTGCAGGGATGGTCTAGTTCACTCCAAAAGAGGGTAAATAGATGATATCTTTGCTGGAGATAGTGCTGTCCTACCTGCACCTTTCTGTCCCTTTGTCATGGGCTTTTACTTGTGTGTGTGTGTGTGTGTGTGTGTGTGTGTGTGTGTGTGTGTGTGTGTGTGTGTGTGTGTGTGTGTGTGTGTGTGTGTGTGTGTGTGTGTGCAGGTCAAATTGCTCTGTTTTAGTTTGCTTTCATCATGTGCATTTCAGGATATCGGCAAATTATACATTTCCCTGGCTCTATGTCAGGGATAAAGAAGTAATTTTTTTCAAGTGTATTAGGGCAGTACATATGTGTTACATCACTTTTTAAAAATGGAAAACTTCCTCCCATAGGTGGTAGGAGAGGGAGAGGAACAATATATTTGCTTTTCTTGACCAGATCCTTAAGGGAAAAGAAAACAAAACTCCCCCTTGTCCCTTCCTTGTCAAGTCAGAAAATTTGATGCTTGATCACTTCCCTGAGAGTTACATAAAACCTTTATAGACCTTGAGGAAAAATCAGGATCTGTTCCAGGGTCAATTTCTAAAAGGGTCAATTCCAGAATGAATCAGATTTGTTTGAAGAATGGGGGTGTGACTTAAGAAGCAGCTTTTACAACTGCTCTTCCTGCCTCTTACAAGACTTCTGCCCTGGCTGCAACAGTAGCCATGGATTTTAAGAACATCTAAAAGTTACATCCTGGTAAAGCAGATGTCTTACCATGTCTGAACTTCTGGGACCTACTTTGAAGAAGAGTTATTTAAACTTGAAAACTTGCAATGTTCCTTGTTTTTTATTTTCAATAGTGGCCTATCTATTTTTGCAATTGTGTTCAGATAAATATTTTGTATCATGTACCTTAATAGGGTGTTTAAAAAGGAATAATAACTCAAGTATTGCAAATACTTAAAGTATTATAAAAGTTTAACTACTAAGGACACAGTCCTAATGCCCATTTGAATCAATTCCTCTTTCAACTTTTTAAACATCATGACTAAGCCATGTGGTGTATACATCAGTAGCCATGTTCACTTTGACTTAATTTGATTTATTTATGGTAATTAGAAAATTTTTTGTCAGCTACACAGATGAAATGGACTCAATTTCTTTCTTTTTTAGGAGCACACTGTTTTTGGCATTTTTGAAAAAAATAAGTGATACATCACTAAATTGATGGCTTCATTCATCAGACATTTATTTTAAACCTCAATGAGGTGCCTCCTAGCGTCACTTAAGTCTGAAAATCAAATGGTGGAGGAAAGCACAAGCTAAAATAATGTTTAAATGTCAGAAAGGAGTAAACCAGGAGGATATTTGGAATGTAGAACATATTGATGAAGTGATGCAGTGATAAACTCTCAACAATGAAAAAAAAATGTTCGCGGTCACATTAAAGTTAAAATAATCTCAATTAAGTAAAGTCTATATACCATATTTTTCCACCTATAAGATGCTCCCCCTTTTCCAACCGAAAATTAAAGTTTCTCAGCCATGCAGTTATCTCCTTGGCTTAATTTTTAGTCTAACAATTTAATCATGCTTATGTTCCTTTTAACCATCAATACTTTCATTTTGTCAGATTTGTCAGTTATGGCCATCACGAAACTTTCTGGAATTTTTCAGTGGAAATTTGCTGAGGCAGAAAAAGTATGATACAGTGATCCCCAGCCTATCACGGGGGTTAGGGACCCAACCTGACCCGCGATAATTGAAAATCTGTGATATGTGGCTGCAGGTCAGGTTGGGCCTGGGGGGGGCTAACTGGGAGCTCTTGTACTTACCCCCAGCCTGGTGCTGCCCTGAAATGGGCCTGCGAGGGCCTTCCCAGGCCTTCTGGAGGCCACTGGGAAGGCCCTCGCAGGCCTGTTCAGGGCAGCACCATTCCTGGGGTAAGTATGGAGGCCAGAAACAGCCTTTGCTCCTTACCCCAGGGGGGCTTTTTCCATATACTATGGTCCTGCAATATAGCGGGGCCACACTATATGAACCGCAAAAGGGCGGGGGACCACTGTACATGTTGATTACTAGACTGGCAAATTACCACCATGGCAGATCATTGTAATTATTTTGACTAATTTGGTCCCTGCATCTGTGGGAAAAGCCTGCCCAAAATACAGGGAAACTGAGTTGCATGTTTAACATTTTGCTACAATTTGCAACCTATTGCAACATTTCATGCAATACAGGGCTACCATTTTAATACTGTTGCCCATTCAGTATTTGCAATCTTGACACCCTCTTAAGCTGTCTCTTAGCTTCTTCCAGAAGGAAACTTTCCATTTGGCTTTTATTTTTTATTTTTTTAAAGTGATATAGCACATGAGCTGCCCTGATACATTGCTTTGTTTCCACTTCTCTGATAACAGATGAACAGATATTTTAATGTCCAAGACATTATAAAATAGTAAATAACTACAGATAGCATATAATAAAATTAAGGTAGGATCAGGAACAAAAATAAAAATGCATTTGAGAGGGTTATGATTTAAATGCAATTAATGTGCCAGGGAGAATTAACAGCTCTTCAAATGGAACGGAAAAAATAATTATCTATCTATCTATCTATCTATCTATCTATCTATCTATCTATCTATCTATCTATCTATCTATCTATCTATCTATCTATCTATTGTAGGCACCAAGTGAATTTCTCTGGGGAGTGCATTGTGCAAACAGATTGCTTCAACTAATAAGGCCTCACCTCATTTGAGATCGCCTTTCTGTTATTCTCTATAGCCCTTACAGATATAACTGTTATTCCTAGTGGTGTAAGGAGTATGCTATAGCTGTCCCCCTCCCATAAAAAGAACCAAATACTGCAGGCAGCTGGATCATTCTCTATCAGGAAAAGATGAGCAAGTATTCTGAAAAACTATAATAATCAGAATCAGAATGTCCCATTAAGCCAATTCCAAATTATGGCAAGGCCTTCCAGCGTCTTCTATGGATAGAATACACTACCACTTCCCTCTACTCGAGGTACCCTGGGGCTATGCAGAGGTGTAGCTAGGGTTTGCAGCACCCGGGGACAAAGTCAACTTTTGTGCCCCTCCTGTTAAGTGCCTTAACAACCTAGTGACAGCTCAATCTGACTTCGGGTCAGGGAAACCCTGTCGAGAAGCCTCCCAACAGCAGGGTGGCCGTTGCTAAGGAGTGAAATCAGCCCACAATACTTGGTGGGACACTTCCCCCCACCACCAGACACACACCTTGGACCAGTCCTTTGAGGGCATCACTCCTGTTTGTCCAGGTAGGGTTCCCCTCCTCTCCCAGTACTGTCCCCCCCCCCATCTCAGAGCTCAGCTGGTGGTGGACTTGGAGGGGGAAAAGTGTGCCGTGGGAAGAAAGTAAATGGTGAATCTTTGAAATCAAGAATGGATCCTTCTGATTTCATATGATTTTTGCATGGGAACTTTCCAAATCACCATCAAATCATACGTCTCATTAATGTCCAAATATCTCACAATAATAATCATGGGTCTGTCAGCACATGGCTCCACACTGGCACAAAAACATAGACCCAATGCACGGACCATGTGGATCTACCATATTTTTATCCAGGATTGCCCCCCAATGCACTCTCCCATCATAGACCCCATCTCTGACCACAGACTGCACACCAGGATCACATTACATCCCTGTTACAGCAGCTCCACTGGCTGCCAATCAGTTTTCAGACACAATTCAAAATGTTGGTTTTAACAAAGGTAAATGTTCCCCCCACACATGCATGCTAGTCGTTTCCAACTCTAGGGGTGGTCCTCATCTCCGTATTCAAGCCGAAGAGCCAGTGTTGTGCAAGTCCACAAGACTTTATCTTCCTGTTTTTTGTGGCAGTACCTATTTATCTACCTGCATTTACATGCTTTAAAACTGCTAGGTTGGCAGTAGCTGGGGTTATCAGCAGGAGCTCACTCCGCTGCGTGGCACCTGGGATTCGAACCGCCAAGCTGCCGACTTTTCAGCCAACAGTTTTCAGAGCCTTAATCTGCTGAGCCACCACACATACAAAGCACTAAATGGCCTGGGTCCAAACCACTGCATCTCAAAAACTGAATCTCGCAGTATGAGCTGGGCCAGGTAAACAGGAGAAACCTTTCTTTCCATCCCACCACTTTCACAGATATGTCTGATAATAACACATGAAAGGGCCTTCTCTGTTGCTGCTCCAAGAATTTGGAACTCACTCCCACTGGAGGCCAGGACTGCCTCATCTCTGCTGTTTTTCCAGAAGCAGGCAAAGACTTTTCTACCTATTATGGATTACCATGTGTGATTGCTTAGAATGAATTCATAATTATATCTGTGTTTTCCATGTTAGTTTCCATCTCTCATAAATGGAATTTTCCCTTGTCTGTGTGCTATTTTTAGCTTTAATACTGCCTCTTAATGTTATAAGATGTCTTCAAATTCACTGTTCTTACACTTGACTATATCTTAAAATGTTCTGAGTTATATATTGTCTAATATCGAAAGCCGAGTGGTTTCATGTTTTTGCGCTGTTGTGGGGCCATGGACTGAGGACCCATGATTTGTGCATTGGATCCATGTTTTTGTGCCACTGCAGACCCATGTGCTGATGGATCCATGATTTTTGGTGTGCGATCTGTGGTCAGAGATGGAGTCTATGATGGGAGAGTGGTTGGGGATCATTCTGGATGAAAATCAGGTAGATCCATGAGGATCCGTGCATTGGATCCATGCTTTCCTGCCACTGTGGAGCCATATGCTGATGGACCTATGATTTTTGGTGTGCAATCTGTGGGCAGAGATGGGTCCAGTCACAGGACAGTGGTTTTAATATGATCCAATGTAGAAATCAAGTGGATTTATGCTATGAATCCATGTTTTTGCGCCACTGCACAGATATGCACTAGAGGACTCATATTATTATTGTGTAATGTTTGGAGATGTATGAACTTATGATGATTTGGGAAGGATCCCATGCAAAAATCATTTGAAATCAAGAGGATCTGTTCTTGATTTCCAAGATCCACCTTTTACCCAGACCCATTTTAATGGACAGAATAAGTATTACAGGTAGGAATTTCCATTTCCTGAAATGCCTTTTTGATGACAAGAAGTTTGCTGATTATTGACATCACCGCAAAGTGCTGATAGAAAGAAAGGAAGCCCCGTGCTTAATGCCATTAGCTTCAGCATGTTACACAAAACATATGCAAATATTGATAGGATTCCAACTGTAAAGCTATTGGGAGAGACTGTATGTCCCTCACTACTCTTCTATTCCATTTCTTTAACACAGGCGGGCAGTTTCCCAGTCAATGCTAAGAGGACTGTGGGTGCTGCCATCTAACATTTACCTTTACTAGGTAAAGGTAAAGGTAAAGGTTCCCCCTGCACATGCGTGCTAGTCATGTCCAACTCTAGGGGAGGTGCTCATCTCCGTATTCAAGCCAAAGAGCCAGTGTTGTGTAAGTCCGTGGCCTTGTGGCCAGCATGCCTGCCAGAAAACACTGTTTTACCTTCCTGCTTTTTACGGTGGTACCTACTTATCTATTTGTATTTACATGCTTTCAAACTGCTAGGTTGGCAGGAGCTGGGATTAACAGCGGGACCTCGCTCCACTGCATGGCACCCAGGATTTGAACCACTGAGTTGCTGACTTTGTAGTCAACCATTTTCAGTACTCTAGTCCACTGAACCACCACACCCCTCTTACTAATCCCCGCTTTAAATATTGGCTTGATTCTAACCCTATTAATGCTTAAAGTGGACCCACTGAAATCAATTAAATTTATTTTAAATGAGTACATCTACTTTCTGTATGTCTGGCTCCAACATGATGTTAGTAATTAATTTCTAACCTGAAGCTTTAAGCGGACCTCTTTTTTTACTTTCTTTTGTTGCTGCAATACTGGATCATCTGAAAGCAGGATAATTCCATTTCAGTTTTCTGTTTTCCTCTCCTTCTTTGTGATAGAAGTAGTGGATTTATAGAGAGGCTTGTTTGTACAAGTGAATGTGGGGGTGTTAAGCATATTGATAGGACCTCCGCTGAAGCAGATGAAGTCTGAAATGGGTCACCACATTCTGGAGAGGTCACTGTGTAGAATGTCCAGTTGCTGTGAAAGAGTTGCTTCCCACATTCACCAAACTCTGAGGGCCAAATATTTAGGTATGGGTATCTGAATGAGGAATTTTAGTGCAACTTGTTTCAGAGCCTTGTGACCAATATAATGGTAGTAGTGGTGGGGATGGTCTTTGATAAGACAGTATCTTGAAGCTGAAGAGGCAACTATTGTGTCCTAGTAGTTTCTTTTTACTTCAGAAAACAATGCAAACCTGAAAAGGCAGTAAAATGTTGTTTTCTTTGTGTGTAAATATACTCTTTACTGGGAACTGTCTCGATGCCCTAAGCATATCCGATCTCGCCTGATTTCGGAAGTTAAGCAGGGTCAGGCCTGGCTAGTACTTGGATGGGCGACCACCAGGGAATACCAGGTGCTGTAGGCGCCTGGAGTAGGAACTGGCAAGCCACTCCAGTGTTCCTGCCAAGAAAACTCCATGGACATGGAGTCACGAAGGGTCAGTCACGACTGTAACAACACAACACACACACATATACTCTTCACTGGAGGCAACAAGAAACCATTTGGAAAGTATAATTTGCAGTCATAACTCTTGTGAGAATCAACAAGTTTGATTTTACAAAACCACGTCATACTATGGAAAACTTCTTTTTAAGACATGCCTGACTTCTCTGAGAGCTGAGCAGTTGGAGGGGCACTGCTTTCCCTTGTATGGTTTTCTTCTGAGAAACAATGGAGGCATAAGGTAGCAATTTATTGACCAAGGTATAACAATATCACAAATGAAAAAAAAATCAAAACAAAACCACAGGACAAGCTGAACCATGGAAAAGCCTTGCGATAATCATCACTAACAAGAAATTAGGTCACAGGGAAGTAAAATCAGTAAAAAGTTGACATACAATTCAAATCTATTTACGAATCCCTAAATTTAGTTTATCTGGAGGCAGCAGTCTTATGAACACCAAATCTGATCCCCTGAAAGATCCACTACAGGAATCCTGTCCTTTTAAAAATCTGGTCAGCCTAAAATGGCAGGCAAGTTGATCTTGCCCAAACTGTAGGCCCAAACATTAAGAATGGTAGAAGACATAGGAAGGCAGAAAGGCTGTGTTGCTTTCCCCCCCACTGGGGAAGTCAAAAGGAGAGAACTAGTGGCTGAGGTGGTGGTGCTAAGGATGCTATTTCTTTTCTTTTCTTCCGGGGGGTGTGGGGGTCATGCCATGAACACAAAAGAGACCAAGCAGACTGACTTTTGAATGGTGCCAGGTTCACTGGGTATCCAGTGAACTTGGCAAGGAAGCTCCATGTTCTGGTGGGAACTCTCCATTCTCCTTCTCCTTTTTTGTGGGCAGCTCAATGGATGGAAGATGGGTGCCATTTTCCTCCAGTTACCAAACAACTCATAACAATATTTTCAGGGTTATTCTGATACTGGATATAACTAACAACCTGAGTGTTCTGTTGTGTCTTCTGTTAAATCAGTCAGTTGTTGAAGAACCTGGTTTCCTAAGAACATTCAGTTTAATATTTATTTAAAGTTACATTTACCATCCTTATTATAATAATTTGGACCTTCATGGACTACCATGAAGTAGCTGAACAAAAAAAGAAGTGTCCTCTTGATGGGAGATTTTTTTCTCTTCAGGTAATCGCGTCAGAGTTTGTGAGATCAAGCAAGAGATCAGGAAGTTCAACAATGGAATGTAAAGTATTGTATCAAACTTTTCTGAATTCTAGGCATGGTATTTTCTAATAAACAATATTATTGTGATCTATATGTATTTGTGAGATGTACTCTCTGGTACCAGGACACATAATTGTTTTGATAGGGAATCCACAGTTCTTTTTGGTCAAATATCACACTGGGCATACTGTCTGCTAAGTTATCTTGATAAGAAAGCAACATGTTGGTAGTGGTTCATTTGTTCCGCTGAATGTAAGGATGCTCCAAATCTCCTTTTCCCCGCCTTCTATTAGAAAGCATTGTCTTCGTTACTTTCACCAAACAGTGGCTTCCCCTGTTTAGTGTCCAAAGACAGTTTACTAGCGTGGGCAAAGTACTTAGTACCATTTCTTCATCTTTGATTTCTTGTGCAGACAATACGTGCTATTATATCTCCTTCAAAATGTTCTACTTCTGGCACATTACTAGTTTAATTCTTATTGAAGAGAGAAAGTTTGGAACCAATCTCCCTGTGTGTGTGTGTGTGTGTGTGTGTGTGTGTGTGTGTGTGTGTGTGTGTGTGTGTGTGTGTGTGTGTGTGTGTGCTGTATTCATTCACATATCTAATCATAGATTCTTCAGTTATTTTCTCTAAGTGTCAGTAATGAGAACAATTAAACCCAGAGTGCAGTTGCCTGCATGCCATTTTCTGTAACACAATCCTCTTCTTCCTTATTAGTTACTACTAGCTTCCTTTTCCATTGAAACATGACATTACCATTGTTTTGATGGTTCATTTTTCTCCAAGAGCAAAAGACATATTTTTTAAAGTCAGACTTTTAGCTGTGGGCTCTATACATATTGTTTGACACTCACAGCAGGCAATGTTCTGTTGTTTTTATGCACCTTTCTGTATTGTTGCTGCTTAATTTATCACTTGATATTTGTTTGCCATCTTTTGGTTACACAGCAGAAAAAACAAAGAGTTGGGCATGTTTAGCTTGGCGAAAAGAAGTCTGAGGGGTGATGAGAGAGCACTTTTCAAATACTTGAAAGGCTGTCATACAGAGAAGGGGCAAGATCTGTTATTGATCAACCCCAAGTGCAGGACATTGAACAATGGACTCAGGTTACAAGAAGCCAGATTTTGATGGACTACCAGGAAAAAAACTTTCTGACTGTCAGAGCGGTATGACAATGAAACCATATACCTCAACAGGTAGTGGGTGCTCCAACACAGGAGGCATTGAGGATACCACCTGGCAGATTTGTATTTCTGGTTTGAGCAGGGGGTTGAACTCAATGGCCTTATAGACCTCTCCCAACTTCATTTTTCTATGATTCTAAGAGAATGGAAGGGCATAAATGAAAGACAAACAGACATACTTACCGGAAGCTGTTGGGGAACAAAATCTCAGGTCTTACAGATGTATTGGGGGGCATGTAAAAAAATTTGACATTGAATGTTATGGAAGAGCCCCTAGTCCAATGATAGCAAACCTTTTAGAGACCAAGTGCCCAAACTTCAATTCAAAACCCACTTATTTTTTGCAAAGTGCTAATATGGCAATTTAACCTGAATACACTAGAGCCCTGAGCTACAAATGCTTTGGGTGCTACCCTTCAGGAAAGCAAGGATCGAAGAGCAGGCTTTTGAAAGGAAAGGGTGTTGTGTCCATAAGAAATTCAAAAATCTGGTTTTCGATCCTTGCTTTGCTGAAGTGTAGCCTGGGCAGAGAGGCAGATGGGGTGCTACACTGTTGGGAAATCCAGGGGGAGTGGTGGTGGCTTGTGGGTTCATTCATAGCCCCAGTTTACTTTCCAACCATGCCGCTCTGGGCATCCCAAAAGCAGTGTGGCTGGAGAGTAAGCTGGGGCTACGAAGGAATCCACAAACCGCTTTCTCTCCCTTTCCTGGCTCTCTTCATGGAGCCATTTCGAGACGGGTGAAATGGCTCGGTGCAGAGAGCCAGGCGAAGGGGAGGCAGTGGCTTGTTGGCTCATTCCTAGCCCCAGTTTAGTCTCCAGCCATGCCACTCTGGGCAACCCACATCTCACAGATCACCATGATCTGTTCTTTCCCACACCAATTTTTCTGGGTAGTCTCTGCACAAAACATGATTCATTGGGAACCACCCTGAGTTTATGATACCTACATTTCTCAGAGACCAATAATGCTGAAGTTCTACTCCTGCATTCCTTCAGGATGAACAAAGCAGCATTTTATCTTGCACTGCAAGAATGTAATTACTCTGGTGTGCAAGGTGTTCAGTCTAGCTACCAATTTAGTGAAGGTGTAAGCCCATTTGGGAAGGCAGGGCATGTCTTTTGACTACTGGCCAAGTTCTCCCCCTGAGAAGTCAATGGGACCTTTGTCACTGATTTCAGTGGATTAATGATTTGCTCTTTAGAAAGTGCCTTTATTTTGCAGTCTGACTGCCCAGATATGTTAGAAAAGATGCAACAAAATGAGTGGGAGAAATGCTTAGATTGACTGGATGGTCACAGAGACAATTGTGGAAGGCATGTTTTTTGTTTGTTTGTTTGTTTTCTGCATGAGCTTCATGGGGAAGGAGAGGAGAGGTGCATGGCTGAGGACAAATTCTGAGAATTAATTTCTGAAGAAATGCAGAGGAAGCATTATCTAGAAAAACAAATGAGCACTATTAGTCACAATAGATGGCTGTATATATTCATCATTGCCATCTAGTTAAAGGGCTATTCAACTGACCAGGGAGACAGGACCATTAGAAACTTTTGCCAATCATTTAGAAAGAAATTCAATGTTTTACCAAGTAATTATTAATTAAGCAACAGCTAGACTTGCTTGCATGAATCAGTTCACATGCGTTCAGGTCTAGTAAGGTCCCTCACAAAAAGGAGAGAAATGACTTGAGATTTAAGGATTGCCTTTCATTGAAATATAATTGGCCACCAGGGGCTGATTCCTGTCATTGTCTTTGCACATAGACTTATTTTGACCAATCCAAACGGCATGGTTTTTATGGTGTGTGTTGCCAATCATTAGAGATGGCTCCATATATTCCTTAAAATACAGACGCAAGCACATAGCAAATAATACGGTTTTACCAGTTTCATCTGCTGGATGTTTCCTCACTGCCTTTTTGCCAGTACTTCTCCATAGCTCAAGTGACCATTTAGATTTTGCTAAAAATGACAAAAGGAAATGCAGATCTGCATTATCAGCCATGCAATCAAAAGATGTCTGTTCACAGAGGAACATTATGAGCTACTTATTATGAAGCAAAACTGGCATAGGCATCCTCATATAATGGCCAGAATCCTAGCGTTCATGTACGTTAGATTTTTGCATAAGTTGCCACAGCTAATTGAGGCTAATTGAGAGGTGAAGGGTCATGTTTTGATTGCATGGCATGGTATATATACCACTGGGCCTGTTAACTTGGCTCTCAGCTGGTACATTTCTTGTTATTTGTACCAGTTTTGTAGGCTACACATGCCATCTCATATAAATAGATTTAGTTGCTGTCCTGTTTTTCTGCTACCCTAAAATGTTCTTTAAAAAAAAAAAAAATGATAGATTGCTATTTTCCTATCACTTCTATTAGTCAACAGGTAACCTTGTGATATATGTCACCTGCACCAAAGGCTCCTTCTAAAGTGTGTGGCTGTGTGTGCATGCATTGCTGTGTTCCACTTGGAGCAGTGTTCCTCTTTTTCTATGCATCCACAGCAAGTATTTTCAGCACCTTTAGTTCTGATCGCAGCAGAACCCCATGTGGGGGATGGATAGAGATACACACACAAGGAGTGGAGACCCATCCAGCAGGACTGAAAATTAGAGAGAACACAGTGTGTAGCCATTACTTCCTTTTTTAAGTTTTTCACTTCCTGTTTCCTTCTTACATTTTCCATTATTATTCTCCCCTCATTCTTCTCTCATCCTCCATTTCCCCCTTCCCTTCATTACTCACTCATCCCCCTTTCCTTATTTTCCTGCATATCTCTTCCTCAAAGTTCTTGGCTTTCATTTTCTTTTCCCCTTTGAATGGTGTTGGGAGGAGGAAGCAGGTTTTAAAAGACTTGTAAATTATTGTGAAGAGTAATGTTAAAAGGAGAGAGATAATGTGGCACCCTCTTCTTTCTCCCCTCAAACAATTCCAAGTAGGAAATGGTCATTTCTCTGCTCAAGCTCTCTTTTCCCTTTTCCTCCTTAAACCCACAAGAGGGAAGGGAGACTGTTTGTTCAACAATGTACCCATGTTGTTGTTGCTACTGCTGCTGCACGAATTTTCTACAGACAGTAAATGATTTATCTAGAAGCATTTTTAAAAAGGGTACAAGCACAGTGGCCACACAGTGGCCATGGTGTCAAAAAACTCACCCTGCTTGCGAAGTAAACAAACCAAGAGCAGTGTTCACAGGCACCAAAATGATAAAGATTGAAGTAATATACGGATCTGTTCCTTTTTGAAACAACCATATTGGCAAGGTGGAAAAACTCAGTTGGTTGTCCAAGTAAACCAATGTTACCCATGCATCATGTGAATGGAAATTTATAGCATGATTTAAATAACAGCAACATTGATATAGCCTAGATGCCCTAAGCACGTCCAATCTCACCTGGTTTCAGAAGCTAAGCAGGTTGGCCCTGGTTAGTACTTGGATGGGGAACCACCAGGGAATACCAGGTGCTGTAGATGCCTGGAGTAGGAACTGGCAAACCACTCCAGTATTCCTGCCAAGAAAAATCCATGGACATGGGGTCACGAAGAGTAGGTCACGACTGTAATGACACAACACACACACACAACATTGATATAACTGGGTTCTTTTGCCATGTCCAAATGAGTCCTAAGTACAGTATAGTATATTCCCACTGAGGAATATATGTGAGGAAGACTGTGTCCTGTCTACTCTTCTGGTGGTAGCCATTGTGGCCAACTTCATTGTGGGCAACTTCAAAGCCCTTTTCCCCTATTATTTCATTGTCTTTAAACAGTGCTTGAACTGGACAGTCCTTCCAAGGTATGATGCATTCAAGTGAAAGACTGTTTTTTGTAAAATAGAACAGTGTTTTTCAACCTTTTTTGGGCAAAGGCACACTTGTTTCATGAAAAAAATCACGAGGCACACCACCATTAGAAAATGTTAAAAAATTTAACTCTGTGCCTATATTGACTATATATAAAGTAATTCTCTTGAATAGGAATCAAATAAACACAAAGAAAGTATTTTATAATTACTTTGTAAGTAAACAGAAATATGAAAAATTATAAAATACTTTTCAGTGCGCAACCTGGGCCTCTTTGGCTGAACACAAAGCTGATATTCTGGCATGGGTGCTAAAGGTGGCACTCAGAGCCCTTTCTGTGGGCACCCGACATCATCCCTTCACAGCTACCTGTATTCAGGTTAAATTGCTGTATTGCCACTTTACGAAAAAATTAGTGGGTTCTGAATTGCAGTTTGGGCACTCGGTCTCTAAAAGGTTCGCCATTGCTGGTGTAGGGAGAAGCAGGACAGAGGGGCCACAGATTGAGGCAGCCCGCTCTCTAACACCCAGTTTCCACTTACCTGTGTTGTTTTTTTAAAGACATTTTGCCCTGCATGGACTTCTGTGTCTAGTGGAGACCTGAGAAGGGGCATTGACTCTCCAGGAACACAAATAAGACCCAAAAGCCCATCTTGCTCTCCACACTGTGGCCAAGGCAGATGCCTTCAGCAAGTCCAGCGACAGGAGGGGAGGAGGATGAAGGAAGGCAGGAAGGAAAGAAGGCAGAAAGTGTTCTGCTTGTATACCTCCCCATACCACTTCAAGGAGTCTCTGGGCGGTTTACAGTTTTAATTACAGTAGGCAGGCTGCTAGACATACACATATGCAGGCTAGAAATGATCACGTTTCTATGAAGAGGGGAAAGGGTACGAATGGAAAGAGAGAGGTGGGGGGAAAAAGAAAGAAAAGACAGAGAGAAAGAAGAGGGCGACCCAAGACAGAAAGAAAGGGGCAAGACTTCAAGGAACCCATCGCGGGGCCCCTCAGAGACGGCTCTTCCCCTCCCGGACCCTAAAGGCTGGCCGTCCGGCCGTCCAGCCGTGCCAGTAGCCCCCCCACCGCCCACCCGCCTCCTCAGCCCAGGCCCGGTGGAGGCCTCCTCCATCCCCTCCTCCTCACAGCCCTGCCGCGGTGGTCGTGGGGCAGCCGGGCGCCCCTCCTCCCCTTCCCCTCACCTGGTGGTTTGTTCTGGGCTGGGGCTCCCGGGCCGGCTCGTGTTGGCGGGTGGGCTGTCGGGCGGCTCAGTCCATTGGTAGCTCCCAGGAAAGGGGTGGTGGTGGTCCAGGGTAAAAAAAGGAAGGGGGAGAGGGAAGCGAGCGAGTCGCGGCGGCGGCAGCAGGCACAGGGCAAACACTAAGAGAATGAGCGGGGCCAGGTCCGGCCGGGGAGGAAGTGACGCCAGCGCCGTGGGCCTCGGGGGGGGAGGAGCCAAGCTGGCCCTTGGACGCTATTTATAGCGCCTCCCAGCTGTGGGCCGCCCGCCGGCCCTGGGTTGAATTTCTTTAGAATTTTTCAATTTTTCCCACGGCACACCAGGCAACATCTCGCGGCACACTAGTGTGCCACGGAACAGTGGTTGAAAAACGCTGAAATAGAAGACATGATCACACATTATCATATCAACCTAGTGTGTTCTCATTTTGTGAAGAGTATCATTTTGGGTTATCCTTCTGCACAATAGGCCAGTCCTTAAAATCATACTGTATTTCAGTGTTCTCACAGCCTGTGAAAATGAATTCCCTCTCTGTTATAGGAAGGTTTCTTTATAAAACTCACTCCTTCAGCATCACTGTTATTATTTTTTTCATGAGCATGGGAAGTTGCTTTCTAGCACCCTTTGCTCCAGCTTCAGGCTCAGTTGGTACAAGCCAGAGGTGTTTCATTAGATCATAAAAGCATGTCCTCCTACATCAGTCAGAGTTCCATAATTTCTCACACATTGACTTGTATTTTGGTCTAATCATTTCTTTAAAAGTGTAGATCAAAGGACATTTACTGCCCATTGATGGCTGTTTCGTGGGATAATAAAGCTGAATCCTTAGTTTTTAACATTCAGACCTACTTTTCTTTTGCATTATTTTATCATACCAATTGCTTTTTAATAGGATTCAATGCAGTGCATGGCAGAGCACAGAATTCATGCCTCTTAGGGCAGTCTCAAATTTAAGAATAATCATATGCCTTGAAGACTGTAGGGTTTGGTGGAAAATAAAAGGTGGCATATTTAACCATGTATGGCAAAAGAAAGGAATAATTCATGGCATGTGGAACACTGCTTGTTTAAATGTGGCAGCTGGCTTTTTACATCTCTCAATGGGGTTGACTCTAAAATATAATATGCAATACATTCATACAATGTATGAAAGAGAAAATATGATGGTATGAGAAATACATTTTTTAAAAACATATTTTTACAGCTTTCCAAATCTACAGATTTATCCTGTAAATAAATCAAGAAGGGAAGCAGGATATTATAATGTTAAGATTTTCCATTTTGCAGTAGGCTTGCTTATGAACTTTTAGATCTAGTTTTGCACTTCTAAATTTGTTGATTATTGTGGGTGTTCCTATATTTACACCCCACTCTTATTATCAAGGAATCGTGTGGTGACATGTATGCATTTTCCTCCCCCCACCCGCCATTTAATGCTCACAACCACTCTGTAAAATAGGTAACGTTGAGACAGTATGACTAGTCAGAAGTGACCTAATGAATTTCATAGATCACCAGAGAGTTCGTCCAGTCTCCCAAATTCTTAGTCCAATACTCAAGGTGGCTTCCAACCTTGAGTAATGGAGATATTCCTGGACTGCAACTCACAGAGGTCTTTTTTCGCTTTACTGCCCGGGGTTTCTGTGAGTTGCAATCCAAGAATGCCTGGGATACCTAAGGTGGGGAACCACTGCTCTAATCACTCTACTATCTCTCAACTTTTTAAATGCCCTTACAAAAGAATAAGTCTTACTACACCTGGAGGACTTTCCATCCACTTAATGAGAGTAGGCCTAATTTATCCTAGCAAGACTTAGCTGCATGTAAATGTGCATGCAATTGTTTGTAACTGCACGATCCTATAGATGTTCGTTCAGAAATACATCCCACTCTATCCAATAGACCTCATTCACTCGCAGCCTACATGAGTCATATAAAAGGGTGGGTTTTGTTATTTGTAGTTAGTAAAATACTGATTCCATCCTCCTCACAAGGGTCAGAGAGAAAGGGGATAATCCTGATTACACGCCAGCAATATCTGGTTTAAAATGGGAAATAATGGGTTTCTTTCTTCTTCTAGTTTTCATTTTGCTGATTTCCACTGTTCAGCTTGAGGCAGTCTTTCAAGTAAAAAAATAAGAAATGATAATAATTAATCAATAGTTTCCTTTTTTCCTTATCAAAGACTTTCCCTTGATGTGTCCCAAATTAGTGATTGTTGATAACTACCAAAATCTGAAGTCACTTTTTTTTCAAATGTGATCTTCAGTATTCTCTGAAAAATTCAAACAGTGGCTCATTTATCTTTTTACTCTATGACAGGAATCAAGGTGAAGATTTTTCTCAAGCCTCCATCCACATACAGTACATCTATTCTGAATTATGCTTAATGTTGGTAGCTTTGTCCAAAGTGTCTGTCTGTCTGTCTGTCTGTCTGTCTGTCTGTCTGTCTGTCCGTCCGTCCTTCCTTCCTTCCTTCCTTCCTTCCTTCCTTCCTTCCTTCCTTCCTTCCTTCCTTCCTTCCTTCCTTCCTTCCTTCCTTCCTATAATGCAACTTCCATCCATATTATATTCCCCTTTTTCCCCTTTTCTTTGTTAACAGACATGACCCTTATTACATCCTTATTTGCTCTCCTTTCAGCACCTTCTGAGCTTCCTTTCTCAGGAATGACCTGTACTTCTCGTTATGTAGCTTACAAAATTATGGGAGAAAGAAAGGGAAAGTGAGGATGACCCATTGCAGAGATGGGCGATCTTGAATTCATTTTTAAAGTGTTTATTTCTATTACAGGAGTTCATTTCATAACACAACCACACAACTCCACTATTTCTAATTAGAGGACTTGCTGTGTTTTGTGACTCAGTTGCACCATACCACTGTCTCTCATCTTTATAATGTTGTTCATGTACCGTACTCCTTTACCTTCATATCACAATTTGTCCCTTGGCAAAGCAGCAAAAGCAACCTACTTTTTTTAAGTGTAAGGCAGTGGTTCTCAATATGTGGATCTCCAGATGTTCCTGGACTGCAACTCCCAGAAATCCTGGCCAGCTCAGCTAGTGATGAAGACTTCTGGGAGTTGCAGTCCAGGAACATCTGGGGACCCACAGGTTGAGAACCACTGGTGTAAGGTGTCTGAAACTCTAAGCAAAAGGACAATGCTGGAATAATGTGCATTTCCCCTAGGCTTTCATGAAAGGAAAGAAGGTCTTGGGGTCCTTGTGCCCTTGAGGAAAGGGTACAAGAAGGCTACTCTTTTCACTAATTGTTTTGTGAAATTAGTTTGCTTTAAAAAAACCACCATAGATCAATTGCAACACACATTTAATGGCTGAGAATAACAATGAGAATCTATGAATCCATGCATACAGTGGCAACGTAAGAACAGAGCAGCAAGTACCTCTGGGAGGACTGCCATGCTATAACTCTCAGAGGGAGTGAGATGTTAAGATGCATCAGATCTTGAAGAGGATATAACTCCACAGGTGTCTATCTGTGACACTTTTTAAAAGGAACAAAGCAGTTTGCAAAGCTACCCATGGGGAAAACATTATCAGAACATCTCACTCAAGTTTGGTCTTGCTGCATTTTTTCCCTAAGGACAAACAAAGCACAGAGAAAACTGGATAGCGGTGTGAAATCCTACAAGACAAGCTGTTTGTTGTTTGAATCTTGAAAAGTAGCCCTGGGTATTCCATACGCAACAGTCCAATTCTACATGTGGGTAAAATCCATCCTCAGTGTGTACTTTTTCATAGTTCAGGACTTCTTAAAACGTCTTCATAGGAATAGCAGTACAGAGAATGAGAAACTTGGACTATTGGTGCAATAAGCCCTCCAGCTAGCATACCTATTAGCTATGCTGGACAACTTTCTCAGGTTCTGGCTATGTCCTGTCTGTCTAGTTGTTCCATAATTGATGATGGGGTGGCAGAGAGAGAGAGAGAGAGAGAGAGAGAGAGAGAGAGAGAGAGAGAGAGAACCAGCATTTTACAATTCTGATTGAATTGTGAATTTTCTCTTTCTTTTATGAGTTTCTGCTTATGCAAACAGATCTTGAAAGTATGTACAACCAATATTCCCCAAGAGTCCACATTTATCTGTGCTTAGGTGCTTTATCTGAAAGCTCTGTTTTAGTGCCCTGTAATAGTTTGGACCACCTACCCAGAAGAGTTTTTTATTTTTTTGATGATTGTTTAAGTAGAAAGTGCTAGATTAAAGCCTGTGAGGCCATACTGGCTGGGGGAATCTGGAAGATCAGATGTTTAAAAGTATTCCTCCAGCTATACAGGACTTTTGTTTGTTTTTTAAGTTGGGTCCTGTGGAATGTTATGAATTCTGCTCTTGAAAGGGGTATGTTGAATCAGTGTTCAAATGCTGCCTGAGATGTCCATGCTTGGACTGACCTAAAGCCCATTCTGTTAGAGTGTTGTTAGCATTGAAATGCTGTATCCTTTACCTGAGAGTAGTCATTACTAAACACTATAGGATTGCATAAGCAATCAGTAGTACTTTTCAATTTGTCTAGTATTTCAATCTAAAACTTTACATGGTGTGTAGACCTTTTTCACAGATCTGGCTTTTCTTCCTAACAAAAATGGGCATTCCCTTGAAAAAAATTTTTTCGAGTTGTCGTTAGTCACCCCGTTTGGTCGTTTCCGTTTACCCTCCGAAAATCTGCCTGCCCACTTTTTTTTCCTGAAACCCGGGGCTCCTGGAGGCACCTCTGTGGGGTGGGTGCCTCCACTGGCCCGCGCGGGCTCCTGGAGGCACCAGGTCCTCCTATCCTCACCCACTAGGAAGGGGAAGCAGGCTCAGGAGACCCTCAACATGGGGGTCATCCAGGATGGTGCTGCAAAATGCATGCATAGCCATATGGATATGCATACCAGTTGCAGACAGTGAGACTGTGATGGCAGTAACCCAGAGCCAGGGTGATGCCTAAGGCTCTCGCACCACCATGTCTCACAAAGAAGGGGCGCTACTTGCGTGATGGCAATGCAGGTATATCTGGCTTAGGTTAAGGTGGGTTAGTGCAGATCAGAGGGTTAGGCTACAGGCAAGGTTACGGTGGGCTAGTGGGTTGCACCTCTGGGTGCCTCTCTGACCAACTAAGAAGACAGTCTGTGACGTATCCCTCCGGAGTCAAGGATTAGGGTTAGGGTTAGGGGCTAGGGCAGGTTTTACCACTTTTGGCAGATCCCAGAAGTCTCCATGGCCACATGGTGGCCGATTGGTGGGATGGGGAAAGAAGGGACAAAAAACACAATGGCTAATATAAGCCCATTGTGCAGATGTAAAAAAATAATCAATGGAGGACAGAGGAGGAGAGCAAGACATTTTGTTGCAAAAAAACCCATGCTAGTGACAAATCTGGCAAAAATTTTCACAAAGGAACTATTTTTTGGAAAAAAAACAAAAAGGGCAGAAATTTTGGGCACATAACATGGCGAGGGCCAGGGTGGGAGGCGGACCCCCCTCCAAAACCACCCTCCGGAGGTGCCCTGCGCCCTTAGTCAAGGGCATTTTTCCGGCTTTTGGCCCGGGAATGGGTGGGGGAGATTTAGAGACAGATGTGTGCCGTCCATCAAACAGGGGGCAACTGGTGGCATTTGACAGAGATGGCCTGGGCGAGTCCCACCAGATCAGCCCAGGGCTGGGGGGAGGGGGGGACCTCCAGAAACAACCCCTCTGGTAGGTGCCCTGAGCAGGTGGCATTTTGACCTGCTTTTGGCCGGAACTTTTAAAAACTTTTTTCTGTGCGCGTCCAGGTCCGATCCAGGTTTCAATTTGTCTAGTATTTTAGTCTAAAACTTTGCATGGTGTGTAGACCTCTTTCACAGATCCGGCTTTTCTTCCTACTTGTACTAATATAGTCACTGATTCACAGGGTCACCATAACGTGGAAGTGACTTGATGGCATATGGCAAAAAAAAATTGAAGAGAAATGACACTGGTATTTGCCTGGATAGGTATCTGGCTGTCTAGCCAGAAGCTGGGAGTTTGAGAAAAGCCAGCCTGGGTGGCCTTGGGTAAGCTACACAGTCCTAAGGTGCTTACAAAAAAAGGAAAGGGTATATAAGGTAACTTCTGATTCTGAGCACTTTCTAGATAGAAAACCCTGGTAAGGGTCACCATAAGTCAGAATCAACTTGACAGCACACAATCATCATCATGATGATGAATGCTATGTTTGTGGCTTCAGTTTCACCTTAAAAGCTCTTTGGCAGACTCTTGGGAAATCTGGCACGTTTTGTCAATTTTGCAATTCGATCCTTATCTGGATAGTGGGTGGTTTTATTAGGTAGTACAAAAACCATTTCCTTTTAATGAGATTCCCCTGCCAACAATGCACCCCAAAACTGGCCACTGACTTGAACATCCTTTTCAAGGTTGATATAATAGTTATGCATTGACTGTGTATGTTTATCCTCATGTCAACCCCAGCCCCATGCCAGTACCAAAGCCTTTTGTCCTACTTGTGCCTCCAAAAAGACCTATTTGCATTTTCCTTGCTTTTATTGATCAAGTGTGTTTTGGGGGTTTAGCAGGGTATCTTGGGGATAACTGTGACACAGTGCTTCTTTCTTGTCTCTACTTTTCGTTTTGTTTTGTGGTTTGCTCTGCCTTAATATCTGCGTAGCCTGGCAATCAAATAGGCATGTTCTGGAGCACTTACATTATCCAAATATTTGAAAGCAGAAGGAGTAGCAGATAATTGTTTCTTTTGGTCTAAAACTACAGCCTAAAAGGATAGGAAAAAGTACATTATCCCCCACCCTCCAAGGAGTCAATTTCCTCTAATGAGTTACAACACGTTGAACAACTGCACAACAGACCAAAATTTTCTGTTGTTCTTGCATCCCCATGACAAGAAAAAGCTTGTCTCATTGAGTGTATGTCATAGCTAATAAACGCAAATCATTGTGCTTTGTAGTTTTTCATAGATCTATAAGACCTTCTTCTATTCCTGTGAAGAATAGTGGGGAACCTATGGCCTTCCAGATGTTTTGGGGCTATTGACACCACCACTGGATATAGTTAGCGTAGTTGTTGGTTAGGAATTATGAAAGCTGCAGTCCAACAACATCTGGATGGCTGAAGGTTCCCTAGCTTTTTTTGTACAAGACATATTAAAAAGGCTACAATTACTCTGCTAAATTCAAGAGAAAAGGACTTTTGTTTTTCGCAGTTGAACTGAAAATGGTTTCATCAAAACCAGCTAAATCCATTGAGGTAAATGTAATCTTAAATGAAGGCCATAATGGTAAAAATGTGTGTTGAGACATAAGTCTTATTGGAAGCAATGTTACTTCAGTCTGAGAAAACAGGGCATGAATGTGAAATACAGAATTATTCCTATTTTTGTTAGGAGAGTCAAAACTATTTCTTCAAAAATGTGTGTGTCCTTTCTCTGTTTCTTTCCTGAATTATTTTGGTGCTGTGCTGAAGATACATAGTTAATTATTGACATCCTTTTCAATAAGCCTATTTCTTCGGTAAGGAAACTCTTCCCTGTTATATGCCCATATTTGGATGTAATATTTCCCTGTAGCAGCTTTTTCAACACTATGGATTGAAAAGAAATATGCACCGTTTAATGGAAGTCTTAACTATTTTCCTGACAAGTTTGCCTAGATATCGCCTGGTTTTTGCATGCTTGTACACGAATGGTACCTTTCAGCTTTTTTCATTATCTCAGTGAACGTTGTATTTGCTTTTTTAAGCAAGGTCACTGGTCAGCTGAGCAATTCTTTAACAGCTGGAATGTACATGCTTTGCTGGTGATATTTTGCCTTTTAAGGAGTGTTCTGGAAGCTTCCTAAAAAGAAAAAGGCTCCTTTCGTTGTTTGCTTCCTTCTGATATGGCTGTGAAGGATCTGAAGGTAACTGGGCAAAATTCCTCTCCTCACCGCAGGTTCTGAAATGCTAAATTGAGCTGCTGCAGTGCAGTTGGAAATGATAGATGGTAGCAGAAAGACTGCTGGCAATAGCTCTTAATGAGTTTGCATTAACTTGTCCCACTGGAGAGATATTAGCCTAGTTTCATAATGCCATTTTGGAATGAATGTTATCTACGCTTGTTCTGTATGAATGTTGCATACATTTGTTCTTTGTATTCTGGGGTATGTCTGATTAGCCGCAAAAATACAGGAAAAAATGAAGAGGTGGGAAGAAAATTTAACTTAGATTTATTAGGGAGAACTGCTGTTGTAAAAGCACATATTTTACCTAAATTCTTATTTTTATTTCACAATATACCTTTGCAACCTGACATAAAAAAAAGAGTTCAGTTCAGAAAAGTCTAGAAAATTTTATTTCAGGTAAAGGAAAAAAGATTAAGATTTGTTAACAGTATTAAGTATAGTGAATATGTAAAAGGAGGTTTGGCTATACCACAATTACTGAAATATTATGAAGCCGCTCAAAATACTCAAATGTCCAAATTGATACAGATGAAGAATATATCTGAATGGGTCAAGATGGAAGGAGGGGGAGAGGAAAGAATAATGAATGAATGCATATTTACAACAAAGCAACTTAAGAAGAATGACCAAATCCAGAATTTATATAATTTTGAAACATTAAGAATATGGAAGAAACATATAGGAATTTTAACCCCCCCTATATCACCCCTCGGTCTCATTTTGGAATGCCGTAATTTTAAATCTCAAGAGAAATTTGAACAATTTAGGCACTTGACTGAGATTGGACTCTATAGAATGAGAGATTTATTTGAATCAAGGAAGCCAATAATGATTAATCAATTAGAACAGAGAACAAGAGGAATTAAAACTAATTGGCTACAATTAGAACATATAAGAAATTTTGCAGTGAAATTATACCAAACTCAAGGCCCCATTAGATTGTTAACAGTGTTTGAACAATGCAGTGTAGAAAAAGATAAGAATATAAACAAGGGGTTAACTTCAATAATATATAACTGTATTATTGATAAAGAATTTACCAGAGGTTTAGGGTCTAAAATTCTCTGTGAAACAAACTTAAGCAGTACTATACCAAATGAATTATGGGCAAGTTTGGACCAGGCACCCTTATAAATCAATCTGAGCAAAAGCTAAGGAAACAGTGATAAAGCTAGTATTCCCTCCACCCGCCCCCCACAAAACTGCATAAAATTAACAGAAGGATCTCAGATGCATGTTGGCGTAATTGTGGGTATAAAGGTTCTTTACAGTATATGGGGTTGGCATGCCCAAATATAGAGACATTTTGGAATAAGATTATTAACTGGATAAAGAAATTAACTAAACAGAAAATAGTTCCAAATGAAATATTGTTATTATTCTCATTATTTCCTGGGGAAAATGAAAAACTAGCTAATAATGAATTAATAGCAATTATCATGGGCGTGGCTAGAATGGAAATTACTTGGGATTGGAAGTATGCCCAGGATCTCTCACTCACAAAATTTGTAAACCGAATATGGGAAGTAGCAGTTATGGAAAAGCTGACTAGTAGCTTTAAATTATACAGGGGAGAGATAAAACACAATAATTTTCTGAAAATATGGCAACTTCTACTGACCTCAGATCTTATACAAAAAACTAAATTGGATAAATCAGAATATGAATTGGATAGTAGGATAGTTTAAGGATATTAATTTGTTGTGTTATTCTGTATTATATGTATAATAAGCTATATTAGGTGGTATGTATTATCTCAAATGGATTGCATTTTTTTTAAAGAGTGGGAAAATGTCTGCTCAGCAGCAAAAATACAGTATTGTATTTGTTTGTTTTGGTTCAGTGGATCTTACTCCTTAAAAAGCTGGTTTCAGGTTTCCACTTTAGGCACTGAAATGATTTTAGCAGAATTTAATCCTATCCAATCCTGTGCACACTTAATTTAAAAGTGAGCCCCATTGAATGTTAATTCTAGGTAAACATGCACAGGAATGCAAGTCAGTCAGCATGATGCTTAAAAATATGACTCTGAAGTAGTTGGCCTTTAATTCAGTTTGCTAAAGTCTGGTAGCTGATTGAATTTAAGGACAGTTACACATCTCTGTACAGATTCCACACTTTAACCCTGAGTTATAAACAGTGCCGGTGTTGAAAAAAAAAAGGGGGGGGATCAATAACCAGGTTTCAATAATTCCACCTTTTATGTGAATATATTTATTCCACATCTTTATTATTTTCATATCTCTGTGCATTCTTATTTTGTAGAAGGCACATTCGTGTTCATACACATCTGTTCAAAGCACCCTTGTTCTTTGTGCTTAGGTGATGTTTGCCTAGAGATTAAACTCAAGCTTTCCTGGTATTATTCTAGTGACATATTGTTGAGCAGCCCTGTAGGGAAAACTGTTTCTACTGATGTACGTTTTATGGGACTCTAATACTACTGTTGCAAAGGTGGCTATGCTAATGATGAGACAGAACAACCCAGGAAACTTTGTTGATCTTTTGAAAAAGCACTGACGGTTATGGAGGAATGTCCCCCTTTTACGGCAAAGGAGAGGGTATGGCAGGGTGCACATGTAGAAGGTTAGGGGCACTCTATGGCGTTTTAACTTGGGGGGGGAGATGTGAAGGTCCTGCTGGTTCAGACTACTTGCAGAAAGGATGGCAGTGCATGTTGTTGGGCATTCTTGGCACTTGTGCATGAAGGCATCCAGCAGCCTCTTGGGCAAGCAGAGGTCACAGTGTATTGAGCCCCCCCAGTCACCTCTTACATCAGGCAACCCTGTGCTGCCGCACTGTTTTTTGGTTCTGCCAGCCTTCATCAAGAACTTGGCTATGTTCATTTGTGACTACAAAATGGCGCTTCTTTTCTATAAATATGTGTGACATCAGGGCAATTGAAGCAACCTACTGTACAGATAGTTGTGAGTTTTTCACACTGCTTGGCTGTGTTCTGGAAGTTTTTCTTCCTGACGTTTCGCCAGCCTCTGTGGCCGGCATCTTCAGAGGGCAAGGAGCTCAGGGAACTAGGAGTTCTCTCTGTGCTGTGGGTTATAAACTACTCTACATTTTGTGCCTCATCTCATGGTCATGTGATGGTTAAACCCTATTTAAAATACAAAACATGGTGATTTTTTAACCAGAGCTGGTAGTTTTGTTCTTTATCCCAACAGAAATGTAGAAACAGCTGTAAAGCACGGGGAACTGTGGGGAGAAGAGAGGTGTTATGGGTGTCTTTCACAGTATAACTGCATTATGCTCAAACTCCAAAATCAGCTGTACTCTCCGTGCTGGCTGGTCCTATAAACAGACCCCAAAGTTGGATGGAAGCCGCTGCCATTTGGTGAGGTTGCGATTTTCGAATATAAAAGGAAATAATTAATAAATCTGTAAAAATGTAGTTATATCACAAAAGGAGCATAGTTATTCTTACTAAGTGTTTATTTCTACCACAGGCTAGTGGTACATAGCAGTAAATTAGTCAAAGTACCGTAGTTCCCCAGAACTTTTTAGAATGTGCAAGTATTTCACTACTTAAATTAGCAAAGAGAACTTTGGGAAAAAAACTTCAGCTAATCACCGGGGTCTGAATCTGTTGCCTCAGATATAATCTCTGCTCTGCTTGACAGAAAAGCCCTGATGACCTACCACTTTTATAATTATCATTTGAATACACTGCACTAATTGCTGGTCAATATAAGCAATGTTTTTGAACTACCTATCATTTCAGCTTTCCATGTAGCATCACCCTATCTCTCCCCCTCAGCTGCCTTCTCTCTCTCTCTCTCTGTGTGTGTGTGTGTGTGTGTGTGTGTGTGTGTGTGTGTGTGTGTTGTGTCGTTAGAGTCATGACCAACTCTTTGTGACCCCATCTCCATGGAGTTTTCTTGGAGTGGCTTCCTAGTTCCTACTCCAGGCGCCCACAGCAGCTGGTATTCCCTGGTGGTCTCCCAACCAAGTACTAACCAGGGCTGACCCTGCTTAGCTTCTGAAATCAGATGAGGTCAGATGTGCTTAGACTTAGGGCATCTAGGCAGCTTGAGTTGTTACTTAACAGTGAAAAATGATCTCATACAAATATGTGTATTCAGAGCAGAAACTGTTACAGTCGGAAGATAAAGCATTAATTTAAAAGTTACTTGAAAGTACTTACTGGATAAAGGTTGGAAGGATAATAGTTCCATTTCATGCAGACAGTGAGTGTCTGATAGCCTAATGCTAAAAATAGATTCCTCTGGAGAAATGAGTAACTTGCACCTAAAGGAGAAACATAAAGAAGTATTGCAGTTGATAGGTCTAGATTTTTCTCTTGTTTAACTGGGTTTCTCCCCTCCATTTTTTTCAAGGAGGACTCCGTTTCAGCCAGTATTTCTTCATTGATGGCTTGACCTCTGGGGATTGGAGAGAATTCTGCATTATGGAGAATACAGATGGTATGGGTACAGTACCTCAACATGAGACACACCTCTTTCATTGTTAAGCAATTTTTAAGCAAATGTTTTGTTGAAAATGATGTATGTCACTCATGTTTTTGAAGCTATTGTTTTAAAAATATTCATGTCCCCTTGATGTAAACAATGAGTCATATTTTCTATGCAAAATCTGTGCCCACATAGGGAGAAATTGAAGGTTACTAGAGAAAGGCATGGTTTTTGACTTTCATGGCTTCAAAAAAGAGTCTGTGGTGACCGCTCCTAAGTGTTTGAAAATGAGAACAATCAGGAAGGGACCTTTGGTTTTCATGGGTTAGATTGAAGTTTCACCCATTCGTTCTTGGAGAAAGATTATATCGTAATAATATTTTGTACACATCTTGAAAGTTCTCGTTATTTAGAATTTATTTATTTATTTATTTATTTTAGAGTATTTTCCTTGGAAAAAGGACCCAAGGCAGCTTACAGAATTGCAGTGTAATGCAGAGTAAATTTTTGTGGTATAATTGTACATTTTAAAAGTTCTTTTATAGCTATTAGGGATGTCCTTACTAAATCCTGGAAGGTTACTACATAACTCAAAGGCTGGGTTGTGCTGTGCCTGGTGAGTGACAATATGGTAGATCAGGCCTGCCCAACAGGTAGACCGCACGCTACTGGTAGCTCATGAAGGGTCCAAAAGTAGCCCACCGGCCATAAATATAAAAAAAAGTGAGGGGATAATTTCTCCACCCCTCCCTCCCCCATCCCAAAAACCACCACTGCCCCAGCAAAGTTCTGGGTCTGCCAGACCACTGTCTCAGTTGAGCGGGGCAGTTCAAGGGCCATGGTGCATTGAAATCGGTTGCCTCCAGAACAGATTAATTGGTTTTCATTGCATTCCTATGGGAAACCTCTACTTACAAAAGTTTTTACTTATGAGCATGTGCTCGGAACAGATAAAATTCATAAGTAGAGGTTTTAGTGTAATAGCCCTCAGGCACTTTGGGCTGGAAAAAGTAGACCTTGGCCTGTTCAAAGTTGAACGGCCCTGTGGTAGATGGAAGAGAACTTAGCTCATACTTCACGTCAGCAGCTGCATTTATGAGTGTTTAAGAGTAGCAAAACTTCTGAAAAACAGCAAAGCAAATGGTTACTATCCACTGCATCTATAAAGTTAGTCACACAGAGGAGGGGACTATTTCTGTAACTAATTTTTAAAGTAACTTAGCAATTAGCAATGATGGATTAGTGGAGTCTTTAGTAGACTGATCCTTGGAGAGATGCTGGTTCTTGAGGGCGGAGTATATGTTTGGTAGATATTTCTAGCAACAGACAATTTTGAATAGAAATCTGAAAAATCCCCCGGCTTTAGATATGGGAGAGAAGCTGCCAGCCAGAGGAGGCACAACTGAGCTGTACGGTCCCAGTTGAGTCTCACAGCCAAATGCAACATAACCATGCTTTGTTGGTGGTGGTGATTTTTAAATCATGTATTTACTGAAGATTTTAATTAGTAAAAAAGGAGAGAGCCAACAAACAAAGTAAAACAAATACATTAAAGAACAGTTACGGTTTGCAACAAGAGGGTAGGGGAAGAAAAGGAGTAGTATAAGGGCAACAACAACAGTCTTAGAACTGCACATCTGGAAGGGGCCCTATGTATAACTGAGTTTAGCTCTTTCAAGGAGGCACGGTGGAGAACTGAACTCCCAACCTGAGCTATCCAGCTGGAAAATGACAATGCTTTGCTTGCCACTGGGGTGCGTGGGGGGCGGTCTTCTCCTACTGTAAATAGCAGACATTGTGAAAGCCCACCTCTTCAATACTGTGAATTCTCACCTGGCGTATCTCCTCCCTGCCTCCATGCTATTTATATGGACAACTAATGCTATGAATAACATTCCACCACATTTGGCCTAGACTTAGCAGATTCACCCGTCCATTTGGGCTTAATTTCAAAGAAACATGTATCTTGGGAAATATACCCATGGGGTGGGGGTGGGGAGAAGAGATGGAGGACATAAGACTTGTACCACTACCACACTTTAGATTTGAAACACCTTTTCCTTAAAGACAAATTGCCTTAAAAATCACTGTCCGCTTTTCAAATACCTGTTTCTGAACAGCCCCCTTGGCTACGCCCATTTTTGGCCGCTGTGTCGTTTTTTTCTTGAGACGACCACTGGGGATGGTTTTTTAAAAATCAATTCCTGCACCCCCTTTTAAACACACACAAAAAAGCCTGCTGCAATGTAAACATGTTTGCCGACTTTGCCAATACTGCACTTTCACATTGTGGTCACTGAAAATTGAAGTATAAAGCGGTTCAGCAAAGTGCAGATGGGGAAAGCTGATTGCTAAGCAACCACCGAAGTGCAGACTGCTGAACCGCTGTAGCGACCACATGACCGCGGGAGGAGATAAGGCAATGCAAAACAAAAAGCGGCTGCTCAAGGAAGTGCTTACCAAATGCTGCATTTTGTATTCCATTCTGTCAAGGAGATGCCTGTTTATTTCAGTCCTTTATGTAGTGAAACGTCATTGCCCTGAATGCCTCTTAAGTAGAAACAAGTAAGATACCTCAGGAGTTATTTATTACAGCTGATTTTAGATTATGATTTCTGTTTATTTCCCCCCATTTTTTTCTTTCAGCAGATGATTGGGCATCAAAAACAGAGGATAAAGATCCACCCCCAAGCCCTTATTCTCTTGAAACTCCTTATGGCTTCCATTTAGATCTTGACTTCTTGAAGTATGTAGATGACATTGAAAAAGGCAATACCATCAAGAGGATTCCAATTCACAGGAAGACGAAGCACCCAAAATTTAGTACATTGCCTCGGAACTTCAGTCTTCCAGAAAATGGATCTAAGGCTTACTCGTTTTCTTCAAATAAGAGCTTCCTCTCACACAGGAAGGCCTCCTTAGGTGCAGAAGAAAGCAACGTTCCCATAACATACTCTGACTTATCACCTTTTCCCCCCATTCAAGATGAGGCAAGCTACAGAAGGAAAGCATTCTTAATAGAGGCTGTCAAACAAGATGGCCCCGTGTGCCTTGAAGAGCAGACTGGTACTGGCAGAGGGAGGCCCCAGCTTTTGAGAGCATCCAGTATGCCTGCCACGCTTCCACCAACCCTGAGTTTGGAAGAAGAAATACCCTTCACATTTCTTCAGTCCTCTGATCCCAAAGGCTTAGAATTTGATTTCAGTCCTGCAAAGGAATCGTTGGAATCAGATAGCTTCAAGGGAACTTCACTAGCGACCCCTGATAACATGAGAAATATGAAACAGCAAATCAGTAAGACAACTCATGAAGTCAAGAGGGAGAGGACTCAGCTTGTGCTGGACCCGAAACAAACCATGAAGGGGCGAATGCATCTCAGTTCTTCATGGGATGGCCAGCCTCTAATATCTCAGGAGCTGCTCATGGTTGCTGAGAGCAGAGAAGAAGAAGAAGATGCAGGAGAGACAAACATTTGTCTGGTATCAGATCAGAGTCAAGCAACCTCATCTAGGGTCTTAGACTGCAAGCCTGAAAGCCAGATCCAGAAAGAAATTGAACTCAGTATATGCGAGACTGTTACAGAGTTACCAGAGGAAGAGAAAGTTACAAGAACTGCCATTAGAGAGACAGAAGAGAAGTTAAATTTGGAGATCTTGCCCTCAGAAGAACCTAATAAGATAATAGCCTTAAAGCAGCATATTGCCATTCTGGAGGAGGAGCTGAATAATAAAACAGAAGAACTTGAGCAGATCCGAGTCGTGTTGAAACAGCAAGATAGAGAAATCAAGGCAAAGGAGAGAAGCATTGAAATGCTGGCAAACTCTAAAGCTCAACTAGAAGAGAAACTTTGTGGGAAGAGCACCAAAGAAATTAAGGCATGTATGCAGGCAAAAAATATCCCCCAATGCCATGATGCTGCTGTGAATACTGAACTTGCACATGACAAGATAGCCAAGAAAGCTCATGACAAACAGGTCAATGTAAGCCTTACTGTGCCTGTGGAGTGTGTAGGATGCAGTGTTTCTGAAGATGATAATAAGAATCCGCAGGCCAAGGAAGTAAAGAGAAAGCTAGTCCATGGACCTCCTATGTCAAGCCTTTCTGTTGGTTTTCAAGAGAGAAATAGTCTGCCTTTTCAAAAACAAAAAGAAGTGGAAGATGAACGCTGCATTCTGGACCAAGGCTACAATGAGCTGAAGATTAATGAATATGTTGATAATGGCAACAATCAAGAGGTATACAACTGTGGTGTCCAATTCTCTGTTGCGACAGGGGATGGTAGATCAGGCATTGAGGCTGTTGATTCAAAAGCAGGAGAAAATCAACATGCTTTTCAACAAGATTTTAAACAAGAATTGGATGAGGAAGAAGGCCACCCAGAACAAAAAAAATCCCCTATGGATCCTACCGTGGGCCAATATGTTAAAAAAATCCAAGACCTTTTGCAAGAGCAGTGGATGTGTCTAGAACACGGGTATCCTGAACTAGCAAGTGCCATTAAGCAACCTGCCTCTAAGCTCAGCTCAATCCAGAACCAACTTGTGAACTCTTTGAATGTACTGCTTTCTGCCTACTCGGCACCCACAGACAAGGCGAATTCCAACACACAGTATCAACAGTTGGGTAAATAGTATTGGCACAGCCAGCCTTCCTTTTCCTTAACACACTTATGTTAATCAGGAGTAGCACTACTTGGGAAGTTTTTCAATGAAATAAAAATGTTCTCTGCTTTAAATATATATATACAGCATATATATATATTAAAAATAAAAAATGAGGCAATTTAAAATACGCTTGTGGAATTTCCATGCTATTGGAAAGAATTTGTTTTGCAAAACAAAGCTGAACATAAAATCTAATACACAGGAAGAATTACAGCCAGGTGCTTTGCACTGTATTTTGTAGTGCCAACGTATCTAATAACGCTCAAATGCACAACATCATGTTAATATAGTTCATTTCACTTGTCTTATCACTCTTGAGAAACTGGAGATAAATGGAGTTGGATGACAAGCAGTTCTGCTGTCTGCAGTTATCGTGTGCTTATTAAGATGCACAGGGATTCTGAGCATTAGCCTTTCCTGACTACAGCAAGTAATGGCATTGCTCTGTCAGCGTAGTTCTTGTTCCTTTGCTTCCCTCTGCCACTTACTAGGCTTAATGAGGGTGAGACTGAAACAGAATCAGGAAAGAGCCTTTTTGTAGAATTTACAGTGCTGGCCAACATTGTGAATGTGGTGACATTACCAGAGTTAATCAGGTTCATTACAAATGTAGAGCCATTCCTTCCACTAGGCACAGTAAGGTCATGACTACAGGTCAAAAATGGAGGGGGGGGAGGAATTGCAGCATTCTTTCTTTGTCTCCTTCTGAGTCTCCTGGACAGTCCCATCTTTTGGAGGAGGATTTGACCTGTCCTGCACCCATCTGGCCATATAGACAACACTACTCTATTGTCATTGCTGAAGTAATAGTTAGCTTTAATTCCTTTGGGTTTCTGTGTCTGGAGTTGGTGATAGGTGCCATCTTGTCCTTTACCTCAGGGAGCTAAATATCTTCAGCTGACCCTACCTAATTGCCACTTACATTGCCTTTCTTTTGTTTCAGTGCCATTCCTACTTATTATGGAGATTTCTCCCCTCTCACAACAACAACAACAACAACAACAACAACAACAAAAACAAACAACATGATGTCAAATTAGTTCTAATGTATGGCAACCTTTTCAGGGATTTCCAGGGACAGAAGATTTAGAAGTGGTTCCCTCTTTCCTTCTTCTAGGGGCACTCTTGCATTTTCCCAAGGCTACACAGGCTGGCTCTTGGGTTGCACTTTTCTGACACTTAAGAATAATCCACCATCATCACAGGAGTGATGAGCACAATACTCCAAACTAGTACAAACTCCAGTAAATGTACCTAAACGGTTCTTGGGAAGGAAAAGAGGTGTTGATTAGAGATGGGTGCGAAGCACTGGTTTGGTGGCTAGTGCACCAGATAGTTCACATTTCTGATGTGTTTCTGAGTCCTCCCACCTCTGGCAGATGGTCACTCAGAGATAGCATCAAAAGGAGGCAAGTCAGGGAAGCTGTGGTGCTGCCTCTGAGGGGGGTGCCTGCTGGAGGGGGCAGGGCTCAGAACCACATTGGAAACAGGAAACACCTGTTGGTCCAAATGCCAAACTACTGGAAACTGCTGATTTAGTGGTTCTTGACCCTCTCTAGCATCTAAACCCTTAGTGTGATGAAGCCAGCATGGCAGTCATGCTTTCTCGGGAAGACTCAGCACATGTTCCTTTGCAATTGGAAAACATATAATGCAGCAGAGATCCTGTCTTTCTATGCGATGGATCAGGTTTCCTATGGAAGAGGTTAGTATCTGTCACTGAAGCCATGAAATCTCAACCTGTTGACACAATCAAAGGGAAAAAGACAAAATGAAACAAAACGCTAAGAAAGTGAAAGAGAGGACGTAAAGAATGAAAGGTTGTGGCACTTTACAACCTAATAAATTTGCTTTCAGTGTGAGCTTTTATGAATCAAAACCCATTTCCAAAGACTGTGCCTCCATCTGGACCAGTTGAGTTGTTCAGAGTGGATTTCTATTTAGAGAGTGAGCCTGGGAGTTACAAATAAACAATAACTTTCTCTTTAATCTCCAATACAAAAACACACACATTCCTCATTGTACAAAAAAGGACTGATTGATCCAGATGAGCTATCTAATGTGGATTCATATTTTACTGTTATCTCTCCACCCATCACAGCAGAAGATATTGCAGTATAGGTAATATCTATATTACCTAGTCAGGTAAATATCTGGATTGCAAGTTCATATGGGACAGCAAAAAAAGCAATTTCAGCTGACTTCTGCTCCCTTCACTTGCAGTTTTCACATTGATTTAGCAGTCCAGAGAGCCCCCTGTTTCATTACATCCTTCACATACTTTGTCACATTCCTTTCCTCCATTGGCCATAGAGCTCACCACTCCTACTACTATTTCCAATACTTGGTCTGTGAGCAATGTTATATACTCAACATTGCACTATTAACAAGAGCATGGAAGGAAGAAGTGTGTAGAAGTGTGTCTTATGAGTGTGTAGAGGATGGAGACAGTCCTTAGAAGAAGAGAGAGATGAATGTTCTCAAAGGCCACAGAATGCTACATAACTGTTGGGGAGACAAAAAGGAAGATCATGGGATCAGAACACTAGAAGTGGACTTCTAGGTCAGTGTTCCCAATCTTAGATCCCCAGATGTTCTTGGACTAAAACTCCCAGAAGCCTTCAACACTAGCTATCCTGGTCAGGATTTCTGGGAGCTGTAGTCCAAAAACATCTGGACACTCACGGTTGAGAACCACCAATCTAGGTCATCTAGTACAATCCCACAGAACAACTAAGGCATTCCAAAAGGGAAGGAATGGAGAGGTCCTGCATTACTTTTTAAATGGGATTCTAGAAAAATGGAGGGTAGCTTGGAAAGAAAGTTTCATGGGAATGAAAAGCTAAAGACATGATGCCCAGAGTTCCTGCATCTGATGTTCCTAAATGTGGTGTCTTAAAGGCTAAGAAGCACCAAAAGTGCTTTATTTGTTTGGCAGGGTGCTACCTGTAAAGAGGTGGATTTAGATGTTATCCCTTCCTGCCTCACCAGCACTTTCAGTTACTATTACTATTACTAAAACAATTCATAACATCAAACATTAACTAAATATTTTTTTAATTTCAACCCCATGTGAAATTTGAGGGGGAGAATTCAGAACAAAAACACCCGTGAGTACCAATAGTACTTTTAATAGTCAATTTAAGTCGCAAACATCAATATTCCTTTACCCAGAAAAGCCACTGTATAATAAATGATAATGATTTGGTTAAGTTTTCTGCACACGTGTTGTGTGTTTCCTTCATTAAATATATAGAAGGAGTCAACATGAGGGACATACTGTAGTCTGAAGACCATATACAATATGTTCCTGTATTGTGATTATTTTCCTTCTGACTTCACTTATTCCCCACTGCCAGTTTTGAACTGTCCCTGCTCTTTAGGCGAATGAGCTCTTTATTTTCATTTGTTGCCCTGTTCTGACTTTTTAAATTTGTTTATTCCCTATTTGGCCCCCTGAAAATGAGGACCACTCCTTTAGCTTTATATCTCAGTATAAGAGGTTGGCGGAGGGAGACATTTTTTCAAAGGCTTGATGGCTGTGTGAAGATTTGAATATTTCCTCTCCTATCTGGATCCAACCTTAGTGACTACACCATCACAACTGTGTGTATTGTGTTTTGTCGTTACAGTCGTTACTGACTCTTTGTGACTCCATATCCATGGAGTTTTCTTGGCAGGAATACTGGAGTGCTTTGCCAGTTCCTACTCCAGGTATTCCCTGGTGGTTGCCCAGCCAAGTACTAACCATGGCTGACCCTGCCAAGCTTCCTCCCACCCTCATTAAGCTGCAGGACAGAATGTCTTATAGCTCATGCAGAGCATCATAGTAGAAATCTCCAGAAAAATGCAATACCTGCCAAATTATTCTCATATGTAAGCTCATACATGACATTACAATGCTAGTATTTAGCTTTAGTGGTGTTTGCAGTGGCAACATGATGTGCCTAGAATGCTACAAAATATCACCAGAGTCAGAACTTTTTGTGTGTGCTGGTGTCATGTTTAAAAATAAATAAATGAATCTCCAGCCAGGGCAGGAACCAGCCCAAAGCAATTTTTTTTACTAAAACAAAGGGAAAATGCTCTCTCTCTTCTCTTGCTGTTCTACCTTTAAACCACTGATACGATGGAGCAACATCTTTCAGTGCACCTAAAGGTAACAAGCTATGGGTGGGGAAGGGGAATAAAGGGTAGGCCGTCTATCCTACACTGCTCTCATTCCATTCATTGCCTGTATATGGTTTTCTCACACAAACATTGCAATGCAGTGGCAAGTCCAGAGTGTGTCATATGAACAGAGCAGTACTTACGGATGTGCAATGCCTGCTGAATTGGTTCTTCCTGCTTATTAAGGGGTATGCCTAGCCCACTGAGAGAGCAGCTGGAAAAAAAAATCAGCCAGCCCAAGTATCCTACCTGCTAGTTCAAGAAGGAGGGAATAGTTAAGGGACAGCTTCTGTTGCCTCTTCAACATTTTCCACTGATGAATGTCACCTCATCCTGAGTGGTTACGCAAGCCCTTTTGTTGTATTGATTTCCTGATGTAAGGCATCATAGGTCGCATTTTTGTGTTGCCACAGTGGCATGGTTCTTTTAAACAGTGCTTAGACAGGGCTGGGGCAAGACAGAGCTGCCCCAATATATGTGTCCGCCTTGACGTAACAAGGCCCTATGCCTGCATCACGTTCTCTACTTCCACATGGTTATCTCTTCTTTCTAGAAGGACTTTTCTGGCCAATGTGGGAAGCGATTGCCCACCACGAAGTATTTTTGCTAGCATGACGGTGCTGCTCTGGTGCCAAAACGTGGAGGTGGGACGAAGCTTTAAACACTCTTGTGACATTGTTGCTTTATCAGTTTTGAATTTTAATATGGCTTGATAATGTGGATGTAGGACAACACACTGTAACATTCCTTGTGTTTCTGTGTTTTGAATATTTCCATTAGAAATCTCTCCAAGCACAAGTCTTAAATCTATTATGAAAAAGAAAGACACGGGTGTCCATGCAGGAGGTAACGGCACCAAAAAGAACCTACAGTTTGTTGGGGTAAATGGTGGGTAAGCATCAATGAGAGAGAGAAGATTTCTTTTTCGTGTATAATGCTAGTATATCTCTGTGAAACGGATTGCCTTATTAAACCATCTCATTTGTTCCATTCTAATCTTAAGGAGAAAGATTGCTATAAACCAACTACTGCCATGTTTAAGTTTAGCTATGGTAGGCTATAGTTTTATGGACATTTTAATTTGAGAAAAAAGTAGTGTTTCTATGCTTTGGGTTTAGAGTAAAAGCCAACTTTGTGATTCTACACTTTCTAACAGAATTAACAGTGCTTCAGTGCCCAGTGCAGGAGACAAGGTGGCTTTAAGTAGATCACTGTTTACCTCTCTTCCCTTTAAACCAAACAATGTTTGTAGTTTTTCCTCTCTGACTAACACCACCTCCAGCCAGGATGGAGGTGACCAGGAAGGTTTCCTTTATCATCAGCTCCATGGCCTCTAGACTCTCATTGCTGCTGGAAATCATATTTGTTAGGAATGGGGTACAATTTTCAAATGGCACTTGCTACCTCCCATTCTGATGGTAAGTAGGAAGGCTTAGTTACCCTCACTAGCCCCTGCCACTCCCTGCTCTCAACTTGGCCCTGTTGTGGTCACTGAGCCTCCCAAATCTCCAGTCCTACTCTGGGCTCGATGTTGCAACACTGATTCCAGTCAGCTAATGACTTTTAGGGATGACCAGCTTATCCTGTTCCTGGAGAATTTGTCACAACTGCTGCTTGTGCTTTTTCCTCCACCAGTGCTGCTTCTGATTCAGGATGGTTTTGGGGAGTTAGAGTTTTGGTAGGCCACCGATGAAATCATTGTGTGAGTCCAGATGGGGTGACAACTAGTTCTGTTTCATCAGTTTGCCTCTTCTTGGGTTCTACAGCAGCAGTGGCCAGTCTTCAGAGACAGCACAGAAAATTCGAGGGGGTTTGTTGGAGGCCATAGCCCAGTCTTCCATCTCCAAGTCCATCTAGAGCAGTGGTGGTGAACCTTCAGCACTGCAGATGTTTTGGTGACAAGTCCCAGAATTCCAAGCCTGTACTCCCAATGACAAAGGACTATGAGAGTTGTGGTCCAAAACATTTGGAGTGCTGAAGGTTTATCCCCACTGATCTAGGATGATGGATTCTTGTCCTCCCCTTCCCCCTTTAAACCTGTATCCTGCCATCCCATCCCATCTACAGCTCCACTCTCCAGATATGACTCATTCACTTTTGGGCTTCCTCTTCTAGTGCCCTCCTCCTGACTTCCATGCCCTCTAGTTGACCAGCTGCTGGAATTCTCCAGGACCTAATTATTTCCATCTTCTCAACCTCAGCACAATGCTTGCTTTGTTACTTTTTTCAAATAATCTGGTTGTTCCTTGCCTTTTGCAGGTACCTTGGTTGCTGTTTATTGTTCGTAACATAGCTAATTATACTACTTGTTACTAATGCTTTGCATTTGAATTACTTTTTGATTTATTTCGCTTTAAAAGGAGGGGAGAATTACAAAAATGGCAAAAAGGACATTCTTGAAAATGACTCCCCCAATAGTATTTTAGATATAGTTAATAAACATTACTTATCCTCACTCTGTTTAGTCCCACAATATAGTGCAACCATTTCTGTTTCTCAATGAACCTCTTCTGCCTTCATTCATTCCAAGCTTTATAGCAACAGATTTTTTTAAAATAATGTAAGCCTGTTTCAGCCAAAATGAAAAGCAAAAACAAAAGTATTGTGGTACCCGTAAGACTAAAAAATCCCAACATTGCCACACGAGTGTTTGTGGACTGGAATCCAATTTCAGGAGTGTGTGAAGAAGTGGACTGTAAGAATTGGATTTCCGTTAATGCTCATACTAAAACAAGTTTCTTAGTCTTAAAGTGCCCACCATATATGATGTGGTTTTGCTTTTGGATTACAAGAACAGTAAGGGGAATGGAGAACAGGGAAGGAAAGAAGTTCTAATTTAGCATTTACAGCTGCATGAAATGTAACATAAATTGGGCATTTGTCCTGAGGCTGTTTCAAGTACAATGGTACCTCAGTTCACGAAGTTTTTCTGTTCCCCGGGATGCTTGTAAACTGGAAATTACATTAACTGTCCAGAACCGTATGGGGCACAGTGCATCCTGGGAAGTGAAGTCCTTCAGAAGAAAATGTGTAACCAGGGTTTTTCCATAAAAGTGTATAAACTGGGTTTTTCCCCATAAAAATGTGTAAATGTGCATATTATTTCTGAAGGATTTCCTTTTGTGAAGTGAAAATTACATAAACTAAGGTGTTTGTAAACCAGGGTACCACTGTATTTTTCCAGCTATAAGACACCCCCCCCTTTTCCAACCCAAAATTACAGTTTCGCAGCCACAAGTTTCTCTGCCTCAGTTTACTTGCGCATATAAGACTAATTTTAGTCTTACAATTCTAAGCAAAAATACTGTATAGTCTTATACATGAAAAATACTGTAATTTAAACAAGGATTTCTCAAGAATATGATAGTAAATCACAAAGTTAATTTGCCCAAGTCAAAATTGCTGACCCATTAATATGTGTGGCATTTTAAAAGTGCTGTAGTGTTTGTTCTGTGGAAACAATTCCAAAAAGAAGCTACTATTGAAACTATACTGAGAAGAACATCTTGCTTCAAGATGCAGATTAGGATGATAATCCATGAAAGGAACCTATGATGCAAATACTAGTGGATCAAAGTTTGTTGATAACTACCTTGTTTTACCTTAATTTATTTTTAAAATGGATGAATATTATGAAAAAATAATATCTACATGAAAGAAACTGTGGCGAATAAAATGAATGAGAAATGTAATTGTTGGTACAGTGGTACCTCATAAGACGAATGCCCCTTAGTATGAAAAACTTGTTAGACAAATGAAATTTCCAGGAATAGGAAAACCTCACAAAATGAAATTTTCCTATGGGATGCCCCGCACGATAAATTCAATGCATTCCTATGGGAAATGCATCAAACCGTGTTTCGTAGGATGAATTTTTCGTAAAATGAATTGACCCGTAGAACAAATTAAATTCATCTTAAGCGGCACCACTGTTTTCATTTAGGAGGCCTTCATTCCTAATTCGTCTCTCTTAGGATAGTGATTAGCAAGATCATTCTCAGTAATTCCCTGGGCAAGCTAGGTAATCCAAGCTGTGACACAGTTGATAAATGGTCAAAACAGTCCTGGCTACATACAAGCTGTGGCTGCTTTGACTGGTCACAACACTGTTGTTAGTTATTGGAACACTATTAGATTGGAGTTTGAAAGAGTTGCTTTTTTGTACCCCTATTTCTAGAATGCTAGAACAGCAGGGTCATGATCATTCTGGGGAATTCTAAGAAATAGCATAAAAAGTAACTTTCCAAGCTCAACGATGGACTATTTAGAGAATGGGCTTGAAACATGCTGAAGGGTAGTTGAGGCTGAATGAACTGGGGAGTCACTCTGCAGCAAGTTAGCAGACTGCTCCTTTAATTAATGGTTCATGTTTCCCAGAAAAGCAAGGTGACATGCAGATATACTGTAATTTGCCTTAATTGACTTTCAAAATGAAACAGAGATACCAAAATATGTTTTTGGTATTACAGATTAAAACATGAGACAGCAGCATATTTTATCTGGTCATCATGATCTGTATCAGCCTTAAAGTGATACTGATAGTGACCTGTGTTTGAATATCACTGCATGCCACCAAGTCAATTCTGATTTATTCCAAACCTTTCCAGGGTTTTCAAGGTAGAGAATACTTAGAGGCAGTTTATCTTTTCCTTCTTTGGGGGGATACCCTGGAACTGTGCAGCTTGCCCAAGGACACATAGGCTGGCTCTTCTCCCATGATGCACAGCATGGAAAGAAAGTCTCAACCTCTGGTTCCACAGGCAGATACCCAGCTCACTGAGATATTCAGATATACCCATGCAGAACAGCCCACGGTTTTTCCATTTAGGAGCAGTGGTCAGTGAGTTCCCCTTTCTGTAAAGTGCCACATGCCATCTCTAGGAATGGAAACAAGTCATCTTATAAAAATTGGAAACCTTTGGTTCATCCAGCTCAGTAACTAGTAAGCAGCTCTCTACAGTAAAGGTCTTGTACAAGTTACTGTAACTTGGTGATGCCAGGAATTATACCTGGGCCCTTCCTAATGAAAAGCATGGACTCTTGCATTATACCATAAATCCCCAACCCCACCCCAAAACAATCAATGAGGATAATATTACTGGAAAACACTACAAATAGCTCAAGCCAAACACTGGTAGTCAGCAAGCAAACATCCTAAACCTATAGATTTATTGAGACACCAATCACAGAAGGCTAGTGCATTTCTAGTACTTACAGATTGCAGCCGTATGGTTTCTTGTTTCATGGGGAATAGAAAACTCTCTGGATTCCATAGGTCTTCAGTTCAAATGTTTAGTATGTTTGGGTATGTAGAGGTCCACTGCTTTTATTTCTAGTTCTTTAGCTGTTGGGAAAGAAGAGGAAAAACTGAACTGTTAAATGCCTGGTGTCTTCATTCAGTTATGAAACAACATCCAGTGAAGATTCAAGCTGTGAGGAGAGCTCCTCAGATCAAGATTCAGATAGTGAGACAGAGAGAAGGTGTGGCAGTGAAGAGCATAGATGGGGGGACAATGAGAATGGAAGAGAAAAGACTGCATCAGGAACATCCCCGGGTGTGAATAAAGAAGATGCACATCTGGAAGAACTAGAGGGAAGGACAAGATCAAATATACAGCACAAGACAGAGAGGTGACTAAAGTTTTGTTTGAAAATGTAGCATTAGCATGCACAGAACTGATAGTTGTTTTTGTTTCATCCTGTTATCAGATCTAATCATACATGTTGAAAGAAAGAATTATAAAGAATATGGTGAGGACAAAGAGCGCCTTGTAGGCTGCTTTTACCTCTTTAAATCCAAGAAACAATATATTATAATATAAGGCAACTGCAGCTATGCATGGCAACACATCAACATGTAAGCATTACAAGAACAGAGACTACTTGAAGTGGTATGGGGCAGTATATAAGCAGAACACTTTATAATTATTAGTAGCTCCGTTTAGATGATTACACTGATACATATGTTTAAAGAAAGTATATATTTTAATATATTTCCAACACTGCATCACAAAGAAGTTTGTGGTGCAGGTTAAACTTCTGTACTGCAGCTATAACTGTGCTCACGACTTGGAGTTCAATCCCAGGTAGCCAACTCAAGGTTCATTCAACACTCTATCCTTCTGAGGTCAGTAAAATGAGTACCCAGCTCACAGCTTTAAGCACTCTGGGGAGGTATATAAGTGGAACACTTTATAAAACACAGGATATATGCATATTTACATTTAGATTTAATGGACTGTCTTTTGTGATACTGATACATAAAAATAATAATGTTTGGCACTTGAAAATTTAAAAATAAAATAAAATAAAAATAATAATAATGACCACTGCATTCTGTCAGACAACATTAGCAATAAAGAAGACTATTGGAAGGCTATATATGAGTTTTTTTATCCATCCTGTGAAACCCTTGCACCATTTTAGGCAATGCTGTTACCTGGCAACTTAATAATAAACTGATTATTCTGTTGGAAGAGGCTTTCTCTTAAGGAAACATCTTCCTGTGCTAGATGTGGCCAGTGAACCATGTTATCACTGCTCAAAACTAAGAATGCACTGCTTTCATGGATGAATATGACCTAAATCTAACTCGAAATAAATGATCCTGGAGTATATTGCAAGCGTGCTTGGTTGATTGATTATTTTATATTGTGCCCATTTGGCTGACAGGTCAATCTGGGCAGCTTATAGCATTCAAGCATAGACAATAAAACACCAGAAATAAACCAGCCTATCACAAATCATCAACAAATAAGTCAAAAACAAAATATATTCAAACCACATGACAAATAATATAAAGACATCAAATTATGATTATGAGCGATGCCATTATAATACACTCCTTAAAAGGAATTGTTGGTAGAGGCAATTAGTTTCTAGCAACAATATTTCTGCACTGAACAAATTCAACTTCATAACCTACCTACTTCATAAAAACCTTCTTGAACAGTGGTGGGGTATATCTTCACTGTTACTACTAATCACCGGTTCATGTGTATTTCTCACAGTAGATCCACCAAAGTCTTTTTCATTTTCAGATTCCAACCCTCACCAGATTTCCTGAAAGGATGCCAAATCTTAAGTAAACACCTGGTAGAAATAAGGACCACAAAGGATAAATTACTGGTACTGTAAATTTTTAGTTGCATTTTAATCACGTGTTTCTTTCAATTTCATTTTAAGAAACGAATCCAATGTGAACTATTATTGTTGAAGTAATATTGTAATATTGAAATAAGTAGTATTGTTGAAGGTACTGAACCACTAACTACTCGTGGGGATGTTGCAGTTAAATTGAAAATAGCTTTTCAAAATCCGAACTAATTAACAGGCACAGCACCAAGTAGAAAAAAAAGGAGGGTAGCCAATGCTGTATCAGGAATAACTCTAAGATACGAAGATCCCCTTAGTACACAAGAATAAAACTGAAAGCTGTTCCAACCTAGAATGCTTTCACTAATTGCCACTTCTGTAAATTGGGGGAGTTAAAGAAACCAGGACAACTACAAGACTTCTTTAATTGGGTAAGGCTACAGAAAGAGAACTTGACTGGTTGCTGTATTCATCTCCACCCCATTCCATCTACCAAGACTATGATCAATCACTACAAAGAACACTTCCTCCCAACACAGACAAAATAAAATCATTTTTTAAAAATTGGAAGTTTCCTATATTAATAAGTTCATTTTATTTGGACCTAAATCCAACGGCCACTCCAAACCAGAGTATTCTCATTGAACCAAATGCAGAATGGTGAGTCAGTTTTTATGTAAACTGTGTTTATTTGACAAGTCTACTCTCATTAAGACCACAAGTGAACTTTGGCCTTGTTCCCTGGAAGGGCCCGTTCAAGGTACTAGGGATTGGATTGTGAGCCCAGGGCATTAAAATATGTATTCAGCCATTTGGAAGAGCATTGATGTTGGAATAAGTCAAACATTTGGTTGTGGTTTTTTTTAGAGACACGTTTTAAGCACCATCTGCCAAGAGTGGTTTCGAATCTCAAGCAGGAAATCCTCTGGCCCTGAAACTGTAGCAGTTTATCTTCAAGAGGTAAAGGCCATTCATCCTCAGCTACAGAATGTAATTGTAAATTTAGCTGATGGGAATGGCAATACAGCACTTCACTACAGTGTTTCTCACTCCAATTTTCGGATAGTAAAGATTCTTTTAGAGACAGGTAAGAATCACTATACAGTCATTGCTTTTCAAGGTTGATACTTATTTCTAGCTGTTGCATTTTCAGCCTTTCTGAAGCCACAATTACCTACTACTTTAAAAAGTAAATTTAAAAGTAAATACTTTTAGGTATGTAAATACCCATTTACTTCATGTTCAATGGTGAAAACCAAATATTTCAAAATTATTTTCCCAATTGCATGGGATTACAAGAGCTTTGTGCATTTTTTTTGGAAAAATTGGCATTTAAAAATACCTTGAAAAATTTCTCCACACACAAAATAATTATAAACCATAAGGTTCTCCCCACTTGTTTCTCACAATACAATGCTTTCTCTACAAAATACAATTATGTATTTTGATTATTATTTTTAAAAAATGGGGCCCTTTTAATATTCTTACCATAGTAAAAGTGTGGGTCTTTTTTTTAAAGATGAGGTGTCTTGATGTGTCAAGATAGATATGCCAAGAACCAGGAAATGGATGAATATTTGTTACACCCTTATTCACATTATAAATATGAAACACATCTTCACATCATCTTTTTTATATGTTTGACACTATAAATACCCATGAGCATGTAGAAAGCTTAGCTACTAGAGATGGGGCGAATCAGAAAAATGGCGATTCATTTTGATTCATGGTTCATCAAGGCAGAAAAATCAGGGAAAAAAACAAATTTATGATTTGTTTCCCTGATGAATCAATGAATCAATTTACAAATTCAACTTTTAGCTTCCAAACCCTATATAAATAGCCTCCAAGACATCTAGAGACACCAGGCTTTCAGGAAAGCTTTGCATGAATCTTCTCTACAAGTACTGCATGTTTGTTAATGTTCCAGTTCTGGATGTCTGGGTTATGCACCTCCAAAGAGAGTCTCTAAAGGAAAGTGCCCCTGGCACCTAAAGGGACCAAATTTGTTGGGAAGCCTTCCATGACTCTCCTCTACATTTTCTCCAAGTTTGCTAATGAGTGAGTTTCAGATAATCTTAGTTACATCCACTAAGTGGGCTGGTTAGGAAAGTTCCCTTTAGCAAGTGGCTTGGGGAAATGCAGTCTTCACCAAAGTTGGAAGGACTAAAGAGACGAGTCAGAGGAAGCTTCTCTGCATGTTGGTGTCTTTAGGTCCGTGGAGGGGGGACATTCCTGAGGAGGCTTTGGGGCCCCATAACTTGGACACCAGAAATCCAATTATCCCCATATTTTGAGGGATTGCAAAGAAGAGGCAGGGAAAGGTTCCTTGCAAATGTGCTGTCTCTAGGTGCCTTGTAGGGTATAATAAAAAAAACACTAAAACCTTACCAGTTTTTCATTGAGGGTGTCAATTAATATGAATATGAATCAATGAAGTAGTGATATTTGAATGAACTTTGCTGTTTGTTTTTTAATCAGTGCCTATATCTAATAGCTACCCTAAAAAGAGTGACTTAGCCTTTAGATGGAGATCAGACTAATGAAGATTCAGCAATAAGATCTGCATTCCAAATGCTTGACCTGTTAGGTCAGATGTGAAGCAGTGAAATGTCTTGGGAGATTTTTATGCACTAAACATGCATGTATTTTCTAGCAAGAAGAAAGAGGTCCTTTGACTTCCTAGTTGGCATGACAACATATAAAATGTTAGGCAAATGGCATATTATCATATTTACCATAAATCACTTGTTGCATTAAAAGTTCCAAGCTCTTCCAGAATATTGAAACAAAGTTGTTTTGTTCTCTTGGTAAATGGCTTCAGGCAATTACATTCAAGAGCAATGCACTAACTGAAATCCAGTAGTAAGTCACAACTAGAGTAGGCTAATTGAATTTGTGGTGATTTAGAAAATCAACTCCTTCGTATTTCATTAATTCAATAAACCTACAGTAGTTGGGACTTGCTACTTTAGCCATTGAACTATTCCAAGTCTATGGAAGAAGGAAAATAATAGCATGCACTGAAGGGCTAGTAGTGATGCAAACCACATATACATAATACACAGTATAATAAAACTCCCGCAACATAAACAAACCGAGAAAGTTTGGATCTAGTCCATAATTGAAGCCAATCCACAGATTTAATTGGAAAACCAATGATTTCAGTTGATCTTAGACATGGATCTCTGCATCCAACAGAACAGATATCTCCTTTTCTTCTACCAAATAAGGACATTTAAATTCTGCATATTTTTGCTTATTGTTGCACCCACAGAGTATAGAATTATGTGTATATTACATGAAATGTAAGTTATTTCAAACATTCTCCCTGATACACAATCATGGGTTGTACAGATGTCATTGTTTTCCCTTAGGGAATGGTGCACTGTCTTGATTTCTGCTGACAAGAAATTATAAGCTTTATAATTTTACAAAAATCTATTAGGCTTATATTTGCAGTTAACAGATCAATCAAAAAATGAGATCAGGGAATGGAGGAATAGTGGATCTACCACCAGATACAAAGCCCTGGTTACTCATGTCACCAAGGACAGGAGGTGGGGAAGCAGTGGGTTTTTTGTTTGTTTTGTTTTGTTTTATTTATTAATCTTGGCAGTATGAGACAAAAGGTTGGGTAGATAATTCTAGCAGTTCCAGGATGAATCAGTTGAAGGCCTTGGTTCTCAGGAGATCAGAGAAACTTTGGGTCTGGTAGATTTTTTGATCCTTCTGTCAGTAACTTCTGCCAAAAAGACTGCTGAGTGTAATGACACATTAGGCTAGGGGAGCTCACTGGAGGCTTCTAGTGGCACAGCCATTGCTCCATTGATCAGATACAGTAATGTCTCCACATACAGCTTGGTGGAAAAACTAGGGCCACAATAATGGTCTGTGTCGCCCAGGGGAAACATAGATTCCTCTGCCTGCCCCCCCCCAGGGGAGGGGTGCAGACTAGTACAGAGTGCCAATACTACTTTGTCATTTGGCCACCTCCTCATCATGGCCCCCAGGGCACATGTCCTGCATTACTGCCTCCACCCACCCCCTTTATGACCCTGGAAAAGAACTCTACCATCTAATTCTTATTCATTCCAACAAACTATATCTAGCAGTTAGGAATATTTTCTGGAGTCCAACCCATGAGATATAAGTACAGATATAACCTTATCCAAAAAAATTATTGACTCTGTGTATTCTCGAAGGCTTTCAATATTGACTGTCTTGTCTTGAATTCCCAACTCCTATATGAAAAATATTCTCTTTTTAAAAGGTGTCTGTGATGTGGACCATCAAAATAAGGCTGGCTATACAGCAGTGATGATCACACCATTAGCATCTGCAGAGACTGATGAAGAAATGGAAGTAGTCAAAAAGCTGTTGAAAGAAGGCAATGTTAACATAAGGGCAAGTCAGGTATAATAAAATCTGAAACTACATTTATACGAAATATGTTGTCTGATCCCAAAATCAAAATTATTGCATATGTATTATCACCCTGGAACATTGGTCTTTGATTAATATAAGCAAAAATCCCCATTGTTTACGGTACTCTTTCAGTATTAAGAGTGCCTTAACTGACCTTTTTAGGATTGTAATGGTGGACTCTACAATGTCATTGATGAATCTAGTCCTCTTATTATGCTATTAACATGACTGCACTGCTTGTGGGAGCCATGCTTTTATCGTTATATAAGTTTCAGGTCTAATATTTTGAATTTTCTTGTACAAAGTAGCCCAGTCCTATTGCCAGTACATCTAAAACAGCATAAAATTTGGCTGTGAATTGCTAAGTTACCAAGTAAATATACAAAGTCTGTTGTGCATTGAGTCAGCATAACGAATAGTGTCTGCACTGATTTTGTAATCTTCAGCAATTCATACCAAAAATAATGGCTTCTGAATTATGCTGGCAATGGAATTTTGGCTACTAATGAACAAGACATTCAACAAGCTGTAGAGTAACTGTTTATGATTTCACTGAGTTAGCTAGTAATCAGTTGAGCTAGCTATATCAGTATGTTTATTCTCTTGTTATAAATAAGAAGTGAAAGGAAGAACCAAGAGGTGATTTTGATCTTAGAAACATAGAAGGTTATCGTATGAACTCGCAGACCACTGGTGTGATTCTAAACCCATGTAAATAGCATTTATACTGCTAATTATTTTTTAAATGATGTAAACCTTACAGATATATTCCATATTATCCAAAAGACTGGACCTAACAGCGTTGTAGCCTCAGTCAAGATTAACATAAAGGATTGCATTATATGGGAGGTGGGGTACAGGGGAATCTACCACATGCTTTTAGCTTACCTTATATTGTGTGTGTGTTGTTTCATTACAGTCGTTACCGACTTTTCGTGACTCCATATCCATGGAGTTTTCTTGGCAGGAATACTGGAGTGGCTTGCCAGTTCCTACTCCAGGCGCCTACAGCACCTGGTATTCCTTGGAGGACTCCCATCCAAGTACTAACCAGGGCCGACCCTGCTTAGCTTCTGAAATCAGGCGAGATCGGATGTGCTTAGGGCATCTAGGCAGCTCATTACTGTCTCAAAATGGTTATATGACATCAGTGGGCAGAACTAGGACTTATTCTGGGCTCTTTGCTTTTTGTAAATACAACACATTTCAATAAAATGTTTCCTGCTGTGCATTTCGGAGTCTCATCTCACTTTAGACTATGCAAAAATTGATTTTGTGCAGGCACAGATCATAAGACAGAAGTGTAAGAAACCAGAGTGCAGAATCTATTCATTGATTTCCTTTTATCCTTCAACGTTTGGAGCATCTTCCTTTTAAAAGGTCTAGTTAGGGATATGGGTACTCTGAAGAGGGCCAGAAGTCTTAAGAGATTGTCAACCAACACTGATCATGTTGTTCTTGTTATTGGAATTTTCTAGGGGGGACAGACTGCCTTAATTCTGGGAGTGAGCCATGACAGGGAAGATATGGTGAAAGCCCTACTATCCTGTGGTGCTGATATAAACCTCCAGGATGATTCTGGTTTGTCACCACTAATGGTTGCTTCTCAGTACGGTAACGTTGAGATAGTGAAGCTTCTTTTGGCCCATCCAGGCTGCGATGCAACATTAACTGACAAGGTGAGACAAATGTACCTGAAACATCACCTTCTTTCACTACCTCCTCCCCATGTGTATCTGCCATTTGAGACATTATTTCAGATTCTCTGACCCTAGAAATTCTGACTGATGGTAACTTCATTCAGGACTCATTCAGCAGTGTCATCTTGCATCAACTGGAGTACTGGAGCCCCATTTGAATAAATGAAGCATATGGAGTATCTCACTGACAAAATCTCTACTGATTAAATGGGCCTAGTCTAGTTGCAACTTAATACACTTAGCAACAATATTTCAACCTTTGTCTTGTTTCTATATACTGTATAGTTATTTTGTTCACAGATACACTGCATTATGCATTTCATAGATTTATTATACATAGACATACTATTCTACTTTCATTCATAATAATACAATTTGCATGGTACAGTGTGACATATAGCAAAATTAAGCATTCTTGAAAATTATTTATGCCATTGCTGTAATTTACTACATCATCATCATCATCATCATCATCATCATCATCATCATCATCATCATCATCATCATCATCATCATCATCATCATCATCATCATCCCGCTCCATCTAGCTACATGGCTATTCTGGATGTAGCCTACTGAATTGGTGGCCTATTGATGATCAAACTCCTTAGTCAATTCTGTTAATTCTAAAGGGCCTTATCTAGTTGTGATTTACTACACTGAGCAACAGGATTTCAGTCAGTGAAGCTGAAGTCTATTTATACATACTTTGATTTGGACAAATACTGTAGATGTCAAATAGGATAGCCTAAATTGTTTCACATATTTTGAGCAGCATGGTCCCTGGTTCATTTATCTTATTCTGTATAATGGGCAAAAATTAACTACTTCCACAATTCTCCTGTTGTTATATTGTGTGTGTGTGTGTGTGTGTGTGTGTGTGTGTGTGTGTGTGTGTGTGTGTGTGTGTGTGTGTGTGTGTGTGTGTGTGTGTGTGTGTGTGTGTGTGTGTGTGTGATCTACTTTGAAAATACCACACTTGGACTCAGTTCTTTAACAATTGTAACAACAGTAAAATGTTCTGTGAAATGGCCTTTCTATTTCCATACTTTTAAGGTGGAGGATTTCAAGTCTATACTGTTGACAAAAAACAAAACACAAAACAAAAAAACCCCACAGTGTTTTGTTTTGTTTTTATTTTTTATTTAAACAAAATGTGGCTGATTTTGTGTTTTGTGATTGTTGTGTTAAAGAGTCAACAGAGCGAAAGGAGATTATTTACAGCTTTTCAAACTCCTAATCTGCAGTGTTGCCATTGAAAAATGCTGATGCATAATAGCTACCAGACTCAGCTGTGAATCCTCATGATCATACCTGCCAGTAGCTTCTTCACAGCAATTGCCTCCTTGTTGTCATTGTTCTTACGAATACATTGTTCTTCTAAATAGAGTACAGGCATCTGCTCTCCCTTTTAGGTGTGAGTCTACTCTCTGGGAAAAGTAGAAAGACTAGGAGTGCTGGCATAATAATGATAACTTTTCTTTTTCTTTCTTTTTTTGTAGGCTGGCAATTCTGCTTTGTCCCTGGCTTTGAAATCTGCCCACACAGAAATTGCAGAGTGCCTCCAGACCCACATACAGCACACTAGGCCTCTGAATACATAAAGGGAAAATGGACAATTGTCTTGAGAAACTGGCAACAAAAGACTCATTGTTTTAGCCAACCCTGTAACCAGTTTATATGCCCACGTGATTGTAGGTGATAACTGCTGATGTATCTACTTATGGAAAAGAGGATTTATATCAGCTATTTGCATACATTCCTGGTAGTTGAGTCACTCCCTTAACCCTGCTTTTATAGTCTATGGTGCCCAGTGGCACAAACAATGGTTATATTATGGCCTTGCCTTTTATTAATAGTAATTATACTCTTAGAAGTCAGGTCTTGTCTCCTCTTTTAAGCAATAGTCACTTTGAGCTTATTTTTTTATTTCTTAAAGTGTTACTCTTTGATAAGCACAGGGAAAGTACTTACTTGGCCATGACCAAGTTATCTGCTTTCCAAGAATGACAATCAAGCACCCACTGAGTACATAAGGATAGAATGCTTCCAGATAGGATGTCAAAATACTAGTGCTGTTCCACATCCAGTGGAGGAATTAGTAACAGGTTGCAATTTGGAGATACTGAAAGCATCCAGGTTATTGATGCTATGCCTATTTGTTCCAACATCCATGGTATTTGGGACCTGGCAAATAAGTCCAAACTAGATGTGAATTTGTCCTGCCAGGTATATCAGGAACATCCTAACTTGATTATGTTATTTTGCCCCAACTACAGCACTGTTGGGTTCTGCTCAATTATGAATGCCTGTTGGTTGCTGTGTAAGGGAATCCAGAAGACGCAACTCACCGCATCATATAAGAACAGGACATTCTTTTAGGGACAAGGGATAGTCACAAATGCTGTAGCACTGATTAGCTGCCACTTGGGCTAAAGCTTGCTTCCGTGTTGCCCAAAGAGCCTAATTGTGTAGCAGATGCACTGAGATTCATCCCTTAGAAACTAACTAGATTTTACAAGGGATATTGCAATTGTATCGGATGACAGAAGGAGCTTGGATATCACAAAGTCTTCCCTTGCTGCCTGCTGCACCACTTGCTCAGTTTGCTAGATGTTCGTACTACTCTCTAGAGCAGTCTATGGTAGTGTGAAAAGGATGAACTGGTGGTGTTCCAGTCCATAAAGAGATACAGCTGTGATGCTGCTACCACTCCCTGAGTCTTCCTAGGATTGCAATATTTTTTTACAGTAATGTGTCAGTGTTAGCCTGTTATTTAAAATATCAATAATGACAACATGGTACTTGTTACTTTTAAGAGTAATACTTAACCTTTTTTCCTTTTATATTGTCTTCCCCCTCCCCTAAAATGTTTAAAAAAACAGGAAAAGGGGCCTCAACCCTCTAAAAGATATAACCTCTCATTGCACAGCTCTGCTTTCACAATGGGAATACTGTAGTGTCATCAGAATGGCAAATGATTGCAATTAAAGGGTGCCCATGTACTTTCTCACTCCTGTTATTCATCCAGAGCTCTGCAACAAAATTTTAGCCAATGAAGTAACATGTAAATGTTACTCATTATGTGTAAACATTTCAACGGTGTTGCAGATTGTTGCACAATGTTGCAAGGACAGTGTTGTGTCATCATTAATACAAAATGCAATAGATTACTAACAGCATGACTTCTAATGCATTAGTTCCATATTGTCACTTTCTCTAGTCTCAGTACTACGTATTTTATTGAAACTGGATATAATCTCATTGTGCTATGTGTACCATATGATGACACATGATTTCTGTTTTGTGAAGCTAGATAAAACGGTAGAGGGAGGCAAAAATTCACAGCATCCCAGTATACATCCTTGTATTAGATACTCTGATATTGGAACATTGCCTTGGTTATGTTGTAAAAGAAATGGCCTTGCTTAGCAGATATCTCTTAGATCATTTAGCGTATGATGTTTCCAGTTTGGCTATAAACACAATAGTAAAGCAATAATTTAAACTTTTTTGTCTCTTCATTATTTGAAATCAGATGTCCCAAAGTATGTCTCAACTAACTTGCACATTGTGTTTCATTTATTGATTACTATGTATCAATTCCTATAAGTATCAGCAGTTAGCAAATAGCAATATATAGGGATATTTTCACCGAATTTGGTTTATATGTCTCTGATGTAACAAATCAGATTTAACTGTTTAGGGTGAGGGTTGTCAGGTGGAAGATTAGAATCTGCTGACAAATCTCCATTTCATTTGGAGTAGTTTGGCAATGAGTTCTGCGTCCCAATCCTTAAACCATGAGGATAACAAAAATCCTGTTTTCTTTCTTAAATCAAGCTGCTGAAAGAGAACTGGGTGAAGTAAAAGCAGGAGATTTCTATTTGGAAGGATATTTTTGAGCCCCAGTTTTGGAATGGAAAACAAATCCCTGGATTAAACGTTGACCCAGAGGCACTTTGTCCATGATCGCTTTCTGGAAACTCTGCTTTGTACCCATCTCCTCTGAGATGGCTTAGCTTTTGGGATCCCAGTGAAAAAGATCATTGATCCCATTAACCTAAAACAGGGATGGAGAGCATCAGCTGTCATCCAACCTTCCTGCATTTTCAGTCTTGCTCTTTTCCAGTTTCCAGATGGCCATGACTTTTCTGTATTTGGAAGGTTCCCAGCATTAGTGCTGTTTTCTCCCTCCTCATGCTAAGTGACTGAAAAACAGTTCCTAAGACTTGGGTTTCAAACATGAGCTAAAATATACCCAGTTTTTTTGTTCCACCTTTCTGCTTTTGGCTCCCTACCGACTCTTTGCACTGAAAGAAATGCCCTCCTCCCCTCCCAGGTCTGTTGTCAGCCTGTCTCTAATCTGAGGAAATTGTTGAATGTATCAAACACAAAACACTTTTGAGTCCTAACACACAAATGTTCTGTCCCTTTGGATTGAATTTAGGCATAAGTTTTCTCATGTTTTCTGTCTGAATTTGAATTAACCAGCCCACTGGGAGTTTTTAACTATGTATCTTATTAGATATTTAGGGAGAATCATGGCAGGGTGCACTGCCGTTTCACACACACAAACACACACACTAAGCTCAATGACGCAAATAACTTGATCATAAACTTCCTTGTGAGAATTAGTATTTGAAATACTTTGTTAATGAGTGCTATTTCTGATTATGACTTCATAGGTAAGGTGTCTTGGGCAAACATCTGTTCTGCGATTTCATCGGGCTCAACTGCTGGGAAGCCCAGACTAGATAGAAATCTGTTGCAATAATCTAGCACATTGTTCTATTTATTGGGTAACATTCCATCTGCAGGTTCATCCATGTGTGTTGGCTGTCTTCCAAAGTCTTACTACAATGCATAGATGCATCCTTATTGTCCACGTACAGGATACAAACCAACATCTTCCTTGTTAATTGAAAGCTGATGGCTATGAACCTGCTATATATCTCCTGCATAACATTTTTTCTGCAAGCAGTGTTTTTTGATGATCTGTTGTTACCTCAATCCCAGGTAGCTGGTTCATGGTTGACTTCGCCTTCCATCCTTCCGAGGTCAGTAAAATGAGTACCCAGTTTGCTGGGAAAGTGGCAATGTGTAGCCTGCATGCTGTAATTAAACTGTAAAACCGCTCAGAGACTACTTGACGTGGTATGGGGCGATATATAAGCAGAACACTTCCCTTTTTTCCTTTTTTCCCTTTTTTCCTTCTCCTTCTCCTTCTCCTTCTCCTTTTCCTTTTCCTTTTGAAGAAAATGAACAGAACTGAGGAAAAGTAGCTATGTGTGCAACATGGCAAGCAGGTTTTGAAAATCAGGTGAGTTTCATAACCAGTGAGGGCCTACTTCCCCTGATATTTACTGACAATTATCAATGTAAGTGGGTCAAATCTGTACAGGGTTATCTAATGAAAATTGGCCTCCCCCCCCCCGGCATTTTTATCCTCAGGAATAGAGAAAGCAAAACAAATAGTCAAGCAAAGAATAGAGGACATTGAGTATCAAACAGACCTCACTAGTATCCAAAATTTGGCAGTTAGGAGTTACGTTAAAAACCTTATGGAACCAGCCAAATATTTAACAGCTCTGGAAGCTAAAGGATCTAGAAGAGCCTTTACGCTGGCAAGGTGTTTGGCCCTCCCCTCTGCTGTATTGGAAGGGAAGTATAAAAATACCCCTTTTGCTGAAAGGCTCTGTTCCTGCCCCCAGAGGGAGATTGAGACCATTGAGCACATGTTCTTCACCTGTCCATTGTATGAAGCAGCACACAAAGAGACTAGTAACGCATTAATGGAAAGAATCCCTGGACGCCCAGAGGGAAAAAGACTTGAGTTCCTCCTTTCAGATGTAGACACGAAGATCTCCCGTCAAGTGGCTAGATTCTGTGAGATGATACTTCGACTACGGAAGTTAAATGTCAACTAGCTCTATGCATGCTAACATGTTTTAATTGTATTTTAATCCATGATTTTATATTTACGTGTAACTGGTCTAAGGACTGTAAATAAATTCTATTCTATTCTATTCTATTCTATTCTATTCTATTCTATTCTATTCTAACCAGTGAGGGGAAGAAGCATGAAATGCTTCTCTTCAGAGGAGGGGAGGTACATGTTCCTCTGGGCATGGATAGGGTATTTCAGGGCATACCTAAAGGAGTAGATTTCATTTATTGTAGCTATAGCAAGAACAAGCAGTTTCAGAGTCCCTTTGGCATAAAAAAATGGGATTTGAATTGCTCTCTGCTTTCCTGATGGCGTTGACACCCTCAAGCATCTCCTCTTCAGTTATACCATAATGCTGCTCCTTGTCCCACTCTCCTACCTTGTGATTAATTTGGTCACAGCATCATCCCATTACTGATACTTGTGGCTGAGTTCAGATGTAACGGGAAACTACACCTTCCCCTTTTATGCAGGAGTCTTGCAAGATCTGGCTTGAGTCCTCCCTCAGTTACAGAAGGAGCCAGTTTGTTTTTCAAGCAAACTATGGTTTTCTATGCCATTCCAGTTCAGGAAACATTTATTTAAAACTGTGTTTAATGAAAACAGGCCCTGCTATACATTAAGCTATGAACTTAAGTAAACTGGATTAAAACATACCAGAGCTACATGAGCTCTTCCCACAGTATGCAAAAGAAATGAGAGAAAATTTGAGGGTGTGATGTGTGTGGTTCCAAGACTGAGGACAAATTATATTTTTTATAAAATTTGTTATTAATTTCCTAAAAATTAATAATATTTTTTCATAATAAATATGTATGGGAATCTTATTTATTTGAATATTTGGGTAAATTTGATCAAGTTCAGAGAAGGGCAACACGGACGATCAGGGGACTGGGAAACGAGACTTATGAAGGATTGAATGAATTGGACATGTTTAGCCTTGAGAAAAGGAGTCTGAGGGGAGATATGATAGCACTTTTCAAATATTTGAAAGGCTGTCATAAAGAAGAGTAGCAGCCCAGGATGCAGGACACACAACAGTGGGCTCAAGTTACAGGAAGGCAGATTTTGGTTGAGTATCAGGAAAATCCTTCCTAATTGTTAGAGTATTATGCTAATGTAACCAAATATCTCAAGAGATTATAAGAAAATAAGAAGAGCCATGCTGGATCCGGCCAAATGTCCATCTAGTCCAGCTTCCTGTATCTCACAGTGGCCCCGCCAAATGCCTCTGGGAGTGTACGAGACTAGATATCTGTCTCCTGATATCACTTCCCTGCATCTGGTTCTTGAAGTGCCCTGGTTTTAAGCCTAAAGATTACACATCTCCATCATGGTTTGTAACTTGTGATGGACTTTTCCTCCAGGAATCTGTCCAGTCCCCTTTTGAAGCCATCCAGGCCAGATGCCATTACCACATCCTGTGGCAGGGAGTCCCACAGACTAACAACAACACACTGGGTAAAAATACATATTTTCTTTTGTCTGTTCTTACTCTCCCAGCCCTAAATTTGAGTGTTTGTCCCCTAGTTCTGGTATTTTGAGAGAGGGAAAAGAGCGTCCTTCTATCCACTTTACTCATGCCTGCATAATTTTGTACTTCTCAATCATATCTCCCCTCAGGCACCTTTTTTCCAGACTAAAGAGCCCAAAATATTTTAGCCTTTCCTCATAAGGAAGGTGCCCCAGCCCAGTAATAATTTTAGTCACTCTCTTCTGCACCTTTTCCAGTTTCACTATGTCTTTTTTGAGATGCGGTGACCAGAATTGTATACAATACTCCAGGTGCGGCCTTACTATTGTATTGTACAATGGCATTATAATGTTGGCTGTTTTATTTTTCAATCCCCTTTTTGATCATCTCTAGCATGGAATTGGCCTTCTTCACCACTGCCGCACATTGGGTAGACACCTTCATGGAGCTGTCCGCCAACACACCAAGATCTCTTTCCTGATCCGTCACGGATAGCTCAGAGCCCATGAGTTGATAGTTAAGTATTAATTTTTTTTGCCCCAATATGCATTACTTTACATTTTGCTACATTGAAACACATTTGCCATTTCTCAGCCCATTCCCCCAGTTTGGAGATATCATTCAGGAGCTCTTCACAATCTTCTCTGCTTTTTATCACCTGGGAAAGTTTCATGTCATCAGCAAACTTGGCCACCTCACTGCTTATCCATGTCTCCAGGTCATTTATGAACAGATTGAAAAGCACTGGTCCCAGGACAGATTCCTGGGCCACACTGCTTTTCACCTCTCTCCATTGTGAAAATTGCCCACTGACACCTACTCTTTGTTTCCTGGATCTCAACCAATTCTCAATCCATAAGAGGACCTGCCCTCTTATCCCCTGACTATGCAATTTTCTCAGCAGCCTTTGGAGAGGGACTGTGTCAAAAGCCTTCTGAAAATCAAGATAGACAATATGAGTGCTGCAACACTGCAGGCATTCATAAGGATACCTGGCAGATATCCTTATGATATGTATTCCTGCCTTGAGCAGGGGATTGACTCAATGGCCTTTTAAGCCCCTTCTAACATCATGACTATGATTCTGTTATTTATTTAAAATATTTTACTCTGCCTTTCTCTTTAAAAAGACCCAACGTGATATTAAGTCAATAAATATTAAGTTGTTTCTTTCATATCCAATATGCATCTAATGATCTTGTACAGTTTCAAAAATGGCTGCCTCTGTGATATAATTTTCATTTCTACCCCCACCTGATATATGCTTTGTAGTTCTTCTTCCAAGACAACACTTGTTCATGGGCAGATATATTTAATGAAGACAGAGAGTTTCTGTCAGGAAGAAAGTGGCTATCCAATCTTGGTAGGGATTTCTATCATAAACAGAAGATCTTTCAAATAATTGGAAAGATTAAAAAGTGCACTTCTTCCAGTTTTCAAACATGTAATCAACTTGAAGTTATAACTAATGGTAGCCTTCTAAAAAGAATGGAATGAATTCTGTGCAAAGTTTTGCAAGTGACTGTTATTAGGCCTATAACAACTTCGGCTGAATCTCTATTTACATTTTTAAAAAGTCTTCCATAACTGCCCTGATGGGAAACTGTATACAATGTTTAAACAATGCCAGAATTGATAAAAATAGTCACAGACCTTGAGAGGCAATCAATGAATTGTCCAGCTCTGTAGGGCTCTGAGGAGTATAAAATCAATTTGAGAAACCAGCTGAGCTGTCAAAATAAGTGTATATGTTATGCACTCTGAGGTAAATAATGGTGGCCAAAGTAGAATGATCTAATGCTTTAGATTTTAAAGGCTCTTATTGAGGCATTCTCATTAAAAATAAAACAATCTACTTCCATTAGGACTTCAATGACTGCACTGACCATGCAAGAAAATTAAAATATTCCTGGCAATTGAATTGGTCTTTTTAGTCCTTTTTACTTCTGACATTCTGGTTCCTTCTCTTCTATTCTCCCACCACCAACACTCCTTTTCCTATGTTTATTCTGTGTTAGAAGCCATCCCCATGTATGAGTTTTAGAACTGATTATAAAGCAAGGGTTGTTGTGGACTCTGTTGTTCAAGGGTAGAAGTATTTGACTCTTTGTGTGAGATACAAATTGCACAACTCAAGAAAGAGAATTTCATAGTTTACCTGCCCCCCCTGCTCTGATTAAGCATTCCTTTCATGGGTTTTATCCAGAAAAAAAAGCTCCATTTTCACCCTGAACCCTGAACCCTGAAATGACTCAAAACCTTTCCAAGCAGACCTTTTTAGTTTGTTTTACATGTTAAACAACCAGTCCTCCCAACTCACATTCCTATGTTAATGTTAATGCCTGGGTTTCTTATAAAAGGCAAACACAACTGGTGACTCACCAAGTAATAAGTCTTCCATAAGCCAAACCTACATGGTGGTCTACAACCCTTGCGACCCAAAGTTTATAAGATGAACTAAACCACAAGAAATAAACAGAAGAGCGAAGCCGTCCATTTCGGTTATGATGGAGAAAGTGAGGCAAAAGCCAAGGTGGAAAGGTGGAAACTGTGCACTCAGAAGGCATTTTTATTCATACCAATTGATTGATTATAGTTCCAAAGCAAAGTGTTCTGCTTATATACTACCCCATAGCACTTCAAGGACTCTCTGGGCAGTTTACAATTTGCCTATGCAGGATACACAATGCCCTCCTCAAGTGAGCTGCATGCTCATTTTACTGACCTTGGAAGGATGGAAGGCTGAGTCACCCATGAGTCCGGCTACCTGGGATTGAACCCCAGGTCATGAGCAGTTTAAGATGCAACACACCAGTTTAACCACTGTGCCACTGTGTCATTTTATACCCAGTACATAGCTAGTTGTGGTGGGTTCCTCTTCACCCAAAAATATATCTTTATTTGCCTATTATCAAATATCCTATTTTCCTATAAAAATTCTGGAATTGTTTAAAACACCCATTCTGAGGGCATAGGCCTCCCCCTGCACATTTGGAGGCTTCTGGCTACAGACTGGAAACATTATAAGATTTATTATGTGATTTACACACAAACCTGATTCAGCCTATATATTTTTTTCATATTGTGTTTATGGCCATGGCCAATAAAAGGTTGGGAATGGGTGGTTTAAAATGGCACCTATATACATGTTTATTCAGATGTGACTCCTTGGGTCCTCTTGGTGGTGGTGGTGGTGGTGGTGGTGGTGGTGGTGGGAAGCAGGAAAAAAATAGAACAAATACAAAATTAAAAATAAATACTGCTTGGGGATCCTAGGTAAATGTGCATTGGACTGTAGCCTAAATTCCAATTTTTACTATCCCAATGATTTTTCAATTATATTGTAAAATGCCTATAGGAAGCAAATAGAATTAGTATTTGAAGCACCTTCATAGCATTTACATTGTTATGATTAACAAAAATCTGGAGGAGCCAACACATACATCAAATGTTGGATTTAGATTTATTTTCCTTGAAAATAACACACAAGCAGTCATCCACTTGTCACTATTTGGGAAAGGCTGAAATTCATAGACGTGCACCTCATGCATTTCTGTGTACTTAAGACAGTTGTACCTCTCTGCAAGCAGAATCGGGATTAACAGAGGATATTCCAGCCCTATAGCTGTGAGAAGGTCTGCCTATCTCCATTGCTCAACATACTTGAAAGGGATCTTAAGCACCTGGCAACCTTTCTTTAAAACAAAACAAGACAAATTAAACAAAACAAAGCAAAAACAAAAATCAGACACAATTGGTGAAGGCAAACTGAAATGGAACCATGCTCCGCCAGCAAGCTGTCATGAGATAAGCTCAAAGATATGTGAAGAATTCAGATGTCCAATCCCTGGATTAATGTGTGGTCTCTCCTAAACTGAAGGCTCCAAGGAAAAAAGGCAAGAATGGTGGGGCCTCTGACTTAAAAATAAACAGCAGAACCTGGCCTTGTTCTTCCCAGCACATTTTAAAGCATAAACAAGCGTTCTTTCCTCTCAGAAAAGACTAGCAAAGGGGCAGTGGAGGAGAAGCAACTTTCCAAGGTGCCATTCAGCCTAGTCAAGTGATGGCTGGGCAGTCTCTGAGGGAAGGCAAATTTGGCTTGTGATTTAACCTGTTCTTTTGTAAGGCTGTGTTTTTAATCTGTCCTGCTAGAGAAGGAGAGCAAACCACATCCCAGATCCAGTTAATGAAGCACCTATGACCAATGGATGGACACACTTTCATAACCCTTTATATTACCTCACTAGGATAGCTTGAAGGAATTTTACTAGGTGAGGTAAAGGAAAAGATGGTACCTCACCCTCTCTACCCAGAAGCTGACTGGACTGTCAACAGAGTACTTGGCATGGAGCGTCAATCCTGGACACACCGAAGGGCAGCAATTCTTAAAAAGGGAACAAGACAGGCTGTGTGACACACACACACTCCCCCTTTCTATCAGAGAATTCTCAGTTGTTGGAAGGGACTGCTCAGGAAGAACAGGCAAGAAATTCTGCTTGCTGCCCCAGCATTTTCTGCATGAGTTGATTATCTCAGTATATAGTTGCACCGTACAGTCATAGCAGCTGGATACAGTTTCAGCTCCATCATGTGGCATCCTGGGACCTGTAGTTTGACAACGTAATCAGAATTCTCTGCAATTGTTCAAGGGAGTTCATGTGAACCCTCCAAGCCAGCCTAAGTATCCACACCTCTGAGCCGCCCCTGCGCGCAGAAGGAGCAGCTGTGGTGGCGGCGCTCCAGCTGGTCAGCAGGCGTGATGGCGGCTGCTCTGGTGGCAGCCCGGGAAAAGTGATGCGCGGCCTTGGCCATTCCATTCTGCGAATCCCAGAATTTCACAGGATGGAGCTGTAGCAGTCAACGTAGTAGCAAACTCTATGATTGTGCAGACTATCTAGATCAGGGGTCTTCAAACTTCTTAAACAGGGTTCACTGCGCCTCAGAACTGGGGGCTGGATGGCGGCAGCATTGGGGGGTGAGGGAACCAAGGGAGGAGGCAAGTGGTGGCTGTGATAGCAGTGGGGTGTGTGAGGGAACAGAGGGGGGAGGCAAGTGGTGGCAGTGGCGGCTGGGGAGCCAAGGGGAGGAGGATTGGGGTAAGCGGAGGCAGTGAGGAGAATGAGGCAGAGGGGTGGCAGGTGGAGGGGGCACACGGCCAAGGCTGTGTATCACTTTCCCTGGGCTGCCACCACAGCAGCCGCCATCATGCCTGCTGACCAGCTGGAGCACCACCGCCATGGCTGCTCCTTCTGCACGTGCAGGGGCGGCTTCAGTGCCTCTCATGGGGGGCTTAGTGGCTGCCCTGGTGTGCTCCGTGCAGGCAACTGGCAGCAGCGGCAGCTCCCTCCTCCTCTCCACCCTGCTGAGCAGCTTCCCTTTCATCCCCTCCTGTGATGGAGACTGTGGGGTTATCTCTGCCTCCGCCTCCAGCTTGGGCTGCCTCACTGCCCTTGGGATGGAGAAATGGAAGGAAGGGGACCATGCTGGACCCTCCCATTTCAAACTCAATGCTAGGCTCAAAGCAGCACCCAGCCAGCGAGCTGGTCACCTGGGGGGGAGCAGGACACCTCTCCTCACCTGGCTGGCTGTCTCCTCCTCCTCCTCCCTTTTGCTCCACTCCTCAAGTGGGGAAAGCAACACAGCCCACTGCAGAGTTTAAAATGGAATTTAAAGTGGCAGCAGAGGCCAGTTCATTCACTTGCTTTCAGAGCAGGGTGGGGGTGGAGGGTTCTGCAGTTGCTCCCAGGGGCTGGATTCAGGACCCTGGAGGGCCATATCTGGCCCACGGGCCTTAGTTTGAGGACCCCTGATCTACATTAATTGACAGTTGCACCAGCCCCAAAAGATCCCTCCCAGCCAAAAGTACAAGAGGCAGCATGCAAGGCTGTAAAAGCTTCAACACAAATCCATCCAGTGATTTGTTGAACAGCTGTAGCAAAATCAGTATGTATGAGAATTCCTAAATTGAATGACCAGGAGTAGATGATCATATAAAATCTAGAATATCAAAATGGGCATTTTTGAATTGTTACTTGCCTGCTTGCCAGAACTTCTAAACCAGTAATAGCTCCCTAAATCACTTTCCTGGGTTCTTCCTCTTTTCATAATAGAAAGCCTTTGGTTCCTCCTTTGTTGCCTGCTTTTTAGATGCCATACACTTCAGTTGCATATTTTTCTGACCACAAAGGTTTCATGTGGCTATCAGGTGCATAAGTCCTCAATAGACCTATTCACACCCACACCACAATAATTTGCCAAATCCTTTTCAAAGACTTATGGATTAGTTGTCTTACCACATTGATCAATTAATTATGCATTATGTAAAGACTGTACTTTCAGGGTGCCTCTGTTATTTAAATATTTGAAGGCTCCCACAGGAAAAAAATATCCCTCTAACATAGAAAGGCAGGAGTCTAGTCTGGGAAAATGTCTTACATGATAGCTTTCCTAAGTGTTAAAATATTTTTAAGTTGGAAAATGTTTAACTAGCACAGTTCAGGACAGGTTTAACTATTTAATCCTGCTGTATAAATTACTGTATATTTAAATAAAATTGGAACAATGGGGCCCCAAGTGCAATTTTGCACAAGGGTCCACAGTAAACCATGTGTAGCACTGTAAAATTATCTTTAATTAGATGCCAAAAATGAACTAGGAGGAAACCAAAGTATGTTCTCTGACACTATTATGTGGCTTTCATGTATGTGTCACAGAATTTACATGCATATGGGAACAAGTTGAGTTTTTTAATTTTTAAAACAAGCACCTTCTAACAGTAATTAGTACCAGAATGTATAGAGTACATACCAAAGTCAAAAGGTCATCTGATGTCATTTTTCAACATCTTGAAGAGGCAAACAAAGAAGTTGGAAGAGATTGTTATATAACTCAGGCGAGTGAATACTGCCTGGCAACACCACCAACCACACTGATGGAGTCTTAAATAATTTGGTTTAAAGCTTTTCAACTAAACTGCACTTATTAGGGCTACCTATTTATTTTCTTTATGCCTATGAACCCAAGGCTGCTAAATCTATCATAGAAAAGTGGATTAGGGATATTGACTTTTAGCACTCTACCTCAACTGCCCACAAAACTTGCTCCATTTTGCATTTCGGACTAATCTTTAAGTTTTTCCAAAGTACTCGATATCTGGAAAATCTGATTATCCCCAAATACCAGCATGTTTTTTCATGAACTCTATTTAACTGCCTTCAACCTGCAATTTTACTCTGAGTGTTACTCTGGCGCCCCTCACGAAACCGATTGTGCCCTTGTATTAACGAAGAAATTGAAACATTGACTCATGTCCTCTTTGTATGCAATTTTTATAGAAATGAGCGTATCAAATTAACTTAAGCCAATAATGAGTGCCTTGAACTGGTACTTAAAATATTTATTAAGTGACACAGACAAGGGGACCACTGAATCAGTGTCCAAGTCTCTTTTCTCTGCCCAACGAATATGGAAGACAACTTTGACCTCTGCTAGCTCTTAATATAATTGTGTTTTCCTCCCAAATGATGTTTGTCCAATTCATTTTTCTACCTAAATTGTTTTAACTATCTTGAAATTTTGTAATGGGTTTGTCCTTTTATCTTTTTAAAAACTTTTTATTTTCTGTTTTATTTATTGGGTCTGTGAACATACATAAAGATTGTTGTTGTTGTCTTAAATAAGTTTAAGGCACACAGTAAGATGGAAAGGTAATTATTATCAATCTCTGCAGGGCCTATCATAGAACAACAAACAAAATTGTATCATTTAATTTCCCTTGGCTTCCCCCATCTGCGGAAATCAATACTTACTGGCTTACAGTGCAGAATTGCATTTTGTCAGCAGGATGTTTGTGGCTTTTTTTTTCTTTCTTTCTTTCTTTCTTTCTTTCTTTCTTTTTTTTTTTTTCTTTCTTTCTTTTTGCATTTCTGAACTCTGTAGCTAACACCCTCTGAATTGATAAATGAACCTGTCCTGTATAAAGAATAGAACAGGAGGTCAGGGAAATGAGGATCAAATATGCATTTTGACAGAACATCACCATTAGGTGACATTCTCCAAAACTGCTGATTCAAATCTAAGTTAGAAAGCTTAAGAATAACTATTGTGGAGCACCTATAATGTGCTAATGAGTTCCTTGTTGTTCTAAAGAGTCTTTCTGTATAAGTCAGGGATTTCATATCATCGCATGTTTTACTGTGTCAGCAATTGAGATTAGAATACTGTGGTTCCTTTGAGTGGGGAATTGTACAGTATTGGGTGACTTTTGGTGCCTTCTTACTCTGTTACTCCATCACCCCATGGATTGCATTATTTGCTACTTTGGTGCTTATAATGCAGAATGGTACCTTCAGTTGTGTGATGGATTCAGTTTCATGACTGTTCCAGAAATGTCTATAGGCAACATTGTGCTTAGAGTGTTGTGACTTTACATAATGTGTACAGGATGTCAGCTCCTGTTTTTAAAGGTGGACAGGTTTGTGATTCTGGATGACAACTCCTAGAATTCTCGGCAGAACTGTCTAGGGAGTTCAGTGTGTTGCAGTCTCAAAACACAAATCTGCACACTTAATATCTATCTTACCTAAACAACGTATCTATTGAAGGCAGGTCCTTTAACTACCATAATTTACTAGCACCCTGGAACTTGACTTTGAATCAAAAGAAGGATTTTATTGTTTATTGAGAAAGATAAAGTGCACTAAGTCAGGCTATATCAGTACAGAAATGAGCCAAGTGGGGGGAAGCAATCTTTGCGGGTTACAATATCCCTAACATTGACTTGGGCGCACTGTCTTTAACTCATTGGGAATTGGAACACAACAACTTTTATGAACTCGCTTTGGAATGAATGTATACATTTTGATCAAACAGCCAGCAAAGATTGGTCCACAAAGAAATTCCAAACTGTTCCTTCATTTACAGTTTTCGTCAATCTTTTGACCAGAGCAGAATATTTTTCAGAATGTGAAATACGTTGCTTATTCCACATCCACACCACCAGTGCCATGACGAATGTTGCAAACACTGCCACCTACTGAAATTTTAGAAGTAGGCACACCAGTAAAAATAGAAGTTGTAAATATATAGCGTATTGTGTGTTTTACATGAAAGTAGTTTCCAAATTGATGAGACATTTGTAAATGAATCAGTGAAGAAGGAACCAGAGCAAAGCAGCAATCAAATTTGACAAAAGAACATTCAGAATTGTGTCTTTCTGTTGACTCCCTGATTCAAAAGGGCAGGGTGGTGAATTTAATTGATTTCTTTTTTTTAGGTTATAGATTTAGATAATGTACTGAAGAAGCTTTTTCTTCTTATTGTTCTAGGTCACTGAAACCTGCTATTTGCAGTGTCAGTCTAGTTAAAATTATGGAGAGATTTTATAAACTACTCCCAGAAGCATACCTTTGACCTTCTCAGAAACTAGAGATATTATTTAACTTAGCCACCCACTAAGACATCCAAACACATTTATAAACAATGTACAGTATTCTGAAAAATATAAAGAATTGTTGAATTCAAGGCAATGTATAAACACATTGCCTTGAATTCAACAATTCCTTATATTTTTTCAGATAATGAGAATGACTTTCTCAAGCTGCTGTTTGTGTGGTTTAGCTACAAACAACTTGTATTTGTAAATATATTTATATTTTATTTGTTAAAATATTTTTATCCCTCCTTTCTCCTAAAAAAGGACCACAGGCAGCTAACATCACTATAAATACAATTTCTGTAAACCATTTGGAGTAAGCAGTTTAGAAATGATCATGGAATAAATAATAAAAGCTAAAACAATACATTTAAATGTGAAGAATAAATAATATGCTATTGAAAACATCACACAAAGGGACTACTAAAAGATTTAGAAGCAACAAAATATCAACCATCCCATTTATTGCCTCATAGACAATTTGTTACTAAGGCAAAGCCTGCCTGAAAAGAATGGTCTTTGCCTACTTGTGGAAGGGCAGCAAAGATGGGGATAGCCTGGCCTCCTGAAGGAGGAAGTTCCAGAGTGACAGCAGCAAGAGAGGAACCCCCTCCCATTTCCCCACCAAATGCACCTTGTGAGGGTCATAGGAGTGAAAGACCTCTCCTGATGTTCTGAACACCTGGGCAGGCTCATAGAGGGAGATATGGTTTTTGAGATAGCTTGGACCCCAACCATTTAGGACTTTATAGATTAAAAGCAACACTTTGAATTGAGCCTGGAAACGGATCATCAGCTAGTAGGGCTGCTGTAAATAGAGGTTATGTGATCCTTGTAGTAAGCTCCAGCTAACAACGTGGCTGTTGCATTTTGGACCTGCTGAAGTTTCTGAGCGTTTTCCAAAAACATAGCATGTTACAGTAATCTAGCCAGGGAGTACCTGAGGCATGTGTCACTGTCTCCTAGTACCACATTCTGAGTTCTCCCTTCTAGGAAGGACCACAGCCACTGTAAAAGAATGCCTCCAAATCCCATCCCAGAGAGATGGTCCAGAAGGATGCAGTTATAGGCCTGGATGCACACGATGTTTTTCAATATTTATTTACTTCTTGTTATATTTTATCTATAACCTGGTTTCCTGCCAGAACCAGTGTAATGTTTTTAAAAATTGCCATGTCATGTTGTGGTTTTCCAATATATGAAAATACCTCAGAAATAGAGATGGGCACGAAACAAACAATTTTTCGTTTCTGTTTCCGTTTTTTCATTTCGTTATGCAACGAAATGACAAACGAATTTTATCTCTAAAATGAAACGAAACGAACAGAAACACCAGAAATTTTGTCGTCCATTTCATTTTCATTACGGCAATACATTGAACTGCTTTAAAAGCTAAAAAAAAATTAAAAATGGAAATAAATGGTAACGAAATGGTAACGAAACGAACGAAGACGAAAACGATTTTTGTGAAAATTCACGAAAAACGGAAATGAACCGAAACGGACCCCTAAATGACAAACGACAAACAAAATGCCATTTTTCTGATTCGTGCCCATCTCTACTCAGAAATATCCAATGTTTGCAGGTAAGCGTTAAAGCAGGGATGATAAATCTTTGAGTCAAGGAGTGGCGGTACACTTGGCTATCTAGTATCAGACCACCTGGTCCCAAGAAGAACATTCAGCAGAGGATTGGAAGTTCGTTCCACATTTTGAAATGTCATTCTTTGCAAGCAACCCACCACAGATTATTTATCATCATTCTTTTTACAAGAGCTTTTTAATGTTGCTTATTACTTGTAATCTGAACTGCAGAAGGGGAGGGTTTGCATGTAGGAACTGCAACTTGTAACGCAGTACTGCCAAGAACTGAACTGAAGTGTCTACTAGACAAATAAATTTGCTGAACAATTTGGGGAAAAAGGAGCACTCAGCAATAAACAGAACTAAGCAAAGGCTCATTGTGAAGTCAGTGAACATGTCTTAGAAACTTAAAAACAAATAAACACTGCAGTGAAAAAAATCCTCCTTCCCTCCCTTTAGCTTCAACGGCTATAATTAGCTATTCAAGAGAAACAAGAAATTAAACCAAGTAACGCTTGCTGAAGGTAGCTGTAAAATAATCTAACCACATATCTATTTATACAGAACCTAGAAAATAGTGCATCATTTAATGGGTAAGGATTCCTGGCAGCAAGATTGGGATCCCCTCCCCAAGTTGTCTATTAAGAAATCTATCTTCCAAAGTCCATTTTGCCCTGCAATAATAATTTATTCAATTTTTACCTGCTCCCCAAAGTGAACAAAGACACTAGACCCCAGAGAACATTAAGGGCTCATAACCGGAGAGTTATGGATGGATTTCTTGCTTATCCAGCAAGAATGTGGAAGCACAGAGCTATAAAGACAGATAAAATTGTGTCAGCCAAGGATGATCTTGCAGCTCAATTTCATAGACTATAATTCCTTTACAGCTTAAAGCTGCGGATAATAGGGGAGAAGCTCAGCTATGCAGTTTCAGGGTGAGAAAAGTCAACGTGAAAAATACCTTTAAGGGCATATTCTTGAAACCTGAATGCAGCCCAGTGAATCTAAACTTCCTGTAAAGTAGCCAGACAACACGGTATCTTGGCAAGCTTCTGGTTAGGAAGACACATATCAAAAGTAATCACTTCTAGAAAACATGACTGCCTTCTGATTTCTTCTTTGGTTCCAACAATTTCCTCCTTCTTTGTCAGTATATATGTATTTATTAAACTAGGAACGGAGGAAGCAGTCAGGAAAACCTGGGTTGGAGAGATTGGTGGCATCCCTTGATTGCCTCTAATCAGAGTAAGCGCCACCCTCAGCTTTTTTTTTTTTTTCAAAATCAGAAAGGCTTTAAGGGTGTTTTGTGGTGGTAACGGTGAACACGTCTCAAGGGAGCTTAACCACATTATTCCTGGAGATGCAGCCTGGTATTGCAAAGGTTACATTACAGTGTTGAGTTGAAGAGACTCATGTGTCAGTGCTGGGTAAGAGATTCTGGGCATTGCCATCCAAAAAAAAAAATCAAACAAAAATACTTTTGCAAGTTCCTTTGTGTGCATACTAGCTACAAAAAAACTTGTATTTGTAGGCAATTGGAGTGTATTAGCTGAAATGCACAGGATATGTTGCCATAAGTATTTATTTATTCATATATATTTGATCTACCTCCTGCATTCCCCACCACTGAAACAGACTCAATTTCAAGCGAAATATAGGAGAAACTTGCCTGAAGAGAAACGTATTTGACTGCCTGTGGAAGGACAGCTGAGATGGGGCCAGCTTAGGTTCCCATGGGGGGAGTTCCAGAGTCTGGGAGTAGCAACAGAGAAGGTCCTCTCTTTTTTTCCCACCAAGTGCACCTGTGAGGCTGGTGGGACTAAGAAAAGGCCTCTCCTGGTAATCTTAAAGAGAGATGCAGTCTATTAGATATCTTGGTCTCAAGCCGTTTACGGCTTTATTGGTTAAAACCAGCATTTCGAATTGTCTCCAAAAACAGGTAAGCAGCTAATGAAATTGCGGTAGTGGGGAAGTTATATCTAAATCGGTCCACCACCCCTTTCGAGGATCCGGGTTCCAGTGAGTCTAAACCCCAGCAGATTATGATCTATCCATGACAAAAGAGCTACAGAGAGTTCCTCCACACCCAGATAACCAACATCTGCCCCAGTACACAAAACCAGTTATAAAGTATGTCCTGTTGTGTGTGTGTGTGTGTGTGTGTGTGTGTGTGTGTGTGTGTGTGTGTGTGTGTGTGTGTGTGTGTGTGTGTGTGGTGGGGAGCTGCAGATACCAGTTGGGAGAGCCCCATGGTCATCATGGAGGACATAAAGTTCTGAAGTTTCCTGCTCACTTCTGGATATTCTGTTCTTGACTTTGCAGTAGGTGGTCAGTGCACCTACTGCAAAGACAAGGACTGTGTTTATGCTTCAGTTAAAGATGTATTTGAAAAAAATCATTTTCTAAGCATAAAATAAAGAGATACGGAGTTAGATAACTTGCAAACACAGGAATGGGTCTTTTTTAAGGCTTTAGGGGGAATTAACTTAATTGTTGCAACAATTTGTAAACGTTTTGAGAAAATAGGGTGTGTAAAAGTAACAGGATAGACAGTTAGACAAGGAGGTCACATTTATCTGCTTTCCTATTTGAATATTGTTTTATATGGATTTTTACTCATTTTTTAAGTATGCTACTAAAACTGATCCTTGACTGTCAAACAGGCATTTGTCGCTTGTTTATTTTACAGAATGGTCTGGTTGTAGTATTGTGACCTGTTTTACAAAAAAGTACTGTATCTTGAAATAAATGGAAAAATAATAACATATTATCTGAAACTAGTTCCATGTCTGGTACTATATGTTATCAGCTAGGTGTTATATGTGAGACTGCAGGCTGTGCTTTGGTGGCAGTTTTGATGAACAGATCTCCAAGTTACGAGAAGTAGTGTGGTGCAGTGGGTAGAATGGGAGTAGGATTCAGGAAGCTGAGTTGTGGAAGACCTTTGGGGAGGCAATAGTAAGTTACTCTTTTAATAGCTCACATACTTTAAAAACCCTATATAGAATCACCATAAGTCAGAAGGAATTTGACAGCATGTAACAAAACAAGGCAAGTTACTTGTCACCCTGGCTTCTTGATGTGGTGGCCATCATCCCATGGAAGCATGGCTCTAAGATTCCATGGATCCTGAGAAGCATGCTGAAATGCCAACAGTGGCACCTTTTACTACCAATATTTTGTTTTCTTTTGAAATGCATCTACAGATGCCAATTAAGGGACAGTGATCTGGAAGAAATGAATGTTAGAATACCACATATTCCTATCGAAAACAAAGCATATGCATTCTCTCCCTCTCCCTCTTTCTTTAAAAGCTACTTCAGAAGCTCAAACAAATATGGCTTTCCATACTTAAAACAGAATGAATATAAAATGGGAACAGAGTGCAACTTACAGAAAAGGTTAAAAACGGTGAGTCACAAATTAAGGATTGATGTAGTTTGATTATCAGAATAGCCTCAGACATTTGTGCTGGCAAACGTTGAGGAGAACTTACAGGAGGAAATGGTAATTAGCCTCCAAAAAGTCATGCTGCCAAACTTAAATTGCCTAGAAGGCTACATCTTATGTTTGTTTCTTTTCTCTTCTTAATGTCAACAATTTTAATCTGTCTTGCATTAAAAATTCAATGTTACTCTTGCTGCAGGAAATCACACTGAACGGAAAGGGAAAGAGAGTTAACGTTGGCTTGTAGACATGTGGTGTTTCGACCCTTAACCAGTTGGAGAGACTGTACAGAAAAGCTTTAGGGCAACCAGTTTTGTTTTTTTAAAGTAAGAGGTGTCATATCGTGTATTTCTGACATTTTTTAGTGCTCCCATGCATCTTCTCTCCACCTGGCAGCAGTCAGCCTTCACTATAAAATGATTTTAACATCACAGAAATAGCCAGGGATGGGAGCAAATCACATATTTCCTAACAGTCGAGAAGGCAAACATTTTTCACTGAAGCTTTTAAAAATTATTTTTTGCAAGATCATATAATAGCATGGAAAACAAGATCACCCGTGACGGAACAGCTCTAGTGTAAGAGAAATGTTGAGTAGAGGTATAGCACTGGGGAAAAAGAGATGTTTTAATCCTTCCACGGAGATATGTAAACTGTATTATCATTTTATTTTAAAACTCTGTGCCACACTTTCCCTGGTTGAAAGCCCAAAGCAATTAATTATAAGAGATTTAACGGCATTATAGGTGAGGTGAGATCTGACACAATGGTCTTTTTATTCCTTGCTAATGGTCGGGTGAAACTGCTTACCCCTTTAGAAGAGACTGTTACAATATGTACATTAATCAAACCCTCACTGTGAAAATGCATTTTAAGCAGTGTCTATAATTTAGGAAAAGTTCAACTAGCGTGCAAGATCTTTTAAAATGCATGGGGGGATGGTTTGTCTAGAAAGCAAGCATTTTCCTTTGGCTGAATTTTGGTTGTGCAACACATACACCCTGTATCTGGTGATGACCTCACCGCTTGTGAATATCAGCCTTTCACATTTCCTAACACCATCTCAGGTTCTAAGTGCTCCCTCTGGATCCCTTTTGACCAGGGAAAATCTCTAATTCTTGAGACCAGGAAAGGGTAGGGGATGTGAGTCACCAATATGCAGGATATACCATTGTCACCCCTATCTTGTGACTGGACTGATTGTGGAGATTTTTGAAGATTAACACACACACCCATTGAATCCTAGGCCTCTCACAGGCTTCTTAAGGTCAAAAGGTATCCCTAAGGTTCATATGGAAGGACTGCCTCCTTCCATATGAACCTATCCAGCAATGAAGATCTAGCCAGGGAGCCCTCCTGAAAGAGCCATCCCTCAAGGAGGTAAAAGGGATGGCTTGCAGGTATAGGGGCTTTTTGGCAGCTGCCCCCAGACTATGGAATGCCCTCCCAAGTGAGACCCGCCTAATGCCAACGTTGATGACCTTTTGGTGCCAGCTAAAAACCTTCCTGTTCCAGAAGTTTTTAAACTGATGATTGTGGGTCCTGATGGCAATTTTAATGTTGTTTTTTAATGCATTGTATTTATTGTATTTATATGTTTTATTTGTTTTAATGTTATTGTAATTTTGATGTTTTAATTGTTTATTTTGATTGTGAGCCACCCAGAGACCTCTGGGTAGTGGGCGGCATACAAGCTAAATAAAATAAAATAAAATAAAATAAAATAAAATAAAATAAAATAAAATAAATAAATAAATAAATAAATAAGGAGCATCTGAACTTTTTAAAATAACTTCAAGATGTGACTCATCAAACTGATTGTCTGTTATTCAATGGAGCAGTGGAGGAGACGCGGAGGAGTACTGCTGGTAGCTACGAATATACAAGCCTGGAATTCCTGTTGTGTTGCTGCCAAGCTGCTATTTACCCCTGCTTTCCTAGAAGATACATCTGCCTTTGAACTGCATGGTAATGTTTTACAAATATTGTGCTTTTGGCACAGAAAACTAAAGAACACAAGGGAGGGGTGTGATAAACTGCAAGCAAGTAAGTGTTTCGCCAATTAACTAAGGGATACCAACTCTACTAGCTCCAACATCTCTTTAAGACTCTAAAAACTTTGCAAAGAGTATCCAAGAAGCCTTAAAGTTTAAAAGTTTCAAGGACGATATATTTGAACCAATCCAGCCCCGGGACTTGTGTTTGTACTACATCCTTGCTGCTTTTCTACTGCTTGGGGTGTGTGGCTCACTGTGGGAAAAGTGTGTCTTTGCCCTCTCCTTTGGACTGCAGAAGGGTGTCTTACTACCTCTGAATCCTGCCTGCTGCCCCCAAGAACTTGAAGGCCTGACTTCTGGCCCTCTCTCCCATTGACTTTTGTTCTATCATATCCGAACAGTAGTTTTTAGCTGTGGATTACAGGAGTTGTAACCTGAATTTGAGGTCCAGAAGGGGAAAGAGGGTAGGAGAGAAAGAAAGGAGGAAACAACTTTTCCTTGCACCGAATGTGAAGCCTGAAGCAGGAAGTAAGAAGTACTACTGGTTTCAACTTGGATTTTTGTAAAGCTTACCTGCAAAATAAAATCAGGCTAACCAGCAACATCAGGAGACACCTTAATTACAGCCACATAGGGGTGGACGACCATTTTATAGAAGGTCGCCAGGGCATTTAAAGAAAACTTTCATCAAATTGATAAACATCTACAAGAGCACCTTATGACTTGGCATCTGAAGTGCCAATACTTTCCATTCTCTTATAGTGTTTTGATAGTTGTAAGTTGCATGTAATTTGTTTGCAATATACCTGATATTTCACAGTCTGTTTTATTTGTATGGTTGTACATGTTTTACATGTTTCAGAGAATATTCTCCATTTGATGTAAGAAGTGCCATAATTACCTAATCTTGCTCTCCTTTATATCTGAACCTAATGGTGCATATTAGACAGGGGTATAAGAAACTTGGAATCTCTCCCATACATAGTAATTCACTAGGGCGTGAGAAAAGAAGACAAGAGAAAATTACCAGTTTTTCCACCCCAAAGAGGATAGAACAAATAGATCTGAACCCACATCCCTATCAACCCAGGTCTCCAATCTTGACTGGTTGCTAGAACATAGAGGGATGGCACTTGAAATGGGGGACTCAGATATTGATCTGGCATCGGAATTGGCTGCAGCAGAAAATACTCAGGTCCTGGGTACAATGACACAGAGGGATGTTGGAACAGAATTGGATGATTTAATGGAAAACAGATTAATGAGCTAGCTCAGGGACACATTCAATCAGTGGCAGGAACTCCCTCAAAACTATTTGAACAAGCGGAAAAGGTAGATAACTTAAATCCATTCAAATGGATAAGTGATATCTTAGATGAAATTAAGGTAATTAAATTATTTCTCTATGAATCCCACGAACTACTAACCACTTTAATTGAACTAGGTAAATTGCAAATAAAAAAGGATGAGCACACCACTCTAGGCACAGAAATCTCTCAGAGATGTAAAGATACAATTTCTATCAAGACTACTAAGGGAACAAACAAAGGAAAGGCAACTAATGCAAACTCAGACAGAAGATCAAACTCAAAAGGGAAGAAGAGTGGGGAAATAAAAACAAAAACCAAAAAGAGTAAAAACATCAAGAGTACAAACAAAATGAAGAATGCAAGTCATAAGATGAATTATACTAAACTGTTCAAAATGATGGAGGATAAATCCAGAGTAAAGAAAGCCCCAAACTCGCATAGACATGACCAAAAGGGAGAAATTCATATAACCCCTGCAGATACTCAACCAAAGAACCCCTCTCCCAACAAAGGTGTTTTTGAAGACAAGATAGGAAAGGACCCATGGGCTGATGTTCTGAATACCTCTTCCAAGAATAGCAACCAGCTAATACCAAAAGTAACACAACTAACAGCAAATGATAAGTGGAAACTTAGATTAATGGATAACATACTAACATTCTGTGGTTACCCAAAACGAAAAGGAATATTATCCCAAAATGAACGCAAGTGGCATTTAATTAAAATCTTACAACCAGTAACCATTGACGGTCTCTCCCCAGCAGAAATTTTGAAGGTGGAATACCTGTTTTATAATTACTCTCATGCTCGTGCAGTTGTCACTTTTAGAGATAGCATAATAACAAATAGGATTTACAGCAAGAAGAAGGAGCTTTCATTGAGAGGTATTACAACTGTTAGATACTTTAAAAATATGAAACAGCCCCTGCCCCTATTAAATCTTGGGGACACAGAGTCTCTTAGGAACAAATCATCTTTTTATTTGTGCCGTTAAGGCTTCTAATAGCAATACTGATGTGTTTAGCAGGTATTAGAAGAATATCCATTAGGTTGAAAATTCAAATGATTTGTCTTTTTTCAATAATGTAACAGGAGTTTAGGATGCTTTTAAGAGCAAATGTAATTGATCTTGTTCTTTTATGAAACTGATTGCCTGGAATCTCAGTATTTAGCTTAGTCCTTTGATGGCATTGGTTCGCAGTAGCATCTTCTGTTCTTGTTTGAAGAGAGATGATAAATTTCCTCCTAAGTGTGTCCTGTAAGATGGAACTGGATAGCCTCTAGATCTCATTTCACCTGGTCTTCAGCCTTCTGAAAATGATCTATCTAGTTGTCTGTGCCATCTGGCCCTTCTCAATACCCTGTTAGATGAACTGGAAAAAGAGAGGTATAGCAGAGGTGGAGAAAGAGAGGGGGGGAGAGTTTTGTCTACTTTTGGCTATGGGCTCATCGACCACTAGTATCAACTGTGTCTACTATAAGCCAGGAGCCCCCAGTAGGTCACGACCCCCACCTCCACCAAAACAGGGCATATGGTTCTCAACAGAAAAAGAGTTGCCAACCCCAGTCTCAGCCTCCCATGAACATGTTGGACTTGGTGGATAATTGCAATATGAAATATTTTCTAGTATACCACGAATACTTAGGCAAGTGACTTTTATTTAGAATCTTTGGAAGTCATAAAACATCTCTTAACTTATGGATATACATAAACATACAGTATGTTCTGCTGCCTCCTCACATCAATTGACAGAATACAGCAGCATTATTAAAACAGCCCAACTTTCACCCCACCTCAAAAGCAAAATGCAGATTTAATTGTAGAACCAAGGCACAATCCTGTGGGCCATTTTCCTGGGGCACCCTTCCCATGATCTCATATGGTTTTCTTTTATTTCATTGGGGCTCAAAGCAGGAAAAAACATCCCCAACCAGATTGTGACTTTGTTCCAAGAGCACCCCCATCACCAGTTCATATGTGAGCTGCAGTGCATTTTTGCAGTTGCAATATGTGACACAGAGTGCAAATTTTAAGAAGCCACCATGTGCTCTCTAATACGAGCTTCCAGAAGTGCAAAGTGTTTCAGTACATAAGCTCTACATTCATTGTATCCAGAAAAATGTGCGTAAAAGGACAAACTGCTTCCATCAAATTTAAAAGAACTCTCACAGTCATTTAGATCATACATTTCTGGTCCTGGTGAAACAGAACAATAATTACATTTTGGTCACAATCTTTAATCTAGTTTGACAAAAGACACTTTTCAAGTTTAACATGGGTATGTAGTGCAGCTTCAGCATCAGTTTGCCTCCAGTATTAAAATATGTCTTGGGACATTTTCTTTGCACCTCATGTAACTATCACTAGCATTAACCTGAATGTGAACTCACGGTGAGGAATTCTTTTAAAAGTCATTTAAATCTACTTTCAGGCACTATTCAAGGAATACTGACAATGTATTCCAGTAGCTTAATGCACTTTGTGATTAGCTAGATTCAAACACAGCACACAAAACATAAGACAACATCTGTAACGAGACAAATCACTTTAACTACTGTTTCCTTACCTTTGACCAATTTAGCACATTTACTTTGTTCTGCATTATCAAGATGAACATTGCTGCACTACAGTTGTATTATTCAGTAAATATATATTCTATGGACTCTGCAAGTTTTTAGACAAAGAATTTTACATTTTGATAGCTGTTCTGAGATCTTCGGCATGTTTGGCCGTGCTCTGGAAGTTTGTATTCCTGCTGTTTCACCAGTCTCTGTGGCTGGAATCTTCAGAGGGCAAGGAACCCAGGGAAATAGGACTTCTCTCTGTGCTCTGGGGGCATAGAGAGACCTGAGCTCCTTGCCCACTGAAGATGCTGGCCACAGAGACTGGTGAAACGTCAGGAAGAAAAGCATCCAGAAAATGGCCAAACAGCCCAAAGAACTCACAATAGCTATCAGATCCCCCTTCGAGAATACAACTTTTGTTTTGTTTATTGATGAGACATTGAACTGCACAATTGATCATGAGATGTCCTTGATCCTTCTGACTTCCTTTACTTTTCACTACAGTATTATAATTATAAATCATGAGTAGCCCTAAAGGTAGTTTCTTCTGCCTCCATGGAGTTATGCTTTACATTGGATAAACAATTTCAGCCACTTGTGACAGACCTTTCACACATTTTACCAATCTTTTAGAAGCACGTTCAAGAGTCGGGCCACCTTAAACAGGGCTGATGAGCAAAATAGAAGAGGCTAAGAATTGACACATCATAATCATCCTTAATTTACATACATTGAAACAGAGAGATTAGACATGGGAGGCTGGTGTTTCATCATTTGAATTTCATCTACTATTAATTTCCCATAGGAGAATTTCACATTTCATCATTTGGAACAGAGGTAATTGAATTATGTTTAATGTTTTTCTGGCACAGTTGGAAAGAAAATTAACATAAGCAAAGGATGAATGAGATGAAAAGTTGCTCAGCATTTATTTTTCATTCATTAGATGGGATGCAACAATAAACTTTATTCTTTCCGGTGTATATGCTAATTCAACTTTCAATGATTACGTTTCCTAATAGTAGATAATGGTTATGGGCAAAAGCAGGAAACAGGATGTTCAAGGAAAATAGGATGGTGTTAATGATTTCACAATAAGTTTCAATGACTTGACAAAATGAATGCCTACAGTGGCAATAACCAGGAAGGCAACATGATTAACATATGATAATTTTAGCTGAAGTTGGATTTTCATCTCACATCAGACTGTGTACTATGTACTGTTTTACAGCAGCTCTAGCAATGCTCAGAAATAATTGCATCCAGCCCATATTGCATTTGCAGAAAGCTCACGACAACACTGTTAACGTTACAGTCCCTTTTTGGCGCTTCAGTATAGCTACTGCTTGCTCATGAGTCACGCCTTCCAGAGTTTCCCCATTAACAGCTAAAATCTGATCACCACGCTTCAGTCTGCCATCATCTGCAGCTGCTCCCTGGGGAGGAAGAAGGGAGGGGCAACAATGAGGGAAACAATACAACGGAGGCTGTACAATTTTGTGGGACTTTGGTAAACAAATAAACAAAGCAGCGGAAGAGATGGACACACAAACTGTTCTGCACTCGGGTACTCAATTGTTTACAAGACTATTTGTGATAGCCAAAGGACCAAAAGCTTCTTCTACGAGGCTGAAGAAGAGGTGGAGAGAGGCTCTGCTCTTTTCCCCATGGCCCTACTCAATTGTGCTTCAGGGGAATAATGTTTTTGGCATGCCACCATTTGTCCAACATTTTAATATCTTTTTTAAAAGGCATATTTAAAACAGCTAGACATACACATAGTTAAAATGGAAACGGATTCTTCCACTACCACCCCCCATTAATACAAGGGCTGGTCAGACATGAAATTGATTGCATGGCTACAATTAACATATATACTTTTAAAATTTTCAAGGAACAATATGTGATTAGAAACTGCAGTCCCATCAGTCTCCCCTACAGCTCCTGTTTAAAAATTTTAAAAACAGAATATACAATCTCTCTCTCTCTCTCTCTCTCTCTCTCTCTCTCTCTCTCTCTCTCTCTCTCTCTCTCTCTCTCTCTCTCTCTGAGCATTATCTGTGTCCCAAATTATGCAAGGTGTGCTACTCACACTCAAGTAAGCATGAGTAGACCTTTTGCTCAAATCTCTAGGTTCAGTACAGAGGTGTTGGGATATCAAGGGGCAGAGCTATAATTGTCAGCGTGTGTAGCCCCATCCCTCTATTAAATCCCAACACATTCAGAACTCATGAGCAGGGTTTCCAGCACAGAGTGAGTACTATTTCCTTTTTTAAAGCGTGGCATTAGTATGACTGTAGCCATTATAAATGCATTTTAAAGCAGTTACATAAGGAATAGTTAGAGTCTGGTGTTGTTGTTTTTAATTACCTTTGCAAAAATGGTCTTGACATAAATTGGGAGATCTCCATGGGGACTGCCATAGCCTCCAACAATACTAAATCCCAGTCCATCTGAGCCTTTCTCCAACACAATCACCTTAGGTTGAGGTGCTCTGAAAAACATGGTGAAGTCTACTTACAACAGTTCTTACTAAGAAGGTAGCCTATTTGAAGCTGCGCCATGTGTACCACAGAGAATGGTCCTTCTAGGCAAGTTTTAACTAATCTGATTTATCACAACTCTTCAGGATAGCAGGCAGAGTTCTTTGCCAGGTGGGATCTCTGATATCTTTTCATCTGGAGATTCTCAAGCCTTCTATTCAAAGCACATACCCTACTATACCTCCTTATAGTTTAACTGTGAGGACCTGTAATAGAGCTGACAGTACGTATTTCCGCCCCCTTGGGTGGTTCTATACCTTTATTACCCACAGAAAGTAGCAACAAGTCGAACTTTACAATGAGACTTCAACACCAGGAGAAGTATTCTCTTACCTGCAGCAGTGTAAGAACACTTGCATAAAAGAAAGAAAACTTACAAAACATGTTCGTAAGACATTCAGCAATACGAAACAGCAAGATTATACATATCAACTCATTTCCTTGGAAAATTTCTTATACTAACAGTTATTTCTGAGCAGGACCCTCAAGCATGAGATTTCTCAGTTGCTTCTATTCCATTTTTATTTCTGAATGGTGATGAGTCCTAGATTGCTACTTACAAAAGGAATTTCTAGTATTTTAGAAACTGGTTGACTCCAAGTCCCCATTAACCCAAGGCAACAAAGCCAAATATGAAGTATTCTGGAAGCTGCAGTCCAAGAATATTTGAACAGCTACAGCTTTCCCATGCCATTCATGAGCAGAAAAACAGGTTTTATTTTAAAACCAGGGTGGCTCTTTGAGGCCACAAAGGTGGTCTTGGAGGGTACACTTGGGTGAGCTCAATGTCAACCCCGGCTTTAAACAGATATAATGTAATGTGGCACATATCTAGGAAGAGCCCCAACTGGAAAACATGACTGGAGCTTTGGTGAGGGAGTCCTCTAAGTCCTTGGCTGCAGCAATCTCCAAAGCCAAAGCTGGACTGCTGGGGGGGAAATGGAAAAATCCATTGTGTTAGAACGGCTCCTGACACAGTGTATTGTCCGTAACAGTCATTCCTCTCAGGTGGGCCATTTAAAGGTGCTGAGTGGTGACTCTGAGGGAAGCTCGGAATACCATTACCAGGAACCAGGCTTTCCTGCTGGTCACACCTAGTCTGTGGAACCAGCTGCCTCCTGAGATTTGTTTGGTCCCCACACTACCAGTTTTTAAACCAGTTTTTAAAAATCACAACTTAAAACCTAGCTGTATAGACATACTTTTCCTAACTATTGCGTATCATCTCACTCATTTTGCTGATCTGGTTTTGATATTTTAATCCGCCTCTACTGGTTTGTATTGCATTTGATTTATTATTCCTGTTTTGTTATTATATTTAATTATCTTAGATTGGTTGACTTTTATATTTGCTTATATACTGTATATTGATTAATTGTATTGTTTTTGTATTGTCTATGTTCTAACTTTTTTAAACCGCCCAGAGTGACCATTTGTCAAATGGTGCAGTATAAAAATTAAATCAAATCAAATCACTCACTCACTCACTCACTCAATCAATCAATCAATCAATTGGTCGATCGATCGATCGATTGGTCAATCAATCAATGTAACCAGAATACATTTTCGCCATGTCCTGACTCAATAAACAGCATGAATAGGAGCTTTGCAAATTGCTGATTCTGAAGCTCTGACTGAATCTCAGAGAAAGCATGACACAGATGTTATCATTCCTTGAGGAATGAGATAAAATGTCAAGATTCTAAATCAAAATGCATTCATCAAGATGCAGAGGTATTTGATAAGAAATAACCTGGCATTATGATGAAACATATCAATGCTATTATTCAAAGGAACAGAATTATGGAGTGTCAGGTTTGGTGACTGGTTTTATAAGACTGCATGCTCTGTATTTTGATTCATGATAAGAAAGATAAGGTTAAAAACAAAACAAAAGAGCAACTGTTAGAGGAAGTATCTTTACACTTCCTTGGGAACAATGCTGAAAGCAACTGGTCATTTAATTTCCCTGTGGCCAAATCATCTGCAATTGCAGTTGTCATAACTCATCTCAAGTGAAAAAACAGTCAGGCAGGAGCAAAGTCAACATCAGCGAATAAAACTCAAGAGGACTGGCCATCACAAATCAATCAACAGTATTAAAATATGAAATTGACAAAATTATTCCAGCAGCTGGCAGGGTTTGTGTTTTTAGGAATTCTACTGAACATTAACTAGGGTAAGGAGAAATAGTTACATATTATCCCAGAAACTTGAAGCCTTACTCCCCCTCCCAATAATCCCCCAGCCAGCTATGTCAGCCGAAGGATTCTAGTGGTCCAAAAAGGGAATGTTTCCAAGAGAATACAGTCATCCCCCACCATTTTGCGGTTCATACACAGTACTGCGGTTCCAGTATATCACAGGACTGCAGTATATGAAACAAAGGGCTCCTGAGGCAAGCTGGATGGGCCCGTTTGAGGCCTCTTGCACTTACTCCAGGCCTCCAATGGGCTTCCCAGGCCTGTTGGAGGCCCCAGAAGTGGTTGCCGGTGAACTGGAAGTCACTTCCAAAAAGAAGTACCTTCTGGACCACCCAAAACCACTTCTGAAGCCTCCTACAGGCTTCCTGGGCCTGTCAGAGGTCCCAGAAATAGTTTCCAGTGAACTGGAAGTCACTTCTGGAAAAGTGGAAGTGCCTTCCGGATCAGCCCAAACCACTTCTGGGGACTTCAACAGGCCTGGGAAGCCCTTTGGAGGCTCATTCAGGGCAGCACCAGGCCTCAGGTAAGTGCAGGAGACTCCAGATAGTGCCCCCATCCCGGACCGACCCAGCATCACAGATTTTCCATTGTTTCGGGTTGGGTTGAGTGTCTAATCCCCACGATAGGTGGGAGATTACTGTAATAAGAGAATAATAAAGCTATAAGCAGATGGCATAGAAGTGGGCAAAGGGGGAAACAAGGAATGGGGATAATGACAACACATTCAGCCCCCACTCAGGAAATAAGAGAATGGGCTTGTACCTAGAAAATAATATTTTCTCACCATCAGCCAGGATACTACATAGCCTAGCGACAAAACATATCACAAAACTAAAACCCAACAATGACCACTAACCTGTTTACCAAGTTTCTAAAATGCAGCATCAAGAAAGTAAGAATGATTGAAACCCTAGTATATTGAAAAAAAGAAGGACTCAAGTTTTATAAACTGCACATTTCATCCTGATCCCAGCTACCATCCCAGTCATGGTGGTTCGTTAGCTAGGCAAGGACATTTAAATTTCACCTCCTGAAATCAGAAAGTCCTACTGTCTTCTTCCTCCCCCTGTGTCTCCCTCTTCTGGATTGCCCATATACATTCTTCCTCTCTGTCTCACCAAGGACATTGAGAAAACAAAAGAACAGTGTGATATCTTTTTGGGGGGAAAACATGGCACTGTGATTATGCAGAACCAGTGAATTAATGGAGATCCTGGCATTTTGAACATGAAAATGCCACAACAAGGAGCTGCAGTAAGGGGCACACCATATCAGAGGAGACACAGCTTTAAATAAAAAGAAATAGGGTGTGCATGCTATAGAACATGGCTGTGTTAGTCTGTGAAGATTCTCAGTCATCCAGGTGAGTTTATCTGAAAGTTGAGTCATGGCAGCTGGACTTCTTTTCTTGTGAGATTGAAACATTTCACTACTCATCCAAGCAGCTTCACCAGTCTGAGAAAAGTTCGTGGGCCATGTTTCTTTGTTGGGTTACAAACCCCCAAACAACAAAGCCATTGTGACTGGCAATTCAACAACGGCAAGTTTCCAAGTTTCACATATATTTCATATCATTTACTACTGGGTAATACCTGCTACTTGCCTGAAATAGCTAAAAATGTCAAAATTTTGGGGAGATATCTTTAGGGTGAACGTAATGTTAGAAACCCAAATGGTTTAATAACATACATGTCAACAACTTTGTTTTTGCTCCGAAAACAAAGGACAAAATATGCTCAAAATGATGTTACTTAAACTGATTACAGGTCCAATGAAGTGTGTTGCTACTTCCCGTTTTCAACTGTTCTTGAGCGGCACTCTCAATACAATATAACACAATAGGACCCCTGCCCCCAAATCCACAAGACTTAGGGCCTTTTTACATGACCCCTAAGATCCGCTGGCCACTTAAATTCGGACCAGAGATCTTAGGGGTTCCTTGCTCTTCCTCTGTCCCCACCCCCCTCCGCTCTTCCTGGTTGCTGGCTGCCTGAGGGAGGGAGAAAAAAGAAAGAAAAGAATGCCTTCTTACCTCCGTTTTGTTCCCAGCAGCATTCAGATCTCTTAAAGGGGCGGGGCTCAAAAAAAGAACAAACAGAAGCCAGGAGAGCCCCGCACTCACTATCCTTACACTGGATCAAATATTTGTCACCTCCAAAAAGCAGGTACAAGAAAACTGCTGTTTGGTCTTGCTAAAGTGGGCGGGGTTGCACTTAATTGTCTGCAAAGTCCGGAGCTGGTGGGTAAACATTTTTAAGGTCCGGACCTTGCAGCCATTTGCGGCGGAGCTTAGGGGTCGTGTAAAAAGGCCCTAAGATGAGCACCCACTGGTTCACTTATCCGCTGGCTGAAAATACTAAATACCCCTGCTCCTCCCTCAAAAAAAAAAACCTGTTTATATGTTTTTCTGGGGTGTATTTGGCAGAACAGGGAACAAAAGACTATTCAATGCATAGCATTTGATACATATGTGTGTTTTCAGCATCTGCAAGGGGGGAACTGATCCCCTGCAGATACCGTGGTACTACTGTTTCTAAAGCATCAAGACAGCATACATACTTACTCTGGGTCTGTAGAATGGTGTTCTGTAACAGGGCAATAATTAGTACCAGCAGTCATACTTTCTAGTTGATTGGCTATGGCACTGATGTTAGTGTCAGCAACTACCTAGAAGTCAGGAAAATAGAAAAAAATACATATTTAGGAATCAGCAAGCATCATTTCTGCATTGTTTACAAGCCAGAAGAATAGATAGAATCCTTACCAATCCTGCTGATTGGTAAAAGCTAAGTGGATATAGGCACTGTAAGCATCTAGATAAGAGATGAATCATCTAAAGATTCAAGGACCATACACACCCCAATCCTGAGCCATGGAAAACCACACCCAGTCCTGTAACTCTACCATCCTACTGATTTTTTTCTTGAAAAATTATTTATTTATTTAAAATATTTTTACCCTGCTCCTTGAAAGGTCCCAAGGCAGCTTCTCACTGAAAACTCCTTGCATGATCTAGAGGCCAACAATTAATAAAATAAAATTGGGAAAACTACTCTTTACATATCCTAGCAGGCATAAGGGTACATTTAAAAAAACAAATTAGTGTGTGATTATTAAAGGTATTTGAAGTTTTTCCAGTAGAGTTCAAATTCCTTTGTGAGAGCTGTTCAACACAACACTTTCTCCCAGGGATGTAAAGCAATGGTACATTGTTTTATTTACTAGCTACAGAGCTGTATTCCCAAAATGTGAATTGATCTGCCTATTCTCTCAACTGTTTAATAATTCTGAGGTAACAGTTTCCTTCTCTTTTGAGCCTAAGCAATGTGAACCAGGTGAAGCATGCCCATCTCTTATACAAATTGTATGTTTTCTCACCTAACAAATGCACTGAGTAAACTGAGCTGTACTTTGCTGGTACACTGAGGGCTATTGGTAAAGTGAACCCTAATGTGTCATTTAGTGGTCTAAACAGGTGAAGAGAGAGTAAGTTAATGCCACCCCTTTCACTATAGCTTTGCACATCAGTTTGAGGTAGAGATGGGCATGAACAGCCATTTTGTGTTGGTTCATTTAGAGGCCAAACAGGTGTTGAACACTTAAAAAGTCCCGCCTTCTCCAGTGGGCACCCACTCAGAGGCAGCATCCTGGTTTCCCTGCTCTGAGCACTGGCTCTGAATAAGCACCCACTGGAGGAGGCTGGGCTTTGAGGTGCCAAACAGTGGCCACTAAATGAACCAGCATGAACTGACAGTTTGTGCCCATCTCTAGCTTGAAGACAGGAGAGTCGCGAAGCTGTGAAGCCATCTCCATATGAGCCACTGTCTTGATTTCTCATGCTCTGCTTCATATAGAGTGGCTTCATAGATGGTGAAGTCTCTCCTGCTTCACAGCTCTTGCCTTACTTGAACAAAGTGATATGGGAAGCATGTTTGGTTCACCCAGATTCTGTGTGATTGAACAGGGCCTAAACAGAAACTTGTCCTCCTTGGCTGAACAGTCTGTGCCAGGAGTTGATTCAGTTATAGAAGTGTCAAAAGCCTTGTATTATGTTTCAGTATTGATCCCCATTTCTCTAGCACACTTTATAAGGTCGTAAATTTTAGGCAGGGAGTACAGTCTTTAAATATATACAATGGTCTAGATTTTAGAACAGTGCTTCCATTACACTACAAGTAATATTTGATATGCTTTCCTCCAGCACTAATATTAGATATTACTCATGCGGCATAATGCAAAAAGTGAAATGTGATCTTTTAGAATGGAAGAACTGCAAAAATGCACATGTTTCCTAAGTTAAAGAACAACACAACCACCTGGCAGGAGGATATATCTATACAGTATTTTTCCAACCTGCAGTTGGCACCATTGAAGTTCAACAAGCTTGCAAAAAGCTTCTCCTTATCTCATTACTACACCTGCAGACAGAAGATTAAATTAAACAACAGCATCCAAATAGCCAGGAGAGAAGAAATGCTCTCCTGGGACACTAATCTCCCATTTGCAAACAGCATTAAGCAACCCCTTTGCCATCATGCCCAGGATATATCGACAATAAGCCTTTCCACACCAGTGGATGCAATTATCCAACCTTTCATAGCCAGTTGCTATGAGGTGGTTTAAGTGATAATAGAATTACTTAATGATGTGCCACTCACAATTATCAGATTGATAGAATGAACTCACCCCTATTGTGTGCATTCATAATCGGGCAGATGAAAAGTACAGTTGCTCAAAGTGGAATATAGCTATTTTCTTTCTATCACTTAAACATTTCTACTGATATATCAGGATGCTGATACAGAGGTGTAAACAACACAAGTTATAACATGACTGACATCATTTTGTTCCATCTGTGTATTTGGTATTTAACAAAACTGTTTAAAGTGGATCATATATTTATATTGTAACAAGAAATAAAAATGTGTGAGAAGATCCTTTATTTTTCTATGCCAATTACGGTTCAAAAAGAACCATATTGCGAGAAGATAAAACCTTTTAAAACATGAATATCTGGCAATCTGCTTGTCTCGAAGTGTTAATACAATACAGCATACACTGAGCATGTATTTTATATTTGGCACACCATTTGGTTGCCTGACATTCTACAATAGAGTATTACTGCTTGTGTGCTATGTCGGGAAGAATAAAGGCATAAACAAAATACCTTTTCCTGGCAGCTATGATAAGATCAGTCACCAGCTAATGTCAGTGTTATCCTCTAAAGACGCTTACAGAAGATGGCCATGTCCTTGGGCTTATTTTTTTCCCCTTGACTTTAGGGCACCAACCCGGCCACCCCTAGGGCTGGGTCGGTGCTCCTTTTTAATTTTTTTTATTTGATTTTATATATATTTTATTTTGTTGTTTTTCTTTTACTTCCGGGTTCCTATAGCATGGGGCTTTTTTGTTTTTTTTATTTTCTTCAAGCACTGACCACACAGCCCCTGGGCCAGGTCGGTGCTGGTTTTATTTATTTTATTTTTTTCTTGATTTTAGGGTGCCAACCCGGCACTCCTTTTTTAAAAAAATTGGTGTACTGGTTAGAATGCTGGAGCAGGACTTGAGAAATCCTAAGTCATGAAATTCATTGCATGACTGTGCACCAATTATTCTCAATGTGACCTGCTTACCAAGATTGTTGAAATGATAAACTAGACAACAGAAAGAGCTAAATATTAATGTAACAGATAAAATAAAGAAACCCTCAGTTTGTACTAACTTACTGAATATCTTGCCTGTGAAAATCAGTCTCTACATAGCTTGTTGTCAGATAATGACTCGTTTGTCATCTTGTTGCCATTTCAGTCAACTTTCTTGACTTACCTAAGTAAATCCCAAATTCCAATTTGCACATATTAGCTACAATGCAGTATACCTAACTATTTTAAAACTCCACTAGTTCTGAATAGATGAAAGTCATGTACATCTACTTATTTCCTACTGAAATTAAATGACTTAAAATGCTATTTTGGTTTTTTTTTTTTTTTTAATCCCCTCCCCATTCAGTTCAATGCGCAATGGGCCTTGTAACTCGCAAAAGAAGATGAAACAGCATGTGGATCATGCACATTCTTTTTAGTCAAGCTGTTAACATTTTCTTTACATCATCCAATAAAATAAAGGCCCTGCAATTTAGGAATGCGAAAAAGGCACCTCAATTGCACATCTTTCCTTTCATCTACCCAAACTGAGGCAATAGGTTAACTGTACAAGCAAAGCTCTGCAACTTTGATGATAACTCACTCTACAAGAGTCTACAAAACTAGCAATGTCATTTTCTTGCGGAATGAGAAGGTTAATGTGATAAGACAGCTCAATCAAAGCTGTGTAGAAAATTTAAAATAGTTGGCTTTTTAAAATAAGTGACAAAATCTAAAATCACTGGTGATTTGTCACGTGCAGAAAGAAGTCACTTCTCCCCTTTGTTGTGATTTTACAGACTCATGATCATAGTCTGCATGGGAAAGAATAAAGCATCAAATGAAAAAAATCCTGCTTTTATCTTTTGTAATTCAGACCAGAAAGCACCCTGCTGCACAGCAATGCCTTGCGCCAAGGGATGCTTGGTCTTTCCTTTAAAAACACTATTTATCTGTCCTTGTGCAGCTGCATGTTCGATTAATCATCATACCTGCAGGACAATAGTCCCAAAAGCATTCTTCAGTAAATTAACTGCATCAGCATGAGGCAGTCCGTCCAAAGGATGTCCATTAATGCTGACAATCCGGTCTCCAACCTGAAGAGGAAAAGGGTGGAGTGGGGGAAGAGAAGCACAGTTGTAAGAGAGAGAGAAAATGCCAGCTTGAAAGAAAATTGAAAGTGATCAATATTTCTTACATGTTTACCACTGCCCCCTTCCCCCCCCACAATGCTCAGTTACAGAAAGAGAATGCAGATCTTCTGTATTTTACCTGATCCCTGAGGGTTCTTCACAGTGAGAAAGAAAACATGCTTCATAGAAGGAGAAGCCTACCTACCATGGACAAATAATCAGGGATGCTTTTGCTCCCTTTTGTCTGGTGTGTCATCTTACAGTCGGATCTGAATTTGGCCCGACACACATAAGCTCGATGTTGTTTCAGCAACTGTAACATGCCCTATGCAAGGTTGCTGATACTCTGGTAGGTAGAGAATAGAGATGGGCACAAATAAAAAAAATGTGTTTCGTTTGTCATTTGTCGCTTAGGGGGTCCATTTTGGTTCATTTTCATTTTTTGTGAATTTTTGCAAAAAATCTGTTTTTGTTTTCATTTGTTTCGTTACCGTTTCGTTACCATTTATTTCAATTTTTGTGATTTTTTTTAGCATTTAAAGCAGTTCAATGTATTGCCATAACGAAAATTAAACGGACAGCAAAATTTCTGGTGTTTCTGTTCGTTTCGTTTCATTTTAGAGACAAAATTCGTTTGTCATTTCGTTATGTAATGAAACAAAAAAACAAAAATGGAAACAAAAAATTGTTTGTTTTGTGCCCATCTCTAGTAGAGAATGCTGCCATTAACATATTGAGTTGGTCAAAGTGCCATGCAAATTTATTGTACATTTGCTGTATCAGCTGCTCAGTTTGTTCCTGAATGCAATATGAAGTCTGATTATTACTTTTAAAGCTCTGCACAGCTTGGAACATTGCTGAAGAGCCAATCCCATTTGAATTTGTTCCTGCTTTTACACCAGCTAATGTGGCCCTATGCCAGTGTTGCTGCACCTATGGCATGGGTGCAAACGTGGCACTCGGAGCCCTTTCTGTGGGCACCCAACATCACCCCTTCACAGCCACCTGTATTTGGGTTAAATTGTTGTATTGGCACTTGGCCAAAATTTGTGGATTTTGAATCACAGTTTGGGCACTCGATCTCTAAAAGGTTCACCACCACTGCCCTACTCCATCACTGCCCTATGTCCTATGCCCACGTGTGGCAACATCTCAGAGAATGCTCTGTCTATAGCAGAAGACTATCTATGAAAGTCCCCCCCCCCCGTGTTGAGACATTTCTTTTAAAGCAAGCTTTTTATTCAGTTGTTTTGATGTTAATTTTAATTTTTTTACCATTAGTTAAAGCCTTTTGCCTTTTTTGTGTTGGCACTCCTTTAAGCTTGATTGTTCTGTTTTCATGATTTTTATTCTTACTCCTATATTTGTTTTTATATTTTTCTTAGCCAATACAAGAAATGGGAAAAACTGTAAGGGATCAGTGGGACGTACATATTTGTACCAACAAGCAAGAGGAAATCTTAAACTTTGTAGTACATGTGGAAACAAGGAGAATATACTAGAGCAGGCATGTCCAAACGTTGGCTCTCCTGATGTTTTGGATCACAACTCCCAGAATTCTAAGCTTAGATTGCCAATGACAAAGGACTGTGGGAGTTGTGGTCCAAAACATCTGGAGGGCCTAAGTTTGGACATGCCTGTACTAGAGGTCTTCCCAAGTGGAAAACACTTATAGAAGTGCAAGCACAGTCTGTGCCATGCCCTGGGTAGTAGAAATAGATCTGCAGGAGTCCACATCAAGATCCTGTCTGTAAAGAGGGAAAAGACTGCAATTGGAGACTTTGGCCCCTAGGTCTTAACTGACTCCAATTTCCACCTTGCTTTACAGGCAGTATGCTTAAAAGAACAACAGCCATTATAACTGGCCAGCATTTGAAATGTGGGTGTTCGGATGAATTCTGAAGATACCTTGGACAGCCAGAGCCACGAGTGTGGCTGTATTACAGTGCATGAATAAAAAGCTAGAAATTCTCAATACCATAAAGAGAAGAAAACTGCAATATTTCAGACACATAATGCACAATAAGAAATACCATCTGCTGCAAGTTATCCTTCAAAGACAAATAGATGGGAAGCATTGCCTGGGGCATAGAAGAACATTCTGGCTTAAGAACTTAAGCCAATGGTTCGCAGTGAGCACAGCTGGTCTATTTAGAATAGTTTTAGATAAAAACCAGTTCACGCTACTGATCACCAGCATTCTACAAGGATATGGGGTTGAAGAAGATATCTGGCCAGCCTTTATAGACTTTCCACTTTCTCCCACGACCACTCAGATATTCTACCATCTAACTCAAAAAACAAGTTTTGGTGAACTCAGATGCTCATTTTGTTTCCAATGATTCAGTAAATTCAATGATATTACTAATGATGGTTATTTCATAGCTTACAGATTTTCCACCCAATTTACCAAATTATAAGGACTAAATCTAGAAGCCAGATCAGACATTTTAGATGTTGTTCACATATATTGTGCTTCAACATTCCAGAAGGAAGAATTCATGGGAAGGCAGTAGAACATTAACCCAAGATATCCAGCGATTATAAGAAATAGGGTATAAATATTTGCTCTTATCTCTTTGTTACTGGAATAATATTGCAAAACATTTAGGGACAGCTGAGACATTTGGGATCTTTGCTGCACCATCCACCCTTATCATTATTAGAAGTGATAGCAACAAATGGTTTCAGAAATAGCTGCAGGAACTCATAAATGATGGTTACAATGGCACAGGGTGTCATTGCTGAAAAATATATGAAAAGAAACATTGATCCTCAAGCTGTACCTGTGAACATCTTAGATCACAGTTTACATTGACCATACAAACGCCTCTCCAAGGTGAGATTACAGAATATTGTGTTGAGGCTGAGAACATGCTGAATGTTGAAATTGTCTCATACAGCACCATATAGCTTGGTTGAAAAGATTCAGAATTCTGAAGATTCTGCAGATGTAAGTCTAAATTGATTTAGGCATCCAATGTTGATGCAAGGCAACTGACACTAGTTTTAAAAAAATACACAGAAACACCGCCTGTTCTTCCCGACTCCTCTCTGCTGAGTTGACAAATTATGAAATATACACTGAGGCCCTTGATTTGAGACATCACAATACATCATGACATGACTGTCCATGATAGCTATTAATGCAGTCACTCAACAAGAGTTTGTCAAAGTCATTGCTGTGAATCTTAAGTGTGAAAGGTGTACCCGTCACAGTTACGAATGGGAGTGGAATAATCTATTGATAAATTTACAACACACTTCTTGTAGCAGAATTATTCTTTTCATAGTGGGGGAATAAAAGCAGGAAAAGTAGGAAAACAAAAGTCAATGTTTATGGAGACAATGGGATTTCCTTTCCTCTTACCTTGAGCTTATGTGTTCGCGCTGCTACTCCACTGGCCTGTATCATGGCAATGAAGATGGGAATGTCTCCCAGTGGGCTTCCCTTCCCGCCAGCTATACTGATGCCGAGAGCATCAGTTGGACCCTTAATAGAAAGACCACCATTGTAATCACCGATGTTCCCATTTTTCCAAAATCTATCATATTACATGAAAGACATGTAAGCTCTGTAGTAGATTAGGTAGGGCCAGCCTTCTATATATTGCTTTACTGCAACTCTCATCTGCCTTAGCCAGCGTACCCAGCTACAAGGAACAATGGGAACTATAGTCCAGCAACCTCTGGAGGGCCACCTGTTCTCTTATCTTGCTATAAATAAACCCAGTTATGCCAATGGTATAAAATTTCACCACCTGTGTGTAATTTTGTCTATTCAAGTACTGCATCACTCCTATTTAGTCCTGTTCAGGAACAACAACATGTAAGGGCAATACGTGTTTGTGCGAAATGTATGGTAATTTACAGAAGAGAAAAGGACCATTAATCTATCACTGGTTTCTTTGCAATGGAATAATACTTGCATATTCCTAAAATAATTACGAGATCCTTTGTTGTTTTATTGGATTGAGTGACAGACTTGAATCCCTGTTTGGCCAGTGGGAGGAGGTGGCAATGCAAAAACCCCTCCTTTAAACCTACACTGACTACCTCAAACATGATAGCAAATCACACACACACACACACACACACACACACACACACACACACACACACACACACACACACACACACTTATTAAACTTAGTAACAGAACGTGATTTTTGATATGTACCTTATGGCAGAATTGGGTAAAAAAAGAGAGCTAAACTCAGAGGTGCATACAGTATAGCAGGCAATTTGTGTTTTAGAGGATACACCGGTATTATTCATTCAAAGGCTGCAATGATACAGCTATGAAGAAAAATCTCAACAGCAGAAACCCATTAACTTTTAATGTATTTTTGCACAGGGGAACAGCAGCAAACACCTTTTGCTCTAAATAAGAACCAAACAGTTTTAGAAAATGAGGAAAGAGAACTCACTGACCCTTTTTATTTCCACAGTCCTTGGGCTCATGTCTGCTCCAACTAATTAAAAAAGAAACCCAATTAGTTTCAGTAATTAAGATCTAATGCCATCAGGAAAATACAATCCCTGGTTGCCATTTCAAAACTATCAGTGAACAAAATGATTGTTTGTGAGCTCCCTCCCAAAGACGTGATTTGACTATTTCTAATGCTCTTTCACTTATTAAATGTGGAGATGATGAACTGTGGTGCATTCAAATATGCGCGTCTCCACTTAAATTAATTATTTCATAGACATGCTGATTTTGTTTTGTAAAGGCCAAGTGACTATTGGATTCTGCCAGTTCTACAGAGTTAGATGGATTAAAATGGATGATAGTTACGGAACAATGCTGCTTGGTGCAGGCTCCTAGAAGTTTTGGTGAACTCAAGAGACAGGATTAGACTTGAGCATCTTGTATTATGGGGGAAAAAACCCCAATGATAATAAAACATCCCATTTGATAAGATACTAACGTTAGCAATAGGATGGGTTCAAACAACTGATGAAATTCATGTAAAAATTGAGGGAAACACTTTAGGCTAAATTGTCCAAAGTAAACAGGAATCCTTAAGTCAACAACATAAGTAAATGCATTTGATATGGTGGGTGTACTTGTGTATATTTGGTTTTTAATTTTTATGAAGCAACACAAGAAGGGAGCAGTGAATCATCAATATTATTTGCAAGGCTATAGTTTCTATTCCAAACCTGAATTTCTGTGAGAGGAATCATCAGATGACCTCTTATTGCTGACAAAATTCTGTAGAGTAGAAAGGACAGGAGCTAACGTAGGGTGAAGGTGACTATGAACACCCTGCTGGCTTATCTGAAAATCAGAGGTAAAAGCAATAAGGCTCAGTGGAGAAGAAACAACCACTTATTGGTAACAGCTCAAGTTTTCAAAGGACAGATGCACGCATAATACATTGCCACAATCCAAATAAGATAGGAAGCTTCTCTTACCCGCGACCTATCTCTCCCAATAATTCAAACATGCTGTCCTCATGATACTACTGAATGTAGTTCTAGAGGTAGCCAATGTTAATGTGCTAGGATAATTCCCAAAAATATATTGAGAACAGTGAAAACAAAAGTGCAACATTATTGTGCAGAGGTTTGTGTGTTTGTGTGTGTGTGTTAGTGAGTGAGTGAGTGAGTTAGATAGATAGATAGATAGATAGATAGATAGATAGATAGATAGATAGATAGATAGATAGATAGATAGATAGAGAGAGAGAGAGAGAGAGAGAGAGAGAGAGAGAGAGAGAGAGAGAGAGAGAACCCCAAATAGCTACATTTAAAGCAGCTTCAAATAGGAAACATGGATGGAAACAATGAAGAATACGGTACAGCCTATTAAATCAAATCAAAGTTGGCAGCTCGGAGATTCGAATCCTGGGTGCCACACAGTGGAGCAAGCTCCCACTGTTAACCCCATCTCCTCCCAACCTAGCAGTTCCAAAGCATCCAAATGGAAGTAGATAGATACCACCATAAAAAGCAGGAAGGTAAACAGTGTTCCGTGCACAGTAATGCATTCAGCCATGCCGGCCATATGGCCACCGACGTGCACAACATTGGCTCTTTGGCTTGGAAACGGAGATGAGCACCGCCTTTAGAGTCGGACACAACTTGCACACAGCTGCGTGGGGAACCTTTACCTTTTTGTTAAATCAAATGCATTCACTGAACAACCTTTCCTTCCACACCTCAGGCAAATCTTTGATAAACTAGAATATCTACATGCTCTCAGCCACTGCCAAATTAGCTGTGGTAGGATGGTTCTCTGGGAAAAGAACTCTTCCTTCTCCAGCTAAAACCTAGTTTCCCCCCTCAAGTCGCAGAGTGCTCAGGAAATGTCTGCAGAACTTCCATTAGTGCTCCTCATGGTGCATGGTGAATTCATTACACATTGGTTCTGTGCTTCCCAGAACCCATGAGACCAGCAGAATGAAAGAGGAAAAGAAATAAATTATAAATAAATAAATAACATGTATCCTGACCAAGCAAGATGTTAGCTAAATTTAAAAAAATCAGTTTTGTTTGGAACCTGGACGCCTGCGGCACAAGGGCACACAGCTGGGCTAACAGTTCCAAGTGGATATTAAGAGGGAGTGATAAATGGCTGTACTAAACATGAGTGGGTCCCAGTGACACATTTCTTTTTCATATACAGCACTGCCTTATCAATTTAATTTTATAGAGGTGGTTCAGATAATAACACGCTCTACTTGCAACATTTCGATTTTCCATGGCTCCTCCCATGTTTTAAAAACATGGTAAATCTGTTAAAGCACCAGGAGTAAGCTATGGCTGCGGTCTCCTAAGGCCCAGTTTACTGGGAGGTGATGAGAATACACCTGGACATGCTCAAACCCCCCCCAGCATTTAAAAGTCAATTCCAAAAAAAAATCCTTAAGTTTTCTAAGGGCATAAAAGGAACTTCACAATTTTTGAGGAAGGGATTTTTTTTTAAAAAAATGTTGCCACTAGAGGGCAAGAGAGAAATTTTCCATTAAGAAAATGATTAGTTTTCAAAACAACATTTTGGGGGATGATAGTCACCAGAGCGGGATGAGGTCCTCCTAGTGTCGGAATGAGCACACGTGACTCCTAGACCTTTGAAGACTGCCTGACCCTTGGTTCATGATGAACTACCTGAATATTTGCTTTCTAATTGTTTGTATGAGGCGCCCTCGTGGCACAGTGGTTAAATGCCTGTACTGCAGCTAGAATTGGGCTCATGGATGATTCAGCCTTCTATCTTTCCAAAGGTCGGTAAAATGAGTACCCAGCTTGCTGGGGGGGGGTCAATGTGTAACCTGTAAAATTAAATTCTAAACTGCCCAAAGAGTACTGTAAGCACTTTCGGGCAGTATGTAAGCAGAACACTTTGCTTTGGCCTCTGTCTTCATATGTTCTTTCACTTTAAGGAAAATTTTAGTGGTTGCTGGGATGGTTTCTAAAGTCGGAGGATATTAGGATCCTTCCTTTCAAACTCCCACAGGTATTTACATATTTTTATATACAATGTGTTATTTTTTAAACATATTTGATTCTTTTAAAGCTTGCTAACTAGCATGGTGGTTGCAAAGAGGCTGAACAGTTGAATACATATGGAATGAGATCTAATTGGCGAGTTACTGATCTTTGTAGAAATACATGTGCATGAGAATGACTATCTGTATTTTTAAAACTAGAGTTCCTGCTTATTAACGTGGATGTGCTTCACAACAGTGAAAAATAATTTTTATTCTATAATAATGTCAGATCAATGCTAAGGCTTCAGACATGGCTAAAGGTGAACTTTAACATCCAATGTCCATCGCCATTTTTGAAAAGGTGAAAAGAAATGCCTAAATCCAAAAGTTATTCCTAACCCATTGAATCCAATTGAATCACTGGATCTTACATTAAGTGTTGCCTTTTCAAATTCTCATTGGCTCAATTTGGAGTTCCCAAATGGATTTTGACACAAGACACCACCAACTAATTTTTCATATCACCCTCTTCACATTTTGTGTGAATCAACCCTCTGCTGTCACCAACCTGACTGTTTCGAGATGTTTTCTGTGAAGATGCCCAAGATCCACCTCTCAGCCGTCCAATCTCAAGCTGCACAAGACCTTGAGCACACTTAGGAGATGGGGGGGGGGATACAAAGCATATGTCATTTGTACCCTAAAGAAAAGCAAGATCACAACTTGGAGAAGTCTGCAATTATTTTATAACAAATTATTTATTCAGAAAAGAGATTTCCCAGACCAAGTTCACAGCTTATTTCTCAATTCTCTTGGTCAAGTAATCCCCAACAACACGGCAGTCAACTGAAAATACAGGACTTTATTGAATGTATTCGGAAGCTACTTTTTCAGGGTTGTACTCTAACCAAGAAATATATATGAAAATGATACAAACATGCATTTAGAACATTATGGAGCAATATAAGGAATTTACCTTGAATCATACAAACTATGAATTTACATTGAATCATACAAACTAGAGTATAACTAGTTCATTGCACTAGGGAAAGGGAAATTTGAAGAAATTAGTTTTCATGACCAGCTTGAACATATGTGCAAGGGGTCAAGCATAAGCAACCCAGGAGGGAGGCCATCACCAAAAAGGGATCCACACTGATCTTACTGGGGGGCGGGGATTAGAAACTCTGCTGAAGCAGTGTTTAGAGTTCAGGCAGTATCATAATCAATTTCATCTTTGGATTTTACAATGGGTAACATAATATGCATAGATTGCAGAATGCCTTTAACTACAGTTAGGCACTCAAGAAGAGTATACAAGACACTCACTTTGAGAATGGTGGCAACCTCCTCTTGGGAAGCCTGCCTTACGTCCTCTCCATTCACAGATAAGATCTGATCTCCTTGAATCAGAGTCCCATCAAGGTCAGCAGCCCCTCCTTTGACAATATCAGAGATGAATACTCCATTTCCATTTCTAACAAGGGCAAGAAGCACAAAGGTTACTGCACTGCCTAGACTATTTGCTAAATGTAATCTGCACATAAAACTACAGGGATACAGTCACTCAGATGTTTGTTGCCTACAAAACCACAACATAAGAACATAAGAAAAGCCTTGCTGGAACAGGCCACGGCCCATCCATCCCAGCATTCTGTCTCACACAGTGGCTCACCATTTGCTTCTGGGTATTCCCAATCAGATGTCTCCACCTGCTTATAAGTCCCACAAATGGCACTGAGTCCAAATAAATTCATGACTGTGAACCAGAGGTCAGTGTGCAGCTCACTGATGATTCAACTCACAGTTCCTGTCTTGATTCATTATTTCTTCCAATGAGCAGAAAAGAAAGACTAGAGTTCTACAGTTAAGGAAAAGTTAAGTGTAAGTGCAGTTACCTGAGAGGATTCAAGCAGCAGGAATTTTTCATATTTATTTGACAGCAAGTGGCAGTCTCTCTCTCTCTCTCTCTCTCTCTCTCTCTCTGTATGTCAGTAGGAGTAATAGACTGTGAGCAGGAGCCAATGTGCTGTCTTGCTTCCACTGAGGGAAACAGTGTAATAATGTTTGTTGCAACCTAGCCAGTATCTAGGTTGCAATGTGGGTTCCCAGGAAATGATGTGCTTATGCAGAATTGGAGGGCTGCTGACCTCTGACTAAAAGCAAAGTGGTCTGCTTATATACCTCCCTCCCCATACCACTTCAAGGAGTCTCTGGGCAGTTTACAGTCTTTTAATTACAGTATGCAGGCTACAGATTCCTCCCACCCCCAGTAAGCTGGGTACTTGCTGGGTACTAAGCACATATTATCCTTCTCTAACAAAACAAGGAAGGGAGATATTGGAAACTGCTACAATCTGTCACATTAGGAAAAAGAATAGGAAAAAAGGTGCCTAGACAGTTAATGATCTTATCCAAAGTATTGTGATAAATGCACAGTTTCCCATTGAACTACAACAATTTGCAAACTCTCTGATGCCTGAATTGGCACATTCTTTCAACAAATTTGCCTCTTGCAAATAGGGTGAAGGACTGAGGATACAGCATTTTGTCTCAAAATTGGGCAAAACTGTGTAGAGGTTATGGGAAATGTGACTGCTCTATAGTGATCTTTTCAATTCCTGCGGCAATAATATCCTCAACAAAGACAACGTGTAATCCTTACCGTTTCCCAACAATGCTTAGCCCTAAGCCTCTGCCCATTTTCCTCTGTAGGTTTACATGGAATATCTCCAAATTTTCTTCATCTTTATAATGAGCTTCATCTCTATATACAACCAGTTGCACCTTCTGAGGAGTCTGTCTCAAGGCTGTGATAGCCTCTTCATGAGTAGCATTCCTCAAGTCTATGCTGTTAACCTACAATGAAACAATGTATTATAACCACAGTTCAGTTTGTTCACTGCATTCTAATTAGATTATTCAAGTAACACATGGAAATTAATCAACATGCTTATTGTGAGACAAGTCATATAGATTACAAAAGATCTCAGCTGCATAGACTTTCAACTTCCTAATGGTTAATCCTCAAAATAATGCAGCTGCAAATATCCCTTTGTAGGATCCTAGAACCAGGTCTCAAGATGTATAAAAATATTGACAAAGAAAAGTTTGTTCACATCTAAAAAGCTCAGGCTGGATGTATTTTGGCTGTGGCCTTCTGCAGGAGCTAAGCATAAAAATCTGCATATTCAAAAACAATTGTCTCATAAAACCACTTTTGGGGTTAAATGAAGAAAGATGTCTTACTCTTGTTATGACACAGCCCTCACTGCTTTGCTGATTACCTAACTGTTCTTGACTTGCCTGCCAGCTGAGAATTCAGATGTAAGCATCCTTTTTGTATTTGCACTTTGGATCATGTTTGGACCTGGTATAGACCTAATGGGAAACTCAAGTTCTAAAAGCAAATTTAATGTTATTATTAACTTTTGTCAGAAGTTTATTGATCTTTTTACATGCATATGCATTCACATTTATACTGTTAGCTGTATACATAAGCAAAAGTGAGCTGTCATTGTCCCAAGCCAACTGTTGCGAAATGAATATATTTTTATTTTATGTTTTGCTCCTGAAGAAGGCCAGAGCTGAAACGTGTTGAGCCTGAGCTTTTTAGTGGCTAGAGGGATGCCCTCTCACAAAATACCTGAACTAAGGGACATCCACTCAAATTGAGGGCTGGGAGAGTGAGAACAGACAAAAGGAAAAAAAATTACCCAGCGTGTTGTTAGCCTGTGGATCTCCCTGCCACAGGATGTGGTGATGGCATCTAGCCTGGATGCCTTCAAAAGGGGATTGGACAAATTCCTGGAGGAAAAGTCCATCACGGGTTACAAACCATGATGGAGAGATGTAATCTCCAGGCTTAAAAAGAGGGTACTTCAAGGGCTAGATGCAGGGCAGTGCTATCAGGAGACAGATATCTAGTCTCGTGTGCTCCCAGAGGCATTTGGTGGGGCCACTGTGAGATACAGGAAGCTGGACTAGATGGGCCCTTGGCCGGATCCAGCATGGCTCTTCTAATGTTCTTATGTTCTTATGATAAGCATAAAAATCTGTGTTATGAACATTTTTATACATCTTGAGACCTCATCTCTCATTTGTACTTTTGCCACCAGTGGATGTACCAGTTCCTTATGCTTTATATTACATGGATCCTTTATTGCATTCAGTAAAATGATTCAGACACAGGGTGAGCTGGAATTACCTTAAATAAACCCTGGTTCATGCTACCCAGAACTTAAACTCTGGTTAATTAAAATTATGGTTAATAGACACAAATGAAATATATTAATGATGATTTACAAAGTTTGCTGTTTCTACTAGTCAAAATCTCCCCAAGCCTCTCAGATGGGAATAAGACATTAATTAAATGAAAACAGAATAAATTGCTTCCAAATAGTTGCTTGTGGTTGCAACTGAGAAGCAGGAAGATGGAGAGGACATGTGTCTGACAACTGTTTATATTTGTCTGGCAGCTTTAAATTATGGTTAAGCATTTATGTTTGAACCCATCCATTCTCTGCTAGATAGATCTTCTTGTTGACAGATTAATATGAACCTTTGTTTTTTATGTTGAAAATATAGAAATGCTTGGAAAAGTGGAAGGCAACAGGAAAAGAGCAAAAATAAATTGGACTACTCCCTAAAGGAAGACACAGGCTTGAGTCTAGAAGAGGTGAGCCAAGCTGTTGAGTTGGACACTGCTCATTTATTGTCACAAATCAGAAGTGACTTGATGACACATAGCAATAATTGTTTTAGGCTAGAAGAGAGCAGATGGTCTGCTATGCAAAAATCTTGCAACATGTCAATCACCTTTGTGTTAGTTACTTGATCTGAAACACTTCTTTAGATGACAGAATGTAACTCCATACAGCAGTGATGGCGAACCTTTTAGAGACTGAGTGCCCAAACTACGATTCAAAACCCACTAATTAGTTGCAAAGTGCCAATACAGCTATTTAACCTGAATACAGGTGGCTGTGAAGGGGTCCACAGAAAGGGCTCTGAGTGCCACCTTTGGCACCCGTGCCATAGGTTCGCCAACACTGCCATATAGTATCTGGTCTTACAGTACAACTACACTGGAAAGTCAGATTGGAGCAATTCAGCTTTGGTGTGATTTGATTTGCAGCATGTATTACATTTGAAATCGTAGTCAATGCTCATATAGTCAGCCCCTTCCTTCCTTCCTTCCTTCCTTCCTTCCTTCCTTCCTTCCTTCCTTCCTTCCTTCCTTCCTTCCTTCCTTCCTTCCGGTCCCACCTCTTCTGATTTGACAGGGAACTAATAGGGGTGTAAATATGGGACAGAAGAGTGATGTCCCATGAATAATGTGGCAGAGTGATTTGCACACATCTCATATTTGTAAGAAAATTTTAAAAACAAGATGATGATTGGAGAGAGGAAAGAATGCAGGAGTGCATTCCACTGGTCCTCCTGAACATTAAGCCCCAACTGTCTACATCATTGAAATACCACCTACAGACAGACAAGAGTACATTGAGTTCACTGCAACTGACGTCTAAGGCAATTTATGTAGGATTGCCACTAAACATATTAATTTCTTCAAATGCACAAGTGCTTGTGAAGTTCTGATTACCTGGACTGTAATTTCTGACTGGTATTCTTTCCTTTTAACATTGAGACAATTATGCAGTTTGAATGGCAAGAAAATAATTTTTTGAGATTCCAATAGATGGCACACAAGACCACTATTCCAACTTGAAATTCCTCTTAAAATAAACATTATAGTTAAAACATTACAGTTTCTTAAACACAGCCAGGACACTGTTTGTATATTTCCACTGACCAAATTAAAACCTTGTTGGGTTAAAATATAGAAACCTGAAGTGTTCATTGTACTGTAATTCCTGGAGAATTCAGGCTCAATATTGGTATTAATCTCCTAACACAAACCGATTTTCAGAGGATATATGTTTAGAACTGGAAAAAAAAACTCAAACCCAACATCACTGCATTCTCCTTTAACATTTTCATATTAGGGTCAAATCTAGGAATACTGCAAAACTGCTAGTATTTTGGTGAATATTGAAGACAAATGTAAGCAAAGTATCCAGTTGACAGGCTCAGTACTGTTGCTGTTGCTACACACCTGGCAAAAGAATTTTCATTGTTGATATATGTATTGACCCTGGCTATCCTACAAACGCACAGCAGCTGTCACAACGTTTAAAGCTGTCTGCTTATATGCTTCTGAATTTCATCCTGAAATGACAGCAATTATTTGCCGTTCCTCTGATCCATCTGTTTAATTCCAGGTCTGATTTCTCTGATTTCAACATGATAGAGAATATCTTGCAATGTTTCCCCCTACTGAGTCTTTTCAGTAGCTTGCATCACTATTACATGATTGACAATCACTACACTCAGAAATGCTCCAGCTGTGGTTGTCATATCCCCCTGGCAGGGGATTGAACTAGATAACCCTTAACATTCCTCCCAACTCTACAGTTTTATGATTCCTACCACATTTCTTTTGATGCAGAGTTAAGTGGAAATTGTTGTGGTGAAGCTGAAATCTACAGATAGGCATTTTGATGTGACGGCCTTGAACACTTTCTAATATGAAGCAGGGGAACATACAGCTTTGTCAAGTTACTTGTGAAAACATAACATGTTCCCACTATCCTTTATAGCAAGTCAAAAGTAATCTACTGCTGTTTGCCGTGTTAGAAGAAGTACCTTGCTGCATTCCTTTTGCTTTTTCATTGGTTTTTATTTAAGTAAATTCACTACCACTCATTATACTACTAAGACATAATCCAACTATACCTTTGCTACTCCCCAAATTCAGCTCCTTATAGATAAATACAATGCTTGTGATTTTTTTTACTGCCAAGTTGTTGTTGTTCAGTCGTTCAGTCGTGTCCAACTCTTCGTGATCCCATGGACCAGGGCTCGCCAGGCCTTCCTATCTTCCACTGCCTCCCGGAGTTTGGTCAAACCCATATTGACACAGTCCAACCATCTCATTATCTGCCGTCCTCTTTTCCTTTTGCCTTCAGTCTTTCCCAACATCAGGGCCTTTTCCAAGGACTCCTCTCTCCTCATCAGGTGGCCAAAGTACTGGAGCCTCAGCTTCAAAATCTGCCCTTCCAGTGAACATTCAGGGTTGATTTCTTTCAGGATGGATAGGTTTGATCTCCTTGCAGTCCAGGGAACTCTCAAGACTCTCCTCCAGCACCACAGCTCAAAAGTACCCTACTCTAAATATTTCAGACTGCAATCCCTTCAGCCTTGCAAGCACAGGTCACTGGTGAGGAGCAATGGGAGTTGCTATGACAGAGAGACCCTGGAGGGCCACATATTACCCATACTTGCATTAATCTTGTGGTTGAGATGATATTCTACAAGGCTTCCACTAGGAGTGATGTGAGTTATACTTCAAAAACCACATGGAAGGCTTCTACTGCCCCTCCTAGTTGTACTTCTTTGAACCACGTTAATAGGAACTTTTTAGAAGAAAGGCTTATTAGCTCAAATAACTCCATTATGAAATGACAATCAAGGGTTATGAAAAAAGCACTTAGTTGGACTACGTATCACACACACACACACACACACACAAAATTAAAAGCAAGCAAACAAACAAACAAATAAAGTGAATGTGTTTTGATAGCTGCTGTGAGTTTTTGGGGCTGTTTGGCCATGTTCCAGAACACAGCCAAACAGCCAGAAAAACTCACAGTAGCTATCAGATCCCAGCTGTGAAAGACTTTGAGAATACATTGGATGTGTTTTGTAGGCCACTCATCATGGACTGAAACAGACTTTATCCAAGACTGGCAAAACCAAATGGCCTTATTTGGGGGATGCTTTTAAAATTATTAAGTGTGGACCTGCTACCAGATCCCACATGCAGCTTCAGCACGACAGGATCACCTGCAAAAGCAGTATATTTTGATACCTAAGGTGTCCTGATCCCGATCATCCCAATCTTCTATCCTAGAAAAGCTAATTAGGAAAGAGCTATCAGCTCCTGAATCTGATTTACAAGTAAGGGCCATGAATACGATTCTGGCTCTTGTATTCTAGCAGAGGGGTGGCAGAGGACCCCTTTCTGGACTGCTCAAAGAAAAATAGTGGTAGTCTGAAAAAGTAATGTTTCCAGCCCCAATATTAAATATGGGAAGCATTTCAATTGAAGTCAATTGGATGCATGAGACTAATTAAGCTCATTGTGCTCAGAATTCAGGTGTATGATGCGTTGGGGCTCCGTCATAACTGATCCCCAGAATATCCTTGCCGAGAGCAAGTTAGTGTTCATGGAAAAAAATGAGGGGAGGATGGAGAGGAGACTTGCTGAGCTATTTCTTGAGCACTAAACCATAACTGCTGATGTAACTCTAGCTAACACCAGGATCTTGCTGTCTGCAGTATACAAAGGCACAGAAACAATTGCTTGAAGATGCCAACATGTTCATGGCAAACATGCCTTGAATAGGTAGGACCTTACCAATGGGGCTGTGCATGATACACAAGAGTGTAGTGAAGAGAAAGGGCAGAGTTGCCTGAAACAAAGTACAGCAGGGACCTCAGGATATAATGGAAATGCAACCAGAGTTTTAAAATGTATTGCACTTGTATTTTTGTTTCTGGAGGATGGGGACTTGACAGGGGAGGGAGCCATTATTTGTGGTGCATTGTGCTGCAAAATGTCTTGCTTGCATGATCCACACCCTGAGAAAAAGTACAGGTCATACAATCTCTGGTATTAGTGATTCCCTACTTTGCCAATTTTGTCTTTATATGTGTGAACATGCACACACACACACCAATATCTACTGTCATGCCTACTCTTGGCAAGCTTCTTTGATGAAACTTAAATAAATATAGTGTTTTACATTGCCCTCTAAGGTAATTTCCAGTATGCGCAAGCTCCATTCTAGCCATTGCTCCCCATGTATGGAATTTATGACACTTAAATGCAGACCCATATACATCCCCCGTGAATTTACAATAGTCTTGATAACTATAGTGTATATTGCACCTGATGCAAATATCAACGAGGCATTGGATCTTTTGCATGATGCTATAAGCAGACAACAACACAAGTATCCTGAAGCTGCATTTATCGTATGTGGGGACTTTAACCAGGCAGATCTGAAAGTGGTTCTACCGAAATTCTATCAACATATTAAGTGTGCAACCAGGGGAGAAAGGACTTTGGACAGATTGTACACAAATATCAAACAGGCCTATAAGGCGGAACCATTAGCACACTTGGGCCAATCCGATCATGTGTCTCTACTTCTGACTCCTGAATATATTCCTTTGAGGAAGTGGATGCCAATAATAAAGAGGACTATCATGATATGGCCAGCAGGAGCATCTCAACAGCTGCAGGATTGTTTTTATGACACTGATTGGGAGGCATTTGCCCAACAGGATTTAGAAACTTACACTGAGGTAGTGTTGGACTATATCAGATTTTGTACTGACAGTGTAATGCAAAAGCGCCAGATAAAGATCTATCCAAACAGGAAACCCTGGATGACAAGGGAGCTTCAGGAGCTGCTAAAGGCAAGAAATGCTGCTTTTAGAAGTGGAAACAGGTCACTGTATAGTGCAGCCAGAGCAGATCTGAAGAGGGGCATCCGTGTGGCTAAAGAGGCATACAGACAGAGATTGGAGAATAATTTTCAGCGTAACAACACTAGGGGGGTGTGGCGAGGTGTACAGGAAATGATTGGGTACAAATCTAAAGTTTCCCCAGTAGCTGAGGGAGGGGTATCTTTGCCAGACGAACTGAATGCCTTTTTTGCCCGTTTTGAAGCAACATCAGTAGAGACATCAGCAGAGTTTCTGCCACCTTCACTATTGTTATCATTTTTAATGTGGAGGAGGGAGAGATGAGGAAGGTGTTGAAGAGGATCAATCCAAGGAAGGCTACGAGGCCATATGGAGTTGCCGGAAGGGTATTGAAGGATTGTGCAGATCAATTAGCAGGAGTTTTCCCTGGGATTTTGAATCGATCCCTATCCCAAGCTATTGTGCTGTCCTGCCTAAAGTCTGCCATTATTGTTCCGATACCAAAAAAACCAAATCCAGAAAACTTGAATGACTTTCGTCCAGTAGCACTTACACCTGTAATGAAGTGCTTTGAAAAGTTGGTACGGAACTATGTTATTGCCTGTTTACGAGAGGGACTGGACACATTCCAATTCACCTATAAAAAGAAGAGATCAACAGAGGATGCTGTGGCGTGTGCTCTTCATGCTGTTTTTGAACATCTGGAGCAGAGGGGGGGCTATGCTAAATTGCTCTTTGTGGATTTTAGCTCGGCTTTTAACACCATTCTTCCATGACATTTGATCTCTAAACTGGAAGGCCTAGGGCTTCCACCATCACTTTGTGGATGGATCTTGGATTTTCTGTCAGAACGTTCTCAGAGGGTCCGGTTGGGCCCTTACACCTCTAATACTCTTAGTACCAACATTGGAACACCACAGGGATGTGTACTTAGCCCACTCCTTTATATTCTTTACACATTTGATTGTGTCTCTGCCTATCCTAGTAATAGGATCATTAAGTTTGCAGATGACACAACTGTGATTGGGCTCATCTCTGGCAAGGAGAGTGAGATGGCTTACAGAGATGAAGTGGAGAGCTTGACCAAGTGGTGCAGAATAAATAACTTGCACCTAAATATAAAGAAAACAAAGGAGCTTGTGGTAGACTTTAGGAGGCAGAAAACTGATATTCAACCACTGGTGATTGATGGGACTGGTGTGGAGAGGGTTACAGGTTTTAGATTTTTGGGCATTGAGTTACAGGAGGATCTGTCCTGGAGTGTCAACACAATGGGGCTTGCAAAGAAGGCTCAGCAGAGACTATTTTTCTTGAGAACCTTAAGGAAAAACCATCTTCCACAAAAGCTGCTGCTGGCCTTCTATCATTGTGCAATTGAGAGTGTGTTTACTTACGGGTTATGTGTGTGGTATGGAAGTTGTACCCACCGGGATAAGACAGTGTTGCACAGAATCATAAGAACTGCAGAGAGTATTGTGGGCTGTTCACTCCCCACCCTAGAACAAATTTATACTACCAGGTGCCACTGTAAAGCATTAGATATATTAAGAGATCCATCACATCCTGGTCATCGCCTCTTTGAGTTGCTGCCATCGGGACGGAGATATAGAGTACTTAGGGCAAGAACAAACAGTCTCAAAAATAGCTTCTTTTTTAGAGCAATATTGGCCTTAAATGGAAATCCTGGACTTGGAAGTCAGCTTATTTTATATGTCATATTTTAGTCATTTTATATGTCATATTATGTGTTGTACCTGTTTTTAAATCTATGTGAAATGTTTTAAATGAGTTTTATATAGCAACCACAAAATTTCGTTGTTCCTGCAAGGGGGCAATGACAATAAAGATTCCTATTCCTATCCTATTCTAGGCAAAGATGCTTCCTGTCCATGAAAAATTGATCTGCTTTGGTGTCCCTCACACTTTACTTACGGTACATTTCACAAAAAATGCACAGTTATTCGTTTAAAAAGCATAGAAACAGCAGCTAAAATAAGAACCACTCTGTGAAAAGAGCTGCTACAAGTAATTCCCAAGCCATCCTCAATGTTTTCCTAACCTCTTTACATGGAAGCCATAATAGGTGTGCTGGGAACTGGTGCTGACTTGACAGTGAGATATTTCCAGGCCCTCTGTAACCAAAGTGATGTTCTGTTCCTTTACTAAGCTGCAATCAAGCATGAGCTGTTTCCTTAACATTTTGTCATCTAACAGCCTCAACCCCCCTCCCATTTACCCCCTCTCCCCCAAAAAACCCACATGAAAATCAGCAGAGTGGCTTGGGCAAACATGGCTGGAACTGTATTTTGAAAGTAAGTTACAGACTCTGTTTTCAAATTAATACATATCTTTTTCCTCATTTTGAAATACTTTTCAATACTTAAAATAAGATGTACAAAGACAACTTAAAAAAATGAGGCAAGAGTTGCAAAAATCCAAATTTCTATTCCTGTTATTTTCAGATGTAAATCAATTATTTTATACACATTCTTATCTCAGTTTTAGTACAGTGCTGTTAAATACTAAATAGTTTTCCAAGTCCTTTTCCAAGGAGAAATGCAGGGTAAAAATACACTAAAATAAATAAATAATAAATAGTTTGGACAACAGAAATATTCCAAAAAATGAAACATGCCTCCTACTTACCTCAAGAATTTCATCACCAGCCCATAGTCTACCATCTCGTGCAGCTGCCCCTTCTTCATACACTTCATGTATTACAATAGCATCCTAATAGAAACATGAACTTCATATTAATACTCATACATAAAAAGCAATTTCAAGCATGCAATCCTCTATGCAAAGTAGACAGGAAAAAGGGCAATTCCATTAAAGCTTTTAAACGCTTCCATTACAACCTAAATCTCTTAACTCAACTCACACACTCTTTAGGGCATTGCAAAGCCATCTCATAGGGATGGTACTTTCTGATATATTTTTTTGGGTGGGGGACTGCAACTCCTAGAATTCATCACAGAGTCTCACAGGCAGAATTTGAAGATATACAGACAAAAAAGCTGCACTTTACAATTACTAGCACATGGGTACCCGTTGGCATTATTATGGTCATGGCAGGAAGCAGAATACTGCCCAGCCTCCATGGGAGTCACAAGGCTTCATGGAGCAGGTGGTTCTGCTGGCCATTAAGCTCTGTAGAGGGTGCTTCTCATAGATGCTGCTCTATAAACTGCATTTTTATAAAACACCTTTTGTAAAATGTAAATGCCTTTTTGTAAAATGCTCTGTAAACTGCATTTTGGCTGGATTTCCCAGCAACCTGAACTTAACCATGGTCCCTAAGAGCTGCATAGGATCTGTGTTAACACTGGCTACATCTAATCAGGTTCAAATTCTTTTGTCAAATTCATTGTAATAGGCAAGACTGATTAATGGGATCAATCCTGATATAATCCTCAATTATAGGAGGGGGGATATACACTGGGGAAAGAGGGAATATATACTGTAATTCTGTAGCTTGTTTTATAATGTCTCATGCATGATTATATCTTCACCAGCTATTAGGACCCCCAAAGGCATTCTTTTTTTTGTCTCATCATCAATATGTTCTGAATCTATGAAAGAAATATTATGCTGTAATTCTAACCTGAGACTCTTACTGCTCTTATGCATGGACAGTTATATGCACCACATGAATTCTATGTCAACCCACATTTTAATCCTCCTTAACTTTTATGACCAAACTTTAGAAGGGTTGTTAGGAATAACGATTCTTTCTAAGCCTTCATCGGGGTATTCAGCATTAATTGGGAAACAGATGCTTTGTACTGACCATTCCTGAGTGGCTGAGGTTTAATTCACAAGATGAGATGGAATCAACTTATTTATTCTTTAGTTAATTAGGCTATATGCCAACCTTTCCCTCAAGAATGGGACTCAAGAATTACAAACATTATTACTGAGAATGAAAAATACAGGCTGTTACAGTAAAGATGGTTGAAATGATATACACATACTGGCAAGAATCCAACTGAATCATGGAAATCCAGTGATGTAAATTTTAGCTGCAAATTGCCACTAGTTAAGAAGCTGCCATTTGCATTTCTTGTAGCTAGGATGTGACTAGAAATACAGTACAACCACAAACGTCCTAACTAGCAGTAATTTGCTGCTGATATTTCCATCTCTGGTTGGTGTAAGTACTACAATACTGGGCATAATTAGGAGCAGACATCTTGGACAGAATTTTTAAAACATAAAAGTTTAAACAATGCGTTTGAATAATTTCTTGGCTTCACAGAGTCTCCTTTTGCCTAGACATGTATGTGCACACCACAGATTGTTTGGATTGGAAATCTTGTCAAGACAAGGACCAGTATAAGTAAAAAAGAAAATGAGGTGGAGAAGAAATAGTCCTTGATATCAAGGTGAGCTAATCCCCAAGAGGAAATGGCAGCAATAAACGACCCCAATCAATATTACATAGAGGTCATGGACTACCCAGCCAGAGTCATCTCACAGAATAGCCCTCTTGCAGAGACCAGATCAACTAAATCACCTTCTATGTTATGTTAAAAGGATGTAAAACCAACCATCCCAGAATGATCCACTATCTTCTTCCTGTTCAATTCCGTAAAAGTCATACATTAGATATATTAGTTGTCTGGGTACTGGCGAAAATCTTCTGAGGTGGATTTTCTTATTGTTTCTCTGCCTGAACTCTCTGGTTGATCCCTGCCAGCTGGATCCCAATGCTCCCTAGCATTAAGACTGTCTGACACAGGGCGTTTATACACGACCCCTAAACTCCGGGGCAAATGGCTCCCAGCTCCAGAGATTAAAAATGTTTACCCACCAGCTCCGAAGTTAACAGGAAATTAAGTGCAACCCCGCCCACTTTAGCGTGTCCCAGCACAGCTTTCAGGTACCTGCTTTTTGGATGTGAAAAATATTTGATCCGGTGTAAGGACAGTGAGTGCGGGGCTCTCCTGGCTTGTTTGTTGTTTTTCTGCCCCCTGCCCCTTTAAGAGATCTGAATGCTGCCGGGAACAGAACGGAGGTAAGCCGGCATTCTTTTCTTTCTTTTTTCTCCCTCCCCCACGCAGCCAGCAACCAGGAAGTGCGGAGGGGGGTGGGGACAGAGGAAGAGCGACGAACCCCTAAGATCTCTGGTCCGAATTTAAGTGGCCAGCGGATCTTAGGGGTCGTGTAAAAAGGCCCACAGTGAATCCCAACCATGGGTCCCCAGATAATTTAGGTTTACAACTCCCAGAAATCATGGTCAGCACAACTAGTGGTGAGAGCTTCTAGGAGTTTTAGTCAGAGAACAACTGTGGACCCAAGGCTGGAAACCATTGGTCGAACAAGACTAAAGAGAGCTAAGCTGTATTGTCTCTTATCTATCTTCTGGGAGTATATTCCCCACACAATGGTGGGTTCCTAATTTACCCCCTCCACTCTGTGTGTGTGTGTGTGTGTGTGTGTGTGTGTGTGTGTGTGTGTGTGTGTGAAGACTTGTGTTCTCCAAGAGGATGAGAGAGAGAGAGAGAGAGAGAGAGAGAGAGAGAGAGAGAGAGAGAGATTCATTCCTTTAGTTATTTTCTTATCCTTGTAGAACCTTGGCAAAGATTCTCAGAATCTGGTTTGAATCAGGCTGTTTTGCTGTGTTCTGGAAATGTTTCTTCCTGACATTTTCGCCAGACTCTGTGGCCAGCATCTTCAGAGAGCAAGCAGCTCAGGGAACTAGGAGTTCTCTCTGTGCTCTGGGGCAGTGCTCCCCAACCTTTTTGTCCCCGCGGACCGGGAAATTTTTGAAAATTTTTCTGTGGCCTGAAGCTGGGGGTGGGGGGTGGGAGAATGCGAAAGGGGGTCCGGCGGGGGAGGCAAAAGGGGGGTGAAAGCAAAGGATGGGAGGGAAGGAGGAGGGGAGGAACGAGAGCGGCGGCGGCGGCACTCACCGGCTTGGGGCGTCGGGCGTGCCACTCCCCCCCCACACGGGCGGGGTGGGGGGGAACCCGGGGCTCCTGGGCAGGCGGGCCCCCGTCTCCTCCTTCGGTGCCGGTGCCGGGAGCCACGCGCGGGTCTCGCTGCTGGCGCTCCGCTTGCTCCTGCTGCCGCCGCCGCCGTGGGCCTCCTCCTCCCCTGGGGAAAGCGAGCGGGGCGCCAGCAGCGAGACCCGCGCATGGCTCCTGGCCCCGGCGCCCCACGCGCGGCACCCGCCTGGCCACGCCGGGAAGCGCCCTCGCGGCACCGACAAGCCGTCGCCGCCTCCTCCTGCTCCTGTTCCTCCTGCTCCTCCTCCTCCTCCCGCCGCCGCCGCCGGAGGAGCAGCAGCAGCCACCCCCCGCAATCGCCCCACCGCCGCCGCCGCTGCAATCGCCCCCGTCCCGCCGCCGCCACCCCTCCGCAATTGCCCTCGCTGCTGCTCCTTCGGTGGCGGCGGGAGGAGGAGGAGGAGGAGGAGGAACCAGAGCAGGAGGCGGCGGCGGCGGCAGTGGCGGCTCGTCGGTGCCGCAACGGCGCTTCCCGGCGCGGCCTGGCGGGTGCCGCGGGTGGGTCTCGCTGCTGGCGCCGCGCTTGCTCCTGCTCCTGCTGCCGCCACCGCCGTGGGCCTCCTCCTCCGCCGGGGAAAGCGAGCGGGGCGCCAGCAGCGGGATCCCGGGGGAAGGAGGAGGAGGATGGGCGCCTCTGCCTCCTCTTCCCCAGAGGAGAGCAACGGACCGAGGAGAGCCTGGTCTTCTGGGCCGCCGACAACGCCACCGCATCCCTCCTGGCGGAGCCCAAGCGGCCACCGCCAACGCCGCCGGGGCGCCAGCGTTTTGGGGCGGAGTCGCTGGCTGCCCGGCCCGGGAGGAGGGGAGGGGAGGGGAGGAGGGAGGCAAAGGCAAAAGCGGCGGCGGCGGCTCCTCCAGCCTTCCTCCTCCACCGGCCGGCCACCCGCGGGAGAGAAGAGGAGGAGGAGGGCGGCGGAGGAAAAGGGGAGGAGCTTTCCCGGCCTCCCCAGGCGGCCCGGTGCCGACCGGTCCACGGACCGGGGGTTGGGGACCACCGCTCTGGGGTATTGAGTGAGTGAGCACACTCCCACAACACAGAGAGAACTCCTAGTTCCCTGAGCTCCTTGCCTCCTGAAGTCTGGTGAAACATTAGGAAGAAAAACTTCCAGAACATGGCCAAACAGCCCGAAAAACTCACAAGAGCTATTAGATGCCAGCTATGAAAGCCTTCGAGAATACATTCTCAGAAACCTCTTAACCTTAATTATGTTTGCTTCTTTTTGAGACTGTATTTCTCTATACTCATTTTATTTTCTATTGTTGCTATTTCCAACTATAATTGTCATGTATATATTTAGCTCTGGCTGTTAATATACCAGTAATTATGAAAAGCTCTGTGTGATTGAAATAGACTCAGCTCAATCTATGTCAAGGCACACTATTGCCATCGTTCCAAGATACCTCACAGGTTTGTCTCTGAACCTGTGTGAATCCATGCATATGCTCTGACAACATACTTGGGAATATCACGTGCAATTCTTTCCAGTGTTAGATGGCATTCCTTTGCCACTGAACTTTCTAAAGTAAGTTCCTCTATATTTACCTGAATATAATAGTTAAATGCAAAAATGTCCATTTGTTTTAAGAAAGCATCTAATATTGGCTGCACTTTGCAGTCACCCATGGTCCCATCTGGTCCCTATTTACTCAGCTTGCAGATCTGGGCTGATTTAAGTGCTAGAAAGATCAAGCCTGAATTATCAATGGTACCATTCATCAGGTTTATGCTTTAGTGCATAGCAAGAGACTTATAAGTCCTTTGATTCTGAAATAATTAAACTTAAAGTAGTGAGATGTTTAGTATAAAAACAGATGACTTAAAAACAGCTGACTTGAAAATAATCTGTACTTCCAGGAACCACATAAAATTAAAATGATATTGAATTTGTCCATATGAACCGCAAAGAGAGAGAGAACTACAGAACGGTGTATGAAGGAACCAACATAAATCATAACGCAGGTTCTCTGAAAAAACAAACAAAAATAACTTGATTGGAAGGTATTGTATATTCACTTGCAACAATCGACTGCTTAAAAAGCAATATGATGTTATGGTAAGAGACTTAAGGAGCTTCCATTCTAAAAATGTATCCTGAATTGCTACAAGAGCTTTTAGAAGTACAATGCTGCATAAAAATAAACTGTTTGAGAATGAAAAAAGAAAAGGACTCATGAATCTTGGATGTTGTGGGAACTGTGCAACCTAGATTCTGCATGTGAGAATCTGGGGGATTCATTACTTCTCAGTAGAGATGGGCACGACTAGGGAAAATGACGTTTTCGAGTTGTCATGTGTCGGAGGCAGTCCGTTTCTGCTCATTTCCGTTTTTCGTGAAATTTCGCAAAAATTAGTCGGTTCATTTTTTCATTTTCGTTAGTACTGGTTTGGGGGGGTAGCGGGCTCCTGGAGGGAGCTGCAGGAGTCAGCCAGAGCCACAAGTGATGGACTGGCAGACTCTTTGCACCTGCTGTGTCTCACGTACTTGCATGTAGTGCAATGCAAGTAGATCTGGCTTAGGGTTAAGATGGGTTAGCGCAAGGGCTAGGGTTAGGCTAGTTACGGGTGAGGTTAGGGTGAGTATTGGGGTGCACCTCTGGGTGCCTCTCTGACCCACTTAGAAGGACAGTGTACTGGCGTATGGGTTAGGCTTAGGCTTAGGGTTCGGGTTTGGGCTACGATTAGTGGGCTGTTTATGCCCGATTGGCACATCCCAGAAGTCTCTGGAGTCAACCTGGCCAAGTGGCCATGCGATTGGTGGAAAATTTTCATGGTCCACTCCCATGGGCGAGCCCATCATTGCAAATGTGCAGGTGTAAAAAAATAAAATAAAATAAAATAAAATAAAATAAAATAAAATAAAATCAACGGAGACTTTTTTTGCAAGAAAAACCCACTGCTGCTACTGTAAAAGTTCAAGCATTTAAAATAGCTAATTTTCACATGTTTCTGTGGTGCTTTGGTGGGGTTTTGGGCAACGATTTCAAAAAAAATATTGCGGTCGCCATTTTGGATCCCCCACACTGCATGGCAAATGGATGCGCCCTCCCAGCCTGGTACCAGCAGCGCAGCAGTAGCAATAGCCAAGGAGAGGGGGGCGGGGAACCCCCCCCAAATAAAACACCCTTCTGGCCTGGTAGGTGCCCTCAGACAGTTTTCGCCTACTTTTAGGGCCAGGAATCGTTTTTTTTTTTAACTTTTAAAAACTTTTTTTCTGTGCCGCTTGGCATTGTGCAATCGCCGCGATGCAAGTAACGAGCACGACAAATCAGACCAAATTGTTCGTTCGTCGGTTCGAGCTCGAATTCTGGCGGAGTAATTCCCGTTTCCGTTTCCATAGAGTAAGGGATACGAGTAACAGAAACGGAAACGGAAATACCGCTAAGTCGTGCCCATCTCTACTTCTCAGAGCACAGAGATAAAAAGAAAAGAAAAATCTTCAGTTACTTGCTTCTTCTTCTTCTTCATCTTCTTCTGCCTTTTTTATAGTGAGTGAAGTGGCTATGAAAACCATGTGAGGAGTTTTTTTTCCACAACCAGAAGAAAAACTAAGTGTTGTTACAGTACAGTGCCCATTGTCATTTGACCTCTGGCATTGCTGATTGGGACAGATGGAAGCTAGGGTCTAACAATATACAGCCATAAGTTCTCCACTAATGGTCTTGGTTTTCCCCCCTAGATCCATGTAACACCAAGTTTGTACAGGTATGTTCAGTGTTTTTTGGGGTGAGTGACTGATTTCTATTTTGTTATGTTCTCCATGAAGATGTGGTTTGTTTTATTACAGCACTGGTACTTAAGGACATGGTTTAGTGTTATGGTGATTTCCATGGAAGTTCATTTCTGGTTCAGAGGCTCTTGAGCAATAGCATTTACTTCATATATATGTGTGCGTGCATGCATGTGTACAGTGCGTGCAAAAAGACACTTTAAAAATAGCACCAAAAAGAAGATCAAGACAGGAAAGTGCATTTCTAAGCATTTTTCAAAAGATTTCCAAAGTTTCCTGTGAAAAATCTGTTTTGAAAGTCATAACTTTTGACAGCATTAGCAGTGGCTCAAGAGGAGAAGGAATAACTGGTTCATGATTCATAATTTCTGGTTGGTTTGTGGTCAATCACGAAACACCCATTTTTCAGATTCATGCCTATCTCTAATTACAACTCTGTAATTTATTCTTGATTTCAGAACTAGAAAGACTTCTGCAGCAGGCTCATGATTAGCTGGGTAGACTTCCCTCCTTTCTGTTTCCAAAGCTTAGATTTACAAGTCAATGGGGAATAGGTCTCATTTACAAACTGCAAGGAAAAGGTTGATTTGATAGAAAGTTTATTTTCCATTAAATCAAACGAAGGGAGGACAGTCCCACAGCTGCAAGATTTTGTTTGTTGACAGTTTCACCCATTAATAGGAAGTATATAAATATATTTCCAATACATTAAGCCTCTATTAACTTGTGCAGCCTTTTGTATGCAGGGATCAGCATGCCAATGATATCGAACTGCTCTCATACTCCCAGGTAGTCACATGTTCATTTATAACCAGTTGTATCTTTAGTCTGGGGAACTAAAACCTAAATAGAACAGCCCCAAACTGATTCACTTTAGATGACACATTTCCTATTGTGTCCCAGGAGGCCTTGCAGCTAAATTACTGAGAAGAGAATTGGTTTAATAGTGTTCTAGGAGAGATTGTGTGCAGACTGAGTTCTATGCTATTAGCACAGATGCCATGAAGGACATAGGTTGACATTTCTTCCCCTCTATAAGGAAAATGAACATTTGCTCCATCTCACATGTTCATTGAGGTGGTGAAGAGACTGGCAAATATTTCATTTCTCTTGGACAGACCAGACCACTCAGTAGCAGAGATGGGCATGAATGACTTCATGTCTTTATCGCACATTTTGGGCTCTCAACCCGGAGCCTACTTGTCAGTGGTCAACAGGCCAAAATTACCTTTAAACAAAGAGCACTGGATGTTAGTGCACAACAGGATGTGGAGCTCCTCTCCAAAAACAGAGCCCTAAGCTGGCTATCTAAAAACAAACTGGTATTCAAGTGCGAGAAGTATCTAATAATTAGTTTAACTTATTCTTTGAGGAGAGCCTATACAAGAGTAAGATTAGAATTACTGGAATCTATGAATAAATTTGGCCGTTTTCATAATCTACCTTACCACGAGAGAACATGTATCTGCAGCGCCCCCCTATAGAGGATATTGCCCATATTTTATTTGATTGTGAACTATATACAGCCCTCAGACAGTCTTATTTATCAAAAATGATGGCCAAAATTGCCAATTGGAATGTGAACTTTCAGCTCGCCTTTTTGCTTCAAAGCTCAACGTGCAGGTTGTTCATGGTGTCACCAATTTCATATGTAAGGCAGCCAGAGTAAGATCTTCCTATATTGATCAAATTGGCATTTACTGTAGGGGTGACGCTGACTCTTGAATGATAACATTCGTTTTGCCCCCCTAACTTTGAAAACTGTTCAGTCACAACTTGTATTTTTTTTGTATCTTTCTGAACCTATGTAGTTTTAGTACTTGATATGGCCCAAATGGCTAATCTAAGTTGTTGTTGTTGTTGACTTCATGTCTGGTCATCCTGAGTCACTGGAGCAGCATTCCAGGTGCTGTTCATTCCCACCCCTCTCCTTGGCTGGCTCACCCACTCACAAGCTAGTGCACACTGCTCACATGACCTCCCAGTCATGGCAAGAGGACAAACTTCCCTTTTCCAATTCCACCAAAAGCTGCCGGCTCAAAGGCAGTGCTGCAAGAATCTTTCCCACATCTCTTCACAATTACCACCACCCACACCACCACCACCACCACCAAGACAACCTAGTGGTGGGTTCCACTGAGGCAGCTGGGCTTGCTTGCTTGCTGACTTACTTAAAAAGGGAGCCTGCTAGCCTGTCTCTCAAGATGGCAGCAGAAGTGGTGGAGGCAGCAGCAGCAAAAGGTAGGGGGCATGGGGGCAGTGGGGCAGGCTGTGGGGGCATGGTAAAAGAACCAGGACATCAAGGGAATCACTTTAAAAGCCTGTGGTTCAGGAAAGTTTGGTTTCTTCAGTTTGGACAAACCCAAACTGACCCAAGCCAATGAACCAGTGATTTTGCACAAACTTCCTTGTTTTGTTTCTGTGGGTTTTTTGGTTTGTTTTTTGCTGTTGTACCCATCTCTGCTCTATAGATAAGGATGAAAAAGCACTTTCTGCCTTTTTCTAACTGCTAGTGAAAAAACACAAGTCGTTGCCCATCCTAATAACCCTTTTCTTCTGTCCACAAATGCTGCTCCTAAATTTCTTCCATCCATTCATCAACACTGAGAAATTGTTGAAGTTCAAAAAAAAAGGTCACCATAATACAGGAAATAAAGAACCATAAAATACTTACAAGGGGTGTATCCTTCCCGCCAACAATACTGAGACCAAGACCTGATCGGCCTTTGGATATTTCTATAACTGTTTCTTGACCAGGAACTATTGGACATGTTGCTGGATCCACCAAAGGAAGCGGGAAGCTACCTGGAAGCAAAGATAAAAAGCTGCTAGTCCATGAAATAGGGAGCCCATAAATATATGGCATGATACACAGAATCAGTGCAAGAATAAACTGTGTGTCAAAACTGCTGAACACATAAATTAATCTTATCTGAGAAACATGACAGCTAGAAAAACACACACCCTGGTTTATTGATTGCCCCAAACCCTGTGGCCTGTGGCTCATCTAACTGTGAAAAGCAATTCAAGTATAGTATACTATATTCTTAGTCTTGAAATACTGCTTTCCTAAAACTAGGACACACTGAATATAAGGAAAATGACTGCAAATGAGCAGTTCTTTCAAATGTTTTAAATGCTGTAATGCTGCTTTGCAGCATATTTCGCCAAATTGAAGTCAAGATTGTGGGGAAAGAGGACAAGTTATTCTGACAGCCGATGCCACTGATCATGTCTAGTTGTGTCAACGTCAGTAAACAGACCAAAGCTTTTCAATGCTCTGAATAGCAGGTTTCTTCATTCTCCCAAGTGGACAGTTTGGGTTCTTCAGTTTAGACAAACCGTGAGGAGCTCATGAACCTCACATGTGGAAATGTATATAATAAATACTGACAAGAATCTGCTGGGGTTCGTGCACATACAGGTTAAACTGCATAGCTTACCACTCCAAATTGCCACTGACTTATGAGGCGCCAGTTGCAATACTAAGGGCAGAACTAGGATGTCACTGGGTGCACATCTTGTAGTGATATAAGCAATTCAAACCAGGGCTTTGATTCAAATGATATTTTAGAATGCAAGCTATAGAACCAGTCAACCTAAGAAAATTTAGTGATAATTAAATTGGTTAAATGGTTCCTGCTGCTCATTCCCTCCCCTCCAATTATGGTTTAACCAATAACCAATTATGGTTATTGGCTAAACCATTTAACAAATAACCATAATTAAAGTGGTTAAATGCCTGTACTGCAGGTAAAACTGTGCTCACAACCTGGGGTTCAATCCCAGGTAGCCAGCTCATGGTTGACTCAGCCTTCCATCCTTCTGAGGTCGGTAAAATTAGTACCCAGTTTGCTGGGGGGGGGGCAATGTGTAGCTTGCATCCTGTAATTAAACAGTAAACTGTCCAGAGATTACTTGAAGTAGTATGGGGCAGTATATAACCAGAACACTTTGCTTTTCTCTACACCACTTTTTCCCTTCCACTCACCAGAAACACGAGAAGCTTCCTGGAGGTCCATTCCTTACCCAAAACAACATTTGGCTGTCACTTGGAAAACCTCCGGTCCATGAACTTCCTTAAATTATATTTCTTACTGAGCTGTTTCAGGCAGAATACTTTTAAAACTTTTAAAACCATAAACAAATCAGTTCTGGTTTGCAGTTTCTCAAAATTGTGATTTTTTAAAATGTCAACAATACTCAAATAATCTAGATTTAATAAATAAAAGTAGATTCAATAATCTAGATTTAGCGTAAAAAAATTGAAAATCACTACTATCATCCTGGATAGGTTTGCAACAAACACACAATATATTTATCCATTAAAACAATTATTCCATACTTCTGCTGGGGAATTCTGTCTCTGGAGAGTAAGATGATGCAGGTGCTGAAGATATATCATGTAAATTGATGGGGATTATTGTTGAAGACTTGGATTGCTTTAATTGGTTGCGGATCTGAAAGAGAAGAGAAAAGAAGGAGAAATCAAAGTAGCTGAACCATTAAGCTTCTTTCTAAAATAGGAAACAAGCAGCTTAAACAGCAGTACAGAGATCATCATATGGATTAGACCAGCATTATGCAATAAAGCACTCAACATCTTTACAAGCAATTATCTGCAGACTTTTGATCAAATTATCTTAGAAATTTGTTCTGAAGCCATGATGGGTCATAGTGTAAGCCCAAGCATAATGTTCCATCTGTTATTTCCTGATCAACGATGTGCATCCCGCTCGAAAGCAAGCTGGTGGGGCTTTGTTTACCAGGAAGAAACAAACAGAAAGTTATATTTCATCTTATGCCAGAAGAAAGATTTCAGCCAGTGTATTAGTAGATCCTACTAAGGATAATACTGTTCACTCCAAAGATATTTCTGCTTGAAGTAGAAAGAAATTTGTACCTTTATCCCTGGCCAGCCCAAGCTAAGGCTCACCTATTTTGACATCTGTGCAGGGTGGTAGAAAAATCTCAAAAGCACTTCTTATTGATGACAACAAGAAATGCTACAAGAAAAGGTTGGACAAGTATAAACTTATAATTACTTTATATTTAATTTTAATGCTGATTGTACATTATTTCTATATCGATTTTCTGTAGTTTTGTAGGCAGCCTATATCTATCTATCTATCTATCTATCTATCTATCTATCTATCTATCTATCTATCTATCTATCTATCTATCTATCTATCTATCTATCTATCTATCTATCATCTGTCTGTCTGTCTGTCTGTCTATCTATCTATCTATCTATCTATCTATCTATCTATCTATCTATCTATCTATCTATCTAGGCCGCCTCTCTGCTGCCTGATGTAGAGTTAAACCAATTCTTGAGACTGCCAACCTATTCTGTCTAATCATCTAATTCTAGGGGGCCTGTTCTGAGCATAAGATTTGAGAGTTACATTGAAATCCCAACAGAATGTTGTCAAATAAAACCAAAACCACACTATGTTCATGTACCCCCTCCCCGCCCTTTTACAATACTTTCATATCATAATGAAAAAAGCTATTTGTTTTTCTGGCTCAAAAGGACCAATACATTAAATAGTTTCAAATGAATTGGGGACGGCTGGAAGAGAGGGACCCAAGAACGAACGTACATTTTCTGATGGTTGCTCTGCCGTAACTAGCTCATTGTCCATCACCTGTTGTTCAACCTTGTTACTGAGATCCTCCTAATAAAAACAACCAAGAAGTTAAAGAATTACCTTATGACACAGATTTGAATTAACGTATGTATGTTATAATATAACCTACAGGGTTTTAAAATTTTGTTTTTTAAAAATTCCACAAGCCAAATTCACGGTTAATCTTACATAGTGACTACTAATTTCACTGATGCATGTTGTAGATCTTGGGAAGTAATTTAGGAAGCTCAAAATTATAAGTTGCATCCCAGATTTTGTTTAGCCAGGCTTTGACCCCTCTAAAATCAAGGAGGCAAATTAGTAAGAAATAGCTTAAATTGGACTGAATGCAACAGATTTCTTGCCAAATTGCCATATACTTTTCATTACTATGCTGACATATATTCCAAAAAAGCAATATATAAAAATCTCATGAAGCACCGGACTGGATTAATTGCTCCTATACAAACCCTTTAAATCATCCTAAACTAAGGTATGTTTTTCAGAGGAGACACCGCTGTCCATGGGAAGTCTATGGAATTCTCTTTGGCTGTTATTGAGACAGGTGTTCTGTGCAGTGATGCCCACACCCTTGGCAGTATATCATGCTTCAAAAGGGGAGTGTTTTAGGTATTTATTGAAAAAAATGAGTGTTTTCACCTTGGCCTTGCTCCAGAAGCTGGCCACACTGTGGAAATATTTTTGTGGGGATTACAGTGGGATTGTTTTTGTTGGAGCAACTATTACTACTACTGGTGCATGGTACTGTAAAATACCTTAGGATTTTATTTTAATGGGTACTGAAATATTTCAAACAAACACAACCTTTCTCCTCATTTCAATAGAAATTTCCCTTGTGAAAACTTAACCGGTGCCACTTCAAGATGATTTACAACAAATGAAGCAACATCAGATGATAAGAGGTCAGCAAAGACAGAAACTGCTCCTTTAATTAATAAAGATAAAGAGAACGGGCAAAAGAAACTATAGGGACAGAACTATGTTGAGACAAACTTACATGGGTACAGTACTTCTTTGGCAAAGACAAAGTGTGTTTATTGTGCTTGTGCATGAGAAGAACCTTGCAAGACGTAAAAGACAGTAGACCATGGCAAAGTTGGAATGGCCAGATAAATTCTCAGTCAGGTGGCCCTGTAATTTTCCCTTCTAAGTGTCAAAGGATACCTTATTGCTTCCTTTTAGGAAACAGCAGACAGCTGGCTAATATGTTTACATCTTGAGCTAGCATATTTAGGCTTAAAAGTGTCACCACAAAGCCAATAATTGATGGGCCTTTAAGAAACATATACTTATTCTAAATTTGCAAATTATTGGCTTAGACGTGTGTTTAGATTATTTCACTGTGAAACTATGTATCTGAAGCATATACCAAGTCATGTTTGGTTGACTATGATTCATTTCAGCTAAATGGAATACACACTTATTCATAGTAGCAAAGGCTAGAAGGGCATGAGTATGACACCAACTACAACCCAAACCATCTGTTGGGAACACAACCAAATACACTAACTTGTTGAACTAGTTATTAGGATCAAAGGAAAGCCATCTCTAAAATGGCACATAATTTTGTGCAGAATAAAGATTTTGGTGCACAACTTGAGAAAAGCTGAAAATAATGTTCACATCTCCATACAATTGTCTCCTATACAGTAATAAAATTGCTTTGTGCTCAATTTATACTTCACCAATGCAAAATTTCATTTTCACCATCATCAGAACTTAGCTTTTGAATAAAACAGTACCATCATGAGTCTAGTTCTTATACTTCAGAAAGAACCTGTTGAAATATCTCCATGTTGTAAACTGCCCAGAGTAGCCCTAGGACTAGATGGGCAGTATAAAAGTCAAATAAAGAAATAAATAAAAATAGTGAGAGGAAGCTGCCCTATACTTCCTCTATTCAAGGAATCACATTGAACACTGATTTTCCTTACCTTTTCCTTGTCACAACTGATAGAGCCGTACAAACATAGGAAATTGCACATACATATTGCTTCATTTAAAAAAAAACCTTCAGGGGTAAAATTTGAGCTATCAAAGTCCTTATACTCTTCTTGGAAGTTGAGTCATGGCAACTGGACTTATTTTCTTGAGAGATTAAAACGTTTTGCTACTCACCGAAGCAGCTTCATCAGTCTGAGGAAAGTTAGTGGCGAGTCCTCCATTTTATAGTTCACTTTGATTTCACACACACCCTGGTCTGAATAGGCTCATAAGTTGGACAATAGCCTGAATAGGTTCATAGGTGGACCATGATCTGGATAGGCTCATTAGGTGGACAAAGGCCTAGGGTGCATGAAAGTCCCACCTATGCAATCTTTCCCAACACCCATTCAGTATGGATCATTAGCTATGGCATTGCTGGTGGATATGTGAAATGCTTCTGATTTGTTTGGTGATTGATGAAAGTACCACTTAATAAGATTGTGTCTGAATCCCCCACCTCTGTTGAGAGAGAGGTTTTCAGTACACACATGTTTAGCTTCTCTGATCCTTCTCTCAAACTACCTCTCTTCTATCTTCTCTGTCTAGTATGTGTACATCCTCATCTTTGAATGAGTATCCTTTGTCCTTCAAATGGAAGTATACTGCTGATTTTGGTCATGAGTGGTTTTCCTCCTATGTTGGGCCATCCTCCTGTTTAATGGCTGTTTAGTTTCTCCAATGTAGAGGTCTGCACACTCCTCAGTGCATTGGGCCACATATACTATACTGCTCGTCTTGTGTTTTGGTGTTGGGCCCTTTGGGTGGACGAGCCTCTGCCTTAATGTGTTTGTGGGTTTGAAGTAAACTGGGATGTGATGTTTGTCAAAAATTCTTTTCAGCTTTTCAGACACTCCAGCCATGTAAAGGATGACCAGGTTCTTTCATCAGCCCTGGGTCTCAGGCTGATCCATTGTTCTTTTGATTCGGGGGACACTGTTTGTTGAAGGCCCACTTTGGATATCCACAGGTCTTAAGCACTGTTGTTAGGTGCCTGTCTTCCTTCTTTGCTTCTGTGGAGGTGGGGATGCTCTCTGCTTTAGAGTCCTGATGACTCCTAATTTGTGTTGCAATGGATGGTAGGAATCAAATAGCAAGTACTGATCTGTCTGGGTGGGTTTCCTGTAAACTTCTATTCCCAGGCTACAGTCGGGTCTGATGATGATTGCACAATCCAGGAACGCCAGCCTGTTGTCTTAGGTATCCTCCCTAGAGAAATTAATATTTGAGTCCACCACATTGATGTGGTCTGTAAAGGCCTGTACTTGCAGAGTCTTGATTTTCACCCAGGCGTCATCTATATACCTGAACCAGTGGGATGGTGTCATTCCTGGGAAGGTGTTGAGTGCCTTCTTTTCCACTTCTTCCACGTATAGGTTAGCAACAATGTGTGACACTGAGGAACCCATGTCACAACCATGCTTCTGTCTGTAGAAGTTCCCTCTGTACATGAAATACATGGTGTTCAGACACTGATCCAGGAGTAGGCATATCTGGTCTGGGTTGAGGCTGCTTCTGGAGGTGAGGGTTAGTCTCTTCTTTACAGTTGTTAGAACATTGGTGGTGGGAACACTGGTAAAGAGAGAGACATAACATCAAAGGATACCATGGTGTCATCTGTATCCAGTTTCAGCTCCCTGACTTTAGAAACAAATTCCTCTGAATAGCGTACGTGGTGGTCCGTGAATCCAATCAGTGGGGCTGGGATAGTTGCCAGCTATTTTGAAATGTTGTACATTACTGAATTTATATTACTGACAATGGGACTGAAGAGTACTCCTTGCTTGTGACTTTTGGGAAGACCAAAAAAGGCAGGGGACGGCCAGTCCAGGATACAACCAGCAGTAGGTCACCCTGTCAGTTGCATTGTCCTTCTCCAAGTGTTTTAAGCATTCTGTTACTTTTTTCTTGTAGTTGCCGGTGGGGTCTCTTTTTAGTTTTTCATATGTGTGTTGGTAATCTAAAAGTAAGATAACATTTTCGTGGTATTCCACAGTGTTGAGGACAACAGTGCATCTTCCTTTGCCCACAGGCAGAATGGTGATGTTCTCATCCCTGCTGAGGGATGTCAGAGCACTTCTTTCCTGGCTGGTGAGGTTGGATGGTGGTGGTTGAGCACTGGAGAGTTGTGGCAGAGAATTATCCTGAATAGTTCATCTTCTGCTGTTGGTAGTAGAGATGGGCACGACTCAAAAAAATGGTGTTTTGTTTGTCGTTTGTGGGGTCCGTTTTGGTTCATTTTTGTTTTTTTGTGAATTTTTTTGCAAAAAAATTCGTTTTCATTTCATAACGAAATGAAACAAAACAAAACAAAAAACAAAAATGAAAAATTGCTGTTTCGTTAGCATTCATTACAGTTCAATGTATTTGCTGCAACGAAAACGAAACGCACGACAAAATTTCTGTTGTTTCGGTTCGTTTCGTTTCATTTTGGAGACAAAATTTGTTTTTAGTTTCGTCATGTAACGAAACAAAAAAACGAAAACAAAAACGAAATATTGCTTGTTTCGTGCCCATCTCTAGTTGGTAGATTGTTGTAGATTGTTGTTGTGAATGGCCGATTCTGTAGCTGCACTGAAATCCACCACAGGAACCTGTTTGGGTGTGATGGCAAAATTCAGGCCTTTGGATAAGACCTCCCTCACTGCCTGGGTGAGTTCTCTGTTTGAGAGGTTCTTCACCCATTTGTTCTTTGTGTCTTCTGTCATGATCCCATCATCCATTTTCTTCCTGACAATTTCTTCTACTGACTGTTTCTGGGAGAGGAGAAGATCAAAGTTCTTCATTTGCCTCTCTTTGCCTTTGCAGCACAGGCCAGTTGTTCATTGTGGACAAATTCCATGTCTGCATCCAGTGTTGGTTTAAACTGAGGGGAAAGTAATTCATTGTGCAGGTGGTCTTTTCTGTGTTCCAAAGTGTCTATGATGAAGTGGACTTGTCTGATCCTTTCATTAAGCAGTTGTTCTTGAGCTTTCTGAAGGATCTTGTTAGCCCTGTGACTTCTTACTGTAGACCATAGGCGAAGGTTTGTTGGGGTGCAGCTCTGTTATCTGCATCTCAGACAACACAGCCTATCCAGATCATGGTCTATCTATGAACCTATTCAGGCTATTGTCCCCCTAACAAGCCTATTCAGGCCTTTGTCCAACATATGAACCTATTCAGATCAGGGTGTGTGTGAAATCAAAGTGAACTATAAAGTGGAAGATGCACCACTAACTTTCTTTAGACTGACAAAGCTGCTTGGATATGTAGCGAAACATTTTTCAATCTCTCATGAAATGAAGTCCAGTTGCCATGACTCAACTTCCAGATAAACTCACCTGGATGACTGAGAATCTTCACAGTCCTTATATTCTTTTTTGTTTATATATAAGGAAAGCATTGCTTTTTCAGGGAGATCATATTCTTTGTTTCTCAGAGAACTCATACACAATGGTAAAAGCTGCCATATTGCAACTTACCAGTGAAATATTACAGGAATTCTACAAGGAAATTGTTCTTCAAACATTAATTTCTCATACAGGACCAGCTGTGGCCACTGATATTATGGCCTAATAGACAGGTTGCATTGATTAAAATTTAAAATCCACTGAATATTACATCCTTAGAAGCTTTTTATTTTATACTGAAATTCTGAAAAAGAGTAAGTATAAAGCCCTTCAAAGCCAGTAAACCAACCAGATGATCCTAGAAGGTAAAACCAATGCAAGTACATGTGTATTGCAGCTGCAATAGTGTTCACACAGGGAAAAGTCTGCTGCTAAATTCAAATTTTGATTCTCCTTTCTCTAGGATGAAGCAAACCAAGAATGCATACTTAAAAAGCACAGTGTAACTGTCACTCGGGCCATTTGCCTGTTCAATTCAACACCGAATATTTTAAATAACTTAGTCCTAAAAGAAGGGAAGCTTTGAGCTGCTTTTAGTTTAATACATCAAAAGCCTGATTTTAAAGGACAATACAACAGAGACAACACATTTTATCAGGTCACCTTTAACCACATAGACAGCATCCCTCTGCATTTCATACTCGTACTTAATATATGTTTCCTCTACTCATACAGATCCAGTCTTGTTTGAAGGGGAATTGAAATAGAAGAGAAAGCTGACATACCAGCTATAATGACTGCCAATTGGTAACTGCAGCCATTTTAAGCCTTTAAAATTCATACAGTTCCCAGTACTGTATATCCATTTAGTTTCCAAAGCTGAGAATGAGGAAACCTCAACCTCACATTTATCCCTATTATGGTCACTGCTTGGATACCAAACATTTACCTTTATGACTTAAGATCCATCACAAAAAACTGTTTATCAAGGAGAATGATAGAACTGAGGCTTAAATCAGATGGGGGAAAATGTTGATGGGGAAATTGACGTTTCAGGAGACACTGCTTCAGTTTATTCTAGATACAGCTGTAGTACACAGTACAAGGGGAAAAAATCTGGATTGTAGCCTGGATGATTCTCCTCGTTTGGACTTGCTTTGTCCTTAGTTCAGGCAAATCGTGCTGATATATGCTTTGGTTACCACACATTAAGAATATCCTGAAGATATTTGATTGGGTGGCCTAGAATGTAGATATACAAGAACTCATGTAGACATGTGATAAGTTACCCTGAATGTATGTCATCACATGGAGCACCAATATGTTCTCAAGCATATTTCAAAGTGCTAGCTGTTACACGGATCTCTAGATTCTTAAGTCACGAGGATCAAGGAGTCATGGAGCCCCGTGGCACAGTGGTTAAATGCCTGTACTGCAGGTAAAACTCTGCTCATGAACTGGGGTTCAATCCCAGGTAGCCGGCTCATGGCTGAGTCAGCCTTCCATCCTTCCAAGGTCGGACAAATAAGGGCCCAGCTTGCTGGGGGTGGGGGATGTGTAGCCTGCATAATGTAATTAAAAACTGTAAACCGTCCAGAGACTACTTGAAGTGGTATAGCGCAGTATATAAGAAAAAAAAATCTAAAAGATGGCATTGTGCTATAACAAGAACAAACAACCTGTGACCCTCCAATAACTTATTGGACTGAAACTCCCATCAGCCACACCTAAAAAAGGCTAATAATGAAGCTTGGTGAGAATTGTCATCCAGGAATTTTTGGGAGCATAGGTTGCTCACCCTTGTCCAGACCCTCCTCTTCATACAAATGTTTCCTCTTCCTCATCCTCAGAAGAGATTTAAAGGTATTATCGTGCCTTAATGCTTTGAATGTGGTTTGGCATTGTTTTTGTTTACCATGTTTTAGTCTGGCATTTTTAACCCTTTTTAGTATTTGTATACTTACTGTTTTAGTTTTAAATACTGTCCTTTTATTGATGTAAACTGACTTAGGTCCTTCTTAAGGAGAAAGGTGGAGTAATAACATTTCAAGTAAATTAGCTAGCTAGCTAGATAGACAGACAGACAGACCTCTTCTCAAGGGTAAGCACTAGATTTGATATAAATGAAGCAGTAAACCACACGAAATACCTATATATCTGTACTGTACAATTAATTATGGTCCACAAAAAACAGACATGCACTAAGTACAGAATCATCTCTATTAGCTTTGTATTTTTATTTTGAATCTGGTACGACTATAATGACGCAACACACACACACACACTGCTTTTAAATTTGTAATTAAAATGGTTTAATATATAATTTTAAATATGTTATTTGATATAAAATTATGATTTTATTCATTTTACATAAATCATTTGAGATATTACCTATGAATGATATTGACTAAACACTGGAGAAGAAATATTGGAGAAAATAAATTAGGAATGTAAAGGAGACCCTTGCAGACACTGTTTTATTAAACGGTAAGCCTGCAAAAAAGTGTTTGTGGCCATATTCAAGTATAAAGGCAGATCTCAAGCACAGGTGGGTAATCTTTGGTCCTTCAGAATTGTAATCTATAGCTTTTATCAGCCTCACTCAGCATATTCACTGGGAAAGAGTTATGGGAATTGTAGTTTGAAACACCTGGACGATAAGAGGTTCCTTATAAAATCATACATTGTGTGGACAAAGTAGATAATGAAAAACACTAGAACTAGGGGGCACTCCATGAAACATTTGGGTGCTATATCTCAAACAAATAAGAGAAAGTGCTTTTTCACCCAGAGGATCGCTGGTCTGTGGAACTCTCTGCCAGAAGAAGTGGTGATAGCTGTCAGGCTTGACAGCTTTAAGAAAGAATTGGACAAATTCATGGAGACCAAGGATATCAATGGCCATCATTATGGATGCCTAAGGACAACCTCTGGGTTGGAGAGATAGGCAGGATATCTCTCAGTACCATTTGCTGGGAATCATAAGCAGGTGAAGACATCTGCTTGGGAAGACCCTGAAGCAACTGGTGAGCCACTGTGTGAGACAGAATACTGGGCTGGATGGGCTGTGGCCTGTTCCAGCAAGGCTGTTCTTATGTTCCTCCTGCCCTAAAGTCAGATTTGTAGGACATTTATGATGCAGCCATGTGGTTTGACATCACATCAACCAGCCAACATCAGTAGTCCTTACCCTACATGAGGATATTCCTTCTCGTGGTTTTTGTAAGCATTTACTCCTTTCAGGAATAAATTTACTCTTGAAGGGAGTAAATACTATCAGGTTATGGGCTGCAGGACTCTGCCTCTTTACAGAGTCGTGCCTCTTTCAGGACAAGGCAGTCAGGGAGTACAGCTGGCATAAACCTAGCAGCCGGCACTTCCTGTTCCTTGCCTTAGCAATGTGAGACCTTGGACTCCTGAAGCTTCAGCCTGGCTACCTTGATCCTTCCTGGAACTCTGCTATTCTGCAAGTCTTCCTTTATGGCATCTCCCTCCCTCTCGGACTGTCTTTGTGTGAATCCTGACCTTGGACTGGCTGATGACCCTCTCTGTGAATCCTGACCTTGGACTGGCTGACTACACTCTTGGCTTCTGGGAACAGCCTGGCCCTGGCCCCTTGCAGGTATCCTAATTGCTGCCCATGCCCTGGATGTTGCACATACAGTTTATCAACAAACCCTGAAATGTCATTCCTTAAAAATATCATGGCTTCCCTTGTGGCAACTGGATTGCTGCCTCCTTATTTTCATGAAGCAAATGTCTCTTTGTGCTACATGTTCAGACAGCTTCATCTGCATTTAATGACTCTGCCTTTAAAATGTGCAAATATTCATTAAGTGACTAGTTCAGTCTCTGCCTTATTAGCAACTGTCTCTCTTAAAGCAATTTGGTTTGAACAGCTTGGAAGCTGTGCTAGTTATTTTACTAGGAAGGGGAAATTCATGTTTGGTTGAATTTTTTTTCTCTATGCTTTATGGCTCAGGGTATATTCAGAGTAAATTATGAATAATTGCTTTCATTTAGGAAACATTGAAAACCATCTTACCTCAAAGGAAGACTGAGAGCTAATGGGTAAAGGGGATGGAGGCACAGCCATCTGGTTAAATGCATCCTCATTGCTGAGAAACAAAAAAGGGAGAGATTAGACAAGCTGCAAAATAAATGCAATTTTTAAAAATTATTAATTATAGTTGTTTATTAAATATATAACAATCCTTCCCTCTTCGGGCTTAAGATGGGCTTCCTTAGTTGTCACCTATTCAATACAATAACAAGTTTCAGCCCTGTTTTCTTTCAGCAAGATTGTTTTGTATCATCTCTTCAATACAATAAAGGACTCAGCCCAGACAAAAACATGAGAGGTTTAGAAAGCCAGACTTAAGGATGTATTATTGTCCCTTTATCCAGTTTACTGATGAAAAGGTCAAGATGAGCAGCACTGACTGCAACCCATTCCCATAGCTCCAATTGCATGCAATTAAGGCTGGCTGGATAGATCAGTGAGTTAGGTATTCGGCTGTACAGCCAGAGGTTGGGAGTTCAATACTCCTCTGTGCATCCCAGAAGAGCCATCCTAATCAGTTGTGGAGAAGCTGCATAGTCCCAGGATGCCCAAAGAGAAGGGTATAGTAAATCACCTCTGAGTATTATCTACATAGAAAACTCTGGAAAGGATCACCTTAAGTTGGAACAAACTTAATGGCATGCAATTATCAAGATAACCCATCTACAGTATGCCCAGAACTCTTGACCTCATGGTGCTGCCATCATATTGTCAGCCCTACATGTTTCCAGAATCTATCCTAAATGTCCCTGACATCCAGATCTATATTACTGATAAATATAAGTTTCAGCTAGTTTTCAATATTGCTTGCTTCTGTGATGTTTATAAGGTAGGCTGTGGTTTGATCAATTGTTGTATTATAGTTCCTATTTTAGTATTCAATGCTGAAATATTACACAGCACCTTGATATCTGGCAATAAAAGTGTCCATGGCCATGATAGAATACACCTTCCTGCCCAGCATCTTCATCTTATGGCCCCAAGATCCAGAAAAATAGATAGGGATGAATGAGGAAAATGCTGATTCATCTTGATTTGTGATTTGTTTAGGTCAATGAATCACATAAATGAATATGATTTTTCCTGTTGAATCAATGAGATGATTTGTAAATTCATTTTTGAATTTAAAACCTTATAAAATGGTCTCTAAGGCACCTGCAGACACCAAATTTTCTTTCCATGACTGTCCTCTACAAGCTTTGCAAGTTTAGTGAAGTTTCAGTTCTGGATTCCCAGACAGTCCCCAAAGGAAAATACCCCCTAGTACCTAGAGTCACCAAATTTGCAGGGAATCCTCCCATGACCCTCCTCAAAGACGCTCCTTCACCAAGTTTGGTGAAGTTTGGGTTTCAGACATCTGGGTAAATTGGTCCCCTTTAGGCAAGTGCCATTTAGCAAATGGCTTGTGGAAACTCAGTCTTCCCCAAATTGGAGGGTTTGTAGAGGAGAAACAGAAAAAGTATCTCTGGAGGTTTGGTATCTCTACTACCTAGGGCAGTGATGGCGAACCTTTTAGAGACCGAGTGCCCAAACTGCAATTCAAAACCCACTAATTTTTTTGCCAAGTGTCAATACAGCAATTCAACCTGAATACAGGTGGCTGTGAAGGGGCGATGTTGGGTGCCCACAGAAAGGGCTCTGAGTGCCACCTTTGGCACCCGTGCCATAGGCTCGCCATCACTGAACTAGGGGAAACATTCCTGTGGGAGCTCTTTGGAGGTGTATAACTCAGAAACCAGAAATCTAATCTTCCCAAAATTAGGGGGGGGGTTGTAGAAGAATCAAGGAAGGCATCCCTGCAATCATGATGCCTCTGGGTTCCTTGGCGGCATTATATAGCCCAATAAATCAACGAATCAAAAATCAGTAAAAAGTCATCACTTCATATTTGTTGGGTATATCAATTTGTACAAATACAAATTAATGGATTATCCATTTTTGAATGAATTTTGCAATTCCTTTTTAATTTGTGGCCATCTCTAGCCAGGATGCTTCTCCCTGGGCATTCCAGGGGAAGAGAAGAATGGAAGGAGGAGGAGGAGGAAAATGCCATTCCCATCCTGTTTATGGGCCCAGACAGAATTAGGACATTGTACCATAGCAGTATGGTATATTACTGTTTCACACTGATATGATGGATTCGTGCTGGTGATGGGTTTTGTTTTTGAAATATCTTTCAATTCCTTCCCTTACTTTGAAACAGGCTCTAGATAGGACATGTGGGATCATTCCTGACCTATGAGTGGTTGCTTGCAGTGGAACTCCTTGCAATTTACTTGGGGACTAAATATTGGGGACAATATTTGAATTTGGGAAATCTCTTCCTCCAAGGTTGAACTGAGGCATACAAGTTCATCTTGTTTTTTATCTTTTGCGGGGGTGAGATCCAGCTACTTGAGGTTCCTTAAATGTCTTCAAAGCCATTTGCTATTCTTTATGTGCTTTTAGGTTTCTACTTTGGTTTTTTTTAGTAGAAGTTGGATGTGTGTCAGTGGATTTCTTTCTTTTCAAAGAAATTTATGTTGACAGACACCAAGGATGCCCTCAAAGAAGAAGATGTTGGAGCTGACATCACCCAACAGTACATTGTTGGTACCGAGAGATGGCAGCTGTAGTAGTTCAGCTTCCATTGGTCTCTGTCTTAGCGGTAGGCTTGGACTGGAAGGCTTACATAATGTAAGTAAGTAGTAAGTAAGTAAGTAAATTTATTGATTAGTCCTATGACCATATCAACCAATAAAAACACAGAATATAAAATACATTGAATTACATGTAACACCATCCAGTAGGGTACCCTACAATACAAATTCATAATATACAAAAGTCATATATGTAGATCTCCTTTAGAGGATACTCCAATTTGTTCGACGTATTGCGTTCTTAAAGCTGCAGCTTAAATTACAAATTTGGCAACTTTGCGAACAATGTACACATTAGAGCCTGAAAGAAGATAAGACAATCTGTGAATTGTGTTCCTATGGACTGTTCTATCTTAAAAGGGGGATAGATATTCAAGCCTGATGGATACATATAATTGGCAATCAAAGAGAATATGAGAAATATTTTCAACAGAAGGGGATCCACAAATATAGATTCTCTCGTGATAAGGGACTTGGTGAAAACGAACCATTTTGACCATGGAATCCAGCAATTCAAATCTGGCTCTAGTAAAGGCCCTTCTTAATACTTGAGGTAAATACATTGAAATGTATTTTTCAGATAAAAAAATAATTTTATTCTTAGCCAACCAGCTTATTGATCTATTTTTAGATAATAATTCCAGGTTTGATTGTGCACTAATATCCAGGACTCGCTGTTTGAAGATATCTCTTGCCTGTGGAGCTATTGAAAGCAAATACTGAATAGAGAACCAATGAGCTTACATAATTGTATGCTTATAGGGTGTGTTACAAGGAGACAGTGATGAAACTGAGGATGCTCACTGAGATAGTGAACCAGTCTGTTTTCGGTCCCCCTCATTGAGGATTAGAGTCAACCATTAATTAGTGAGGGGGATTTTTTTTTTTTTTTGCTGCATGAATTATACTTTTTAAACAGGCCCATAAAAGGCAAGAAGGCCTTACAATTATTATGGCAGAAAGGCCTTAGACTGGTGAACAGCAAGTGAACAGCAAGTGCAGGTGTCAACTACGGACAATATTCTCTTGTTACATAAATTGTATAACTTTTCCTGAGGAATCACTGTGGACATAATCAGACACTGAACTACACACTCTAGAATACAATGTGTCATATCTACAGTAATGTCTTAATTTAAGACAGATCTCCTTCAAATGTTATATCACCTGTGGTATACTAAGGCAAGAGGATTTGAGCCTACAGGTGCTAGGGCTTGAAGTGGGATATGCCTTCAAAGCAGGAGATTTGCTATTGAACTAAGGCAATTGTACAGGAGGTAGATGTCAACTTATTGCTCACAGATTTTATGAGAAATAGAAAGGCAGACAAGAACTGAACTTAGTGGAAGAAGGGACCTAAATTCAAATAAATCCAGGCCCCTTACAAAGATGTAAGGGGGCCTGAGAATTGGTCCTGGAAGTGTACTCCTGATACGCAATAGAAGAATATTTTGATTAAGAGAAGGGGTGGATTCTCAAGGTTTAGAAAACTTCATATACAACATATTTTTTCTTTTTCTTTTTTGCTAAGGGATCCGAATTGTAAAATGAGAATTTATAACATGAGGCACATAAGCTGTTTGGCATAGCCTCAGGATGTCTTGTACTAGCTTAACAACAGCTAGACTGCTCCATGTTCCTCAACCAATGATCCTAAAACATGACTTCTTAGACTGGTTTACTATAGTTACTATGCTTTCATTTGGTTTTCCTTTCCAGAAAAATGGGAAATGCCTTCAGCTAAGGTTTTGTGAGGGAAAAGAGAACTTATTTTCTTTTGGAATAAAATACACTAGTTTAGGTAGAAAATACTGGGTTAGGTGAACATATACCCAGGTATATATTCCCATGTTATGCTTAAAATAATCAATACCAGATTATATTTAATGGCTGTGCTGTGGCTAGATTTTTAAAATTTTCATTTGTGCTAATCATACTACTGATTATATTTTATCTTATAGAACTGGTGAATGTATTAACATCAGTATGCATTCCATAGACTCTGTCACTGTTTCAATCTTTCATTATACTTCAGCCTCTCATTTTCTTCAAAGCTTTACAAGCCAGTGTGAGGAAATTACTATCTTGGACTGTGGGAACTGAGGGCATCAAGCTATGCATTCAGAAATACACAAGAGATATCTAAAAGGGAAATGCAGTATCAAAGGATGCATGATAATTCACTTGTCCTTCAAATCCCAAGCATCTTCCCCTCAAACACAATTGCATGTTAAAACAGCAATTTTCTGGCTCATTTTGTTTTCCCAAGCATACAAACCAATTATTATGTAGCTCTTGCTGATGAGAATTATTCAGCATATCTAAAAGCTCCATAACCTCTAGTAAATCCTGTCTGGTGCCAATTTAGGGATTGCCAGTTGGTTCCTTTTTTAAAAACAAATTAATATAACGTCTAATCAGCACTTGTAGATAGGAAATCAGTATAAAATACTACCAGCTTTTTGACACTGCAGGTAACAAAAAGATCTGAAAGCCATACCATACCTTCAGATCTACGGTAACTTACCCAAGCTTTTATTTGGGCAATGAGAGGATCTATAACTTTATAGACACTTCCTGAAACACTCCTTCCCCTCATGCAGGAGAAACTTGGTAGGAAGCTCTCTTCAGTAGAAAAAGCTTCCACGTGTTTCAGGGGAAAACCAACTATGGTAGTAGAACCCTTTATTGTAATGTACAGACCAGCTCCTTTAAGCTCCTTTAAGGCTACAAACTGAACATACAGTAGCACTACTGTTTCAGCAGGAGCCCCACATCAAGCGCAATGTCTGGATTCTGTCTTAGTTTCTTCTCTGCATTCCCCACAGCCTCTTTCCAACCACAGAACTGACCATCTGCACCACCTATTTCCCCTAGGTTTAGTGACAGTAGGGGAAATGAACTATTTTCATGGGGAATGATGATCTGCCAGTATGTTCTAGATTCTTCTTGCAGGACAGAGACACCAAATTTGTGCAGCAACCACAGTAAACATGGCCGCTGTGTTGGCAAGCAGCAAATTCAATGGAGAGACAGCCCCTGGTGGATTCCAGAATGTGCCATGTTCTCCCACCTCACCCTGAGGTGAAGAAGAATTATTATCTACAAATTACCCAGCTTGGTGGGGTTCAGTGGAAAATTCCTCTTGCTATCCAATGTGATTAATTGTGTAAGGAATGGTATGTTGTACTGCAGTATGACAAGACATCCTTCTTGAATGTTGTTTCATATATATTTTGCTAAATCTGAATAGCTTTCCCTAGGCAGATTTTGCAATGTAATTAAGTAATGGAGAGTGAGCTGTTGTACATGACACTTAATTTTCGGTAGCTGGTGAAAGTAAGAGGGGGCTAGAATCAAGATCATTAATCTCTTCTGGATGCCAAGGATAGCAAGTAATTCTTCATTTTAGTAGCTCTGCTCTTTTGCCATAATCCTATGTGGATCTATCTTAGATTTTTATATTCTGAAATATAACCAGAAACAGTTTTTTTAAACTTAAGAGACACATTATGGATTATATACAATATATATAGATTAGTTGTCAATTGCATTTTTCAAAGTATCAAAGCCTTGGTGGCAGCAGGAAATTCTGCAGCTTCCTCTTCCATTGTTTTTCTCCAGAACTAGTCTACAGAAAATACTACATGTGTTAAGTCATTTAATTTTCCCTCTGCAACAGGACAGATGGAATCTCTAACTCTGGCTAAAAGCCATGCATACTATGCAGAATATCAAAGGTGAATAAATATTTGCATGGCTCTAAAGACATAGCTTAAGTCTGTAGGTTTGCAAAACATGAGGCTTCTGTATGGGCTACAATATCACTGAAAAGCATCAAGTTAGCTGAGCAGGGAAAATATTTAACAGGCAGTTGGAAAGGCCATAGGCACACTAAACCTTTATTTGCCTGAAGAGGAAATCATGCCATAATATCCTGCCAGGAAGTGAATTTGAAGAAGCCCTTTTAACAATAAAATCAGAAAATTAAAAAATTACAATTTCCATGTTAAATTATTGTAATTTAACTCTCCAAGGCCTACTTCAAGGCTAACTTTAAAACCTAAGAAATAAATTTCAGTCATCAACATGAATAAATCCCCCTTCAAAGTAGTATGATATTATTTCAAAATATGTTACATAAGCATCAATTTTCCTGTTAATATCTGAGGACATTCCTCACATGAGATGGGGGAGTACACCAGCCCCACCCTCCTCTATCTCTGACATCATCATTCTGAACAGGCAGAATCAGTCTGACCAGGGAAACCTCCACTAGCCATGGACCCTCTGTGCAAATATTTGGGTTCTGATTTATATGGAGAAATCTCATAGATGGCGAAGGCTCACCTGTTCAGATTTGCCACTCTTTAGGGACAGGAATGATGACAGAGGAACTAGGGACAGAGCATATGCCTCTATACCTGACAAGTATTTCTTAATATAAATGACTAAATAGAGCTATCTTTCACAGTACATCTACAAGCTGGTTAAATTTTAATTTCCCTTTAACACTGCTAAATTGATAGTTAAGGTAAGTTATGAGGGACAGATGCTCAGAACCAGTCTCTTGTCCTCTGGATATTTTGGACATCAACTATCCCACAATTCCACATGATTTGCCTTGTTCAGTGGAGTTGAGGAGACTTGCTGTGCAAAACCTGAGGATGATATTAAGTTGGGAAAGACTACTATTGGGGGGGTAGGTGAATTATCCAGTTAAAAGAAGCCTTCTAACCTGTCTTCCTTCTATTGTTAATATTTGTCCCACCTCTCTCCTCCTTCTCTGTTTGCCATACTATCGTGTCTCCGCTCAGAGATCCATTTCATTCTCTATACTTCAAATTCTATGTTCTAAAAAATCCTTTCTAGGCCTTTCAAGTAACAAGTTCATGTTTCTTATTAGAGATGTGCATGAAACAAAAATATAGTTCTTCATTTCATTTTGTTTCATTTCTTTAGCAGTTTTGTTTCATTTTGTTACTAATAAATTTTAAAAGATTTTTTGGAACAAAACAAAATTATTTGTTAATAGCTCCCCTGGGTCCCAGAGGCACCTATTTTGCAGGATAGCTTCTTTGAACTCTTCTCTGTAAGCCCTCCAAATGTGGAGAGGTTTGGGGTTCAGGGGGCTGAGTTTTTATTTATTTATTTATTTATTTATTTATTTATTTATTTATTTATTTATTTATTTATTTATTTATACATACATACATACATACATACATACATACATACATACATACATACATACAACTTATATGCCTTCCACTACTCAAAGGTCTCTGGGTTGTTTACAGTTAAAATGAGCAATTCAAACAATTAAAACAATTAAAATACCAATGAACAATTAAAAACAAAAAACATTTAAATATAGATATTAAACTCAAAAGGGGCCCCCTTATAAGAAAATCATTTCTAACTGAGTCAGGAAGCTGTAAAGCTTCCTCAAGCAGTTCCCTTAATTACAAAATTTTCCCTAGTTTAAAGGCCAAAATTAGGTAGCTCTGTAAAGGACAATACTAGTCTTTCAGAGCTACTAATATCAGTAGGTAGTTTAATCCAAAATTGTGACTTAAAAAATCCATGTGCACTGACTTCTTAGTTTTTAGTTAAGCCAGGTGAGGGCAACAAGTTCCACTACAACAAGAAAGTGAATTGTGAAACAATGTCTTGCCCTTGACATGAAATTTATTTACAGCTGCTGCCAAATACTGCAACTCTTTTCCAACAAAACCTAGGTTTGTCTTCTCTGTTGTTCTTCTGCCAGAAGGCCAAGAACTGTTTCATTTAGGCAGGTGTTTGGCGAAGGGTTGTAAATGATAATCGGGATTTCTGTCTCTTTTGGGGTAAACTGATGTTAGTATTGTCATTAACAGAGACCTCAAAGCTTTTAGGTATATTCTGATAAGACAATACAATGATCCAATTCAAATACAATCCAGATCAGCAACAGCTGAAATCATGTTGCCAAAAGTTATGCTGTATAAGGCTGGTTATATATATCATCAGCTACAGCAGTTCCTCAGAAATCAAAATGGCCTGATTCTTCCTTTCCTTGGAAGGTCACAACCGTCTTTTCACTTGGGGAGAGGAGGCATTGTGAACAGTGGGAATGGGAGGTTCCAAAAATCAACACAGCCCATAAAATCATCTCTTCAGGTGCAATTTTCAGAAATTAAACCTCTCTTCCCTGTTCCTTGTCCTGTAACAGCTTCCCCACAATGAAAGAGATCCCAAGGGACCCCCGGCTCCACCTCTGCCAGGACCTTCAGGGGACTGGGAATCAGCAACATCCCACATACGGATTAAGTTATAACACTGATTTCCATCCAATTATTTTCATTCAATTGAAATATGGATGACATACAACATTTTAATTCTGCTCCTTATTAATTATACTATAAGCTATAATTCAGTACATTTAATATTAGAAATACAGTTCCAGGAGAAAAGTGGCATATTAAAAACATTTTGAAAATAGAATCCCTCTTATATTGCACCTCCTTGTTTAGGCCACAAATTTCTGACCCAAGGAACCCATGTTAATGACTATGCCAATCTTACCGTATAAATACAAGTTTGACCTTTGATGGTGCCGTTTTAATTATTGCAGAAGCATTCTGATGACTTCGCCCATACAAAATCTGGTTATTTATCTGTTTTAGAAAGAACACAAAACACAGGTTACTGTTTCTTTATTGCACCATCAGCAACAGTTAAAATAACCTCCTCTAATTTTGTTTTAACACACCCCCCCCCAAAAAAAACATTAGCAAGAATAAAATGAAGCAAAATAGGGGTGTTATTTCTTCCTTGAGAAACAGAATTTTTCAGCAGGGTTCTATTGGTTACTCATCTGAATAATAGTGATTATCAGCTGGAATAACACGGCCATGGTAACAACTTTGAGAGTAAGATGAATTGCATAAACACAGATTGTGACATATACCATTTCAAGCAAAGCTATGGAGCAAATGAAAGAGATAAAAGTTGCCAACAGTGTAGCATGGAGGAGATATAAGTCCTATTTCCTGTGAACCTATTACAGTACTAATATCAGGTTTTTTTAACCATACATTACTCTCTCCCTTTCAAAAATACAGATTAGCATTCTACAAGAGTCCTTTGGCAACATAATCACATTTTTAGTAAGACAGTGTCCAAAATGCATGAAGGGCAAAAAGAGTCAATTCACACAAATCCATCACCTCAGCAGCACTTTGTGTAAAGTATGATTTCACTTTGATATGTTTTCCTTTATAGAGCTTGTGCATTCAAACCGTTTGAACCACCATTTCCTGATATTATTTTAAATGGGACTAGAGATTATAAATTCCAGAGGAACAGCTATTTCTAGCACAGTCCTATGCTTCTCAAATGCAAACTCCCTTGAGTTCAAGGGAATTTTCTCCCAGGAATGCACAGCCTTTGTCACTTAGTACCACAAGATCTGCTGTTTGAAGCAAAGGACTAATTTATTTATTGTAGCACAAGCTTCAGTGGGCCACTGTATCAAATGCAAAGAGAATGATAAATCTAAGCAGTGAAACCTAACAATTTAGAATTTTCTAGTGATAATAAAAGTCATGAAATAATATTAATATTAAATGTAAGAAAGTGCATGAGGCACAGACATGAAAAGAGGCTATTGATGAATAGTTACAATAGCAAACATAAAATATCCTTTTGTTTTTCTACCAAATAGAATAAGTCACTTGATCTGTCTAAACTTTTCAACAGCTATTATTCATGGAAAACAACAACAACAAATAGCAACTTTTGAACTGCAATGCTGTAAGGGACCCTATGGATCATCAGGGACAGCCCCTGGCAAGGAGGCATTGCAGAGAATTAAACTCCCATCCTCTAGAGACCTATTTGTCCAGCAAATAGCTTAGACTCTACCAATTTACAGGTGAAACTCAAAAAATTAGAATGTTGTGCAAATGTTCATTTATTTCAGTAAGTCAACTCAAAAGGGTGAAACTAATATATGAGATAGACTCATTAAAGGCAGAGCGCAATATATGTCAAGCCTTACTTTGGTATAATTGCGATGATTCTGGCGTACAGCTTATGGAAACAACAGAAAATTAGAATAATGTGAAAAGGTTCAATATTCTAGGCTCAGAGTCCCACTCTAATCAGCTAATGAATCCATAACACCTGCAAAGGGTTCCTGAGCCTTTAAATGCTCTCTCAGGCTGGTTCCGTAGGAATCACAATCATGGGAAATACTGCTGACTAGAGATGGGCATGAAATGAATTTTTAATTCATTTTATTATTCGTTTCATGAATAACAAAAACCCACTCTGGAGGAGAAATAAAACAAAATGAAACAGAAATTTCTGTTTCGTTTCGTTCCATTTCGTTTCTCCATAAGAATGCATTAGCAATGCATTTCTATGGGGAAAACCCCACAGCCCCCCCCAATGCATTGATGGGGTGAAGAATCGCTGGGGCGCTTCCCCCCCCCAAGCCTGTGAGACAGCTGATGGGTGCTGGGGAGGCAAACTCGCCTGACCTGAACCCCATGGAGAATCTATGGAGGATTTCCAAGAGAAAGATGAGGGACATGAGACTGAACAATGCAGCAGAGCTGAAGGCCGCTATTGAAGCATACTGGTCTTCTATAACACCTCAGCAGTGCCCCAGGCTGATAGCATTCATGCCATGATGCATTGGGGCAGTAATTGATGCAAAAGGGGCCCAAACCAAGTACTTAGTACATATGCATGCTTATACTTTTCAGAGGTCTGATATTGTTCTATTTCCAATCCTTGTGTTATTGATGTCATGAAATATTCTAATTTTATGAGATTGTGAATTTGGGGTTTTCATGAGCTGTACATCATATCTCACTTTGCATGTAATGAGCCTATCTCATATAATAGTTTCACCTGTTGAGCTGACTTACTGAAATAAATAAACATTTGCACGATATTCTAATTTTTGAGTTTCACCTGTAATCTCATTTTACCTTTCCACCCTTTACTGCATAAATTTTTGTAAGTGAAATTCTGCTTCCAGAATCAGAATTGAACAGATTTTGGAAAAAACATGCTAAGGGTTATAAGCCAATGCACTATCATTCTTCCATTTAACATACCTCGAGTTGGCTGACTATAAGAGACTGGGTACAAAAAGTAAAGCAGGGAATTCAAGCTGAGATTTCATGGTCCAAATCACTGATCTAACTCCCATTTGTAAACTCCATACAAATAGGAGGGCAAGATCCTAAATTAGCAGTGCTAATTTAAGAAATGGATTAGTTACATAGGGTGGGTGCTTGACCTTAAACTGCTGTCCTAGCACTTCATTTGACTATCAGTAAACGACAGCAGGGACAGCTGGCGATTCTTCCAGATTGGAAGGTTTTCTGAAGAACCTGTCATTTTTGAGATTTCTTTATTTTATTTATTTATTTATTTATTTAACTTATATGCCGCCCACTACCCAAAGGTCTCTGGGCGGCTTACAATCCAAAGAATAAAACAATTTAGAATAGTTAAGAGTAAAATATCAATAAATCATAAATAAAAACCTTACACTAAAATCATTTCTAAGGCTCCATTTTTAAAACCAACATTCAAGCCCTTTCTTCAAAGTACAATACTTTTCCAATTCCAAGACTGTCCACAACAGAAACGTAAGAATAGTTCCCACACAACTGGGAAGCTGCAGAACATTTCAGGGATGGAGGTAAAAGCCTGTAAAATCAGGAATGCTGTAATACCTTGGTTTTAGAGTATCTTGGTTTAAGAGCATTTTACAAGGCAAGCAAACATTTCTTGTAAATTTTGCCTTTGTCAATAAGCAACACCCTTTCTTATTTTTTCAAACCATTTCTAGTCATGGGGGCGCTAGTTCAGTGTGTATAGGGCTATAAATTGCACTTTATTATTGTCCTATTAAAAACAGAGAGCAAAATCCAGTTGTTGGTCCCAAGCAGAGCAGATTCTGGTGCCAGGTAACTTAACCACGGAGTGGATGTGGACCAACTTCTTTTGTGAGTTTTGGCATTTTGAGTGTACAGTATGTGTTGTATGGGACCCCAGAACAAATAATCTGAGTTTCCATTATTTCTTATGGGCTAATTTGCTTTGATATAAGAGTGTTTTGGTTTACAAGCTTGTTTCCAGAATGAATTGTGCTCATAAACCAAGGTATTACGATATAATTTTTGTTTCTAAGATGCAGTCTTCCACGGTGTACGAAGTCATATCATGTCTCTTTCTGGAGGAGGACTCATCCCATCTACAGCTTCTCTAGCAATGAGCTCAAACTCCTGAGGCTGGCAAGAAGCTGATTGCCTTTGCAGATGCAGATCCTCATGGGCACAAGGGGCTGAACACCAACACCAACAAAGAAGCAAGCAGAGGAGGCCCTTTCCAGTCTGCAAGAACAACACTGAATCAAGATGCTATGGACTCAGTTAAAGGCTACCATGTAAAATGGTTGGCTGCATGAAAGGATTCCTCTGGACTTCCTTCAGAGTGACTTCTTTGAAGTTAGGGATCTGCTCAAGAAGATGGGTTACGGAAGTGCCTACGGAGGCCCAAGGTTCCACAATATAAACCTCGGTACTAGGACAGCAAAACTGTTGGAAATAATATCTATGCTGAACTTGTCCAATGTAATTGAACTCTTCAGCAATTTTGGTGACTGATCTGCTGTTGCCTGAACTATATTTTGACCTGATTGCTTCTGCATCATGGATTTTTGCTTGATTCTGGATCACATATTATATAAATACTTCTAGGTAGGCTCTGTTGTGGAGCTTTCTTTTCCTTTTCCTCCTACTTGCACCACCTGGCTCGTCTATGTCTACATGGAACTTTGCCCTCAAACTTGGATAGAAGAAGCAGAATACTATAAGACCTGGAACCTGGATAGCACATTGTCCCTTATAAACCTGCCAAGATTTAATAATTTGCCTTGTTTTATAACCTGCCCTAGCTCCATTACTTATGGTGGGTACATGAGACATGGCTGCCTTGGTGGTTACTCACAGGTTTTGGAAGTCCTTGCTAGGGGATGGTAGGTTGGCTTCTCCCTTGTTATGGTTCCTTATGGCAATAAAATGCATTAAAATAAAATCAAACAGGCCTTCAGGATTTACTTGAGTTTATAGGGGGCTATTACCTATTATTAATTCTGTTTTTAATTGTTTTTAAAAATTGTTTTAGGTTTCATTTCTTTTTTAAAAAATGGAAGTCAATTGTTATAAAGTGTCTTGAAGGACATCTTGGGGCAGGAAGATGGAATATAAAATTAATAAATGAGTGTGTTTTAGTACTAATTTTATAAGAACCTACACTTTTTCTAAATGGTTAAGGATTATTAATGTAAGGATTTGGGTAATGGCAAAGCCATGAGCATCTTTCTGGCAGGCAGACTCCTTTCCGTGTGCTTAGATTTGTATAGGCTGCACACTCAGCTGTAACAGGATACATAGGGAGGCAGGGGTACTGCCAGAGGAGAAAGCAGATGGAAAGGAAACCCATTGAAACAATAAACATGATTCCTGCCTACAAGGCCAGATTGCTCATCCTTTTCTTGCAGGATTCACTGGGGGGGGGGCTGTGCTTACTGTAATGCTCAAGTTGCTGACGGAGCAGTCTAATTATGAGAACATAACTGACAACTGAGAGGGAGGGCAAGCAAAGCACAAGGGAGAGAAAGATAATCAAATACAACTACCAGTTAGGGTAATTATGAACAATGATTGAAAAACAAAGCATAACATAAAGATAGCCTTAGTAACAGTAGCCTGTGCACTGGAGAAAGTGATGGACTAGGACTGATAAGAAAATGGAGTTCAAATCCCCACTCAGCCATTGAAATCCATTGGGGTGGCATAGGGTGGAAGTGCTAAAACCACTCCTTACATATCCCCCTCCCCTTGAAACCTCTACGATTACTGTAAATTGTCAACTTGAGAGCATATCAGGCCTACAGTCTTAGGAAGTGACACCTTTTGAACAGGGGTGACATCATAAATATCTCACAGAAATTGGATGTGGGATATACGGTAGTGAAATCTGTGAAATGTGAAGAGAAGGAAATTGTAGCTATATAGCACAAGGTGGGTGCGTGACAACTAGGCTAGAGGAATTACGTTCAGAAGGGAAATGATTTTTTTCGTTTATGAAAATATTTTCAGGTGAAAGGAACCCCTTTGACACCTAACAATTTGCTTTTCCTCCCTCGCCCCCAAAGAATATACATTTCAGCTATGTTTTAAGTTGCTCATATTCCATTAATGTAATCATTTCCCCTTACAAATAACTGAGTTAGTATTTCTGCTAGCTAAATTTAATTTTATATAAGCTCAACAGATAAGCTAAATATAATTAATGGGATTTAATGCAATGTGTTTTAAATACTTAGTTATTTTAAACTGAGAGGATGTCAAAAGTAATTTCCTCTGCTTTTTTATTATCTTATGTAGCCCTCCTTTTGTAAGGGAATATATTCATTTTCTCTTCCCAAAAGCTAAGTTTTCCTTTTCAAAGGGGCATATGCTGAATTAGTGTTTTCGGCTAGCCTTATAACAGATTTGCCAAATACAGAAATGCTCATATGTGCTAGAGCTCTCGTGGTGCAGTTCTAGCACTTTGGGTGTAGCATCAACATGCATAAAATCTTTCTTCAGAATTCAGAAACAACCTCTTTTTCCCTGCCTTCAGCACAGGAGATGTCATGTTAAGAACAGTTTATGGCTCCAAACAGAACATTCAAAGTAGATTTTAAAACAGCAGACTTCCCAAACTTTGGAACCAAACACTCAAGTTGAAAACTACCTTAAGGGGTTCTTGAGTCCAGCCTCATGCCAAAGTATCCCTATCAGGCTGCCGTCCAACTTCCATACAAAAACCACCTAGGTAAAAGAGTCCACCCCTTTCTGGGGCAGCCTTTTTCTGCTCTAGTCATCAGAAAATTCTTCCTTAATTTTAGTCAAACCCTCCTCCCTTGTAATTTTGATTTGGATCTGCTTGTTTGACTTATATCCCCCAAAGCAGCATGAAAAAATAAGATTGTTCCATCTTCGTCATGACATCTCTTCATATACCAGAAGATATATTTCACCTTCTAGTCTCCTTGAGTCTAAATTATCCATCTCTCTCAACGTTATTTATGGAACTTGATTTCCATGACCTTTTACCACCTTGGTCCCCCTCTTCCAGACATTACCAAAAATGCATTATGTTTTGGATTAATTTTAGTAAAACAGTGTTCTTTTTTTACACTAAACATAACACCTGCTAATGTTGGTTTCCTTTTGACATAACTTGCTATACCAAAACAAATATGAAAATAAACCCTGCTCCAAACTCTACCTGCCTACTTGGTTTGTTATTCTTTCCTCCTGCTACCCTCCTCTGAGTTCAACATTCATATTAAAAGATAAGAAATTTCAAAGTTTGTCTCCGTTTAATGATTAAAAACAAAACACAATGGTCTCTGCTCAAGAAGTGATGCCACCACCATAGTTTTAAATCTTATTGTCCAACCGTTCCATACTGGTGAAACATGAAATTTCACAAGAATCCATGATGATGTCAATTCTGTTTGTTATTAACCAGCAGCAGCAACTTGCCAATGGTTCAAGACTTCCTTTGGCACATGTCGCTTTGTTGCATTGGTAGGAGTCACATGTACCCTTAAATCACCTTAATCAGTTGCAATCTTGTACTGGTGATGGTGTTATCAGTCCTGCACATGTGGAGCCACCGAACAAGATTTTGGCCAATGTCTCCAAATAGAACGATCACCCCCCAACAAACCTCATGTATGTACATGAGAGTATGTTCAAATAAATGGCTCCTACCACTACAATAAGACACTGCACTGCTAGTCCATTTGTTCATTCTTAACAAAATTTATTTTGCAGGGAAAAGAAAGTAATAATGAGAACACTTTGAATCCATTTGCAAAATGTTGTGAATAAGGGAGGGCAAAAAAGCACAATAAAAGCCTTGTCTCGAAGTAAACAGATTGTTTGGGGATGCAACGTAATAATATTGTTGGCAGTCACAAGATATAATGTGCTTCCATGGTGAACTCTACTACTTAGCCATGGTTTTTGTGAAATGAACAAGAGGATTTTTTAAATGCTTTCCGATGTCTAAAAAGAACCATTTACCTCTAAAAGTTCGTCTCCTATGTGCATTCTTCCATCTTTTCCCGCTGGACCATCTGGATTGATACTAACAACAAAAATGCTCATGCGAGACCTATCCTTGTTACCAGCCAGGCTGAGTCCAAGTCCATTCTTATCCTTCTCAAGCTCAATAATGTGCAATTCTCCAGGCAGGTCTGCATATCTTTGTTGGATTTTCTCTAAATTAATAAATACACAGAGAGAAAATAGGAAGCTATTTAGCATCACACATTACATTTTCTTGCATTTCAGTTTCTAGTCTGAGTTTAATTAAAAGCAAAGCATCCATGTGGTCAAGTTATGCAATAGTTCAACCATTTGTTTCAAAACTTACTCATTCTGCTGATTCCCACTGATTTGTTTGAAATATCGTGCCAGAGGAGAGTTTTACAGATACCCTGAATGGCCAGGAAGATGAGCCAATGGGCCCTAGATCAAATCAAGCCAGAACTAACACACATGGAGCCAAAAATGATGAAGCTGAGACTAGTCCTACTTTGGGCTCATCAATTGAGAAGGCAGGATTCTCCTGAAAACACAATGATGGTGGGGAAGGCAGAAGGAAGCAGGAAAGGAGGGAGACGAAATATGAGATGGGTTAATTCCCTAAAGGAAGTCACAGGCTTCATTTCACAAGAGGGGGACAGCGCAGTTGAGGGCAGAACATTCTGGAGATTGGCCCTACATAGGGTCACCATCAGCTGGAGGAAACTTGACAGCACATTACAACAACCAATTCAATTGATCACATACACTAAGAGGAAACTAATTCTGTAAATACCACTCTTCATAAAGGATGCAAAAATATTCAGTTTTTCATATCCTCAGTAGAAAAAAGTGTCTCAACAAAACAAAATGTGCCAGGTATATAATGCAGACATATCCAATGATCATCCCTTTTAAAAGGTATTACTGCAAATTAATATTGTATTAGAATATCTTTGATAACTGTGTATAGGCATAGCCTTTTAATGTATATTCCTGAAGTATGAAAGTTTAAGTACTCTAGTTGTCTCCATTGTTAGCTTTAATGCACTTTTCTTATTGCCATACCTTATATTCCAAGGCTGGAACGCTAACCATTTATCACACATTGGTTAGATCTTACTACTTTAGGACTCTTTTGGACATATGGTCTGTTTACATGAGTGGGCGATCAGCGGCAGCAGGGGGCGGGGCGGCGGGTGGTCGTCGTCATTGGGGGCGGGGCGGCAGTTGTCGTCGGGGGCGGGGGCGGGGGGCAGGCGGTCATCGGCGTCGGGGTTGGGGCAGCGGATGGCAGGGGACGTTGACAGGGACAGGGGCGGGCAGCAACGGGCAGCGGGGGGGGAGGACGGCCGTGGCCAGTGGCGGGGGGTAGCAGGCTAGCCAGCACCCTCTCTCCATTTTGGCACCCTAGGCAACTGCCTAGTTCGCCTTAATGGACGCGCCGGCCCTGGGTGGGGACACAGGAGTTGGCCTTCTCTGTTGCTAATCCCAGATTTTGAAAGTCCCTCCCCCCCCACATGAGGCCAAGATGGAATCATTTCTGCTATCCTTCTCCAAGCAGTCAAAAACCTCCCTTTTCAGTTTTCCCTCAGTGACTGGCTGCCTGAGGATTTTTTTTAAATGGATGATTAGGCCTTAGTGTTTTGAATGTGGTTTTGGTGTAACTTTGTATATCCTTTTTGGTGTGGTTTTTTTAAAAAATTCTTTTACTAGCTGCATACTTACAGTTTATATATGGTTTAATGAAAGCCACCTTTTTAAACAGGATTAAAATATTTGAAAATATTTGAAATAATAAGTAAATAAACAAATCTCCACAGAAACACACAAGTGCTTCAGAAAAATAAACCTGATCCCCGCCTCCCCTTAAAAATAAAGCAAACAAACAAAGCCAAAGGACAACTGGGCTACTCAATAACCACAAAATACTGAGCTGGGAACGAAAGAACATAAAATGGTGCATCCCAAGGAAGAAGGATAAAGGATTTAAGCGGCAATATATCTACTCAAATGAAAGGAAAATTAAAAGCTATTCAAGAATTTTATCAAAACTTATATACAGCCAATAAAAGTAGTAAGGAAGTTATGGAACAATATATTGACAAAAACCTAAAAGTAAGACTAGCGGAAGAAGACAGGCTTGAAATGGAAAAAGCTATTAAAGAGGAGGAGATAGAGGATGTTATAAATAAGCTAAAGAATGCCAAAACTCCAGGAGATGACGGATTGGGACCAGAATTTTACAAGGTATTCAAATCAATGTTAATTCCTAAGTTAAAGAAGCTTTATAATGAGATATTGGAGGGTGAGCAAGTTCCTTCCTCCTGGAAACATACTTTAACTATTTTAATTCTCAAGCCTAATAAAGATCCAATAGATGTTGGATCTTACAGACCAATATCACTTATAAATCAAGATGCCAAGATTTTTACAGCAATTCTAGCCAAAAGAATGTATACATTTATAGACAAATATATTAAAGAAGACCAAACGGGCTTTATCAAAGGTAGACAAATGTCAGACACTGTAAGAAGAGTTTTGAATGTTCTTTATGAGATGGGAAGATCACAGGACAAAGCATGCATTTTGTCTCTAGATTTATTTAAAGCCTTTGATTGTGTCCAATGGCCTGCGTTAAAACTTTTATTAGTGAAATGGGGATTTGGCGAAAAATTTCTAAGTGTAATAAACCAACTCTATTCTCATAGCACCTCATCAATCATTGTTAATGATGGGATGACAGAAAAAAATTACCCTAGGCCGAGGAACAAGACAGGGATGTCCTTTATCGCCAGTTCTGTTTTGCATAGTGATAGAGCTACTAGCTAATGCAATAAGGGAGGACCAACTTATTAAAGGTATGGGTAAGGAAGGCAAGATAAAAATTAGTTTATTTGCAGACGACGCTTTGTTAACAATAAAAAATCCGGTAGAAAATATATTAAGAATAAAAGCACACCTAAAGGAATTTGGTGAAACAACCGGATTATGTGTCAACTGGCAGAAATCAGAAATCATGCTTTTCAATCAGGATAATCGAGACATGGAAGAGATCTCCAATCATGAACTGAAAGTTTGTAAATGTATAAAATACCTAGGGATACTTTTAGATAAAGACATTACTAAAACGAAAGAAACGAAATTACACAAAAATAAAGGAAGAGATTAGAAATAAATTACAAAATTACTCCAAATTAAACTTATCATGGTTTGGTAGAATAGCAATGGTAAAAATGAAAATACTTCCTAAAATAAATTTTCTTTTTAGAATGTTACCTATTCAATACACAGAAATTGAAATTAAAGTTTATCAAGATCTTTTAAATAAATTCTGCAATGGTGGAAAAAAGCAAGAATAAATAAAAAGCTTACGGTACAGATCTCAAAAGAGGGAGGTATAGGCATACCTAATCTTAGAATGTATTACATAGCTAATCAGCTTAGCTCCCTGGGGGAAATATTATTTAAACCTCAAAAACTAATATGGTGGGAACTTCAATCAGAGGAACTAAATGAAGACATAAATAAATATGTGTTTAGTTTCCCCCCAAAAAGGAAAAGTTACCCAATTAAAAATCCTCTTCTAAGTTCCCTATTGCTTACTTGGAAAAAGTATGGAAAGAAATTGATACAGGAAGGTTCCCCGCTTGGTGCGGTGATCAATCAGATAAATTTCCCCACGAACATGAAGAAATTGGGAGACTTATTTAAATTGAGGAAAGTGGCAAGACTAAAAGATTGGATTAAAAAGATGACATCAAAACAAGAAATTAAACGTATTTTGCAAACTCAGGAATTGTCGTGGTTGAATTATGCCCAGTTAGAAAGCTGGACGAAAGAATGGATTAGGAGAAATACACAACTTAGAGGATATACAAAATTTGAGCAATTTCTGACAACATATGAATCAGAGAAAGGAAATACAGGGAAAGGAACAGTTGGCAAATTATATAAAATAATTCAAGATTCATTTGAGAATAGGGAACAGGACACAATAAGAGAGCTATGGAAACAAGACATAGAGAAAGAAATAAATAATGACGAATGGAAAAGAATTTGGAATTTGAGGATTTTACGGTCATTATCAGTCAGAATAAAAGAAAACTACTTCAAACTAGTTTTAAGATGGTATATGACTCAGTCAGAATGAATAGAATGAATCCAAAATATTCTAAGCTCTGCTGGAAATGCGAAAAAAATAGGTACCTATTTTCATTTATGGTGGGAATGTAAAATAGTTCAAAAGTTTTGGCAAGAGATTATTGAGGAGATAAGAGAAATACTACAAACTGATATTAAATGTGTACCGGAAATTGCTTTGTTATCATTACCATCTATCAATGAATATGATGTGAAAACTAAAGAATTAATAGCAAATCTTATGACAGGAGCTAGACTGATTATTGCTAGGAACTAGAAACTGAAATCAGACCTTAAAATTGCTGAATGGTATAAGGAAGTGTGGGACATAGCACTAAATGATAAACTATCTTGTAATATAAAAGTTTTGAGAGGTGAAATAAAAAAAGATACTTTCTATGATGTTTGGGGGAAATTTATAGATCATGTACTATTAAAAGGGAAAGGGATACAACCAACTTATAACCCAACACAGTTCTGGCGTAAAGGACCTTAAGAAGCCTTTTGGAAGAAAAAAAAAAGAAGAAAGAGAAGATGCAAGAATACTGGACGGTTTCTTGGGGGTGGGGCACTTTGTACTGTTTATGATTGCCTATTACTGTTTTTTTTATATAATTGTTTATCATTGTTGTTTTGTCTTTTTTATGTTCAATAAAAAAAAATTTAATAAAAAAAAAACCTCCCTTTTCAGTTTTCCCTCAGTGACTGGCTGCCTGAGGATTTTTTTTTAAATGGATGATTAGGCCTTAGTGTTTTGAATGTGGTTTTGGTGTAACTTTTGTATATCCTTTTTGGTGTGGTTTTTTAAAAAATTTCTTTTACTAACTGCATACTTACAGTTTATATATGGTTTAATGAAAGCCACCTTTTTAAACAGGATTAAAATATTTGAAAATATTTGAAATAAATAAGTAAATAAACAAATCTCCACAGAAACACACAAGTGCTTCAGAAAAATAAACCTGATCCCCGCCTCCCCTTAAAAATAAAGCAAACAAACAAAGCCAAAGGACAACTGGGCTACTCAATAACCACAAAATACTGAGCTGGGAATGAAAGAACATAAAATGGTGCATCCCAAGGAAGAGATGCTATGCTAGGAAAAGACTGTCTATGTACGGGCGTGGGTGGGTGGATGGATGGAGTACTTGCTAGGTTTTCTTTTTAGCACTCTGAAGAAGCTTTCAAACCATTATGTGAAAGTCTTCATCCATGAACAGTATGGTAGAAGCAATTAATTCAATTGAAAAAGTAAAATGAGACCATAAATAAGGAGCTGTACAGCACTGCTGTATTAGAACTACCATTCTGTTGGTCGACTATGCTGGCGGCATAATGTTATCTATGAATAGTGAATGTTGCCATAGCAATAGCAGACGGAAGAGGAACCTGACAGAGGTGCCACTATCAAAATAGAGAAGAGAACAGATATCTCTGTCACAACACAAGTTGCTGAAAGTTGAAAAACTATTCCACCACTTATAACTTGAAACTTATTGTGCTACCAGTCTGCATCTTTCATGCCCACAGAAAGCAAAATGTAACCTTAAATTTGAAAAAAGAATTTGCCTATTACTATTACAAACCCAATGCAGCTACTAGTCCAGTAGTCCCCATATCTGTGGTTTCAGTGATCCATGGTTGCCATTGCCACAACCCAGCCTGCAGTGAACACACACGCACACACACACACAAAAACACTTACCTCCTCCTCTCATCCTTCCCCCTTCTCTCGCTATCACCTGTTCTCTTTAATGGGTTCCCTCGTACCCACAATTGAGGTGGTTCTGCATTAGAAACCACCAAGGCTATAGGACAATTGTCATAAAATGAGTTTTGGGAGGTAGCAATATTTGGAAAGAGGCTTTTAGCCTTGGCAGCCCATACTTAGCTTTGTCAACACTAAGACAGCTATAAAGCTTCCTTCCTTTCTAAAAAAATTATGTGGTATTTGTTTTAATTAGATAACTGTTTAGCAAGTTTGGGTTTTATGTCGGTGCTTCTAATTTCAAAGACATTCAGGGCCAAATCTATCTCTGTAGCTCTTGTCCTAAATCATGTTAAAAACACAGTGAAGCATAAGGCCCTGTTGATGCAATAAAGCAGTGCAGTTTCCTGACTGCACAGATCTTTGTCCTTTTGTAAATGGAGACCCCTTTAGACTGATAATGTTGCAAGAAGATCTGGGTGGCTGTTCACAAAAGCGAAATGTTACAGCCACTGCACAAGCAGTTTGACTGAACAAACATTTGGTCATAATCTTCACTGTTTTATCAGTCTGCTTGTGCTTTAAAGCATGACTCTCTTTGCTTCCATAAATAGAATTATTTGTGGCTTGAAGAAATACCTCTGACAAAGGAAAAGAGATAGTAACATCTGGTGATGTGTTTCACCAGGAGCAAGAATGGCCCCAAAAAGGAAAGATGATGAGTGAGATGATCCTTATTTTCCTCCATATCAGATCATGGAGAAGGAGAGTGAAGGAGTGGACCTTGTCTTTCTGTGACCATGTTTCATGAAGTCATTCTGTGGATGGAAACCTCTTTTGAGGTTTCTGAACCCCAACCACTCTTGAAATGACCTCTTCCTCACAACTTTCAAATGTACAGTAGCTCTGTATCATGTGGCCACTTTAGATCTGGGTATAACAACAGCTTCGTTATAAGTGTCTGAATTCCACAGGTCAACCTGATCAAACAACACAGGAGAAAATATTACAGCATAAGCCTACAACAGACATCTAGGAAAAACTTCATTAAAAGAATGAAAGAGGGAATGAGAGTAACAATAAGAGGCCAGCGGGCTAGAAGGCAGTTAGCAACAATGAGAGAGATACAGATGTTCCTCTTAGATATTTACATTTAGAAGATGAAAGTCATAAGATAATTGAAGGTGTCAACCCAGTGAGCCGCAGCAGTGAAAGAAGCAAACTCAATGCTAGGGATCATTAGGAAGGGTATAGAAAATAAGTCAGCAAGTGTCATTTTGCCTCTTTATAAATCTATGGTGAGGCCCCATCTGGAGTATTGTGTACAGTTCTGGTCACCATACCTCCAGAAGGATGTTATGGAAATGGAAAATGTGCAGAAGAGGGCAGCCGGAATGATTAGGTTACTGGAACACCTTCCTTACCATCTGAGGCTACAAAGACTGGGCCTCTTCACTCTTGAACGACGGCACTTAAGAGGTGACCTGATTGAAGTTTATAAAATAATACATTACACGGTGTGGACAAAGTAGATAAGGAAAGGCTGTTTTCCCTATCACACAACACTAGGGGGCCACTCCATGAAACTTTTGGGTATTAGATCTCAAACAAATAAGAGAAAGTACTTTTTCACCCAGAGGATCACTGGTCTATGGAACTCCCTGCCAGAAGAAGTGGTGACAGCTGTCAGCCTTGGCAGCTTTAAGAAAGGATTGGACGAGTTCATGGAGAACAAGGGTATCAATGGCTATCATTATGGATGCCTAAGGACAACCTCCGGGTTGGAGAGATAGGCAGAATATGTCTCAATGACATTTGCAGGGAATCATAAGCAGGTGAAGACCCTGAAGCAAATGGTGAGCCGCTGTGTGAGACAGATTGCTGGACTGGATGGGCTGTGGCCTGTTCCAGCAATGCTGTTCTATGTTCTTATGTTCTTATTAATTGCTCAGCATCCGACAATAGAGATGCACCCAGCTGCTCCATCCAATTTAATAGTTTCTGTCAGAAATCTTGCTTTACATCACAGTTTGAAAGGGGAAAATCAGAGACAATAGAAGGTGTTATTTATGCTGTAATATAGGAGTACTGTGTTGTAGAATGCAGGTATTGGTTTTCTAATTTCCAGTCCCAAGAATAGCAATGGCAATACAGCAAGCACAAATGACACCAATGAAAACTTGTAGCTTCATATAATTTTAATTGTCCTAATGTAATGTATTAAAGTATGTGTGTTTCCAAATAAAAGTTTACTCAGGAGTTTGGATTGTCCTAATCATGTGCCAATTATAAATATTTTGAACAGTTGTTGTGGCATGACTTAAAGAAGAAGAGATGAAGCCCTAACACGAGACAGGTGGTCTCAATAAATAAGTCATAGCTGTTAGTTTGTAAGATGTGAGCAAAATTTATTGGAAAAGGCCATCTTGCTACTTTTTTAAAATAGGAAGAGATAACAATATAACTTGAGATGCTGTTGGTCTGCAAGATCTGAACAGACTTGTTAATGATAAGAAATTTTGGAGGTCATTAATTCATATAATCACCACACAAAATTTAAAAATGACATGATGGAACAAAACATTTTTGTCCCCCCCCCCCCGTTAATTATCAGACAATTGCATAGTGTCAAGATTGGTGGAATAGATGGAACTATGACAAGATATAGGCACCAAAGCTCTGCTTACATTACAGTTTAATTTGTTCTCAGAGCCAATTTTTATGTGAAAAATCTGTTCCCCATTGAAATGAATGGGAAACAAATTAATCTGTTCCAGAGGTCTGAAAAAGGCAAAAAAGCTGGGGGTGGGTGGGTTTCCAGACCTCTTTATAAAGTGCACTTTAAAGGCCTGCAGTGTTCCAACACCCCCTCCAGAACACCTCCTCTACAGTGCAATGCAAACATAGACAAGAGAAACTAACAAGACTACCCCAGCCTATTCCTACACAAGGTGCAATGGGGAAAAATGCAAACAAATAAGCGTAAGCAGCAAGAAAAATCCAGCCTGTTCGTGCCTGCAGAGCAATGGAAAAGAATGTTAACATGGACAGAAGAAAGCAGCATGACTACCCCAGCCTTTTCCCGCCAATAATGCAAAGAAAAGCAGTGCAAAGATTAATAAAAGCTAGCTCCCCACCTTTCCAAGTTTGAAAGGTCCAAATCTCTCAGCAAAACACATCCAGGATGGCTCAAAAACATGAACAAACCCACTCTAACTCCTCCTACCCCTCCACAAACTACAGGGGTTGCAATACATCCTGGGTGTACTTTTTTGCAAGGCATTATGAAACATTTGTTATCCGAGGCAGCCCATAGGGAACACTTGTTATCTGATTCAGCGCTATACCAAGAAATTTCCATTTGTTATCCAAAAAATTTGTTATCAGAGGCATTCTTTATCTGAGGTATTACTGTATTTTTCAATCTCTTTCCCAGCACAAATGACTGTTTGGCAGGGATGCAGCTAAAAAGCAATTCTCCTAAAAATCAGTTATTGGGTCCTGTGTGTTAGGATTAAGGGTTCAAATTGCCCAAGACCTGGCTGATTTCCTCCATAAAGATTTATATCAGGAGCCTGGTCTCAATAATCCTGAAGAATGTTTACTGAAAGCACTCAAGGCTAGGACAAGCACAAGTGCTCAGTGATTCTGTAATGTCTAAATTATTTGAATATAATTTACAGAACTCTATGCTAATTCTTTGGAGATACATGACAAAGTGTCACTTTCTGGAAGATTGTTACTCCACTACTTTCTTTAAAGCAAGCCTGTTTTTGATTATTTCTTTTGATTATTTCTGTGATATTCATTGATCTCCAAACATCTCTCTTCCTGGCCCATGAACCTGCAATAATGTACTCTATCTATTTTGCAATGAACACTCTTATTAGTAAGCCTGTCCGTGCATGCACAGTCTTATAACTATATGGATGTTCTTCCCTGTTGAAAGTTTTTTTCGTGAACCAATATTTCAGTTCCTCCAGCATTGATTTCCAGCATGGATTCTTTCCAAATTTAAAAAAAAAAAAAGTGGAAAGGACCAACTATTTTTCAAGATAAGCAAGATTGGTCTTTTCAATTTGTATAAGCTAATTTAAACATTTACTAATTAAAACCACTTATTTCTGCATGGGAGGGAAATTAGTTTTACTTTTTAAAAATTGTAACTCAGAAACCCTTTGTCATGAATTTGGGACACAGGAAGAGCTGATTTTCTTCTATATCTCTGCCAAATTTTGTGCTGATCCAAACTTCACTTTCAAAGTTCTACAAGGCAATTTTGTATTTCTGTTGGTATTGTGAGCTGAATGTAGATAGAGTTGTAGGGAAAATTTCTAATTCATTAATAAAGTGCTACAGTTAATATCTGAGCATGGTCACATATAGTGAACTGATGGCGACAGTTCTACAGACTTAAATTTCCATAATGCTTCATGTCCAGAGTATAAATGTCCTAAGCAATCTTTTATTTTTGTCATTCACAAGATGCATCTTAAGATACAAAAACCTTCATTCAACAAATGAGCTATGCTTATGATGTCCAAACAAATATCAGTATTTACTCTTATAGTCTAGAATGTTCCATGAAGTGTTTTAGATGTTATTGTCTAAAATACTTACCAAAACATACCAAAAACCTGAGATGTCCAAAAACAAAAGATGATCTTTTATTTTATAAAAGTTTTCCACTGCCTTTTTTCCTTTTCATTATCTTTTAGGGAGGTGCAATAGAACTTTTACTCCCTTTAAAAGATTGGTGAGATTACACTATTATATGAATTTCATACCAATATATTGCCAGTGCTCCATCCTACAGCTTTCCGTGAGATTTGTAATTTGGTGATACATTTATAACTCTCTCCTAGGGAACTCTACTATTATAGAACTATAGAAAGCAAACTAGTACTTTATACTAAAGAATTGTAGGTACCTTACTAAACTACAAATACCAGAATTCCAGAGGATGGATGCAGGGCAGTTAAAGTGGTATGAAACTGCTGTAATTGCACAGTGTAGATATGCTTCCCAGACTGCCCAAAAGGATATTCAGTGAGAAGACCTACAAACTTCAGTTAAAAGTCATCTGGAATGTGGACAAAGTTGCACAGGATCCAGAAGAAAGCAACACACTTTTTGTGATTCTTTCACTCTGCCTTTGAGGTCTGCTGAGTCCCTGAAATGCTGCGTATATTTCTACAACCCAAGTGACACGCCAGATGACTAGAAATGTACAGGAACGTTTACAGCAGGGGTGTCAAAACTTTGGTCCTCCAGATATTTTGGGCCACAACTCCCAGAATTCCAAGCCTGTATTGCCAATGACAAAAGACTGTGGGAGTTGTGGAGGACCAAAGTTTGGACACCACTGGTTTACAGGTCGGGTCAATAATGAATTCCAACATAACCTATGTTAAATTGAATTTGCATGTACACATGCTGATTTGCAACTTCCCTCTCTACCGTCACTCCAACTGGGAGCCAAATGAGAATGCTGAATCCAACAGAGAATAATGGGCAGTCTTCGAGTTAAGAACCTTCTTAACTCTTAAAAAGCCAGCAATATTATACATTTTGAGGCAATGAAACCACTCCTGTCATGATCTTAGTGGCAAATATCTCCTGAATTGCTTATTTTGTCCGACACTTGGGTACCAAAGTCTGACACTTGGGTAGACTGATTTTGCACAGTCTGCCTAAACAAACGCATTTTGGAGAGCTATCTAATTCCCCCCACTTTATACTTTCTTGTCTCCTCCATGAGCTGGTATCATTTTCTACAGTTCTGTTTAGCAGCAAGAAGCCAGTTAAGCATCTGCTTTTGCAAACAATTCTATCATCGCCTTTCATTATGAGAAACGTTAGGCAAGACAGCAGCAGCAGCAAATTGCATTACAAAAAGAATACTGGATATTTTGTTTCATTTAGAGCTAATGGATCCAATTAATACATCCTGTCAACCGCATGGCTTATGTCAAATTTCAGCTGACAGCTTTCCCCAGGTGCATTTTATCAGACAGGATAAAAATAACATTTTGTCATACTTTCAGTTAACTCCTCCTACTTGAAAAAAAATTACTAGTGTAAGAAAGAGGAGGTAAGTCCTACAGTGCCAGTAAAATTGGTTCTGTAGAGTAGGGTACTCTTCTGGAGCAAATTTGAAGTACACATGTGAAGAAGAGAAAACAAAGTACTGTTATTTCTGCAGAAGTCTGTCTGGAGTGCAGTGGTAACAGCAAAACATGCCTTGAACATCTTACATACTTATAACCCTGTTATGGTCACTGCAATCTGGAAGCTACAGGATAACAATTTTAAGTCAGCATATATAGGATGTCTGCATGGAGCCATACATAGCCTATTCATCTGAAAGGTCACTGACAATGAACAATATTTTTCTTCGTGTCTTTTCATACACAAATGATCAAACTCATATTAAAGCATATTAAAGTCATGCTACTCTCTGTTATTTTATCTCTTGTTCGATTTTGAGCTGGCCGGAGTTGCCTTTTAGAAAAGACAAATAAATAAATGCACAAATAAATAAAGCAGACATGCAGTAGAAACAGGAATTATGTGAATTTCCCCTCTTCACAATTATTCCTTTAACAATTTGATGGGTTTATCGCAACTTATATTTGGAAAATATGTATAGATGCTCTAATCCAGTAGTGCCCAAACTTTGGCCCTCCAGATGTTTTGGACCACCACTCCCACACTCCTTTGTCACTGGCAACACAGGCTCGGAATTCTGGGAGTTGTGATCCAAAACACCTGGAGGGCCAAAGTTTGGCCACCACTATCCACAGAGCCGTGAATGAAATCCACACCTGAGGCAGAGTGGAAGAGACGTATAGAATTCTATCATGTTACTCTGATAGCCCAAATATGGCATTATTTTGTGCTTATATTTCAATATCCTCTCAATATTTACACTCAGGCCAAGCTTTAACAGTTTAAGGGGGTATCAGGCCCACAACAAGGGTCTGTATCAGCTGCTAGAAACATGGATTCCAAGCTCTTCCAGTAGGGAGGTGCTGTGGAATAATACAATGCTATTTTGTCATTTTGCTACCTCCCCCCTCACCGAGCATGGCACCTGGGACACATGCCCTCGCCCCTCCTGCAGCCCTGGGTGGTGTGACCATCCAGTGCTGCTGCTGCTGGTTGTGAACAACTAGGCACAGAACCATTTCCTCATCAAAATGACATAGCATTCTGTAGTTGGAGGTCTGCTCACATCAAAACTGAGCAAGACACTCGTTGGTATCTTTCAATTGTTCTGATAGCATACAGAAGTGTGACTCAAACTACTGACGCATGCATATGAATATAATATAAGAAAAACAACAAACCACAATAAGACACAAAACTATTTAAACAAAGCAAAGCAGAAAAAGCTACACATAATGTTCACTCCCTTTAAAATGCCAAGGCAAATGGTAGCATCTTAATTGGCAAGAGCTGATACTCCTGAGAAATAGCATCCCTGAGTCATAGAAACATTGGAGAAAACTCTTCTGTGCAGTTCTAAAATTACTGAAATGCTGGATAGTTCGGTGGTTTGGCTGCAGAACTAGAGATTGGGAGTTGGATCCCCCATTGTTCCTCTGTAATTTGAGCCGGACTTGATGATCCATTGGGTCCCTTGCTGTTCTGATTATTATATAGCATACCTGTGCTGGAGAAAGTGCTTGAAAGGAGGGTCCTGGTGTGATAGAGTCTTATCTGATTTCACTGTAACAATGATCTGATGAGCTATAGCAATGTTCACTATGGAGAGTACTTCAAATTCATTTTTGAATCAAGATGTTGAATAAAGACTAGAGTAGTATTCCTGCTGTTTAAAAAGAGACTCACTTAACATCTCTGCATGAATTAAATGCATCACTTTAGACACAACCTGAGCTCTCCTTCAACTCTTTCTATACAAATGTTACTGTGTTTAAACAACTTAAAAGTCATCACGATCATATTTTAATGTTCACAGTTCTAATCTTGAGTCTGTAGAGAATTAGATTCCTGAAATACATTACCACCACCAAATCCGCAGGGGATCAGTTCCGGGACACCCCACAGATAGCGAAATCCATGGATAAGAGCAAACACTCTTATCCATGGATTAGAGTTTGATAAGCTTTTGCCCCTGACAACCCCCAAACACTTGATAGTGTGGTGGCGGTGGTGAGGAGGGCTTGGCATCTGTACGCTTTCTTTTTTCCCCTTCCCTCCTTGTTGCTGCTGGCCAGCTGCACTCTTTGCCATTGGGTTTGGCAGCCGGCCTGCTGGGGTGGCGTTGGTGGTGGCGGCGAGGAGGGAAGAAAACAAAACATACTGAAGAGTAGAGATGGGCATGACCAGGAAAAATTACGTTTCGAGTTGTCGTGTGTCGGAGCCGGCCCGTTTCGGCTCGTTTCCGTTTGTCGCAAAATTTTTCAAAAATTTGTCATTTTGTTTGTCGTCTTTTTGTCTGTCGTTAGTACTGGTTTGGGGGGGTAGCGGGCTCCTGGAGACACCTCTCTGGGGTGGGTGCCTCCTTTGGCCCGCTATGAAGGGAAAGTGGGCTCCTGGAGGCACCTCTCTGGGGTGGGTGCCTCCTCTGGCCCGCTACAAAAGGGTATGCATAGCCAATTGGATATGCATACCAAGTTGCAGTGGCAGGCAGAGGCACCTCTCTTTTGGGTGCCTCTGTGACTCACTGCCTGGCATACGGTGCACTTGGGCTGGGGATGGGGAGGAGGAACAAAGTGAGAGAGGACCCCTATGGGCACCCTCTGGCTCACTAAGAAGGGAAGTGTACTTGCTGTAGTGCAATGCGAGTACACAGATCTGGCTTAGGGTTAGGGTTAGCGCAAGGGCTAGGCTTAGGGTTACGGGTAAGGTTAGGGTGAGTTAGTGGGGTGCACCTCTGGGTGCCTCTCTGACCCACTAAGAAGAACAGTGTACTGGCGTATGGGTTCGGATTCGGGTTAGGGTTCGGGTTCGGGTTCGGGCTAGGGTTAGTGGGCTTTTTATGCCCGACTGGCACATCCCAGAAGTCTCAGTCAAAACCTGGCCAAGTGGCCATGCAATTGGTGGAATGGCTCCAAAAATTTGCATGATCCACTCCAATGGCCAGCCCATCATTGCACAGATGTAAAAAATAAAAATAAAAATAAAATAAAATAAAATCAATGGAGACGTTTTGTTGCAAGAAAAACCCACTGTTGCTAATGTAAAAATTCAGGCAGCTTTAAAATAGCTATTTTCGCATGTTTCTGTGGTGCTTTGGTGTGTTTTTGGACCATGATTTCAAAATAAATATTGCGGTCGCCCCATTTTGGATCCCCCGCCCGCACCGCATGGCATGGCGAGTTGGCAAGACGACGAGGATGCCCCTCACCAAAGCAGCCCAGGACAGGAGAGGGGGGGAGGCTGGAGACCCCCCCCCAGAAACCACCCCTCTGGTAGGTGCCCTCACTCAGGCAGACATATTTTCGCCTGCTTTTTTGGCCGGGAATCGGGGTTTTTTATTTTTAAAACCTTTTTTCTGTGCCGCCCGCTTGGCATCGCGCGATCGCTGCGAAGATGCCAGGAATGACAATGACAAATCAGACCCAATTTTTCTTTTTTCGGTTCGAGTTCGAGTTCTGGCGGAGTAATTGTCGTTACCGTTTCCGTTGCGTAACGGAAACGAGGAACGGAAACGGAAACGAGAATTTCGCCAAGTCATGCCCATGTCCACTGAAGAGCCCTGCTGCGCAGTGGTTACATGCATGCACTGCAGGTAAAACTGTGCTCACAACCTGGGGTTCAATCCCAGGTAGCAGGCTCATGGTTGAGTCAGCCTTCCATCCTTCTGAGGTGGATAAAATGAGTTCCCAGCTTGCTGGGGGGGGGGGCAATGCGTAGCCTGCATACTGTAATTGAAAAACTGTAAACCGCCCAGGGACTACTTAAGTGGTATGGGGCGATATATAAGCAGAACACTTTGCTTTGGTGCCGAGCCTTCCTTGCTGCTGCTGCCCAGCCACCCTCTTTGGTGCCAAGCTCAGCAACTGGCCTGTGAGGGTGGAAGTGCCCCCCACTGCAAGTCCCACCCACTGACCCTCCTTGCAAGCCCCACCCACTGATCACTAAGCCCCACCCACTGTGCCCCTCCCCCTGACTCTTTGCAAAAAAAATTAAGAAAAGAGGAGTCGGTTAGATGAAACTGCAAACTACTCCAAGTAAAAAAGGGGGGCTGCCAAAGCATGCTTAAAGTGTGGAGAGGGTGAAGGGGAGGGGGAGGGGCAGTCCAGCCAGTCATGGGCCAATCAAAATGGCCTGGCGGGCCGGATTTGGGCCCCGGGCCGGACTTTGGACATGGCTGCATAAAGAGAACCATACATCCCTATTAAGGTGAAGGAATAAAAAGAGAAAAGAACCAACAATAATCCCAACCTTTGAACTACAAAGAGCTTATAAAAGTCATCTTTGAACTGGATGGTACCATATTGATCACTGAGTCCAGCTTCTTCAAGGAGGGACATTGTGGAATTGAGCTACCAATATCTGGCTTCGCAGTCAGGTATGTAAACCAACTGAGTTATCCAACAGTTCCCCTGCTATTCATTGTGATCACTTGCTCAATGACAGCTACATTAATAGATCTTATATCACACGAGCTCTACCCATAGACCTCTGGACACAAAGCATTCTGAGTAATACTCTTCTTACATCCTTGGGAGCTGTTGAAGTTCTATCATACTCCGTGGTCATCAGGAGAGCACTTTCTCTCCATCCCATCAGGTGCGTCTTATAAGGAACACATGAAAGGACCTTCTCTGTTGCTCCCCCCAGACTTTGGAACTCCCTCCCACTGGAGGACAGGACTGCCCCATCTCTGCTGTCTTTCTGGATGCAGGCAAAGACCTTCCTCTTCAGGCAAACTTTCCTTGAATGAGGGACTACTTAATATGTGACTTTTATATGGATTATCATGCATGACTGTATCGCCTGATTTCATAAGAATGACAGTGTTTTTCATGTTAGTCTCCATCCCTCATAATGATTTTTTTCTTTTTACATACTGTTTGTAGCTTTAATGTTACCATTTAATGTTCTAAGATGCCTCTTCTAATCCCCTGTTCGTAACTTAAATTATGTCTTAAATGTTCTGGGCTGTATATTGTCTCTCATTATTGTAAGTAGATATGGGCACGACTCGGCGAAATCCTTGTTTCTGTTTCCGTTCCTCGTTTCCGTTACGTAGCGAAACGAAGAACGACAATTACCCCGCCAGAACTCGAACTCGAACCGACTAAAGAAAAATTGGGTCTGATTTGTCGTGGTCATTCCTGGTGGCATCACAGCAATTGCGCGATGCCAAGCGGCACAGGAAAAAAGTTTTAAAAATTAAAAAAAAAAACCCGATTCCCGGCCAAAAAAGCAGGCAAAAATATGCCTGCCTGAGGGCACCTACCAGAGGGGTGGTTTCTGGTGGAGGGTCCCCGGCCTCCCCCTCCTCTCCTGGGCTGCGAGTGCCTGCGCATGCGCATCCATTCCTCATCGTCTCGCCAACTCGCAAAGCGGCACGGCACAGAAAAAAAGTTTAAAAAATAAAAAAACCCCGATTCCCGGCCAAAAAAGCAGGCGAAAATATGTCTGCCTGAGTGAGGGCACCTACCAGAGGGGTGGTTTCTGGGGGGGGGTCCCCGGGCCTCCCCCCCTCTCCTCTCCTGGGCTGCGCATCCATTCCTCGTCGTCTCGCCAACTCGCCATGCCATGCGGTGCGGGCGGGGGATCCAAAATGGGGCGACCGCAAGCAATATTTATTTATTTTGAAATCGTGGTGGTCCAAAAACACACCAAAGCACCACACCACAGAAACATGCGAAAATAGCTATTTTAAAACTGCCTGAATTTTTACAGTAGCAGCAGTGGGTTTTTCTTGCAACAAAACGTTTCCATTGATTTTATTTTATTTTATTTTTATTTTTTATTTTTTACACCTGTGCAATGATGGGCTGGCCATGGGAGTGGACCATGCAAATTTTTGGAGCCATTCCACCAATTGCATGGCCACTTGACCAGGTTTTGACCGAGACTTCTGGGATGTGCCTGTCGGGCATAAAAAGCCCACTAACCGTAGCCGAACCCTAACCCGAACCCTAACGCTAACCCATACGCCAGTACACTGTCCTTCTTAGTGGGTCAGAGAGGCACCCAGAGGTGCACCCCACGAACTCACCCTAACCTTACCCGTAACAACCCTAAGCCTAGCCCTTGTGCTAACCCCCCTAACCCTAAGCCAAATCTGTACTCGCATTGCACACACGCAAGTACAGTTCCCTTCTTGGTGAACCACAGAGCGCCCAGACTGAGGAGGAGCCTTCCCCCAGTGTGCGCACTGTGACACTGCAGGTAGCAGTGGGTCTGTGGTCAACAGAGAGGCACCCAAAAAAGAGGTGCCTCGAGTCTCGACTTGGTATGCATATCCAATTGGCTATGCATGCCATTTTGTAGCGGCCCAGAGGAGGCACCCACCCCAGAGAGGTGCCTCCAGGAACCCACTTTCCCTTCATAGCGGGCCAGAGGAGGCACCCACCCCAGAGAGGTGCCTCCAGGAGCCCGCTCCCCCCCAAACAAGTACTAATGACAGACGAAAAACCGACAAACAAAACGACAAATTTTTGGAAAATTTCGTGAAAAACGGAAACGAGCTGAAACGGGCCGGCTCCGACACACAACAACTCGAAAACGTCATTTTCCCTGGTCGTGCCCATCTCTAATTGTAAGCCACCTTGGGTCCTTTTCCAAGGAGAAAGGTGAGGTAAATTTTTCTAAATTAATTAATTATTTAATTAACCAAGCACTTGTTATTCCTAGAATAGGCTAACCAAAACAAATGGGATGTATCAGTTGCAACTAAATGAAAGTCCATTAAATACCATCAACTGAATATCATCAGTCCTACTCCACATAGGACTAACACTATATTTAACTTAATGGCTATAATCCTGTTTTTGATATAGGAAGTTGCATTAGAATGGGCCCACTGAATCAATAGAGGTTTAGTGAATCTACTTCTCCATAAGTTTCATTGATTCAAAAGGACGTACTCTACTGGCAACTTACTTTAGCATAGTATGTTGCAACTACAGTATGTCAACTGAGACAATGGGAGAAGTTGGCTCCCCAAATGTCCACTGATTCAAAGTGCTTACTGTAATGTGACGCTGCACTTTTCAGCCAATATGGACAACCAAATAAATTTTGCAATGATTGTTACTTTCAAACCTTTACTTGGGTCCAGCATTTCAGGCTCCTAGGGGATGTGTTTTGATCCTAAATTTTTGTTACCTTTTATCTGAACAAAACCCAAGGTTTCCATTCAAAATCCAGTGACTGGCTAGCCACGTGAAGAGGATTTTAAAAATTTCAATCCCTTCTCTGAATCATCCTCAGGGAAAAACATATTTTAAAAATCCTCCATTCTGGGAACTTCAAAAAGATTCTGGAAACAGGCCTTGACCCATGTGGGATTACTGCATTACTTCAAAGGCCTCTGTTCCTTCAGGAAGTATGAATTTTATACTTATAGTTTTGCACAGATATTTGCTGATGAAACACTCTGCTTACCAGACAGAATGGCAGAACCCTCCCTTCTAAAATCTATCAGTATAATTCTTTGTAAACCCAAAGTCTACTTCTCACTGCAATGAAGAAGACTGTATCACTAACTGTTGTCAGTAACTCCCAACAGGCATTTAGGGTAATGTTAATCTGAATGTATGAGGAAAGGGAGCAAGCTCACCCATAGTGATGGGATTTTCATATTTTTTGAACTAGAATTAAAAAAAGGCTGATGAATTTGCCTGTGAATGAAATATGTATTGACTTGACCCAAACCTTTCAATCATTTGCTTATAATTCCTTTGCTTGTAATTCACTCTAAAAAGTAAATTGGAACTTATCCCTCCATAAAAAGATATTAGAGTAATGAATCATGAACTACAGAAGACTGAAGCATTTGTGATTTACTTTTGCTTCTTGAAAGCATTTCTTAAAGTTCTTTTTGTCACTGGCTGACTAATAGCCCTACATCTCCATTTGTTTGCTAGTAAAAAGATTTTAAAATGAGGCATGGGGTTTGCCCCAAGGTCAGCCTACAACATCTCATTTCCCCACTTTCCAATCTTTTCTAAACCATACACTTTAAAATGTGCCACTTTCATAAATCACACTTTGAAAGATGCTTGTTACCACCAAAGAAACTTATGATTAACTCCAATCGGTCAGGTTTGGATGAGAACAGCAAACCATTGTAAAGGTAGAATGTAAACAAAAGCATCCCAAATCACCCCTGCAGCAATGCTGCAGGAGAGAGGAATGGTGCAGAAGTATGACTCTGAAGTTCACTGTAATTCATTGTTGTAACAGCATACTGCGTTTAATTTGACATCTGGGCCAGCCCACTAACTCATACTTACTTGTGTTAAATTACCTGATTGTCAGCAGCATGCCACAGCAAAAGAGTGATCTCCTCTGGGTATTCAAAGCTACAAACACATCATTCACACAGAGTAACAACTGCTGTGTTTAAAGGGTCTCTGCACCATCAGGGAATCCTGCAGTGCCATGTACTCAAGCTGCAAGAGATTGGTGCAAGTCAGGCAATATGGAAGAAACTGCCTATATGCTTCTCTTTCAGTGCCTCACTGCTGATAAGGCACAAATGTTTTAGGCAGATTAGGAAGGAAATACAGAAGACTGCATTTTGAACAGCACTCTCACAGAGTAGATTAAATATAAGCAAAGAGAATGTGTGTGTGTGTGTGCGCGCGTGCGTGCTTGAAGCCATTTTTTCCTTGATAAAATCCTGAATTAATATTATAAAGCAGCAACACAAGCACTTTCAAGAGTAAAAACTGAACGGAGAGAAAAGGCTAATATTGGGCACTTTAAACTAATAATGAAACAGGGTTCCAGATTCCTACTGCAACAAACGTATTCTGAAATCAATGGCTGAAAGCCCATGCATATGATTACTTCAGTTACTCATTATTGATACATTAGTGTAGCCAATAGTTGTTCTAAGATAAAGACAAGTTTTTGAAGTACACAGAAATTAATTTGGTAAGATTACACAGACAAGACTTAAAGACCAAACAAAAATGGAACTGTATATTGTTTTCCTTGAGGTTGACATTAATAAATAAAATGAAGGATTCCATGTAATTCTAAAGCGTGCATTACCTATATCATATTAGATAAATCAAATGGGATTATTTCACTGGTTTCATTTTAGTTTGTTGGCTAAATACAACAGAAGCATTGGTCTATACTTTTATGAAATCATCAAAATCATCATAAGCTTGACCATCACTTTGTCGTCGCACTAATCATACAAGAAAATATCTGCATTGTCACAATTAGAGATGGGCACGAAACGAACAATTTTTCATTTCCATTTTCGTTTTTTCATGTCGTTACTCAATGAAATGACAAACGAATTTTGTCTCTAAAATGAAACAAAACAAACAGAAACACCAGAAATTTTGTTGTTCGTTTCGTTTTCATTACGGCAATACATTGAACTGCTTTAAATGCTAAAAAAAAATCACAAAAATTTGAAATAAATGGTAATGAAATGGTAACAAAACAAACAAAAACGAAAATGATTTTTTTGCAAAAAATCGCAAAAAATGGAAACGAACCGAAACGGACCCCCTAAACGACAAACAACAAATGAAATGCCATTTTTTTATTCATGCCTATCTCTAGTCACAATAACAAAATAATTCATGTACAGTATTCCTTTGCCAAGAAATATAACTTTTAACAATCCGTATCTCTTGTCTTGCAAAACTCTCAGTGCATTATGGGATATTTTTCAAGAACTCTTGAATCTTCACTGTCAAGCTATTACAACAGTATCACCAGAAGTAATTTTTAATGATCTTTCTCTTCAAATATATGGGTCCATTCCTTACTGTATTTCACTATGCTCTGTGACATTACAAATGTTGAAGGCAAAAATACCATTGCAAAAATATAGCTTGGAAGAATGAAAATCAATGCTGGGATAGTTCAAGATGGTTCTTTTCCAAAGCAGGAACAAATACTGAAAAGTATTAATTCCCTCTCATTTTTCTCTTCTATAGCTTATTCTGGAATAAGTATAACATGCTTATACTGTAATCATGGCAAGACCAATTTCTTTTCTGTTAGAAACGTTTATCTCAAATCCTGGATGGAGTTACATTCTGAAAACAGATCCACAGCTTGAGGGTGCTCCTAGATTCATCACTGAGCCTGGATGCACTGGTTTCAGCAGTGGCAAAGTTGAACCTAGTGTGAAGCTGCTGCACCCATTCTTTCAGGGGACTGTTCTGGCCACAGTGACACATCCCCTAGATATCTCAGATGGATTACTGTAACACACTCCATGTTGGGCTGCCTATAGAAAGTGTCTGGAAACTCTAGCAGGTCCAAAGTGTGGCAACCAAATTATTAACTGGGGTTGGTTATATAGGGAACCTATAACTTCCCTGTTACAGCCCCTTCACTGACTACCAATGCATTTGTAGACACAATTCAAAATGCTGGTTTTAACCTATAAATTGCTTGGCTCAGAGCTGTCTAAAATACCATAAATTCACACGTTTGGTAAGGACACAGGCATTCTCTACTGCTGCTCCGAGACTTGGGAACTCCCTCCCATGGGAGGCCAGTCCTTGTCATCACTGTCCTTCCAAAACAGACAAAGACTTTTTTCATTCAGGGTGGCTTTCCTTTAAAATGATTGGTTGACAAAGGACCAATTCTGTGTCTTCTGCAAATCTGATAAGCATTCCCTTCATCCCTGACATCCAAGTCATTAATAAAAATGTTCAAGAGTAACTGGATCCAGCACTGAGCCTTGTTGTACCCCACTTGCTAGCTCCTACCAGTTTGAAAGAGCCATTGATAAGAACTCTGAGTACTATTCTGTAACCTACTGATTATTGGTACAACATCTGTTCTATCCATCCCACACCTATTTAACTTGCAAACCAGAATATTATGGAGCACTTTGTCAAAAGCTTTGCTGAAGTAAAGTCATATTATGTCTACAGCATTCCCGCCATCCATCAGATAGATTATTAAAAATGAGATAAGCTTATTCTGGCAGGATCTTGACTTGACAAATTCATATTGGCTTTTAGTTATTATTGCATTGTATTAAATGTTCTTGTAACATTAACGGCTTCTAAAGAATTAATGTCACAGTAGCATTTCTTCTTTGTTTAGGGCAGGGGTCCTCAACGTTTTCAAACAGCAGGCCGGTTCACCACGCCCCAGACACCACTGGGGGCTGGACCACAGTGGGTGGGGGGAGCAGGGGACCTTGCTGTAGCCCTCCCACTTTGAATGCCCCACTAGCCAGCATGCTGATCATCTAGGCGGTAGTTGGGGGGAGTGGGAGAAGTGACATAGCCCACTACTTTGAACTGCCTCAGCAATAGAAGCAGCTGCGGAGGCTGGCTTGCTCGCAAAGTAGGGGGTAGGTGGGGGTTGCAATTGGTCCCGGGGGCCGGATTCAGGACCTTGGGGGGCCGCATCCGGCCCTGGGGCCTTAGGTTGAGGACCCCTGGTTTAGGGGCTTTTGTGGGTGGAAGTAATGTATAGAAGTCTAACTAGTACTTTGCTTGGCTCATGGTGGTGCTATTCCTACTTCATTGTTTTCTTTGGAGACTTATTTTCTTCCTCGAAGGACTCTGGATACCTGACTCCACAATACCATTTATTCCAAAAGCTGATTAACATGTTAGACTGGGTCACAGATGTGAGTATTTATTGTGAGGCAAGGCATGTGTAATGCAATGTGAATGATGATGCATGGAAAGTTAGAGAAAGATACCTTGTTCTGGGGTCTTGTATCCCACTGGGAAATTACTTTGAAATCGTGAGGCCATACTCCCTGATTAACTTTTTAATGAACATTTTCCTGAAGCTTAAACTTATCTATTGGCAAATGTCTTCATTACAGCAGATTTAAAATACAAGAATAAGAGAAATTAAATGTCAGCAGCTTGAAATAGAGAATGGAGCAGCTCATATTTTCAAGAGTCTAGTAAATAAACAAAGCAATAAAAACCCCTCAGATTTCTAGCTCTCCCGCTTTCGAATTGAACTTGAAGGACTTTATAATATAAATAATAATATATTTGCAACATAAATTTGGAAGAAAAGATTTTCAGAATTCATCAAGACAAATACAGCTTGACCTTTGTTATTGAGGCAAAGAATGGCCTCAAACAATAGCAGTATTGAATTATCTTGATACTTTTTGTTTTATCCTTATTTGGAAAGGTAGATATTAAAATGTACAGCCTAGCTTTTATTAACTGTCTCTTTAGTATTACTGAAGGATTTGTTTCTTACTTGGAGTTCTAAATGTTAGCAGGCATTAGGAGACTGCCTTTAGCTATCACTTGTCAGAGTGAAATCCAAAATCTCATTAAACAGAGAACATGGTTTACCATTTAAATATGGTCTACATTTCTTTTACACTTCTAATTAGAAGCTGAACCATTCATCTTGTGGTCCAGCAAATTATTGAATTTCTCTTTTAAGAAAACAATTAGAAGTGTGAATGACCCAGAAGCCCAGAAGTGATCTAGAAATGAATATGGATTCTGAAGAGCCAAGGGTGAAATGTAGGGTGCTACATCTAGGTAAAAAAAATGAATTGCACAGATATAGAATGGGGGATACGTGGCTGGAGAATAGTACCTGTGAAAGGGATCTGGAAGTCTTGGTGGACCATAAATTGAACATGAGTCAGCAGTGTGATGCAGCGGCCAGGAAAGCCAATGCAATTCTTGGTTGCATCAACAGAACCATAGTGTCTAGATCAGGGGAAGTGATAGTACCACTCTATTCTGCTCTGGTCAGTACCTGGAGTACTGTGTCCAGTTCTGTGCGCCTCAATTTAAAAAGGATGTTGACAACCTCGAGCGGGTGCAGAGGAGGGCGACCAGGATGGTTGAGGGTCTGGAGGAAATGTCTTATGAGGAAAGGCTTAGGGAATTGGGAATGTTTAGCCTTTCAAAAAGAAGACTGAGAGGGGATATGATAGCTATGTTTAAATATTTGAAAGGATGTCATATTGAAGAGAGAACAGGTTTGTTTTCCATGGCTTCAGAGACTAGGACTCGGGGCAATGGTTTCAAACTACAGGAAAAGAGATTCCATTTGAACATTAGGAAGAACTTCATGACAGTTAGGGCTGTTCGGCAGTGGAATACGCTGCCACAAAAGGTGATTGAATCTCCTTCTTTGGAGGTTTTTAAGCAGAGGCTGGATGGCCATCTGTCGGAAATATTGTGATGGGGTTCCTGCATGGCAGGGGGTTGGACTGGATGGCCCTTGAGGTCTCTTCCAACTCTATGATTCTGTGATTCTGTGTGTACCCGTCGTGGAGATACCTGCTCTGGTCTCAATCCTGAGTTTGGGAGATCTGGCGCCCGAGCCAGCAGTGCTTGCTCTCCAACAACTTTGAGATGTCCTAAGAAAGGAGATGTCTTATCCAACTCCAGCAGACAGGTGAAGGAAGGTTCTAGGGCATGGAAGGGAAGGAGAGAGGCAAGTAACAAGGACTTGGGGTGGTGTGTGTGAGAGGGGAAGCCAGCTCACCTCAAGTCCAGAGGGAAGTAAGACGTGGGTGCCTTCGGCTTTTGGGCACATATTTCATTCCTCTCCCACTCACCCCCACCCCCCGTGCTTGTTCTTAGCCACTTCCGAAAAGAAGGCACCTGAAAAATGGGGGGTGGAGGCAGTGGTGGAGGCACGACCCAGCTTCACTCTCCCCAGCCAGTTTCAAATGGGGTGCACCTGGAAGTTGTAAACAGGGGCAATCCACTGGAAATTTTTACAAACTGACACATGCCTATTCCTGGAAATATCATTTTGCTATCCATCCCCCGCTAATGAGTCTTTTCCTAACCAAGGCTTTCAACTGAACTGGAAGGCAGAGGGGGTTAGAGGCTTATATACAATAAAAAGAACAGACTGAGCAACTCTAACAGGGCCTAATATTAATCATCACAAAAAGATAGGAAGGAAAGCAGGCCACAAACTGAACTGTCTCCAGTGTATCCATACAGAAAATGAGGTACTTTTTACTCCAGTCGATAGGGCAGCATAAGCAGAAACAACACTAGTCCACCTAAAGATACAATTAATGGAAAGATGCATTTATGTTTAACACGATGAAGAGGTAAAAAATCATAAATGGTTTTTGTTAATTAAAAAAAGGATGAAACATTTTCAAGATGAAATTGAAATAGCAATATTTCCACGAAGAAAACAGTAACATTCAAAAAAAAAAAGTCAAACCAGTTGTTAACACATTGAAATTTTCCCAAAGGAGACTATGATTCTCTTCTCCAGAAAGCTGTCTGAATAGATACAATCCTGAACAAACTAAATTAACTCTTTAAATGAAAATCTCAGTGAAATGAAAAACCAAAGCCTATGAAATAAACAGACACTTGAAGTGTCTATCTAGCACCCCCTAAACTCCCTCCATTTCTGACTTTTAGAAGCAGACCTAAAGGTTCACAACTATATGGCAGCAAAGCTAGCTAAAAAAAATATTATTAGAACAGAAACTAAAGTATTCTATCTCACTAATCCAATGCAGGGGGGCAAAGAGCTTGGTCTCATAGGTTCAACTACCTGTAGATAAACCCAAGAGAACTTCTTCCTATATCTCAGATGGATGATCCCGAAAACACTCAGTAAGAAGGTTGTTTGGGAGAAGGATATGTCAGAGAGAAATAAAGTCCTCCTTTGCTGGAGAGAGAAAGGAATCAGGAACCAAGATTTAGGGCAGCCATGTCCAAAGTCAGGCACGGGGCCCAAATGCAGCCCATTTTCAAATTTCGAGTGGCCCGCAGCCTCTTCTCCCCACTGGCTCAGCCTGCCATGCATCCCCACCAGCTGGCCCCTCCACATATCGGATGGAGATGTTAGTTTGCAGTTTTATGGTTTTTCGTTGCTGCACCATCCTCCCCACCTCCTTGCATGTCCTAGAGACTTGTCCAAAGTCTGGCCCGGGTGCCAAATGCAGCTGAATGGCCAGCCCCCACACATTTTCACCTCACCAAATCTGGGCCTTCTTGCAAAAAGTTTGGACACCCCTGATTTAGGGGAAAGGATGAAGGGAGAAACCTTCTCTCAAACTCTGTCGCCTATCTATACTATTCCATTGCGTTACAGCCTGGCCACAGCCTTCTTGCCACAACAATCATGTATCTGTAACATGTTTGCTCATTCCTCAGAAGTCCAGACTAGAATAAAGCCCACTCTGCCAACAAGAAACAATCAAACGAAAGATTTCACAGGCATTTCCATAGGCACGCCATTTAACAGGTTACTAGTTCATTCTATGTCCAGGCCATATAGCTGTAGATCAGACCATCTCACATGTCCACACACCTTCTGTTCAGTGTACCCTTCTACCTTTGAGCATGCCAACACCGGTGCTTCCAACCTCTTAAGGAGAGTAGCAATTGCCCTCACATCCTGCCTGCCTATTTCTGGTTGGCTTTGGAGGAAACAGAATGCTGGACTAGATGGCCTTTGATCTGATCCAGCAATACATCGTTGAAAACTCTGCAGTACTTTGACATGTGCTTCAAAATGCACAATTCTTCAGCTCTTCTTCCTTCCAGAAACAGAAAGACCATAGTACTGGACAATAGTATTGTCTATGCTGTACTAAAGTGCTAGAGCCATTTAGTTCAGTAAAGTGTGAAAGACTGTCCCTAAAAACACAACACAACCATTACAAAAACACCTCTACCCTTGATGCCAGCTCTATACATCTAATCTAAATGCTGTCTCCAAAGCACTGTAAACAGCCTGGTACAAAGCACTATAGTTCAATTATGTTCACTTACAAAGCTTTTCTCTTCAGGCTGAATATGAAATGTATTTGTCATCTCAAATGTAGTTTTTTTAAAATTAAATATTTCTGAACATACATAAAAATGCCTAACCATATCACTGTGCTTAAGGAGTAAAAGAGACAGTTTTAGGTACATTATATTTAATTTCAGTTGTGAACAACAAATTGGACAAGAAGTGCACTACATTAAATCTCTGCTACTACCTGTTCCTCTTGACAAGCATGATAGAACATCAAGAGACTTATAAAAGGAAAAAAGGTTTATAAGAGTGAGCTACTACACACAAAGAGTCCAATACTTCGATTTAACAGCAGAAGGAAAAAAAAATTAAGAAAGAAATGTACTTTAAAATGTTGTACAAACCACCGGAGAAGCATTTAACATTAGACTTTATGATCCTACTATGCCTTGTTGGGTTCCAGCTCATTGTTCTATCGTCACTTTTTTTGCAATGTAAAGCTGCAAGCCAACACATATTTCAATGGGCAAAGTGGTTCAATATGAGTTGGCACTCTTAGGACTGCAATATAAGTGAATGTATTCCAGAAAATTCAATTATTTGGATACCACCTTTAGACTGAGCCAATTAGTCGCAAATGGAAACCTTTACTTTCTGCAAAGCACTACAAATTCATTATTGGATTGCCAGTAGAGAATTTCACTTACTCAAGTATAGAATTGCCCACACATTACAGGAAATGAGTAGATAACAATGTTGGTTATGCAAAATCAAACTCATCTGCCTTTCTTAATACTATAGGTCTTTTCCCGATCAAAAATTCAACAATTTAAAAGAACAATTGTGTAATCCTCAGTAAATGTACGTATATCATTTTGTTATGTTGCTGTTTGGCAGCAGGCAACCTACATTCTCCTTTTATGCCTGTCTTAACTGAGTTGGAAAGTGGGAAACTAATATGTCCTCTGAGGCGTTGAACATTTCAATACCTGTAGAAATTCCTTAAACCAGACAACATTAGGCACGTAACCTCTCAGAAGTATTTTCTGCTGCTTCCAGAGATTAGTTTTACCTGTACAGGCAATGGTAGATAAGACGAGAAACACTATGAAACTGGGCAATGTAAGGTGATAAGTGATCACTCCTTTGTGCACTATAGGTAGAATTATCCAACTCAAAAGTGTGACCTTAAATCACAAGCTAGCTCTCAATTAGAGAGGTTGGGAGAGTTGTGTTTTTGGACTAAGGATCCTGGAATTTCCAGGACAGACTGGCCACCTAAGGCAGTGAACAAAATAGAGGTGTAAAAATAAAAATATATAAAAATAAAATTTTTATTTTAAAAAAATGGAAGAGCGATTTTTTTAAAAAAATATCCAGAAACACACATGAATAAAATTGTTTCTGTGGTGTGCCGTCATGTCACTTACAACTTCAAGTTACCCAGCTAGGATTAAAATATAGAAGATGTTCAAGGATTGGTTTACCACTGCAGCCCCCACAGTAAGATTCCACAGATCAGCAGAAACTTAAAGCGATGTCTCCTGATTCCTAATCCTACACTTGACCCTCTACTGTACCTCACAATGGCTGTCAAAACAGCAGCTACACCAAAATAATTTAAAGCATATCAGTTAAAAACCTGTCACAATGGAATCAGTTTTCAAGGTGTCCTTCAATTCAATCAAGAGGAATAGTTATGCATTCCTTGAGCTGGACCTGGATAAGGCAGAGGCCACCACTGATAAGCCCCTGTCCCTTGTTTCTGCCAGTTTAACTGATTTAGCTGTCCTCTACTGATACTTGTGCAAATCATAACTTCTAAAACAGCACCTTCAAATTTGTTCCCTTCACATTTCCCCCACCCCAACAATATGGATGGGGACCTTGCAAGCCCAAGGCTTGCCATACAATGCTGTCAAAACAAACCATATTTTGCCTTTGTATAAAAAAGAAGCCAAAAAGACTGATGCATTGAGAAAGGGAATGTGTCAGTTAGATGCAGATACAAAAAAATTAAGACAATGCCTTTCAAATGGTGAACCTTCCTGGAAGTGTGTACAGGAGTGTGTGGAGCAAACCCCCTAAATGCTTGGTAGGGCAGGCTCATGGTATAAGCAGGGGATTCCCCCTCCCCCACACACACACACACACACACACACACACACACACACACACACACACACACACACACACACACACACACACACACACACACACACACACACACACACACACACACAGAGTATGGAATGGGATGAAGAATGGGACAAGGGAACCAGTGGAATCTGGCAGAGATATTTATGTTTGCAGAGCGCTTTTCTGCTTCAGCTCTGGACCTAAGCCCTTATGTTCTGTGCACAGCACCACTGGCCAAAGTATACGAAAAAACATTTTAGCTTGCAGCAGACTGCTCTCATCACTATAATATACAAAAAAAAAAAAAGAACTGCACTCAGAGAGAACATTGAAACAACACTGCCTGTACCTTACTCATGTGAACAGCTCCCAAATGTATTTGGTTATCTACAAAGCAAGTTAGGATAAATTGCTACTACACATCTGAGGTGGGAAATCATAGCATTAAAAATATATTACTAAAAACCTATACTGACGAAGTAGCCATTCAGCCATGCCATATTGGTGACAAAAACAAAGAACTACATACTGTACAAGGAAATTATAATAAGCCCAAATGGACCGATGCAGCATCATTTTCTGCAATTACAAATATCTTACAATGATTAAGAGAATTTAGCAGAATGTCATTAAGCATTAACAGACATGTTAAATTTTCCTTCTGGGAGCAGAGACTACATTTCAGAATCTCCAAAGTCCCCTTTTAAAAAAAACAGGTGCACAGGGAAGATGTTTTAGACATAGAAAATCAAATAGGCAAGCTGGTAGCGTGGACAATACTCTCATTAGAATTTTATAGCTGCTGTGAGTTGGATAGCTCTACTATTTCCAGTTTGCTTCTTTTGCAACAACATTTTCTTCTATGGAACAATTCCTGCTAAACAATTCTATTTTGCAGCCATACAGCCCGTTTATATATAAAAGCCATCTCTGGCATGCATTAATAGACTATTGTAATATATCCCCAATCTAGCAAGTCCCCATGCATCCTCTTTCACAAACTGTTATGTCATATCTCTAATTGCAAGTCACTGCAGTCCTGCTAAGTATTCCTCAGTGATAAGTGCCAGCTTCACTAAGAGGATTTGTCCTTTGCAGTTTTTCCAAAGCCAGATTTCTGTACACGGTGCCATGAAGTTCCACATTTACATTAACTGAGAAAGGATGAAGTAAAAAAAGGCAGATGCTGAATGTATCAAACTAACACTATCATGTTCTGACAGATCTGTGCATGCATGTGTGTCTATGCCTGTAGGAATGTATACATTAAACACCATGCAAACACAGGCACAACTGCAAGCACACGCACATGTACACACACACACACACACACACACACACACACACACACACACACACACACACACACACACACACACACACACAGAGAGAGAGAGAGAGAGAGAGAGAGAGAGAGACTGGGAGAGAGAGAGAGAGAGAGAGAGAGAGAGAGAGAGGGAGAGAGAGAGAGAGAGAGAGAGAGAGAGAGAGAGAGAGAGAGAGAGAATTCAGATGCATCCAGCAAGTAGAATATGTGTACAGGTACCTGAATTATATCCACTACATACATGGACAGGAAGAATCTGCCATACTTTGCAAGTTAGCAATATCGTGGGACTAATGTGAAACAGGCTGTTTGTTCATTCACATTCTGCTTGTTTGTTTACTCACATCCTGCTCCCTTCACACAATGAAAATGCTGACAGCTGACATTTCCACAACTGCTTGTTTACTATATCAGACACTTACCCCAAAACTTGCAAGGCGAAACAGTGCAGAATCATCTGCAAGTATCACATGACAGTACTATGTAGAGTAAGTTAGATAATTTTAAGCAATCACAGCAGATGTCTGTTGCTGCCCGTTTCACAAACTGATCTGAAGTGATTACAACCAATGGTTTCAAACTTGAACTTAGCTAACACATTTTTAAAAAGCCACCAGGTACATCAATAGCTTCCTACATCCAAATACCTTTAAAATAGTAATAACAGTGCTATTCTCATTTTGCTTTTCATTGGCACTCACAATTGGTCTGTAAAAGTAAACACAATATATATAGAGAGAAAAGATACAGAGGAAAGATGCTTCATTACATACCTGGGAAACCCCCTTGTACCATGGCTGTATTGGTATGCACTTCAAGGTATCTGCATTCCTGACAAACATTCAAATGCTGTGAGCAGCTCAAATCCTCATCACACCACACACAGAAAGAGACTCAGAGCTCGCCTTTCTTCTGACGACCTTGGGCCTGACGGAGAGATTTCCCTCGCCTTAAGGCTAAGCTGTCAGTTCCCTTTCTATGATGAGATGCGATCAATTGCACTTAATTTCAAGCTCGCCCACAAGCTAACAGTTGGATCTGTCGGCAAAACTGCCAGCATAACTATGCGGGGAAAACAAATCCCTGGCTTCTCACATCTGACCCACTCCTGCTGCTGCTACCGCTGCTGCTCTTGCTGCTGTGTTGTTGCATTGCTGGAGATCACTAACACTCGAATGGCACCCCTATCCCAAAAGGTGACTCGGTTGCACGCACTGTCCTTTTTCCCCTCTTCAGTGAGCCACAGCTCACATAATTCTTAATGTGCTCACTCTTAATTACGGAGAAATGATTCATAAACATCAGCCACAAAGCTTTAAGAAGATACATGTTCCTGGTTCCAGGCACCACTGAATGCCTGTTAGCCTTGCAGAGTTGATGAAGTCTTCCCTTTCAGGTTTTACACAATCAAAAACGCAGCAGAGGATTGTGTTTGCAGTCCAGAAACAAAACTGCTCTGTCTGAATTTTCAATCTTACTCCTTGACATGTAGATTGTAATGTATTAGATGACTCTTCCATAAAATGCAACCAAGACAAAACATTCAAAGCTCTAACACTGCTTCTTTCTTAAAGCAATTTTTAAAAGTCACAAACAACCCTCCTAGGAAATGCACATTTGCACTATTTATGATCTGCTCTTCTTTTTCTCTCCATCTGAACAATGTGAGTCTCCATTCTTTATTTCTAAAATGCATAGGCATGTGCAAATCCTTAGGCATACCATCTGTTCAGTTCATTAACAGTGAAAGAGCCAAAGCACTGTTATCAGTCACACAACTGTCCAAACAGTTAGTGGAGCAGAAGCTAGTTGTAAGGAGAATGAATAAAAGGATGTGCTGAAGCCATCCATAACAGCTGTGGTGGGATGATGCGTCAGAATCCAGACCATCATTCTACCACTGCTTAAATGCAAAAGTAACTGTCCATGTCAGGTGTAAAGCATTTTCACTGTATCAACAGATGCAAGCAGTTACGCACAGGTATTCTGCGTCTATAGAGTGAGAAACAGAACGGTACAAACATTAAACAGCATATTACAGGCCTAGCACAGTGCTCCACTATTTGTTTGTTTGTTTGTTTGTTTGTTTGTTTTTTTTGAGAAAGGTAAAGTCAGAAGCATTATTTTAAAAACTTACATGAAAATATTAAATAAGAATTAAGGAGGCAGCATTAACAGCCAGATTTTTGCCTACAGTACTCTTTTTCTGTGTCACTGAAACACCATCTAAGAAAACCAGATATTCAAGAGAAATCCAGAATAAAAAGTCCATATTTTTCTGAAAGGTTTCCAGAGCTGTACTGACTTGCCCGCTTTAGGTTCACAAATGCTTTCTGGTGACCACAGTGACATCTATTGGAGAGGTAGTGCTCTCACTTTTCTCCACTTAAATGTATGTATCTAAAAACATTCTTGCTTTTAATAGCAATGAAACTAATTTTCCCCTTCTGTTTCCCTTGCCAACCAGCCTAAATTAAACACAAAATTAAACACAAAACTACAAGTTAAGTGTCCATTAGCCACGTATTTTACAGTGGTTTCATAGATTTCTTCTGCCATTTAAAGTGTATCTAATGCTGCCTTATCACCGGGCAATGCTTAGAAGTTGGAAGAACACCCAGAATAGCTTTCCTTTATTCTTAAGATTGTTCCAGCACTGAATTTGGGTAGACATGTTCTGAAGGACTCTCTAAGATTACTTTCTTTGATCCTATCAATTTCTGTTCATGCAAAAAGCCAGAAATTGGTGAAAGAGAAATAAAATTGATGGAAGAGAAAAGATGAGCTGCAGGGGATGAGTTATGTCCAGCAAACTTTGTTGTTAGATCCAAAAAAATCCAAAACCACAATTTAAACAGCAGCCATTAAGGTGCTTTGGGGTTTGTTCCCACAATCACATTTTGAGGGAAAAGGGGAAACCCCAATAAATACATTGTGAAGATTGATAAGAAAGCATATTGAAACAACACATTACATTCAGAGAACCACCTGTTCTGAAGACTATAATATATCCAAGGTGTGAGTGCGTGGCATGAAAGTGGTGAATGCTCAATAGACAAAACAGCAAATGGACCAAAAATGTGATGTTCACATGAGCCTAATTGCTTACTGTGGGTGTTAACCTCTCCCTACCCTTCAGGGCGGACATTTTAAAATATTAAACCTCATTAGACTTAAGGAACTTCAGTGCCACTTTGATGAATTTAGCATGTGTTGTATGTGTGTTGTGTCGTTACAGTCGTGACCGACTCTCCGTGACTCCACGTCCATGGAGTTTTCTTGGCAAGAGTACTGGAGCGGTTTGCCAGTTCCTAGTCCAGGCGCCTACAGCACCTGGTATTCCCTGGTGGTCTCCCATCCAAGTACTAACCAGGGCCAACCCTGCTTAGCTTCCGAAATCAGTTGAGATCGGATGTGCTTAGGGCATCTAGGCAGACTTAAGGAACTTCAGTGCCACTTTGATGAATTTAGCATAGGGGTCCTCAAAGTTTTCAAACAGCGGGCCAGTCCACTACCCCCCAGATACCACTGGGGGCCGGACCACAGTCCCCCCAAAAAAGAGGCTGACATTTTAAATTGCCCTGCTTGGCTGCAGCCGATGCCTTGACCATCTGGACAGTGAGTAGGGGGAGCGGGAGACCTTGCCGTGGCCCTCCCACTTTGAACTGTCCCACTAGCTAGCATGCCGATCATCTGGGCAGTGGGTGGAGGGAGTTGGGGAAGCGACATAGCCCACTGCTTTGAACTGCCTCAGCAATACAAGCAGCTGCAGAGGCTGGCGTGCTAGCAAAGCAGGGGGTAGGTGGGGGAGGTCTGCAATTGGTCCTTAGGTTGAGGACCTCTGATCCAGCACAACAATATTTCTCTGTGAAAATGGGAATCTAAAAAACCACTGCTTTCATAGTAACATCATGTTTAAGATCCAGAAAACACAGAAAAGCAACAAACCATAACTCACCTTCAGTATAAATGTCATCTTCCTCCTCCCCAGTCTCTTCAGAGGTGGATTTTCTAAAGCCATTGTAAGGAGGTGGTAGCTTCATGGGTGGTGGAGCCCCACATTTCTTCTAAAAAGAAACAGAAACAGCTTGTATATCTTGTACCCTAGACAAGAAATGAGAGATGCAGCCCATATTCCTGATTTAAATGCCACTCCTCAAATAAGCTTCACATTTCATAGAATATTCTGTTTCCTTAACACAAGCCAATGTCAAATGCTTTTAAATCTTCACTGATGATCACAAAATACAAAAAATGAATTTCACACTAGGTTTCTGGGAGTAAAAAAAAAGCATTTCACAGCAAATATATATATCAAATGCAATTATGATCACCCAGTACGTCCCTGGCAACATAAACTGCAAGGTCTCAGCTTTGACAAGGACTTTAAACGGTTTCAAAAACATATTGTTTTGCTGCACCTCACAAAAGAACGCTACCCAAATAGATGCCTCATAAGCATTATAGACTACAGTATTGTATTCAGATCTTAATTCTCAATAAGGCCCCTAGATTACAAAACTTCCAATAACATAATGTAATTACCTCACATAAATAAAGGCACTTTCGACAGTGATGCATATAGAGGTGCATCCTAAACCCAAAGAAAGCAATTCAGCAGTACCCGGCAGACTATCCAAACCTCTGTTTCTCCAGCTCAAAACAACTGAATCATTCTTTGGCTGTCCAGTTTTACTAAATTGTGCTCAAAACGCATCTCAAATCATCAGAGTGCTAATAGCCAGATGCACTTTAGTAAACAAATGGTGAGTGCCTAATGTCATGAGATCAGCATAAATGGCTGGAAAATTCTTTTCATACAGGAAATAGTTATTACCGGTGTGTGTGTGTGTGTGTGTGTGTGTGTGTGTGTGTGTAAAAACAACAGCATATGCTGTCATTACCATCTTTGAACAATCCATATTTATTATTATAGATATTATTCTAAACACTATTGTCAACAGTGATAGAGGCTGGGTCCTATACACAAACATGAAAAAGGCAATAAAAGCAGCACAACATCTGAAATGGATTTCCAGTATGACATTGACATGTTTATGCTTTCTTCATCTTTAAAGTTGTATTTTATATATCACATTCATCATCAGGCAGCTGCTCAAGACAATCTCTGTTTTGACTTTTTTCAGACTGTTATAAAGCATAGTTCATCAACCAAATTCCAAAGTACAGTGGACCCTCATATAACAAATGGTTTGTATAACATAAAATCTGTACAACATGAAAAATTCTGGAGATAGGGGCAATTTGCTTAACAAAATCACCTATGGGGTGAAGCCATACAACATAAAAATGGTCACAATTAGGGATTATAGTGGTACCTCGGATAACAAATTTAATTCATTCTCTGAGGCAATTTGTTATCCAAAAAAAAATCGTTATCCAAAACACGGTTTCCCATAGGAATGAATGGAAACCAATTAATTCATTCCAGAGCCTAGGAAAATCACCCAGACACCTGTTTTTTTTGCTCAAAACTCTTTATAAAGTGCACTTTAAAGGTACAGATGTGATGCAAACCAGGATAACTCTTTTTTACCGATGCATGCTGGAAATTCATTATCCAAGGCAGCCCATAGAAGAATTCATTATCCAAGGCAGCCCTATACCTGGAAAATGAGATTCGTCATCAGAAAAATTCATTATCAGGGACATTCATTATCCAAGGTATTACTGTACTCTGTTTTCAATGCATTCCTATGGGAAATTTGTATAAAGGAAAATTTGCTTAACATAATTTCATTTGGAACAAATTAATTCCTTTATACAAGGTATCACTGTACTCATTTTGGACTATCAACACAGTCCAATATACATTTTGATTTGGCAATTCTTGGGCAGATGGCATTTTACTAATTACCAGTAAAGTTTGTTTTCTTAACATTCATTTGAAAGCCACATTCATTACTTATTTGATTAACTTTATGATGTAACCTGTGCAGAGACTTTTGTTTATCAGTAAGTTATCAGCTTGCTCTGCTGAGCTCAGTCAAAAGCATTCTTATAGTCAAAAAAGCAAGAATGTACAGTATTCATATTCATACCACAGTCTTTCTTCCCAAGTGCATAAAGGCAAAACCATGCTTCTCTGGTTCCAAATCCTCCTCTGATTTCAAACCACACTTCATATAAATTTGGCCATCCCTTGTTTTTAAAGAAAACCTTAAGCAAGGGGTTCATTAAACTTCTTGTTCTGAACTTCACTTCAACCTCAGGCATTTTCTTTTTCGGTTAACATAATGAAGGCCAAACTTACCTGAATGTCAGAAATGATTTCTGTTCTATTGATCTGATCAGAAAGATTCACTAAAACACTTAAGTCTCCATCATCAATTAACTTTAATATTTCTGCAAAAACTTTGAATCTAGAAGCTTCCTCTTTTTTCTGTTACCTGTATTGCTTTTTGGATCCCCCCCCCATGCTATTAAGTCAATTCTGACTTATGGTCACCCTTTCCAGGCTTTTATCACCCCCACCCCAGTAGAGCAGTGCTCCCCAGTAGTTTAATCCCCCTTGTTCTACCAGGGAAATTTTTCTAATTTTTCCCTGGGACTTTGGGGCTGGGGAAGGGGGCCCCAAAGGAATGCGAATGTGAGACATTGGCCGGAAGAGAGACTCCAAGTCTCTGGTTCCATGCACCACACCACCCCCTCCCTCTCACCTTTGCAAACTGGCCAGTTGGGACTCTTCCTTTCCGGGGAGGCCCGGCTTTGCTCGGGGACCGCCACCACTGACAGGGCCGGATCCTTCCCGCGGAGGAGGAGGAGGAGGAGCAGGCGCTGCCTTCGGGCGCCAGCGGAGACACCGGGGAAGCGCGGGGCAGCGGCGGCGGCAGCGAAGAGCCCGGGGGAGGCGGCGGGTGGGGGGCCAAGGGGGGCTGCCGCGCGCCCCTCCCCCTCCTCCTCCTCGTGTGGGGCTGCCCCGCGGTGGCGAGGACCCGGTGGGCGGCTTTCTTTCTTTCTTTCTTTCTTTCTTTCTTTCTTTCTTTCTTTCTTTCTTTCTTTCTTTCTCCCTCCCTCCTTCCTTCCTTTCTTTTTCTTTCTCTCTCTCTCCCTTCCTCTTTCTCCCCCTTTCTTTCATTCTTTCTTCCTCCCTTCCTCCTTCCCCTTTCTTTCTTTCTTTCTTTCTTTCTCCCTCCCTCCTTCCTTTCTTCCTTCCTTTCTTTCTTTTTCTTTCTCTCTCTCTCCCTTCCTCCTTCTCCCCCTTTCTTTCTTTCTTTCTTTCTTTCTTTCTTTTTTTCTTTCTTTCTTTCTTCCTTCCTTTCTTTTTCTTTCTCTCGCTCTCTCCCTTCCTCCTTCTCCCCCTTTCTTTCTTTCTTTCTTTCTTCCTCCCTTCCTCCTTCCCTTCTTTCTTTCTTTCTTTCTTTCTTTCCCTTTTCTTTACCCCCTCCCTACATTCTTTCTTTCTCCTCCCTCCCTTCCTCCCTCCCTCCCTCCTTTCTTTCTTTCTTTCTTTCTTTCTTTCTTTCTTTCTTTCTTTCTTTCTTTCTTTCTTTCTTTCTTTCTTTCTTTCTTTCTTTCTTTCTTTCTTTCAGGGTGGGGCAATTGCATGGGGGTCGCAGCGGCGGCGGGATGGGGGCGATTGGGGGGATTGCGGCGGTGGCGGCGGGGCGGGGGGGCGGCGGGGGGGCGATTGTGGGGGCGGGGAAAACATCCGGGCCGGCCCGCGACGCCCCCCGCCCGCCCCAACACAGGCGCAGCGGCGGCGGGGAAAACATTCGGGCCGGCCCGCAACGCCCCCCGCCCGCCCCCAACACAGGTGCAGTCCGGCGGCAATGGCAGCGGGGGGGCTCCGCCCTGGAGCTCGGCCGCAGGGAGGGGCCAAAGGGCGCGCGCCCCGAGGGAGGAGGCGGAGGAGGAGGGGCACCCACCTGCTCTTCCGACCGAGGGGGCCCCCTCCTCCCCGCTGGCCCCCCGCGCGCCCGGCCCCCGGGGCAGGGGGGTTGGGGCCGGGAGGAGGCGAGGAGGGGCAAGCGGGCCAAATGGGGTTCCTGCTGCTGCTGGTGGTGGTGGAGGAGGGTGAGGAGGAGGAGGGCGGAGGAGGAGGAGGATGCGCCGCCGCCGGCGGCGGGCAGAGGAGGGAGGCAAAGGCAAATGCGGCGGCGGCGGCTCCTCCAGCCTTCCTCCTCCACCGGCCGCCTGCGGGAGAGAAGAGGAGGAGGAGGAGGGCGGCGGAGGAAAAGGGGAGGAGCCTCCCCGGCCTCCCTAGGCGGCCCGGTGCCGACCGGTCCACGGACCGGCACCGGTCCGCGGCCCGGGGGTTGGGGACCACCGCAGTAGAGAATACTCAGAAGTAGTTTAATTGTCCCTTGTTCTACCAGGGAGGGGGGTATTCAGGGATTTTCCTGGGACTTTGCAGCTTGCCCAAGGCCCCACCAGCTTGCTGTGCCCACAGGAGACATTGTTGGGGAAATAAACTCCCAGTCTTTGGTTCCATAGACTCTGGTTCCCTGTCCAGCAGGTTATAAATTATTTACTAGTCCTTTATTTTGATGTTACTAGACAGGAGCTTCACAAGATACCTAATCATAACCCAGCTCTCGAATGCATGTATTCCATTACCCTTTGATCACATCTATTCTGTACACACATGCACTATGAAAACTCTCCGCGATGAACAGGATATTCATTGGTAATCATTTGTGTGTTTGTTTGTTTTTAAAAAAACACTAGCAAAATAACCACTTTTTACAAATACTGTAGTACAAATTCTACCTGTGGATTTGTAGAATATAATTTTAAACTTTATTTCTGGGAGGGAAAAAGGAGCTCTAGTTGGACAGATTTCTTTTTAAAGTAACAACTAGGAAATGCATTAATGTTGTAAGAAAGTGTGCATCATTGCACAGATATGTTTTTGATGCATTCATGATAAGGATGTGAATGTAGCTATACCAAGGGCAACTTTTTTATTTGACTCTCTCTCTCTCTCTCTCTCTCTCTCTCTCACTCACTCACTCACTCACTCACACACACATGGACACACACACTTTCTTCATGCAAACAGTTTTTCCAGAAGAATGTCAACAATTAAATCTAATTACACTTAGTCTCAACCAGAGCAGATCTACAAGTCTTAAAAAATGGAATTTAACAAGTCCCCTTTACTCAGTGGGTGAAATTCCATTTCATTTTTTAAGTTACTTTGTGTCAAGAGAACGACATCAGTCTCAGTGGTTTTTCAGAAATGAAACATTGAGAAGTAGTACTTTCCTGATTTCTCTTCCCCACCCCCCAGGATATGAGGGCTCCCGTGGAATCCTTTTTATTGTTGGAAAGGCATAGGAAGTCCCAGGATGGGAGGGGAAAGTGTCTACCGAAAATTGCTGTTACCAGGACGATTTTGCAACTGGAGTTAGCTCTAAGAAGAAAGTCTCATTCAGTTGTGATCTAAGTGTGTGGAAATCATATACACCGAGGGGACCACACTGGCAGCTCTCCATCTTGCATTCAGCATTTGAAACTGACAATTTCTCATGATTATTTGGAATAATGCATGGATGTGACATCCTCCACCCCACTTTTCTGACTCATGTTTTCGTGGCGCAGTGGTTAAATGCGTGTACTGCAGGTAAAACTGCGCTCACGACCTGGGTTCAATCCCAGGTAGCAGGCTCAAGGTTCACTCAGCCTTCCATCCTCCCGAGGTTGGTAAAATGAGTACCCAGCTTGCTGGTGGGGCAATGTGTAGCCTGCACACTGTAATTAAAAAATTGTAAACCGCCCAGAGACTACTTGAAGTGGTATGGGGCGGTATATAAGCAGAACACTTTTTGCTTTTATTGAAAGCAAGGATGAAGGGGCTGAAGAGAACATGCTCCTTTCAAAGTACTTGGGCAACACACATACTTAGGTAACATCTGAATAGTGTTACAGTTGATGACCACTCGCTGGCCCTATGAAGTGATGAAAATACCCATGTGACTCAGAGACAGACTTAGTGGTCTGTTTCAGGTGTCACCCTCTCTTCCTCTAGACCAAAATGGTGTGGCCAGTTATTGCATAATTCCAGGGAACCGGGATGACTACATAATTCTGACCTATATACTTAAATGACAGCTGGTTCCTTATGGATGGCCAGAAGACACAGGACTGTTGTGCCAGCTGGGTGGGCCCACTCCAATTTTTCTTTGTGTGAAGGGCTGGATCAGAATGGGAAAACCGCATTCTATTCTGCTGTGTCTCAGCACTTTATTGTCCTGCTGAGTAGTCTGTGTTGTGAACAAGAAGCTATTGTTAGGACAGAATCGGGTTTTCTATAGGCAAAGATGCTGGACAAGAACACATTCTACACCCTTACCTGTTCAGTTTGTATGCAGAAAATATCATGAGGAAAGCAAGGCTAGATTCTGGTGAAAGAGGAAGGAAAAATCCATGGAAGAAACTTTGATAATTTAACGTACATGGATGATATCATTTTATTGGTAGAAAGCAGCAATAGTCTTGCACTGACGGTGTAAGTTCCATTGACCTTGTTACAGCACAGCAATGTATGCTGCCTGATCTAACATCTATTTGCGCAACAGGATCTGTCAGCGGATCAGTTGACAGTCATGTCAAAGCACAGATAGAGAATGAGAGGCATTGATTTACACCAGACTGAAATCTCTCCCTGCCTAGACTCACAGCCACTGTGCCACCACAAAATCACACCAAATAGGTGGCAGTCCTGATTAATGTTCACATCCTTAAGATGGGTTGGTGGGTCACTCAGTGGTTTAGGTATTTGGCTGTGGAGCCAGAGGTTGGAAATTCAATTGCCCATTGTGCCTCATGTGAATAGAGCCTGCCTGTGTGGCCTTGGGCAAGCTGCTCAGTCCCAGGGCTCTCTCAGAAGAAGGAAATGGCAAACCACTTCTGAATATTCTTTACCTGGAAAACCATGAAAAGGTTCATCATTACTATTATCCATAGGGTGGGAAGACTTTGCATTCAGCATAGTCTCCGTGGGCAAAACGCCAGTTCAAGTGGCGCTCAGCCTTCTTGACAATTATCAAATATATATATTTCATTCCACAGAATTAAAATAATTTCTACTAAACTTTTGCATCTATTTTTCTATTTAAATTGTGGTGTGGTTTTTTTTTTTCATTTCTAAAGGCAATTAGTTAGTGACAAAAGGGAAGTGGAGAAATGGTACAGTTTCTTAGAAATAAAAGAAGAGTTGTGATGCTGAAACATTTGGGGAGCACGGCTCTAAATGTTTTTGGCATACGACCCCCTTTCTGAAGCTGTGGAGCTCCTGAAATCTTGCCTCTCCCACAACACAAGGACAGGATGTTCACGTTTTGATGTCTAGGGTGACACCGGAGACACTCACTTCTTTGCAGTCATACATCCTTTTTCCAGCATGAAAGTTAAGGAACTTCAGTTGTACTGGCCTATTACTCTTCCGTTTCCACTCATCTCAATTCATTCCATCTGGGGAAAGCTCAAAGCTCAATGGCATCTGACAAGTGGCACATACAAAATCTCACACATTTAATTTTTGGCAGCTGCAGGGAGAGCTACGAAAATCTCCGATCTGAACCCCTGGAGAATAGAAAATGCCGATCTAGATAAATATCTGTCTGAGTCATTTACAAAGCAGCTTCCACATCTGAACCATAATCCCTATTAGAGCAGCTGTAAAACATATAATGATATTGTGCTGAGTTCTATTCAAGTCCTGCAATAAAGTGGCCTACATCACCCATCCAGTCCACAGTTTGACAAAATATTGCAGCTAGTCCCTATGGCTGTGCAATGTTTCCCCGCTATGCTGAAAAGTGGCACCTTTAAATAGGATGTCAGCTACTTACAATTTCCAACATTCCATTTATGCAAATCCTCTCCTGCACACCAATTCAAAACCAGGGCCAATTAGGGTTTGCCCCTTATTTTATACTTCTCATGAACAAAGAAATGGTTATCTGCTACTTTGGGTAATTTTTCAGGTCCAGGGGTTCAAAAAGCTACACCATCATTACAACTTGGCACTGTCATTTTAAAGATAACACCCCTCCTATTTTACAGATAAAACCCTAGATGTTCATATGCCAGAATGGGATATGCATGTTTTGCTTCTCAGAAACCCAGATTCCATTATCAGGCTGTCTACCTGGGCTTTACACACGGCTGCTACTCTGTGACAAAAGAAGAAAAGGAAAGGAGGAGGGGAGGGAGGAGACATCAGCAAGAACCCAACGAAATGTTAAGCCTGCTGCCTTCAGGCCTTGTGCTCAGTGTGCAAAAGAGTTACCAAATACTGTGAAGTATCTCACACAGAAAATTGACCCCCCCCCCAAAAAAAATACAGTTTGAAAGGATAAAAGGGGAAAAATACAGTTTGAAAGGATAAAAGGGATGATAATCTCTTCAACTGAAAGCAAACATGCCCCATAGGCATTCCAATATTCTAATACAGCTCTGATTTAGAAATCTCAGAAAAGGGGGAGGGGGGGTCAATAGTTAGTGTGCATGAGTAGTGAGCCAAGTCCTGCGGTTTAGCGTAAGGGAAATTGAAACTCTCTGTACAATTTCCCCTTGCTCAAGAAGAACTTGCAGGCTGATCACCTGGCCAAGGACACCCTCCTTGTGGGAGACAAAATCTATACAGCCAAGGGAGGAAATCCCACAACACAGAGAAACATTTTGTTGTTGTTCAGTCATGTCTGACTGTTCATGACCCTATGAACCAGAGCATGCCAGGCCTTCCTGTCTTCCACTGCCTTCTGGAGTTTGGTCAAATCCATGTTGGTTGCATCAATGACACTGTCCAACCATCTCATTCTCTGCCGCCATCTTTTCCTTTTGCCTTCAATCTTTCCCAACATCAGGGACTTTCCCAAGGACTCCTCTCTCCTCATGAGGTGGCCAAAGTACTGGAACCTCAGCTTCAAAAATCTGTCCTACCAGTGAACATTTGGGGTTGATTTGTTTCAGGACAGGGGCAACTTATTCCTTCTGCTCTGCACTGGCTAAGTGAAAATCCTCACACTCACATACTACATGGCATCGGTATCTGGATTCAAGGATTGAATTTAGCAGTTGAAAAAGTTCTTTCAAGCTTGTTGTGTTCTCTCTTTGGGCTGCCAAGATGTGCTTCTACCTCTGGACTATGTTTAGAACCAGTTCGGGTTCGAATGATTTTTTTAAAAAAATCCATTCAAACCCAAACTCGAACTGAATCAAGGGTGGGCCCAAACCAGTCGAACCCGAACCATGGGTTTTCTGGTTCGTGCCCATCTCTAAAAGGGATATGTTTCCAAGCTTAAGGTCTCAGTTCATGAACTACAAATTGCTGAGACCTACAGTCTAGAATATCAAAAAAGGGTAAAAGTGAAGATGACTAATCAATAAATAAATAAATAAGAAACAAGACAAAATATGTAAGTTTTCAGAGATTGCTGAATACCAGATATAAATCTCAATGCTATAAACTCCATGTTAGGCAAACCAAATACTGTAGTCTAATTAGACAAGCCAGATTTGCTCTTTCTGCATACCTGATGGACTGAATTTCCAGGAGGCATTTTGCCTCTGTTTCTGCCATGTCCAGGGAAAGACCATAATAAAAGTTCTTTACCTGACCTTTGTAGCCCCTGTCAAAGGATGGGGTCTGCTTTTATTGCTCTTCAGCACTATATCAGAAAGGAAGTTTGCAGAAATGAGATTTCTGACCTTCCCTTGGCTCTTCTGTTGGGATTTTCAAAGCAACAGGACACAGAGAGGAATTCTTGATGCTGATCGAATTATAAATCTAGACCCTAATACTAGTACTCCTACCTATTGAGGAATCAGGGTTTGAACTCGCGCGTCTTCCATAACCTTTCAAAATGTACTTGGCCTTTCAAGTACGAATGGAATAGCAAAAACTCGCTCTGTTTTGTTGCTTTTGGGGAGGGGGGGAGCTTTAGCTTCAGCCACACATCCAAGGCCAAAATCCTATTACTCTGAACAGTAAATTGCTCTAAAACAGGCCCAATCAATCAATGGAGGTTTAGTGGTTCAACTCTTCTATACATTAATTCTGCTGATTTAAATGGGCCTGCTCTAACTGTGACTTATTTTAGGATAGTGAGTTGCAGTTGGAATAGGGCCATTGAAATAAATGGAATGTATTGAGAAGTTGGTTCACCAAATCTCTGTTTATTAAATGGGTCTGGTCTAGTGCAAATTTACTGTGGTGGTCAAAAGATTTTTGGCTAGTGTATAATATGTCAGAATATAATATTCTCCTAATTCCACTGTGGAAGACTGCAGTGCTAAGAACAAATTAGAGCCATGTCTGCACACTTATTTCAATTAACTTTAAATTAAAAGCCGAGACGCTTGTCTTACAACTCTTTAGGGCTATAATTTTTTCCCTAACTTACTTGAGAGTAATCCCTGTTAAATGTAATAGGACTTGCTTCTGAACAGAACTGCAGAGAATTACTATCAATGTTTAATTATATCCCCTCTTGTGAAGTAGAATTAGTGAAGCATGATTCACCCAAATAGGAGCACTAACCCACATTTCTGCTTCTTTAATTAATCAGCTACTGTGTTATTGCTTAGTTGTGCATCTGACATCATGAACAGCAGAAAAGGTCAAGAGCAGCTTGTGAGCCATTTTTATTTGAAATGCTATAAAATACCAGCAAACCTATCCCCAAATTGGGGGAGGGGGCTTTGGATATTATTTGCGTGCTTCCTATCAAAATAATTTGTGCTTTAAAGAAACATAATGGCTTCTGTATCACGAATCGGTAGATACATGTGATTTTGGATAGCGATTCAATAAATCTGCAATACCTTTTCAGCTTCTCCTGCTGCATCTTGTTCTTTGTGGTCTTTATTTTTCTTGGAATTTACCATGCAAACTATCTGCAGAATGCAAAAAAAAAACACTTCAGTGTAGTACAGCCAAATGCACAATACTGCCAAAGTATAATTCATTACGTATAGGTGAAATCGGAAACATGGTCCTCTATGTTTTTATGATGAGTTTTACGTTTTTTACTGTAGCTTTTCCATTTGCTTTTCTATAACTGTCACTCATCACTCTGAAATCTTTGGCAGTTTTATCAATGTGATTCCTTCCTTCCTTCCTTCCTTCCTTCCTTCCTTCCTGCTCATCTAAGCAGAGGCCGCTCTGGGGGTTCACAACATAAGAAAGTAAACAATAAGCAAAACATCGCACCTACACAATAAACCAAGGATTAGCAGTAATATAAAAACAAATACTAGCCTTATAGAACATGTTTTCTGTGTGCCTCGAGGACAAAACCATGTCTTTCCGTGGTACCTTAATGGTAGAAACCTGTTTCAGCCTGACCCCAGGGTGAGGGATAATGGATGAGAAAATTTACTTTGGAAAAGGTTGTGTGTGTGTGTGTGTGTGTGTGTGTGTGTGTGTGTGTGTGTGTGTGTTGTGTCATTACAGTTGTGACCAACTCTCCGTCACCCCATGTCCATGGAGTTCTGCTAAACGTTTCAAAGCATCTGTGAATTTGATTAGTGGAAAGCACTGCAGCATCCAGAACAGATGACAGGTATAAAGGTAGATGCTACCTAGATGCCCTAAGCACATCTGATCTCGACTGATTTTGGAAGCTAAGCAGGGTCGGCCCTGGTTAGTACTTGGATGGGATACCACCAGGGAATACCCGGTGCTATACACGCCTGGAGTAGGAACTGGCAAACTACTCCAGTATTCCTGCCAAGAAAACTCCAGGGACATGGGGTCACGAAGAGTTGGTCATGACTGTAAACACACACACACACACACACACACACACACACACACACACACACACACACACACACACACACACACACAAAGGTACAACCACCTCTGGCCAAACTGTTGCTTGCTCCACTTTACTTGGTTTAGGAGAATGTTATTCAGTCATACTCATAATCTGGAAGTTGAGTCATGGCAACTGGACTCCTTTTTCTTGAGAGATTGAAATGTTTTGCTGCTCATCCAAACAGCTTCATCAGTCTTATGAACAGCAAAACATTTCAATCTCTCAAGAAAATGAAGTCCTGTTGCCATGACTCAACTTCCAGATAAAATCACCTGGATGACTGAGAATCTTCACAGACCTAAGGAAAGAATGATTCCCCCCCCCCAGCTGTGTGATAAGTCTGGAAAAAATGCTTGGAGTACTGGAGCCCTGCACTTGGGATTTTGAGTCTTTTGTGAGTATTTGGCCATTTCTACCTTGCAAGGTGGGTCTGTGGATTTATGCAAGAATCCTTGGGATTTTTGGTATCCCTGAAGCACTGAAGGAGCAAGCAGGTCCAGAAATGTTGGGAGAGGCAGTCAGACAGAAGTCTTTTCACAACCAGCAGCACACTTCACCCTCCTCGAAGGTGCTCATGACCAGGAAAGCTAAGGGTAGCGTGGCTAAGTGGTCAGCATCATGACAACAGTTTCTACAATGTCTACCTAAGCTAACAGGAGCAGAAGAGAATCATGAGTCCAAAAATCTGGAGCACATCAGTTTACAACACCTGTCATACAGATTTGCCAAAGTTTAGATATGTTTATTTGCATAGTATTAATTATCTTTTTAAACTCCTCAAAGCAAGCAGGCCTGTATTAATCTTAATTCTGATGTAGTAGCCCCTCTGCCATGAACCCCCTGGTTCTAGGACACGTTAGATACAAATTAAGTTGCTAAAGTACAACATGCAGCCTTTCCATTAGAAGCCAACATCTTCAGTAAACAAATTTGTCTTGAAAAAAACATTAGGTAATGTGTAAAATGTTATGGCTCCTTAAAAAACAAAATGAGATGACTAACCCTTGGAAGAGTAGACAAACTCTGAATCACAAAAACAATGGGGTTGCCTGCATTCTTGATAGCTTCCACGGCTTCTTCATGAGTTGCGTCTTGGAGGTCTGTTCCAGACACCTGGAGGGTAATAAGAGTATCCAGATATTCTACTTTTATTGGAATATAATGTTAGGAAAATAACATTCTTGCAGACGCTATTGCTGGGCATCAGTGGAAGGGGGCTTTTAAGTCTAAAGCGATTGTCCTTTGCCACTAGACATGGGCATTTCATTTTGGAAGGGGTCCAGTTTCAAAATGAAACACAGCAGGACAGTTTCCATTCGGTACACGGACCCACGTTCCAGAACGAAAACATCCAGTCTCTCACCTTGTTTTGTGTAGCATGGGGCTAAACTCCAATGAGGAAGCAGCCTATGATGCATCATCTTTCACTCTCCCTGGTGCTGGACAATCAGACAGGGAGGCGGGATGATCCATGTCCCTGCACAGCTCCTGATTGGACAGCACCGGGGAGAGTGGAAGATGATGCATCAGAGGCTGCTTCCTCATTGGAGTTTAGCCCCGTGTCACCCAAACCAAGGTAAGAGACTGGTTGATTTTATTCTGGAAGGTGGCTCCCGGTACCGAATGGCAGCTGTGTTGCCATGTTTCATTTTGGAACCAGACCCCTTCCAAAAAAAATATGGCCATGTCTATTTGTCACTAATCTAATTCTACCTTTGGCAATCAAGGCAACCTTCGTCTTCCTCTTCCTGTTTGTTTGCTTGCACTGTCTCTGTTGTTGATATGCCTTCTTTCCTTGACCTCCAAACAAACATGAAGCATGGGTGCCTCTTCCATATGGTGGGGACTCCTTTTTTCCTTCTCCTCTTTCTTTTATTCTACTGACTATAAAGGATAACTATAAATAAAGGCACACTTTTCCTACTCTAAATGCTTCTAGAATCTAGGCTCATCGAAGTCCAAGAGGGTGCCGGCATGGTTAACGAGTGGAGATAGAGAGGCTCTAAAGCGCAAGGAGAGGTCCTTCTGTAAATGGAAATCCTCCCCAAATGAGGGAAATAAAAAGGAACACAAACTCTGGCAAAAGAAATATAAGAGGTTTTTAAGAGAGGCAAAGAAAAACTTTGAGGAACGCATGGCTAGCAATATAAAGGGAAATAATAAAAGCTTCTTTAAATATGTTAGAAGTAGAAAACCTGCCAGACAACCAGTTGCCCCTCTGGATGGTGTGGGAGGACAAGGGGAGATAAAGGAGGACTTGGAAATTGCAGAGAAACTAAATGAGTTCTTTGCATCTGTCTTCACGACAGAAGACCTTGAGCAGATTCCACTGCCTGAAGGGCCCCTCTTGACTAAAGAATTAAATCAAATATAGGTTAAAAGAGAGGATGTTTTAGGACTAATTGACAATTTAAAGATCAACAATCACCAGGCCCAGATGACATCCATCCAAGGGTTATTAGGGAACTGAGAAATGAAATTGCAGATCTCTTAACGGTAATATGCAACCTGTGTCTTAAAACGGCCACAGTGCTGGAAGGAGGATAGCAAATGTCACACCAATTTTTTTAAAAGGAAGGAGGGGGAACCCTGGAAACTACAGGCCTGTTAGCCTTACGTCTGTCCCAGGGAAAATGGTGGAAAGCCTCATCCAAGAGAAAATCTTAAAACACAAGAAGAACAAACCTTGCTGAGAGAAAATCAGCATGGCTTCTGTAAGGGTAAGTCTTGCCTGACAAACCTTTTAGAATTCTTTGAAAAGGTCAACAGGCATGTGGATTTGGGTGAACCCATGGATATAGTCTATCTGGATTTTCAGAAGGCTTTTGACACAGTCCCCCACCAAAGGCTGCTGAGAAAATTGCAGTCAGGGGATAAGAGGGCAGGTCGTCTTATGGATTGAGAACTGGTTGAGATCCAGGAAACAAAGAGTAGGTGTCAATGGGAAATTTTCACAATGGAGAGAGGTGAAAAGCGGTGTGCCCCAGGGATCTGTCCTGGGACCGGTGCTTTTTAATCTATTCATAAATGACCTGGAGACAGGGATAAGCAGTGAGGTGGCAAAGTTTGCGGATGACACAAAACTTTCCGTGCGGTAAAAACCAGAGAAGATTGTGAAGAGCTTCAGAAGGATCTCTCCAAACTGGGGGAATGGGCTGCCAAATGGCAAATGCGTTTCAATATAGACAAATGTAAATAATGCATAATGGGGGGGGAAATCCAAACTTTATCTATCAACTCATGGGCTCTGAGTTATCTGTGACAGATCAGGAAAGAGATCTTGGTGTGTTGGTGGACAGCTCCATGAAGGCGTCTACCCAATGTGTGGCAGCGGTGAAGAAGGCCAATTCCATGCTAGGGATTATCAAAAAGGGGGTTGAAAATAAAACAGCCAACATTATGCCATTATACAAAACAATAGTAAGGCCCCCACCTGGAGTATTGTGTACAATTCTGGTCACCGCATCTCAAAAAAGACATAGTGGAACTGGAAAAGGTGCAGAAGAGAGCGACTAAAATGATTACTGAGCTGGGGCACCTCCCTTATGAGGAAAGGCTAAAACATTTGGGGCTCTTTAGTCTGGAAAAAAGGTGCCTGAGGGGGGATATGATTGAGACGTACAAAATAATGCAGGGCATGAGTAAAGTGGATAGAGGGAAGCTCTTCTCCCTCTCACAAAATAGCAGAACTAGGGGACATCCACTCAAATTGAGGGCTGGGAGAGTAAGAACAGACAAAAGAAAATATTTTTTCGCCCAGTGCGTTGTTAGTCTGTGGAACTCCCTGCCACAGGATGTGGTGATGGCATCTGGCCTGGATGCCTTCAAAAGGGGATTGGACAAATTCCTGGAGGAAAAGTCCATCACAGGTTACAAACCATGAGGGAGATGTATCATCTCCAAGCTTAAAACCGGGGTACCTCAAGGACCAGATGCAGGGGAGTGGTATCAGGAGACAGATATCTAGTCTCATGCGCTCCCAGATGCATCTGGTGGGGCCAATGTGAGATACAGGAAGCTGGACTAGATGGGCCTTTGGCCTGATCCAGCATGGCTCTTCTTATGTTCTTATGTTCTTAATGATTATATCATAGCTATGAGGGGAACCAAAGGGAAGGGGGTAATGAAACTGGGCTGATCTTTCTGTGTTGTTTCTTTCTGCTCTGTTGTCATTTTTGCACCTCATGCTATGCTAACTAGAAAGGAATAACCCACTGTATTCTTCAATACATAATATCTTAATAGAAACTCGGAGACAGTAAAATTTATCACCTGAAAAATATTACCAGATTTAACACAGCAGTATATTTCATCACATTATTTAAATATCATCTTTACCAGAATTCAACATACTATCCAATCCATGACTCTGAATTTGCATTTATATTTGGAAATACGTATTTTAGACAAAGAGAAAAAATAAAATAGAAAATGCCACTTAAAAATAAACTGTGGAAAGATTTGGTCCATTTGCTCAACTTATTTATTTATTTATTTATTTATTTATTATATTTATATCCCGCTTATCTACAGGGTACTCTAAGCGGCTTACAACAAAAAAAAAGGCTACAAAGCCAATAAAATACAATAAATAATCACAGACAAACCTATAAACTCCCTAAACACTGTTAAAACCACATGACACCTCGACTAAAATGCAAGTTACGATGGCGGGAAAGAAAAAGAAAAAGAAAAAAGAAAAAAAAGAAAAAAAAAGAAAAAAAATCAACTGTCGCCAAAGGCCTCACGAAAAAGGTAGGTTTTCAGCGCCTTTCGGAAGGCCAGCAGGGACTCTGCAGAGCGCACTTCACTGGGGATGGAATTCCAGAGGCTGGGGGCCGCCACAGTCCGAGTGCTCGTCCTCCGGGCTTCCCGAGGGGTGGCGACCCGAAGCAAGTGCGCTTTATGCCGAACGGGACGGGCCGAAGTTGACCGCTGAGCGATACGCTCTGCCAGGTAGTCCGGTCCCAAGCCATGGAGGGTTTTATAAACTAAAACCAGGACCTTGAATCTGATCCGGGCCGCAACGGGCAACCAGTGCAAGCGGGCCAGGACTGGGGTGATGTGGTCACAACGCGCACACCAACCACCAGCCTGGCCGCCGCGTTCTGGACCCGCTGCAAGCGCCGGAGAAGATTCAAGGGCAACCCCATGTAGAGCGCGTTACAGTAGTCCACCTCGAGATCACCAGAGCTTGGACCACTGCTCTCAAGGAGCTCGCGTCGAGGTATGGGCGGATCTGGGCGATCCGACGGAGATGGAAATTGGTCACCGACGCCACCTGGTGCTCCATGGCAAGCGCCGGGTCCAGGAACACACCCAGATTCCGCACCCTCTCCGCGAGCTGGAGGGAGACTCCCCCAGACAGGGAAGAGGGCCACCGACCTGAGCTCCCGAAGAACATAACCTCCGTCTTCTCGGGGTTGAAATAAGCCAGTTCCAGGCACCCGTCGAGAACTTCCACAGCTTCCACAGCAGAGGTGTTAAAGGAGAGATAGAGCTGCGTGTCATCAGCGTACTGATGACAGCAGACTCCAAAACTCCTGATGACCCCGCCAACGGCCTTACGTAGATGTTAAACAGCATGGGGGACAGAACGACCCCTGTGGAACCCCACACGGGAGGATCCAAGGGGCCGATAACTCCCCCATGCTGCACGTACTGTGGCCGGCCCTCCAGGAAGGAACGGAGCCAACTGCAAGCAGTGCCTCCGATTCCGACCTCAGAGAGCCGGGGTCCAACAGGATACCGTGGTCGACGGTATCAAAGGCCGCTGACAGATCCAGGAGGACCAACAGGGAAGAGCAACCCCTGTCGGCCGCCCTGAGAAGGTCATCTTGCAGGGCGATCAAAGCTGTTTCGAACCCGGACTGGCAAGGATCGAGGCACTGCCGATCCTCCAAGTAACCGCCGCCACCCTCTCGATCACCTTGCCCATAAACGGGACATTGGCGATAGGACGATAGTTTGTCAGATCATCCACCGCCAGGCCAGGTTTTTTCAAGATGGGCACCACCGTCTCCTTCAGACGAGAGGAAAAACCCCCTCGCTGAACGAGGCGGTGGCGATGGCAGAAGCCCATTCGGCCATAGTCCCTCTGGCAGCTCTAATTAGCCAGGCAGGGCAAGGGTCGAAAGGAGTGGAGGCAGGCCGGCAATGCACCATAGCCTTGGAGATCTCGACAGCAGAAACAGGCCCAAGCGCATCCAACCGAGGCGACGAAGGCGGACCAGCAACTGGAGATGGCGGGGCAGGACCACTGCAACCGGAGTCAAAACCAGCACGGATGGCCTCAATCTTAGTTCAAAAAAGGCTGCAATTGCTCACTACTGAACTCAGTAGGAGGAGGCCTGGCCAGACTAGGAAGGTCCCGAACCACCCGGAAGAGCTCCGCCTGGCGGTTCGAGGCCTCAGCAATTCTCAGGGAGGTGAAAGATGTTCTAGCCTCCCTTATCGCGATGATATAGCGACTTGGGCATCAACGGCAGCCTTACTCAACGCCGTGCGGGCTTTCCTCCAGCTGCGTAGCCTCCTCCTAACCTGCTTCATTGCCCTAAGCTCCCCGTGAACCATGGGGAGGGCCGGGCTCAGCAGCGGAGGAGGCGCTGGGGCGATCCGGTCAATGGTGTGGACAGCTGTTTCATGCCAAAGATTCGCCACACCCTCGGCCGGAACGTCAGCCAAACCACCAGGTAGTCCCCAAAGAGCTCACCGAACCGCTGGGGTCCTGGAGCCTCCGGGGCGGGCCAAGATAGTGGGCCGGTGGTCCCAAAGCAGGTGATGGTCTGTCCATGACACAGGAAGGGAGACAAGGTCCCCCACCTCCAGACGTGAATCCCGACATGGAGGTAAACACCAGATCCAGGGTGTGACCAGATCTGTGGGTGGGGCATAAAACATGCTGGGACAGACCCATGGAAGCCATGGATTCCATGAACTCCAGAGCTACACCAACAAGCCCACCATCCGCATGCACGTTGAGGTCTCCCGCAACCAATAGGCGCGGGGATCTCAACAATGCAGCGGAGATGAACTCTGTGAGCTCTGGAAGGGATTGTGCAGGGTTGCGGGAGCTCATTCCCAACAATGCCAAATCTGTCCCGCTGTCCCACCAACAGATGAAGTACCTCCAACCCCTGGCTAACCAATGTCGAGGCCCTGCTGACGTGTAAAGAATCCCTGTAGACGATTGCGGCCCCTCCCCCTTTTGACCCCCAACCTTCCCACTCCCTCTACCAGATACCCGGGCGGGCAAAGGAGAGAGAGAGAAGCCCCCTCCGTGCCCACCCAGGTCTCGCTTCCCATCCGCAATGGTATCATAGATGAGAGGGATCTTGTTATGAACCGACCTGGCATTCATCAGGATACAGGTAAGGTTGGGGGCGCTGGTGGAGTGACTCCCGGCACAGAGAGCTCAGAACGAGGGACAGACACGAGTTGTCTGACCCGATTCTTCTTACCTGACAAACCCTACGGCTACAAGCGTCCCACGAATCACCGTTGGTATGTGAGCCCCTGCATTCATGGCGAGGAAAAAAAGAAAAGAAAAAGGAAAAGGAAAAAATATATGTATATAGGTAGTTACAACAACAACACTGTAAAAGTATAAAAATTACAAAACAATGAAATTAACAAGACAATAATGCACTAAAATTACAAATTACAAACTACAAACAACAAATTAAAGGGCAACCACCAGGGCAAATGGAGAGGGACAGGGAGGGACGCAAAGATGGTTCACAGGCAGTGAATGAGCAGCAATGACTGGTATGGCAGCTGATGTCCTAGGTGGGTAAAAACAAGCACGAAGTGGGGTCAGGCCATCAACTGTCGGCGGGCCGGCAGCGGCCTCTAGGCCTGGGAGGGCCCAAACACAGCAGCCGCGAGCTAACCCCGAGCCTCGATAGATGGAAGGCCCACTGCCGCCAAACCAGTCCAGTGTCCTTGGAAGCAGCACAGAGGATAAAGGAATTAGTTGAAAGGGGGAGCGGGATGAACACCGCACCCCCTAATCCACCACAGTCAGAGAGAACTGACAACAAGGGGAGGGAAAAAGGGGAGGGCAAGGGTGGAAGAGGGAGCAGGAACAGGGCAAGAGGGGAGAGGCGCATGTCGAGGCAGCCTTTGGGACTGTCCCCAAACAAGCCGTTGCAATAGTGAATAGCAAGGAAGCTTACAGGTCTTGAGTTCCAGCAGTGGCTAGGCTGGCTGGCTCAGCTGGCCACAGCAGATGGAGTGAAGTGCTGGAGTTGGAGCCAGCCCCGGGGTCTCTCAGGCAAGTGTCCTTCTGCGCAGCCCCTCCCTGCAGCCTTTGTAGGCTCTCCCCCTGAGAATCTCTCACAAGCCCAGAGAGAGGCACAGATGATTTTCCAGCCGAGAGAGGGCTGCCAAGCAAGCAGGCAAACACTTACAGGTCTGTGGCTGGCTCAGCTGGCCACAGCAGATGGAGTGAAGTGCTGGAGTGCTGGAGTTGGAGTGCTGGAGTTGGTGTGCTGGAGTTGGAGCCAGCCCCGGGGTCTCTCAGGCAAGTGTCCTTCTGCGCAGCCCCTCCCTGCAGCCTTTGTAGACTCTCCCCCTGGGAATCTCTCACAGGCCCAGAGAGAGGCACAGGTGATTTTCCAGCCGAGAGAGGGCTGCCAAGCAAGCAGGCAAACACTTACAGGTCTTGAGTTTCCAGCAGTGGCTAGGCTGGCTGGCTCAGCTGGCCACAGCAGATGGAGTGAAGTGCTGGAGTGCTGGAGTTGGAGCCAGCCCCGGGTCTCTCAGGCAAGTGTCCTTCTGTGCAGCCCCTCCCTGCAGCCTTTGTAGGCTCTCCCCCTGGGAATCTCTCACAAGCCCAGAGAGAGGCACAGGTGATTTTCCAGCCGAGAGAGGGCTGCCAAGCAAGCAGGCAAACACTTACAGGTCTTGAGTTCCACCAGTGGCTAGGCTGGCTGGCTCAGCTGGCCACAGCAGATGGAGTGAAGTGCTGGAGTGCTGGAGTTGGAGCCAGCCCCGGGGTCTCTCAGGCAAGTGTCCTTCTGCGCAGCCCCTCCCTGCAGCCTTTGTAGGCTCTCCCCCTGGGAATCTCTCACAAGCCCAGAGAGAGGCACAGATGATTTTCCAGCCGAGAGAGGGCTGCCAAAGCAAACACAAACACTTACAGGTCTTGAGTTTCCAGCAGTGGCTAGGCTGGCTGGCTCAGCTGGCCACAGCAGATGGAATGAAGTGCTGGAGTGCTGGAGTTGGAGCCAGCCCCGGAGTCTCTCAGGCAAGTGTCCTTCTGCGCAGCCCCTCCCTGCAGCCTTTGTAGGCTCTCCCCCTGAGAATCTCTCACAAGCCCAGAGAGAGGCACAGATGATTTATTCACAGTTATCAGTTCTCCAGCTGTTCTGGAGTGGCATACCTTTTTTTTTTTTTTGCAGTTTATTTCCACTAGTGACAAAGAAAGGTATTTGTGTATGAAGATTTTATGAATAAATTGTGTGGGACAGGGACACACATACTGGAGAACTGACCTTGATTTCAAATATTAATCCCAAGGAAGTAATTTCAGTCATTAACAATACACATAAAACCAGAAAATATGAACACAAGAAGCACACACGAGCTACAGTTATTATACATATCATGAATGCGTATGTGAATCATGTATCCGCTCTACTATGAATAAAGAGCAGACATGCACCTTCTTATAGGTAATATGGGCCACCCAAAATGTAAAACCCGAATACTGTCTACAAATGCAGCTTGCATAACTAAAATGCATCCTTGTCGACCTAAATTCATTTGATTATTGTATCAGTTACAGGTAACTGGCCCCTTTTCATTTGGTAAGCTCAAGGTAGTACACATGGCTTCCCTCCTTCCCTCCCTAAGTTTTACAGCAACCTATTCAAGCAAGTGGAGGAAGTTGAAAGGACTGGGCCAACATCACCCTGCAACTTCTATGGATGGACCTCACATGTCCCAAATCCTAGGCCAATACTAACCAATGCACCATCATGGCTACCTCTTCGCCCATCTCAAATTCATCCCTTCCAATGACAGCACCTGAAGTCATTCCTAAAATGTTCCTTTAAAGTCATTGGCTTTGCTTTTCAAATGTGATGCTCAACCCCCCATGGTTTGGAAGATGGCAAAAGCTACATTCTTCGGGTCGCCACCCCTCGTGAAGCCCGGAGGACGAGTACTCGGACCCGGGCTTTCTCAGTGGCGGCCCCTAGCCTCTGGAATTCCATCCCCAGTGAAGTGCACTCTGCAGAGTCCCTGCTGGCCTTCCGGAAGGCGTTAAAGACCTACCTTTTCCGGGAGGCCTTTGGCGATCTTTAACTGTTTTTTTTTTCCTCCGCCATCGTAAACTATTTTATCTATCATTGTCAGTCATTGAGGTGCCATTAGGTTTTAACTTTGCTTAGTGTTATTTTTATTTGTTTTATTTTTGGTTTCTTTTTTGTAATTTATGGCTATTGAGGCCCGATGTTTTGTAAGCCGCTTAGAGTATATATTGTAGATAAGCGGGGTATAAATGCAATAAATAAATAAAATAAATAAATAAATAATAAAGTTTACCTCAAGTATTTTATCTCCCGTCTTGAATGCGTTTGTTCTTCCTGCTGGGCTGTCTTCCAAAACTTGCTTAATGAAGATACCTTTAAGCTCCTCTCCATTCTTCAAGCGCTTTATAACTGTTTGCCCACCAACGATACTGATACCAAGAGGCTCATGGGGCTCTCTAAAAATTTCAATACTGTGGAGAGAAATGTAGTACTTTAAAAGCGAGAAGTGTCCGTTATACACATCTTATTTAACTCTGTGGTCCTGGCGCTAGTATAAACATATTGCTCTGTGTAAAGTGTAACATATACATTTTAAAACAGAAAGCAAATGATATGTTGCAACCTAGTGGGAACTGCAGAATGGAAATTAACCAACACTTTCAATTAAACAAGCCAAGCAGGATATTCACACACCTAATACTTTCAAAAGGCTTTGTGTGTGTGTGTGTGTGTGTGTGTGTGTGTGTGTGTGTGTGTGTGTGTGTGTGTGTGTGTGTGTGTGTGTGTGTGTGTGTGTGTGTGTGTGAGAGAGAGAGAGAGAGAGAGAGAGAGAGAGAGAGAGAGAGAGAGAGAGAGAGAGAGAGAGACCCTTGTGCATTAGGAAAGAGTGATGAAAATGACAGCTACAGGCACCAGTTTAATAATAGAGTAATGCATCTTATCGTGGGGAGATTGCACATGAGAATGGCTGGATCACCTCCAGAGGTCCTCACAGTCCAGCAAGCTTAAGCTTTTTAAAAATGTATTAGACATCATTCCACGTTGAAATTTAGCACATCATTATTACCACAATATTCTTTCCTTTTCATTTTGCATTGTGTTTGTAGTACCATGTACCATGCTTCTTTCCATCCACTTGCTTTCTGATATATCCACTGTGTCTACACTGTATGCTCTCACTTTGCATCAGGTATGTCCACCGCAGTTCCCAAGGATTGGCTTTGAGACATCTGTTGTGGTTACATGCTATCAAGCTGCTTCCAATGTTCGGTGATCCCAACAGGGTTATTTTTAGGTATGTGCGCTGATCAAGGAGTTCTACCATTGCTATCCCCAGTGAATTTCCATGGCCATGCATAAATGTGAAACCACTTTTTCCTATCCACTCTATCCAGTGTCTTTCCCCATCTACCCTTTTGCCTATTTAACTAGCTGTTATGTCCTTCTTTTTCCTCATAATCTGTACCCACACAATTGTTTAATTATTTATTCAATGAATTTATAACACAATCCTTTCAAGTTGGTGGTTTATAGCAAAAAGTCAACCCGTACAAAACACCAGCACAGGACAACACAATCAAGCATCATGCTGGGATTAAAAAGGCTAAATTTAATTAACCATGGAGCAGGAAAAATATTAATCTCATAGCAATTACTTTTTCCTCACAAAAGAGCAAATTAGTGAAATGCAAACTGGAATAAGAATGTTTTGACATTTCCTCTCAACTTTCAGCCTGTTCTTTATTTGTACTCTGGGGGTTTTCAGTCCCACCAGTATGATTATCTTTGCTCTATTTATTGGTCTCAAGAACAGTGAAAACACATTAATGGAAAATAAGGCTTTCAGTAGCTACACATGGTGGACATATGTCTCTGAATATGAGTTACTGGGGATCACAAGAGGTAGGGTGTTATTGTTCTCATGCCAGTATGTAAGTCCTCAACAGGCATCTAGTTAGTCATTATGGATATCACATAGGTCTTTGATGCAATTTAACATGACCTATGGGTTTTCTCCTATACTCTGTCCAATGACTAAGATGATTACATTTACAGTAAGACATCTTGTCTAAAAAGGAATCTTATGATAGACCTGATTATTAACATTAGCAAGTCAGATCCAACTTAGATCCATAGTGTCATAGGTCCATATTATTTTTATTTTTGATAACCTTACATCCAAACACAGGCAACAAGCCGCATGCTTCATGTGAGTAGGCAACTAATGCGCTTGAAGATTCTAACAAACAGGCTTAACTTTTACACACATACATGCAGAGAGAGAGAGAGAGAGAGAGAGAGAGAGAGAGAGAGAGAGAGAGAGAGAGAGAGAGAGAGAGAGAGAGAGAGAGAGAGAGAGAGAGAGAGAGAGAGAGAGAGAATTCAGAAGAATCCAGCATGTAGAACATGTATAAGGCAGACAGGAAAGAAATCTGCTGTCTACTTTTCATCAAATAGTTTAACAATTACATAGCAGCATTGTATATCCTTTAAGTTTATTCTGTCTGCCGTTTCCTCAAACTCACCATTCAACATGCAGGTTAAAATCAACTGATCATCTGGCAGGCAAATATTATTTCATGCAATGCTGCCAAACAATATGACTACCAGTTAAATGGTGTATGAAAATAGTGTATACATTTTTGCTAAGTTAAATAAAATGGTTCCAAAGAAGACACACGTGTGCATCAGAACCTAATTTCTGCTGCGTTTTTCCTGCGCCTTCCTATTTCAGAAACCCATCCTACCAGGCACTCGGAGTTTTACAACTTTCCACCATTTAGCAAGTCTAATGGGCAGACTGGCAAATATTCCAATGAGTACATGCTACTGCACATATTTGCATCTGTCTGAATGTAGTCTCTGAATGAAAGCTATTTTAAATATTTATTTGTTTAAATATATCTGGGCTAGTAATTCTTTCAGATAAACACGACCCTTGACAGAAAGCCATTTTGCAAATCATGAAGAAAAAAGTTCAAATTTATCATTAGGTAGAGTACAAACAGCACCTGTAACCCTCAAGAACGCACTTCGTACAATACAGTGATCCCCCACCTATTGTGGGGGTTAGGGACCCGAGCCAACTCACAATAATTGAAAATCCGTGATATGCAGATGCAGGTTGGATCAGGCCTGGGGGGTCTAGCTGGGGGCGCTGCCCCAAATGGGCCTGCGAGGGCCTTCCTGGGCCTTCTGGAGGCCCCAAAAGGGCCACCCTGCAAACCGGAAGTGACTTCTGGAAAACTGGAAGTGACTTCTGGATCACCAAAAATCATTTCTGAGGCCTCCGAGGAACTTTCCCCCCTTACCCCAGGGGGCCTTTTTTCATATACTGTGGTCCCGCAATATAGTGGGTCCGCAGTATATGAACCACTGCGAAAAGGCGGGGGAGCACTGTAATCATTTGAAGTAGACACCCAAATGAATCTCTGTTCAAATCCTGCTGTGCAACTTGCCACCACATAAAACTGATGAACATCACCAGTGGTGGTTTTTCCAAACAAAAGATTTTTGACTGACACTCCCCTCTCCAAAGCTTGCTAGGTTCCTTTTGAATCCATTTAATGGCGGAGAAGTCATTTGGCGCCAACAGGATGGTGGGGGAGGAGCAGGAGTCCTGCTGCTGCCAGGAAGATTTTACTGCTGGCACCAAGGACTTTCACTCCATTCTTTTGCCCCCAACAACTTATCCCTTATGAGAGAGATATGAAAGGATCCTCAGGACCCTTTGGTGATATGAAAATATCACCACAACTGATGAGGTCATTAGCTTTATGCAGCATAACTTCTGGTAACAAGATTTCAATTACAGCTTCTCAATATTTAAGATGCTTTAAATGAGGGAGAACTTCATATCGCAGAAGACAGAACAGGCAGATGCATAGTTGAATCAGCAATGTTGAACTACATACTTCAAACGCACTGGGAAACATAAGGTCTTTCAGTAGAACATCTGCTAAGCATCCGTTGCTTTTGTGCACTATTAAGCAAAGCAGGAATTTATAACTATACCAGTGTTAATTCTGGCATGTACTAGCATGGTAGAAAATAGTCGGTCAAACAAATAGTATCCAGCAAAAGATGAAAGGTAAGACAGGTCAGTATAGTAGTAAATGTATTTACGGTCAAAGACCAGAAATAGGTCAGTATATATTTCATGCCTCAGGGCCACAAATAATTTCTGAGGCAGAAGGAAAATTGAAACACTCATCAACTTACATTTGGGGTGGTCCCCAATGACTGAAAATTGGAGTTTCTTCTCCTTCTCCTTCTTCTCTCTCTGGCAACTCACTAAATAAAATAGAAATAAATTTCAGCTGTCCTCATCGGATATACAAGTTTTTTGGGTTTGGTGTTTTTTGTTGGTTTTTTTTTTTTTTTTTTTTTTGCTTTTTTGGGGTGTGTGTGTTTGTTTTGTCAAAATACAATACAGATGAAAAATCTGACTTTTTCTGAAAATCTAAAGTTCTCAGTAATTCTTGTAAACCTCTGTAAACCAATGTTAACAAAGCAGAAACATCAGTTTTAAAAAGGCAGGTATATCTGACATGCACATCATTGGCCTGCACCCTGAAACTAAGGCAATCTTCGAAAATAATAAAACAAAGTTGCTGAGTTTGCAAAAAAGAACTGATATTTCTGAATGTGTACCATAAAAGGCTATTTCTTTCTCATCTGCAACCACAAAAGCAATATAGGAGTAGTACAAATCAAGTCCTCCCACAGCTAATGCACTCCCCCCCACCAAAGTAGTTTTTGTAATATGAACCATCTACCACACATTTTACTATATAGCTATACTAGATGTGCTGTAAATTCTTTCTTCTCTCATAATAAAAATGAGTAAACACCACTGCGAAGGGAGGGCTTAAGTTTGGACAGCTGCAGGATGAGAAGGTTTACACTAGGATGTTATAGTCCTCTATATCAATCTTCCAAGAGGTAAAGAGGACTTTCCTACATATCAACTAGTGATGCACTTCAAAATGGCTGCCTGGGAATATTGTAAGCATTCATCACAAATATTATCTTATTAATACACAAAACAACTCTAAGGAAAGTTAAAATAGTTCTCCTCCTGTGGGAGATAAGGCAGTGATGAGACATGATGCCAAGAAAGCAGGGCGTGGGTGGTGGTGTTAGGCCAGGTGTGAGGAAGCCCCCAGGGCCTGGAGGCTGTTTTCTTAGGTGTAACATCTTCAAGGAGTCACATTGCCAGTGATGCCATGAGGGACAGAAAAAATATCAAATCTGATTTGGAAAAACAATTTCCAAGTGCAGGTAACCACTCTTTGTAAATTAAAACAAGGTGTTGGTGGCACATTTTATTGCAAAGGGGAATTGTGACTCCTAGAAGTGTGATTTTCCTGTTTTAGATTTTTTTTTCTTTGCTTACAAAAAACATGTTTTGAGAAAAAAAAACCCTCAGCAGCTCTCAGAGCCAGAAAACCAATCTGTAGCTGAAAGGGAGACATGTGGACCTTGTACCATATAGAGTTCATCCCTTGATTGAGGCAAGCTACAAAATGAAGGCCAAAAGTTCACACATAGTACTGAGAAAAGCCTTTCCCAACTATCTTTGTCCCCAATTAATACAGAGTGGACGAAATATGGTACCTGACTGATTAATAATTATATCTTTGCTGCCCATACTGTTAGCACTCCAGCTTTGCACAATAGGGTAAGAAAACAAAAAAAAACGTAAGAAACTCTGTAAGTACTTTGGCTTTTTAACCCAAAAAGGGCAAGAAATCCTTAATAAGGCTAAAACCATTTGAGGAAACAGTTCTACCTCATTGCCCATTTCAGTTCCTGCAAATTACAGAATATTTTGTAAACATATTTTGCATACCTGGACTCTTCTACTCTAAGCAGAGCAGCCTCTTGAGTGCTGAAGTGGTCCCAGTCTCCAGTCTTCAGTTTATATTTCTCGGGATCATCTTCATTAGTGTACAGAGAACCTTCATAATCATTTTCCATCTTGGCACCTTGCAATTAAAGATGAATTATTGTTCTACAGTGTTGAGATTCTGTTATATCTAGGAAGCTATCTAGGAAGGGGCAAGGCATGTCAGACAAACAATATGTATAGTTCTGTGATAATAAGTTCTGCATAAAACAGCACACACATTATATTAAGCATATAATTGGAATAAGAACACTCAAACTATTTCTGGAAGCAAGATATTTATGCCTCTGCGGTGAGCGTTCATAAGGCCACTGAAAATAACAGCCCCATTTATGTCCTTCCAAACCTTAGAAGGCTACCGTTAAGATGAATGAATATAATGACATAGTGAAGCCATCCATCACTTAGTAGCATGGGGATAATGCTTTCCCATCATCCTACCACTGCTCCCTGATGGATGGCTTTCACATCCCCTTTCCCTTCTCATACTATTTTGGAACTTATATTACAAATACTTATGAACGCCATTTCCCTGACCATTCCTGCTAGTAGCAGCGAGTGATGTACATACAACACAGAAGGCAAAATGAGTAACTTCACAAAACTGACCTATTACAGCTACAGGAAGGAGAACTCAACTGATTTCAGTTAACCCTTGACCAGCTGAATAACTGTTTCTGGCCCATGACATGTAAAAGCAGCATCAATTTGGATGGAGAGTCACATCCTGAATTTACCATCGATGCTGCTAAACTCAATACAGCACTAGTTGGCTAAAAAGCACTTACAGGGCCTTTAACGGATGGCAGAAGGATAAAAGGAAGGGGGCAACCTAATTTCCCAAGAGAGAGCATTGCACAACCTGGGAATAGCAACATCTCATGTTCTCATCAAATGCAATTTCAACCAGCTGAAGTTTCTGAACTATCTTCAAAGACATCCTCACATAGAATGTGCTATCTTAATCCAAGCCGGATACATCTAAGGCATGTGTTCCTGTACCCAAATCAGACAGCTCAAAGAATGAGACACCATCTCTAACTGTGCAAATACACTCCTGGCCACCACTGAAACTTGGGTATCCAGGCTCGGGGATGAATTTAGGATGAATTTAGAAGCACACCCAACCTATGGAACTGAGTGTCATTCCATACAGTACAGATGGCATCCCTATTGCCTGATCTGCCTTTTGATTGACCAGGAGCATCTCTATCTTGTCTGGAGTAAGCTTCAGTGTGCTTGCTTGCTTTCTCACACCAGGCATCAATTTAGAACTAAGGCAGATTCTTTAAAATTACAGTAGATGGAAATGAGACATTGAGTTGTGTGTTGCCAACACACTGGTGGTGCAAAATCCCAGAAATCTGGACAATCTTGTAATTTCATGCATATATTGAAGAACATGAGGCAGAAAACAGAACTGAAGGACACAACAGGCCAGGTACCACTTGGGAGAGACCCAGGGTTGTTGTGGAGCATATAAAAGTCCGGAGCTATTTCTAATAAAGTGGGCTTGCTATGGCTGTTGAACTCTCATTGTCCCATAAGCACAGGAGACATCCAGCATAACCTCTGAGACCAACTCAGCCATAGGACATTTATATCATTATAATGGCAATGATATCATCAATAGGGAGAAATTCAGCCTTCCAGTGCACATGAAACACTCCATATTTAATAGAGGCTCTCCCCGAAGGAGAAATGTCCTTCCACATATGAGAACATGGAGCAAACTAACTTCATCCACTCTGTTCTTGGTTACATCACAATCAAGAAAGATGGTTCAACCAACCCCCAAAAGGATGGAATTAGTGCATTTCTCTCTATCCATATATTTCTCATACATGGTTTGGAACAACTATATGGCCCTTGGCTCATTTCACTTACCTTCCAATATTTGGTTTGTCTGACCATAGTTCTCTGAAGCTCCAAGGGACACTAGCAAAGTGCTAGCATTTTCTTCACTCTTCAGCAAAAAGAGAAAACATAAAGCCAATTCAAAATCTGAACACCCATGACAAAGCTCTATACTGCTAGAAAGAAGCTGAAACACAGCTTAAAAACAAAGCCAGTAATTTTCTAGAATGAACATAAACCAGCAGTTAACTAAAGCCTGCTTTCCAAACTCCGTTACTGCCACTTTCTGATTTCTTGGTTTATGCTCTAAGCTCTATTTTTATTGAATCCAATGAGTCCCTTCCCTTTATCTGAGTACAATTGCACTATTTAGATATGTATTAGCGAATACAATAACAAGAACTGCATCTGTGGCAAATAAGTGACATCCCATCATTTTGCTTCCCATCAAAGTAAGTATTTCATTTTCTCTTTACTGAAATGTACACATACCTCTTCAGCTTTAAGGCCCAATGCAAAACTCACTTCAGCCATTTCAAGTGGCTTCAGTTCTTCTGCCTGCTGCCTTGTCGTTTCAAAGTCCATCTCGGCAGATACAGCAAGCTCCTTCGCATCTAATGGTGTGTATCTGCTGTAGTCCTGGTCCACATCATACTCTTCATCTACTAGCATCTCCCGTTCTTCATCATCAATATCCTTCTCTCCTGGCTTCAAAAATTCATGCATTTCCCAAGACTCCTTATCAACATCCGATTCATTCTCAGCAAGTTGAAATTGCCTCCCAAAATCCAGAATTGGTTCATCAACAAGTTCTTCTTTAGAGAAAGATGCATCCCTGAAATCCTGCATTAAAAACACAGTATCTCCCTTAAAAACACATACACAAAAGAGTGCAAGAAAGGTGCACTTTCTGAAAGGTACGTGCTCAGAACATCTTAGATCTTCTCAGAGACTCTCTCTTTTCTTAAAGAGCAAATATCATAAAACTATTCCGTTGTATCAAATAAGTAAAGATGTGACATAAAATGAGCTCATACAAGTTTCCCCTTGTATAGAAGTACAATTTCAGAGCTCTACTTCGTCTACTGATTGAACACTTTCAAAAGCAAATTCAGGCTAACACCAGGGATATATTTGCAGGCCTCTTAAATGGGCAAGGGTTGTGGTGGAAGTCCCCAACAGTGGGGAATCTCACCTGCAGTGATAAAGTGCTTCCACTGCCCCCCAGATGAGCTTCATAGACAGTACAGTAGGGCCCCCGTATCCAGTGATTCATTATTTATTTATTTATTTATTTATTTATTTATTTATTTATTTATTTATTTATTTATTATTTGTTATATTTCTATGCCGCCCATCTTCCGTGGCGGAACTCTGGGCGGTTTACAAGAAAACAAGGCAGCAGAAAATACAGAGTAAGGGCAAAAATACTAATAAGATAAGGAGGGACGATACCCTCCACAAGTGAAAAACAAAACAAAACAAAACAAAAAAAAAAAAAAAAATCCACTGATTCAGTTATCTATGGCTGGCAGAGGAAAAAATTAAATAAATAATTCAGCAGCAGCAAAGCAAGCTACTGTCACAAACAGCAGCTATAAAGCAAGCTCCTGTTGTAAAACACCAGCCATAAGACAAGGTACTGTCACAAACAGCAGCTATAAAGCAAATTACTGTCATAAAGCAGCAGCTATAAAGCAAGCTACTATCACACAACATTCCCTCTTATCCACATTTTCATTATCCACGGGAAGGTTTGGAACCAATCTCCAGTGGATACTGGAGTCCTACTGTACTTAAAAAGAAGTAGGGCAAGAATTGTTCATATCTATTTTATGTCACTTGTCCCATCCAATGAAAACATTACATAATTTCCCCATCCCTGGTGAAAGACTAAATTGTGTTATATAGGTAACAGAGCTGAAGAAGAAAAAGCTAATATAGTTTTACTGAAATATGAACCTTCACTTTCCCATGAAGTCTCTGCACCATCACAGCTTTGAATGTTACAAAAACAAAGATCAACACAAACCTTGGGAGCCTCAAGGAGTACCGATGGCTCAATATTTGGGATTGGCTCTTGTGACACTGAACTTCTGGCAGAGCTCTTAGGAATCATAGCCGAGGAGGTCTCATGTTGTTTATTTTCTCCCTTAAAGAAGAAAGAGAACTTCATCAGCGAACTAACAAAACTGCACATTTGGAAGCACAAAGAATCGCAAGAAATGAATGGTGGAAAGAGGCAGAGTTGGAAGAAGAAGGCAGAAAGTAGACCAGAAGGATATGAGCCCAAGCAATTAGGAGGGAAAGTATGGAATACTAAAAAAAAAAAAAAAAAACAATCTGAAGAGAATTGCAACAAACGATAAGCCAAACATATGGGCAAAATAAAAATTATACTAAAACCCTAACATTATACTGTACTAATTTTATTTCCTCCACTTTGGCTTACTTTTGATAAGTTCTTATATATATGAAAGATATATAAGTGAAAACAACAGGGCAGTTTCCAGGTTCGTCATCATTCATGTATTTTTCCAGCCTAAGCCAAATATTTTTAGCAGAAAATAGCTCTGAACCAGGAAATTATGTAGAAAAACTTAATGCTATAGCACTGCAGAAGCCAAATGGATATAGAACTCAAGACTTTTACATTTTAAAAAGAACTCATTGCTTACTCAACTACTTCTCTGCAGCCATGTTGCCATTCTTGTTATCATTTCTCCAACCACCAAGTAATTAATTGCTTTGAGTGTTATTAAGGTGTCACAACACCATTACCAGTGGGTCATATGTATAAAAATTCAAATAACAAAACTATAGAATACTCACCTTGCTACTTAGTTAGGACTGATAACTGGATGGCATAAAATTCGAAGGATGCCAGTCAAGATGATTCTAAAAATGCTTTGTGACACCCTTAAAAATTAACTTTGGAAAGCAACTCTGTTACTTTCTATGGCTATATAACTTAGGAGTTAATTGCTATACCTAAAGGGTAACTTTGTAACTGCTGGTTACATTGTTCATTACAAAAGTTATAGGTAACTATATTACTATAATTAGTTACATCTGAACTCTGAAACTTATCATTCTCTTCAATAGAAAAAAGACTGTGAGAGGTTAATTTTAAGTAGATGCAGGGTTTTTGAGCATTATAGTAAAAAAGTGAAAAAACATTTGTATTCTAAAAGCTGAAGCTGAATTCATTCATCACAAAATATGATAACAACTGCAGAACATCAAATGCAACCAACCTTAGAATAAATCATTCATGCTCTAAACACATATCTATCTCATGGTCAGTATTATAGCTGAAGAATTCAAAACAAAGAACAAGAGATTGACTGAAAACATCTACAATGCCTATACAGCAAGGCAGTCTCTGTTCTTGAACAAATCACTACGATAGCTCTGTTTAGGCATTAAGACTGAAAGTGTGGAGGGCCATGATTTGGGTGGGAGTGGCAATGGATATATGCATGCAAGCTTCCTCCTCATCTCCCCACATCAAACCACCCAGAAGAAAGACTGGACGTCGCATGTTCACCTGCAACTGCATTTTGATTCATATATTCTCTGCATTGCCAGGACAGGTAGCTCTACCTTATTATAGTTCCCAATCAGATGTTTATGACAAACACATTATAGTATCACTTTCTTGTAGGTGGTGTGGGAGATGATAAATGAGGGATCTGCCTATATCCTTACACCTCTATCACACATTTAGACTTAATATATCTATATAAGGCCTATGTGTCACAACAGCAAAACAGGAGTTCATGTTGTACACATCCTATACAGAAGAATTTATTCTGCATAAATTAAAGTTAGGTACCAAGCTGCCTAGATGCCCTAAGCACATTCGATCTTGCCTGATTTTGGAAGCTAAGCAGGGTCAGCCCTGGTTAGTACTTGAATGGAAGACCACCAGGGAATACCAGGTGCTGTAGGCACCTGGAGTAGGAACTGGCAAACCACTCCAGTATTCCTGCCAAGAAAACTCCATGGACATGGAGTCATGAAGAGTCAGTCACGATTGTAACAACACAACACACATACACACACACCTCTAGAGAAATGGGCCAGACTGGATGCAATACGCATAAACCATCATCCTCCCATCCCCACCCCACCCCACCCCACTGCCAAATGGAAGGAAGGAAAGAAATGAGCAAACAAGGTTGTCGGTGATCATGTCTGAATACAGACACCATGCAGATAATATCTGACTTAAAACATTGCTGAACTGAAAAATATACCACACACAATGGAAGACGAATATTCCTTACTGTCAGAGGTTTGCAGATGCCAAGGTTAACAGTTCCGGGTGGTGCAGATTTTAACACTTCTACAGCTTCTCCTAGAGCCATGTTGTGCAAACACATGTCATTGACATAGACCAAGCGATCTCCAGGGAAAAGTTCACCGCTCTGTTCAGCCACGCCATTTGGTACCAGAGAGCTGACCACAAAGGCTGTCTTTGTTGGCTCTAATGGATCCTGGAACAGAAGCCCAACAAACCAACACATATTTCTAAACTCTTTCAAGGAGACCAGAGGGATTCTGGGAAACTGATAAAACCCAACATCACAGCACATATACTTCAGTCACGAAATATAGACCGAGCCCAAAAGGAATTTGGCATGGTGTCACTGGCTAATTCTGTTAAAACTACTCAGCAGTTAATGCAGTATCTTACAAACATCATAAGAAAATAAATACCATGCTATGCTACAGTCATTCACATTTTACAGTCATTCACAGTTTACAGTATGAAATGTAACTGTTCTGCAATGAAGAAACACATGCACATGGTGCTTTGATGGTCCAGTTTTACACATGTTCACTAATTTGACATGGACAAAGGGGCTGAGAAGAATCCAAGACTACCTTGCTCTAGCTTACATAGATGCCAGGGATGAGTCACACCACTTTCTGAATTTATCCAAATTAATATTGTATGTGCGGTCTACAAAATATACTACTTACAACAGTACTCAGCTGGATGGCTTTAAAAAACCCTAAACATTCCCATTTTCACTTGTTCAAACAGGGCTGAAACAGATGAGCATTTAACTTCACTAACTTGTGGCTTCCTTATTTATTTATTTATTTATTTATTTATTTATTTATTTATTTATTTATTTATTTATTTGTTTGACCGCCCGATTTTCCCTTGGGAACTCTGCCAAATAAACAACTTGCCCAAGAAAGCAACCCCAACAAAAAAAAATCAAAAAGGAAGATAAAAAAACAAAACAAAAACAGACATACAACAAACAAAAGTCCAGCAAGGAAAAGCTGGGATAAACAATACAAACCAACAGACAAACATACACTCAGAGATCACCAAAGTTATGATGCTGCTTTAAAGATAGAGCAGGCATGTCAAAAGTCTGGCCCGGGGGCAAAATGTGGCCCGATTTAAAATTTTGAGTGGCCCTCAGCCTCTTCTCCCTGCTGGCTCAGCCTTTCACTGTGTAGCCTGCATACTGTAATTAAACTGTAAACCACCCAGAGACTACTTGAAGTGGTATGGGGTGGTAGATAAGCAGAACACTTTGCTTTGCTTTTCTTTACTATGAGGGAGAGCAGACAGCAATGGAAGATCTCATCAACCATAATTATATAAGGATTTCGGCCACTTTACATTTAATTCACTCATTTGGTATATCTGTATCCAGCTTGATTTGTTCTCAAACTTCATTAAATAGTGTCCAGAATACTGTAAGATTTTTCTCCAGGTTATGCCCAATCATGTAGGTTACAGCTACTCAAGTGTTTGTTTACATGTTTGGTCACATGATTAGCACCTGACCAGGGACAACAGCTGGCATGTTTATTTATTTATTTATTTACAAGATGTTTTAGCTGCCCCACTACCAAGAGGTCTCTGGGGGCAGCTCAAATTGCCAGCTACAATTTGCCATGACAAATTTTGCTTCCTTTCAAGTTCCAGTAGGATTGTAGTATTAGTTATTTATTCTTTTCAAAGGTATGCTTTAGTAGATAAGACATCACAGTGTATTTCATAGCCCGACCAGAGAGCTAGCTTTAAAAGGATTGTAAGTTGCTCAAAAACTATCACAATGAGACACACAAAACCTCTGTGTTTCTGTTAAAATATCTTGATATCCCTGTTACTGCTTTCCAGACATCAGCTACTACTACGGCATGATTACTAAATAACTTGGTGGATGAGAAATTTGACTCTCTCATACATGTTCAGTAACAACTTAGAAGCAATAGTGTTACATGTATCTCATCAGCCCCTGCTTCTTTTCCACAGCAAGAGTATAAAGAAGTTACATTGTAAAGCAAAGTGACAAGTAACAAACCTGTATGTGCATAGTGTAACAAGGTTTTCCAGATTTTAATTGCTCTTTAGGGCATTTAAAGGAATTTAGAGATGTTTTAGCGACTGCACGCAATTCTTTTATGAATCCTAAGGCTTTACTTTTAAGTTAGATAATAGGAATAATGTTACAAGTTGGGCAAATAGCACCAAATTGATTTTTGTAAAATTGTGCATTAAAAAAATTCCTTACAAAATGACCTTTCAAGCTCTAAATACGCTATCTTCATTTACTAAAGGCAGTATACAGAATTCCTTATGATTGAATATCACAAATAAAGAAACCACATTTTGATCTAGCTGGATCAGTGGATCTCCAAAAGCACAAGCACCCACAACAGAAGAGCATCATTAGAAACAGAGCGTGTTCAGGTTTGAAGTGATGAATGGTGCAGGTGTTTACTGTCTAGTCTTTGCATGACCTGTCCATGGCACCAATTAGAGCACTGACCCCAATCTTGGATCAGGAAAACTATGGCATATGCCATGGCACATTTACTGTAACAGATGTTCCCCACCCCCCCCCCAAGAGCTCATCTGAAAAGAAGTGGCCATTTAAAAGTCACTATTTCAAGTTATACACAAAGACAAGAGATTAAGAATCAAAATTCTGAGGTAAAAACAAGCAAATCAAAGCGGCCAAATCTGATTAAAGCATAGGAAACATGTAGTATATCAATACTGAGTAGATACTGTAATTAGTAACAGTAATGATAAAAGGTTAAAACTACACTACCATTTTCAAGCAGAGGGAGCTCTTGTATAGGAAAAGAAGAGAAGCTACACATAATAATGGGAAAGATCCATCAGCTTGAAACACATCCTGCTGCTTAAAGAGGCAGATTTGTCTCCAGCAGATGTGAATGGCAACATAAACTTTGCTGCCTCGGAAAAGAATCCACTCGCAAGGTTAACATATGCTATAAATTAAGGAATAAAACATTCAGAAGCCAGTTTTTGGTATCACACACACACACACACACACACACACACACACACACACACACACACACACACACACACACACACACACACACAGAGTTACGTCTTAAAATAGATTTCCAAAAAATCAGCATCTTTCCGTAAAGTACCAATGACAAAGATGAATTTCTAGAGGCATGGGTAATTTGGAGCAAATTATTTGGCTCATCTAAAATCTACCCACTTGTTTGAGGAATTTCAGGACAGCTTGCTTCTGAATTATGGCAACCCTATGAATCAATGAACTCCAAATGATCTTTTTCTGGAAGTTGAGTCATGGTAACTGGACTTCTTGAGTCCAGTTGCCATGACTCAACTTCCAGATAAACTCACCTGGATGACTGAGAATCTTCATAGTCCAAATGGTCTTGTCATTAACAAATCTTATAAACTAAAAGGCCAGGCACCTCACACTTGATCTTCCTCACTGCCTACTGCCTTCAGCATTTCCTACCATCATAAACTTTTATAGTGAATTTTGTCTTCTCGTTACAGTCAGCATTTTACTAGTTAGTTATAGCAGTGTATGTGAGCAATGATGTAAATTCCAGCAGCAAATTTTTGCCAGTTAACATATTGCCTCTTATATCCTTCATTACGTGCCAACTCGTGACTGGCACGCAAAAAGGAATACAAGTCTCTTGTTGACTAGCAGTAATATGCTACTTCATTTAACATCATCATACATACGCTGGTATATCTAGCCAGTATTTTTCTGGGTGATATAGGTATGAGAGACTACTTTTGTATTTTAACATTTTAGCTTTGTGTGTGTTTTCCTTCTGAATATATAGCATCCAATTATTCAAATAGGTGCTCTGTTATATTTCAGGCTAATAATACTTGCTGTGCTCCAAAGAACCCACTTCTAAAAATTTGCATACAACCAGGAATTACCTATGAAATTTCCAGTCTAGTAGTTTCCACATCTGACACCTCAAGCCATTTTTAAAAACAATATTGTACAAACACTGCACTGGATGCCATCTCCCCTGACACATGTAGCTCTTCCTTTTGTACCTGGCCTTCCTTTAACCTCTATTTTGGATGAAATTTCAAAACTTTAATAGTAAATGGTTGTTATATTGCTCCTGTAGCAGGACAACAAATTAAAAGCAAAGGGGTGAGCACAGTTTCTGCAAGGCACCATGTGCACACTTGTTTGTGCATACACAACTACAGTATATACAATCTGTGCTATGATTGCAACTACTGAAACTTACTGTACACAACCACAACAGCTTTTCCTGAGAGATTATTCCTTTTGCAGTATGGAAGTAGCTAAAAATGAGAGGAAAGTAGGAATGGGGCCAAAGCCAAATGAGTAAAACACATACTGCAACAAGGCCTTATGTCAAAAACTGTAGATTTTCCCTGCACTATGCATTTAAGTATAGCCTGAATGTTTACTAGTAGCAAAAATGGCAAAAATGAGATTATATTACTTTGGGCACTTCATGAGAAGGCAAGTCTCACTGGAGAAGACAATAGTTATAGGAAAAGTTGAAGGCAGCAGGAAAAGAAGAATGGTAAAGAGATGGATTGAATCCTTAAAGGAAGTCAAAGTCTTGATTTTACAAGAACCAAGCAAGAATGTTGAGGGCAGGGCATTTTGGACATCACACATTCTTTAGAACCACCATAAATATAAGACAACTTGACAGCATGTAACAACATATAGTAGTTTTTTGGCCTCTGCTATCCTTTTGAGCTGTGGTGCTGGAGGAGACTCTTGAGAGTCCCCTGGTGTGCAAGGAGATCAAACCTATCCATCCTGAAAGAGACCAACCCTGGATGTTCACTGGAAGGACAGATTTTGAAGCTGGGGCTCCAGTACTTTGGCCACCTCATGAGAAGAGAGGACTCATTGGAAAAGCCCCTGATGTTGGGAAAGATGGGAGGCAAAAGGAAAAGGGGACAGCAGAGAATGAGATGGTTGGATGGTGTTATTGATGCAACCAACATGGATTTGACCAAACTCTGGGAGGCAGTGGAAGACTAGAAAGGCCTGGCTCTGGTCCATGGGGTCACAAAGAGTCAGACACGACTGAACTATTGAACAACAACAATCTTTTAGAGATTCTTTTGTTTAGAACACCTTCAAGGAAAATGAGGTTTCTTCACTTCAGAAGCCAATCTGAGCTAGAGGTCCTCTATTTTCCATTGCATAAAGCTTCTCATGTTACAAATTTATTAAACCATCCAAAACTAAAACTAAAACTAAACTAAATAAGGATGGCAAGCATCAAGAATGCATGTCTCAATAACTAAAGGTCCATCTGTTCCCATATATCAGCCTGCATGGATATTAATATAATCTGGAAAAAATTCTATAAAATACACTTTACTAGAGATGGGCACGACTTAGCGGTATTCCCGTTTCCGTTTCCGTTACTCGTATCCGTTACTCTACGGAAACGGTAACGGGAATTACTCCGCCAGAATTCGAGCTCAAACCGACGAATGAACAATTTGGTCTGATTTGTCGTGCTCGTTACTTGCATCGCGGCGATCGCGCAATGCCAAGCGGCACAGAAAAAAAGTTTTTAAAAGTTAAAAAAACCCGATTCCCGGCCCTAAAAGTAGGCGAAAACTGTCTGAGGGCACCTACCAGGCCAGAAGGGTGTTTTATTTGGGGGGGTTCCCCGCCCCCCTCTCCTTGGCTATTGCTACTGCTGCACTGCTGGTACCAGGCTGGGAGGGTGCATCCATTTGCCATGCAGTGCGGGGGATCCAAAATGGCGACCGCAATATTTTTTTGAAATCGTTGCCCAAAACCCCACCAAAGCACCACAGAAACATGCGAAAATTAGCTATTTTAAATGCTTGAATTTTTACAGTAGCAGCAGTGGGTTTTTCTTGCAAAAAAAAAATCTCCGTTGATTTTATTTTATTTTATTTTATTTTATTTTATTTTATTTTATTTTATTTTATTTTATTTTATTTTATTTTATTTTATTTTATTTTTTTACACCTGCACATTTGCAATGATGGGCTCGCCCATGGGAGTGGACCATGCAAATTTTCCACCAATCGCATGGCCACTTGGCCAGGTTGACCACAGAGACTTCTGGGATGTGCCAATCGGGCATAAACAGCCCACTAATCGTAGCCCAAACCCGAACCCTAACCCTAAGCCTAACCCATACGCCAGTACACTGTCCTTCTAAGTGGGTCAGAGAGGCACCCAGAGGTGCACCCCAATACTCACCCTAACCTCACCCGTAACTAGCCTAACCCTAGCCCTTGCGCTAACCCGTCTTAACCCTAAGCCAGATCTACTTGCATTGCACTACATGCAAGTACGTGAGACACAGCGGGTGCAAAGAGTCTGCCAGTCCGTCACTTGTGGCTCTGGCTGACTCCTGCAGCTCCCTCCAGGAGCCCGCTATCCCCCAAACCAGTACTAATGACAACGAAAAAACAAAAAAACAAACCGACTAATTTTTGCAAAATTTCACAAAAACGGAAACAAGCCGAAACGGACTGCCTCCGACACACGACAACTCGAAAACGTCATTTTCCCTAGTCCCCATCTCTACACTTTACATGCAAGAGATCCATAAAACAGGGGGAGACCTGTGAGAAGCACTCGAGAACTACTGCAGTCCGAGGCAGCAATACTGGGTTATGTGGATTAATAGTCTGTTTCAACAAAAGGTGGATTCTTATGATTTTCAGATGCTTCAATATTCAGAACTAAAACTGCTGGAGAAGACTCTTCCGTATGGGGGACCCCCTCTTTCAACCATGATACCTCACTTTACTTTTTTCCAAACAAGTATTACCTTGACACAATTAGATATTTTCCATAATTTATGCCAGTGTGGTGTATGGGTTGACATGTTAGACCGGATCTTAGGAGACAAAGAAATCCCCACACCAGCCATGAATCTCACCAGGTGGCTTTGAGCAGCCACACTCACAGCTTGGCCTACCACACAAGGCTGTCTGAGGCTCAACATGGACGATGGAGAAGCTTGTATGCTACCCTGAGCTCACTGAAAGAACATGCAATACACACAAATAAACATTTGGCTTTCTTGTTCTTCCACTTGGCCTCTGCTATTTTCTCTGTTTCCAGCTTTCTTGGTCCATCATGCTATGTTTAATATTTTTGTCTGTTTGTTTGCTTGCTTACTGTTGCCAACCTCTCCAAATTTTTCTCTCACTTCAAAAGATGGGTGACAGGCAAAAAGCCTCAGGCCTTAAAATAATTTGTATCTGGATTGCACTCAAGAGCTTTCCTCTAGCAGATATTACATTTGTCCTCTATTTCTTCATGCTTATGTCTTGTTTGATATCCACAATTACCTTCCAGAGAAAGGGTAAATGCCAGTAGCACAGTTTAAAGGCGAATAGGAGTACAGTTACGTGTGCGTTATCTACCCTATTTTATTTTCTCTTTGAACTTCCTCAGATGCTGGAGAGCCACGACATTTAAAACCAAGAGTGAACAAATTAGACTCCAAGTACTAGATTCAAGCATTTACCAACAGATGGCACTGCCAGACCAACAGCAACATTCATTCTGTTGTATTTGATGCTGATGCAGCCACGAATAATAGCATTTTGTTAAATCATCAAAAGGACTATGTACTGCAACGCTTTGAAGGATGTGGCTGGGAAAACACAGGCAGGAGGAATGGGAAGAGGTGGATAAGAGATGGGGGTTGTTTGAGATATCAAATAAAGGAAAACGTGGGACCAGGAAGAGAAGCAAGCAGTAGCAGAGAACAGAATATAGAAGTCCTGTAAATAGGAAAGGTTGGGAGGAGAACAGCAGCTAGTGACGCAATGAAATAGGTGTAAAGAGGGAGGGCCATGTGCTAAGAAGCAGTATCCCAAGCAATTCAACGCCAAGGTGTCCCAGTCTCCATCTCAGAGCAATGCTGGAGAGAGAGAGAAAAGCTGTTCTCACTGGGAAAGCTAGTTGAACTGGATGCAGAAAGAATTGCAACAAATGCAGCCATATGTACCTGAAAAGAGCATGGCAAGATGAAATCGCCTGCAGCAAACCTTAATAAGATGGGGAAGAGACATTACATTTTTCTATGCATAATTATTCTCTAACTACATAGCCTTATTGCGAAGAGGTACTGTGTTCCATTTGTAGAATCCTGCATAAGAAAATTGTTGCAGATGAAACACTTCTTGCCGTTTGCTTCCAGAGATTATTAGCTTTGGCACTGCTCATGCACTCTGTTCACACAAATAAATTGCATGAAGAAAGTTGGCAGAGTCCACTCACAAAATACCCAATGCCACAAAAATACGCAAATGTAAATACATCAGAATTAATGCTGAACAGACCCGCTAACTGGTCCCAAAACAAATACCTGTACATTTTTGTTATTTGTTTGTGACATTTTAAGTTACCATCAAATGGCTTTGTTAGTGTTAATTTATACATGCCACATTTTGTTAATACAGAGCCAAGAGAAATACACCTTGGGACAAAGAGGCTGAAGTGGATGCATTGCATTTACTTCAAGGATAGTTTAGAGAAATATAGGACAATATATTTTTGTAGTTCCTGTCCAAATCTACAATGTAATTCAAATAAACTTTTTGAAAATGCAATAACGTAAAATAAAACATATGTTTACACAAATTTCTTCTAAGATTAGGCTATCTTCATCTTGGTTTTCACATAACGAGCAATATTGTAAAAGTACCTTCACACTGGAACAGCACATGAAGATATTCTGAAATGACTCAAAAATTCATGATATTCGTATTAAAAACTGTTTTGAAAATACAGAACAGCCCAAGGCATTTTGCTATTTAAGACACAGCATCTGATGGTGCCCCTCCTCCCAAAGTTATTTATTTTTGCAATACTGTACTGTATTAAAAGTTATTATTAAATGTCCATGTTTATTTTTACTTTATGACCTTAATGCATCACATTTTTCAATGCTGACCCAAAATTTGCTCCCTGAGGCAGCTGTGTCATTTTTCCTAAGGCCAAGGCTGGCTCCATCCAAACAGTTCTATTGTTCAGGTTATCTACTAGACTGAGTACTAGCACATCAAGCACATGTTTAGGACACATGGCACCTAGGCCATATTGCAAACTACAACAAGAGGTGGGTGGGAATATAAAACACAGCCGTTAAAACAAAGTCAGCACAATTACATCACAATTGGAATAGCAGAAACCTAGCTCCAGACCACATGCTAGATGAAAAATACAATTTTAAAAAACTGGAAAGAGGCAATGCTGGCTTGGAATACTGACATTTGTAATGCACTGTCCAGGATAAGAATGCCCAAGAACATTCTGCAGAAATAGTAGCTCTGCATTCTGTGAGATTAAATTGGGGGGGGGGGCAGGTGAAGCATAAACATGGGACAACAAGCCTCTCACAAATAATACCGTTTAGACCAGGGGTGCCCAAACTTTTTGTAAGGATGGCCAGATTTGGTGGCTGAGAATGTGTCAGGGGCCAGTTGCTCCCTGACCCTGCCACCCCATTGCAAGCCCCACCCACTGACCCCTTCCAACCCCACTTTCAGGAAGGCAGGCGCCTAGCTTCACAAGGTTCCCAGGGACGCCGGTGGTGGCGGCTCCCCCCCGTGCACGCACCCAGCCCCACAAGCTTCCCAGCAGTGCTGCTGGTGGTGGCCCACCCCCTTGCCCACCCACCCAGCCCCTCAAGCTTCCCGGTGGTGTCAGTGTTGGCAGAAGATTTAAAAAAAACATGGGACAAAGGAGGGGGAGGGAGGGGAAGGCCAGCCAGCCGCGGACCACTCAGAATGGCCTGAAGGGCCAGATTTGCCCCCCCCCCGGGCCGGACTTTGGGCAGGCCTGGTTTAGACCATATCTGTTAGGAATACAAACTAAAAGTTCATGGTGTGGTTCTAAACAAATGATTTGTTTCTGGACACAATGCCATCTCAATAGACACAAATCTAAATCAACTTAAATTAATGAATAAATCGATACACCATCTCATGGCTGACTACTTTAATGAAAGTGCCACTAAGTTTATTGGGGCTTACTCCCAAATATGTTCATACAGGATTTCAGCTTATTATTTAGTTATTTATTTGATTTATATAGTCTCCATCTAGCCAAAGGCCATTCTGGGTGGTTTACAACTTAACAAAACCAATAAAAATATCCCTACAAATGTTTAAATCCCCCCCCCAACACAGTAAAACACCTGAGCAATTCAAAATGTAGGCATTAAATATTAACAACTGTGGTATGTTGATCTTGGTGGCTGAAATTAAACATGAAATATCTATCCTGTATTCCTATTCACACACATGACCAGGGAAAGCTATCCCATGACATCTGCCCATACTAGCTGAGAGGTTGTAGTAGTTTTAGTTCAAAAAAGTAACTTTTCAAGTCTTATGATCCCCCTATTTCCCTGCCTGATATGGATTAGACCAAAAACATACAATCCAGTACAATGGACCTTTGTATAACAAACAGGTTGCATAACATAAAATCTGTACAACATAAAAAATTCCAGAGATAGGGGAAATTTGCTTAACATAATCGCCTATGGGGAAAATCCGTACAACATAAAAATGGGATTACTCCATTTTCACTGCATTCCTATGGGAATTTGTATAAAGGAAAATTTGCTTAACATAATTTCATTTGGAACAAATTAATTCCTTCTACAAGGTACCACTGTATTATGGTTTCCCAATGGCCAACCAGATTAGTATTTATTATTAAAAATATTTCTGCTCTGCTTTTCTCCTTTAAAAAGGACAACAGGCTTGCATCAGTTAAAGATAAAAGCAGTATGGATACAAACAATTAAGGGGTCAAACAAATACTACATTAAAACATGGTAAAGGGATAACCAACACCAGGGTGTGAGTACAACAGCTTACTTCTACTCATTTGCCAGCAACTAGTACAGGCAGGCACAGTGCCTCTGGTATTGAAGGCGTGTAGTGACAATGATTAGAAGCAGTGGTTGTATTTACTATCTTCATGTGTTTTTGTGTCCAAGGATACTTGGCAGTAACCATGTCATGTACCTGAACTAGTATACCTCTTGATGACACCCACCAAGACAGCATGGAGGGAATAGTTTTCACAGGACTTGGATTTACAACAATTTAGTAGGCCTGTTGTCCTTCAGGAAGTAATAAAACTCCCACCAAAAACAAAAGGAAGGGAAAAGAAGCTAGTGCAGACCGAGTCACTACCTCTGGTTGATGCATTTTTAGAATAACAGTATGTGAATGTGTATATACACATTTAGAATGAATACTCCCTAAATGAAGAAAAATCCATCCTCTCTAGATGGAAATATAACATTGTTGATTTACCACAGTGACTTTGATACAACCCTAAACTGCACAAACATATTCAACTTATTAAATTGAAAGGTGTTTTTGGAGTAGTGGAAAATAGACTCTGGAAAATAAAACATTGGTATTTATTGATCTGCAGTGAAGAGTATAGCAATGAATTTCATAAGCTCTGCTATGCATCTGGCATTAATCAAGACTTCTGTTGTAGAAAATGTCAGTAAAGATGCAGAGAAAGGAACAACAAAAAAGAAAACTAAGGGTAGAGAGAGTAGCAAAATCAATGCCTAGCCTCAACACCACTGCTTCCCCGACTATTTTTTCCCTTTCCCTTTCCCTTTTTTAAAAAAAATTATTTTGGTCTGAAAATAATCCAGTTTCACCAATGGAAGCAAAATAATTTTTCTTCATTCACCCACTCTCAGTCAGAGAACTTTTAAGTGGAAAAAGCCTGCATACTGGAGAAATAAGAATGTCTGAGGACACATGTTCTATTTTAAAGCAACTCCGCAGGAATAGGAACCTAATCCTTGCTAAGAGCACCCAATTACCACTGCTCTTGGAAATCACATACAATTGTGACAAAGCAGCAACGGCAGAATGGCTGTTATTCCTAAGGCAGATGTCTGGGTGCCATTTTACATCCAGTAAATAGACTGTGCTGGTTAGCAACTGAAGAGCAACCCCCAGTCATGTCCATTCCTCAATGAAAACGCCCCGACATGTTCCCTTAGAAAAACCTACCTTTTGCACAAGCATTAAACAGCCATATTTCTCCTCACCCATCACCTGGCAAAACTAGAAGCGTGTCATTTATTTATTTATTTCTATACCGCCCGTCTTCCAAGCAGAACTCTGGGCGGTTTATAAATAAATGGTGAACATGTCATCATGTCATTGAACTGTAGTTCAAAAGCATGTAAATGCAAGTAGATAAGTAGGTACCACCGTAAAAAGTGGGAGGGTAACCACATGGCCACAGACTTGCACAACACTGGCTTGGAAACAGACATGAGCACTGCCCCTAGAGTCAGACATGATTGGCACACATGTGCAGGGGGGGGACCTTTACCTTTACCTTGTCATCAACAATTCCAGCACAATAAAGATAAAATATATAGCAGGCAAAACTTGGTAATAATGGCATCTAGTTGCCACAATTGGTTTGGCAGAGCTTGCCACCATAAAAGCAAACTATGGCTACATGGCAAACCAAAAATGGCTTCCACAGGCTCTCAACACTAGAGACAGAATGTTTGGATCTGTCCTCAGGCATTTGTGGGAACCAGCACATGCTATTTTTGAAAGATATATTGGAGAGCAGGGGAGACAGTGCCTTAGTTTTCTGTTGAGATAAGCATGAACTACTTAGGACATGAGATTCACAAAGCAAATATGATTCAACCCACTTGCCATCATGATCAAAAGCTACTCAGGCTACGTCAGGGCTTATTTTTATATACTCCAAGAATAAAATAGCTTTCTACCCAACTTGTCTCCTCTTGTTTGGAGCCAGTACCTGAATCTCTTCTAGACATCCCTTTAAATAGGTTTGTCTAACCAGCTGCTCCATTCCTCCATCCAAGCTGTGTGTTCCCCTCAGGCTGCTGCTTCTCTTGGTGATATTCCATGTCCTTTGCTGGATCACTTTCAGCTGAGCTGAAATTCCCTGCTCAGCTCACACAGGCCAGCTGTCCTCTTAGAATTTTATAAGATCAAAAGATCAGTGGAGTGCAGTTTCTAAAAATGTGAACCTAATGCCAGTAGGGCAAAAAACCAGGAAAGGTTGGCTAGAGGAAGGGAGGGAGGGAGTGTTATTGTCTTTGCAGTTAGGGTTTATTGTACATGTTCTATGCCATAAAGTCAGCATAGACTTACAGCCACCCTAACAGGGGTTTCAAGGTAAGTGAGATCTTTAACAGGGTTTCAAGGTAAGCAAGATATTTAAGGGGTGGTTCTGCCAGATTCACTCCCCCCAGTCAGTTTCCATGGCCAAGTGGGGACTCAAACCCTGTTCTCCAGACTGACAGCATTAGAGAGGGACCAATTTAAAAATAATAATAACCATACTGAATGAATAATATTGGTCTGTTAATTATTCATGCCTTGTTGGGGCTGGAAACCCTGACACATGCAACTGGATGAATGTTTCCTGGATTTTATTCATCTCTTTGTGTTTGTTTTAGACTTTTTTCAAGATGGAGGTTCCAGCCTAGCTTGCAACAGAACCTGCAGTAGCAGGCAGCGGTCAAGTTAGGGATGAGATAGTGGGAAGGGGAGGTAGGGTGGGGGCTCATTTTTTGGTGGAAATTGTAATTTTTTTAAAAGCCCACCAACCCAATTTATGGTTTGTCAATTGCCAGGTTCATGGTTTGTCACTTTTGACGAATTGGGATGAGCTACCATTTTGGCAGTTTGTCTCAATCTCTAGACATCATCTTAGGGAAAAGTAGTACTGGTTTGGATTTCCAGTCAGTAACCAAACTTGTTTCTATATTCCTGGTACTTTTGGAGGTTCATTTAATAAAAATAGTAGGTAGGATGTCAAAGATAGGGAAAAATATGTGCCCAAGAATAACATATTACTTATGATCCTCTAATAGCCTAGGGAAAACAGGCACCAATTAAAAAGAGAAAAGTAGCCTGAATCCAACCAGTGTTCCTAACTAAATTACACTCATTGAATGTGTTTTAGTATTGCTTATGCTTTTTGTATGATATTTGTGTGATCATTTTCAGTATTTGTATAATCAGTGTTGTTAGCTTTTTATGGGTCCTTTTCCAAGGAGAAAGGTGGGGCAAAAATACTCTAAAATAAATAAAATAAATAAATGTTAATAATGTAAGCCAGCTTGCATCTTTTCAAGGAGGAATGTTATTTAAAATGGTTTAAATCAATTAATTAATAAACCAGTTGTATTTACATAAGTATTGACTCACAATTCAGCAGTTGAGGCAATGGGTCTAACTCTAGTGGGGACTAGCAAGTGAATTTAGGTTAGTTGTTTTTCAAATATGCTTGTCTAACAGACAAACCAAAGCTGGTAAACGTTTTAAAATAAACCACTACACACAAAGGAAGCAAAATAAAGGGAAGCAATTAAGTTGAACACGGAGAAGCATGGGTGATTTTGATTTATTTATAATATATCTCCACTTACACTAATAATTACTTTTAAGGCAAAATATTACGCTGCAAAGTTAATAAAGTTAAAAGAACTTGTAGGAAGCAAGTAAGAGCATGAAGAAATAAGATAATCTGTTAAACATTTTTGGTTGTTTTTGTAGCATGACCAACCAAATCAGTCTTGTAATACCCAAGTCAAGCAGAATTCACTTTGGTATGGAAAACAGAAGTAGAAATTTCATCAGAGAATGTCTATGGGGTTCAATTCTGGTGCCTGTGATTGGCCACGGTAGAATTTTCCAAGACTATTTGAATTATGCTTGGGATCCTTGTCCTGTTGAAAGGTCCAGTGATGCCCAAGCTTCAGCTTCCTCACAGATGGCATGACATTTTCAACTCTCTTTGCTCTATATTTGTATCCTGTTTCTTGTTTGTAAAGGACAATGACCTCTACTCTTAATTTTTTGGACTCCTTTTTGGACCACATTTCTAAAATGGAGTCAAAACTTACACTCAACAAACCACTAGTCAGTTCACCTATTAAATATTTCATGTGTTCTAGCTCAAGCACACCTTGACTAGTTATACCAGGTGTGCTTGAAACAAAACTTGTTTTGCATATTTGTGCTACTGTGAGGGATTTTATTCAGGGGGGTGTTGGATAAATTTGAGGCTGCAGATTTTATTAAAAGCTCAATTTTCAGTTGAATATGGGAAAGCCACTTGAAGCATTCATTGTGTTGAGCTATTTCATTTGCCTTTGTTCGATTTGTTCATTGCAAACAGCTGAACAAGTGTACATTTTGACAATAAAACTGATTTGCAATAGGGGTTGAATAATTTTGATTACAACCGTATATGCCAGGTGCAGACTTAACCATCTTAGACCATGATTATGTTGTCATGAGGCAGCACTAATCCATTCTTCTTCTTCTTTAACAAATTCTCCTATTCTTCATTATGATTAAAGGCAACATTAGCACCACACTTATATGTGATGAATACAAAGCAGGTTCCCTCTTGAACCTGGATTTACTAACACAGAGGAACACCTAGAAATAACAGAAACCGAATTACCATTAACACCAATTAATACTGACACAGTCGCCATGGCCTTAACTAGATGAGGGGAGGACATGAATATGAAATACCAAATGTCAAATCGTAGGTCTAATGAAGAGATCAGGAGAGCTATTATTTGCACCATATTTCATGTAAGAATTAAAAACAATTAATAGGAATGAAAAAGAAGAAATAATTAAGATATTAATGCTGAATCCTTTAATACCAACTTGCATTAAAATGTTAGCACCGTGATTTGAAACAATGCTGCATTGTACTGTTTTGGGCATTCAACAATGTTCTAGGTAATTTTGAGTGGAAATATACTGCAGGGATTTTGCTTGTTTCTTCCTTGTTTACTCTTTGGAATATGTTTTTTTAATACACTCTGATTTCGGGAGATATATGAAGGCAAGCAAGATAATTGATTTACACAAAAATCACTGAAAAGCAATCTATTTACATATTGTTGGCAAGGAACATAGGTTTCTACCCCAATTTGTCCAAAACTCTTTATGGACTTCATATGAAAAAAGAAGTCTACAGAGCAAGTAAAATGAAGTCATCCCTGAATGAGCCAGCAACACTACATAAAAGTCAGTCAGGAGGTGAGCAACTCATCCAAATAGAATAGAAGGGAAAATAGAAGGGATTCGAAGGATATTACACAATCTAGAAATTGGCCAGTATGTTAGATCTAACACCATCCCATGTTTAATTACCAGCGATAGACACAGAGGAGCCTAGCAGACACAGGCTTGCACTGCGTCTTCCAACACCACAAGATTGTCAGTCATCAGCTCACCTATTTGTTCAGTACTGATGTAGAAAAACAGAATCCTGACAAATGGTCTAATACAGATGGAAGCAGAGCCACATATACACACATCTATGCTCTTACACCCTTGTTAATTAAGAAAATTTCTAATTTTCTGTTTTCTCTCCTCAACAGATCATTCTTCCCATATATGTCATTTAGCAACAAGATGGCATGGTGGCTCAGCGAGCTAAGGCTCCGAAAACTGCCGTCTGCAAAGTCGGCAGCTTGGCAGTTTGAATCTGCTGTTAACCCCAGCTCCTACCAACCTAGCAGTTTGAAAGCATGTAAATGCAAGTAGAAAGGTACAACCGTAAAAAGCAGGAAGGTAAAACAGTGTTTCCTTGCAGCCATGCCGGCTGCATGGCCAGGGACTTGCACAACACTGGCTCTTTGGCTTGAATATGGAGATTAGCACCACCCCTAGAGTTGGACATGACTAGCATGCATGTGCAGGGGGAACGTTTACCTTTACCTTTTTGACTTACAAGGAAAAGAGTTACTACAAGATGGTATATTTCCTGCTCCTTCCCAAGGTGCCTACAAGGTGATCAATAGCTTGTGGAAGAAACAATAGCTCAGCAGCTAAGCAGATACTTGGCATGCAGAAGACCAGAGGTTAGAATCGTCAACCATTTCTATGTAATAATGTTGCCAGGCAGCATTGGCAATAACAAGGGCATAAAGACCATGAGTCTGGTGCTATTAAACAGCATGCAGATGTGTTTTATGGGAGGCTAGAACACTGAAACTGTTGGCTGCAAAAGTCAGCAGCTCAGCAGTTTGAATCCTGGGTACCACACAGTGGAGTGAGCTCCTGCTTTTAACCCCCAGCTCCTGTCAACCTAGCAGTTCGAAAGCATGTAAATGCAAGTAGATAAATAGGTTCCACCATTTTAAAAAAGTAGGAAAGTAAACAGTGTTCCATGTGCAGAAATGCATTCAGCCATGCTGGCCACGTGGCCATGGACTTGCACAACACTGGCTTTTGGGCTTGAAAACGGAGATGGGCACCACCCCTAGAGTCAGATACGAGTAGCATGCATGGGCACAGGAAAACATTTACCTTTTTACCTTAATACAGTATGAACACTAAGATCTCCCCCCACCCAGATCTCCATGAATAACCATTCCCATCATCCTCCATCTCTGGCTAGGTTAAAAAGGCCTGATGGATCCAACAACATTCTGAGCACCATATGTTCCCTAGAACTAATACAAGTAAACTGTACACATGCAAACCCAAAGGAGCCATTCAACATGCAGCCAGCTACTTTACATGGTCCAGCTGCTGAGCTGTATTTTGAATGGCTGCTAATATATTCTAAGATAATTTTGATTTTGAAGTACTTCTTCTGCCAAAAGAGCTATCCCTCTTCATCTTGGCAGATAAAATCAAGAGGCCTGCAGAGAAAATGAACGCAGGCAGCCAAAGGAAGAGTCGCCAGCAACGTGCAAGGGGAAGGGTGCAAAGTTCAGACCGTAATGTGAGAACAGGCCCTTTTACAAGCATGGCCATACTTCCATCTGTGTAAAATGTTGAAGGGCGTGCAGTCAGGATTCTGCTACCCTTTGCATGACAGCCAAACTGTAAAGAAGCTCAAATGACATCTTAAATAAATAATTAAAAATAACATTTTCAGAGGTTTGTGCCTGATGCACATACCTTTAGACTCCACCCCCCCTCCTTCTGACATCCCTATGGAGCTGAAGCCTACAGACAAATTATTCCCTAATCATCCATTTTGGGACTTTCTTCACCTTCCCAAAGCATCTGGTATTTCTCATTGTTAGAACAAAAAATTGGAAAAGACCGACAAGTGAGGAACGGCTAAGAATTCCAGAAACACAAGAAAGCCTCAGATATGGCCTTTGTTCTCCTAGCAATAAACCTCTGTCCAGCTTTGCAAAAGTGAATTTCACTGTGTGTGATTTATTATGTAATTACAGCAAAGAGATATTAGAGCTCGTTAATTATCTCACACAGTGCAAAACTTTTAAATTAAGTTATCAGCCATACAAATGTCACAACGGATGCCATTTACTCACTTTAATATATTATGATATATTGCAAAGGCTCCTGGAAAGAGTGGCTATTTTTTCCAGTAAACTTCAGAAGCAAAACAGACAGGCCACCCTTTGCATTGTCTCTTTAGTCATCTTCCCTCTCTCTAAACTTGCCCAACCCCAAAGAGCCAGTGGGTCACAGTCCTCATGCCACAAACCCAAACAAATCCAAAACTATCCAAAGCTAGTGCCAGTGGGTCACAGTCCCAAAATGACTCCGCCCAGGGGGCTTTTAAAAGAGCCATGCCAACAAACTCGGCAAACAAATCCAAAACTGTCCAAAATGCCCTCCCTAGAGATCCGCAGTTAAACCAGAAAACCTTCCTGTTCCAGAAGGTTTTTAATTGATATCCCACTGTGACAATTTTAGGATGATGCTTTTAAAGAAGGTTTTTAATGTTTGATGAAACAGCGGGTACAACATAGAAAAATAAATAAATAAATAAATAAATAAATAAATAAATAAATAAATAAATAAACAAACAAACAAACAAACAAACATAGAAAAATATCTGTTTAATTTTATGTAAATAAAACCACAGTAGTATTGAAACTACTAAAACTCCAAGCGCGCAAGCGCGCGCACACACACACACACAAAAGCAACAGGAAAAATACTTCTAATCCTTATTCAACCATTAGAGGACTTATGCAGTAAATACTGTACATGAGCAGGATGAGCGCTATAGCACTGCCACCTCTGTCTCCAGTTTTGGTGGCCCTGAATGCACTGATTCTGATCATTACTGCATTCCAGTTTACGCAGAGAGACAGTAGAAGCACACCCTGTTCAGACTGTTGGTGACCATGTGTTCAGCTCTCTTTAGTCATACAATACTGCTACTGAGACTTCCAGTACTACTAAGTAAGGAATGTTTTTGTTCATCTCTCCCAGTGTACCATCAGACCATCTCTTTCCTATCCTTTGTTGACAAGACAGTTATCTATATATTGTATTGCATAAAGAGTCTCCTTTAAAATAAAATACTTTGTGTCAACCCCCCCAGCAAATACTGTGATATTTATATGCATGCATAAACATAGACTAATTATGGAAGTCATAGGGTTCACCCTAACCTCCACAGGCCAACATTAAGTAACATGAATCAAGGGCTCAGGAGGATGAAAAACTGGCCTGGGAAGGGGGCAAAATCATGCTGGCATCGCATATCCTTTGCCACTTTAAAAATATTTTTGTCCCCCTTCACTTTTAATGTGGTTACCAAACGAGTAATTTATCTCAGACATCCAAGGTTTAAACAGCCTTTTTTGGGAATGACGTGCAATAAACTAGCTGCCATCCAAGGAAGCACAAATTTTTAATACAGCAAACAGAAATCTCTAGGAGTTCTCAGAATGGAATAAGATGAGTTCTCAGCCAGCACATTCATGACCAGGAAAAGCTGAAAATTCTTCTGCCTTCAAATAAGAAGAGTGATCTGAAACATTCTTGTGTGGAAGCAACATGGGTTAGAACCAGGCTATTCATGTATAATCAAATATGAGAGAAAAAGTATCCCTGTAAAAACACAATGACTCTGTGAGAAAAACTACATGAACATTCTATAAGTTTCACCCCAACCACTTATTTTGGGCAAATCTGTGATTAGACTGATGGAGCCAAACAACAAATACAAAATTATTCAGAGGTTAGATAAGTATGAATGATAATGGTCTATGGCAGTGATGACAAATATTTTAGAGACTGAGTGCCCAAACTGCAACTCAAAACCCACTTTTTTTTCCAAAGTGCCACTACAGCAATTTAACCTGAATACAGGTGGCTGTGAAGGGGAGATGTTTTAGGTGCTCACAGAAAGGGCTCAGATTTCCACCTTTGGCACCTGTGCCATAGATTCGCCAACACTGGTCTATGGGCTGATAATTCAATTTTCTTTTGGTCAGTTCAGTGCAGCACATGTTCTCTCCTAGTCTAGTCCACTCATTTAATTTGCCCCCCCCCAATAACTTGTCAAGCCAGCTACTGTGACTGAATATACCTCATTAATACCTAGGCTCCATTAAAAGCTACAAGGCTCAACAAGAACACACAGGACTTTACGAAATTATGGAAGATCTGCAATTAAACAAATTTCAAATAATTGACATTTAAATGCGTCCCAACGTTACCAATGCATTATGCGATGGTAAGTAAATAGCAACAGTTATTAATTTTTATAATTGTTATAAAATTATTTTTTATATATATTTATATATTTTATAAGCCATTAATTTTTTATATATGAAAATTAAAATGTATCTGCATATTATTGTTCTCTGTAAAGGATAGTACAAAGGTACTGTACTTCAAAATCTAACATCATTAGAACAAAATGTATCATGAAAGATGTGAAAGACTGCAGTAATCCCCCGTCTATTGCGGGGGTTAGGGACCTGACCCACAATAATGGAAAATCCATGATATGCTGATGCTGTGTTGGGTCGGGACTTGGGGGAGGTATCTGGGGCCTCCTAAACTTACCTGAAGCCTGGTGCTGCCCTGAATGGGCCTCCAATGGGCATCCCAGGCCTGTCATTGGAAACTACTTCTGGGGCCTCTGGAAGTCCATCAGAGGCCCATGTGGGGCAGCACCAGGCCTTGGGTAAGTGCAGGAGGCCCCAAATAGGCCCACACAGCTTGCCCCAGGAGCCCTTTGTTTCATGTACAGAAGTCCCGCAATATACTGAAATGGCGGGGGAACGACTGTACTTTTTGTTTAATGTGTCTCCTGTTCAAGTCTTCATCTGTGAAAGTAACATTCATTTTCTTATGTTCGAATATAAATAGGCAGAACATGTTTTCTTTATTGACCTGCCATGTGTTGGTAAATCTCAGCTGCATCCTTCTGAGAGGTGGTTCTCAACTTTTAGCATGCAACATCCCACCAACAGCTGCTTCAGATTGCTTGAATGACTCCAAAGTCATGGAGGACCTTTGCCTGTTTTCAGGGCATTTGCTGTTATTTATTTATTTATTATTTATTTATAAACTTATATCCTGCCCATCTTCCCAGCTGGAACTCTGGGCGCTAACAATGTTAAAAAGCATATAAAATAAGAGAGAGAAAAAAACCTCCGAACAGAAAACAGCGGAGGGTAAGATGGCGGGAGTGGAGAGAGTGAAGGAAGTAAGAGGTAAACCAAAGGAAAAAGAAAAAAAACTAACTGATAAGGTCACCAAAGGCCTCTTTAAAGAGGAAGGTCTTCAAAGCTTTCTTAAAGGCAGGCAGGGACTCCAGCAGGCGCAGCTCACTGGGAAGATGGTTCCAGAGGGAAGGCCCCACCACAGAGAAGGCGCGGTTGCACGTGCGCGTTTTCCGCGCCTCTCTGGGTGTGGCCACTCTCAGTGAGCGCGCCTGCGACGATCTTGTGGGTCTGGATCCGGATGCCCTCAGGGAGATACGCTCCGCCAGATACTCTGGGCCCAAGCCGTGGAGGGCCCTGAAAATCAAGACCAAGACCTTGAACCTGATCCGGAAGGCAATGGGAAGCCAATGCAGGCGGACCAGGACTGGGGTGATGTGCTCGTATTTACGGGCACCCACCACCAGCCTGGCCAACGCATTTTGCACCCACTGCAACCTCCGGACCAGGCCCAAGGGCAACCCCACGTAGAGGGCATTGCAATAGTCGATCCTCGAGACCACCAGAGCCTGAACAACTGTCCTCAGGGAGGACTCATCAAGGTACTTGATTACAACTAGTTTTTAACAACTAGTTTTTAACAGTTTTTAACTAGTTTTTAACAACTAGTTTTTAACAACACAAACATTGCACCAATATTGTTGGTAGCTTATAAAAATAGACAAAAATAATAATTTCAGTGGTAGCAAAACATATAGTAATACTGTTGAGTACAAATCTTACTGCTGTGGTATCTGTAAAACATCACAATACAGTAATAAAAATAAACACTTATTCAATACCTATTAAATATTATTACTGGGAGTAATATTTTGTACAAAATGTACAAATATAAATGTGAACATGAGAATTCCAGAATTACAACCTTCCAATTCAGTTAGAATACTGTGCTCAACAAATGCAGTGGTTCCCAACCACAACTCCCAGGTATCCCAGCCAGCACAGCATGCGGTAAAAACGTCTGGGAGTTGCAGTCTGAGAACATCTGGATTATCCAAGATTGGGAGTTACTGCGCTTGCAGTATGTGTACCACCTGTTGAGAACAATGCTACTCCAAAGAGCTAGCTGAATTCTTTACTGATAACTAGAGATGGGCACGAATTTAAAAAAATGGTGTTTCATTTGTTGTTTGTTGTTTAGGGGGTCCGTTTCGGTTTGTTTCCATTTTTCGTGAATTTTTGCAAAAAATTGTTTTTGTTTTCGTTCGTTTTGTTACCGTTTCGTTACCATTTATTTCAAATTTTTGTGATTTTTTTTAGCATTTAAAGCAGTTCAATGTATTGCCGTAACGAAAACGAAATGGACGACAAAATTTCTGGTGTTTCTGTTCATTTCGTTTCATTTTAGAGACAAAATTTGTTTGTCATTTCGTTGCATAACAAAATGAAAAAACAAAACAGAAACGAAAAATTGTTCATTTTGTGCCCATCTCTACTGATAACCTTTAAACGGATTACATCAACAGCAGCATCCTTATTCAGTTTTAAGAGTTAAGTGTTCTAGAAGAGATAGCTGTATTAATCTGTGCTGGTAGATTAAAAGCAAAAGGGGGGATTAAAAATAAAGAAGACAAAAACATTGTGGCACACTAAAGACTGACTGCTATATTTTGTGAGCTTTCATGGACAAGACTACGTCTTGAGTTAGCAGTTTTTCTTTTGTTTTTTGCCTGATTATAGTAAGTGTCTTGTTTCAAGTCATTAAGAGGCCGAGGTGCTAGTCCTGCTCATACTCCTTCTGTCATCACTTTCCCCACACAGAAAGCTAGGAGTCTGAAGCAGACAGAGTTCTCTAGGCATGGGCTCTCTCTCTCCAAACAAGAGACAGTAGTTCAAACACACTTAGTAACACGTGAATGGCATTTCCAAACTTTGGCCCTCCTGATGTTTTGGACCACAACTCCCAGAATTCTAAGAATAGATTGCCAATGGCAAAGGACTATGGAAACTGCGGTCAAAAACATCTGGAGGGCCAAAGTTTGGACATGTCTGGTACTGTTTTCTATTCCTGATAGCTAAATACCTATTAAATTTAACTTTCATATATCATGTGTTTTGAAAATTTACAGAATTTACCACGTAGAGAGATCACATGCCTATATTATTGCTGAAATAACTCTTGAGATTTCTAGAACAGAGACTGCTTTGCAACTCAGAACCAAAGTCACAATTTATTATTTTTTATTTATTTTAGTAAGTGTACTCTCGACATGAACTTGGAACATCAGTAGAAAGGAGTTCATATTTGTTAGCTGTTACTGTGCCCAAAAGTCTAATCTGTTGGCATTTATGTTAGGTGAGAAAAATTTTAGCATGTTGAGTTGTGTTAACAGTTATACTCATGGGAATCAAACAAGCAAACCAAGGAGTGTGTGTGGGGGGGGAGGGTGCTGCTTATTGAGCCTTCAAAAATTATAGAGTGTTTGCCTAGGTGAGGAAAAAAAATAAGATTAATAAGGAATGTTGTGTTGATCTAGTTAGAGGTCACTGATTCATTGTAATAGTAAAGGGCAGCAATAAGTAGTTACAAAGGTCAGCTCATGAATCATCGGTGGATGGTTCTGAACCAACAATATTTTAAGTGCCTCTGAGCATCTATATAATATTTTCCTGTAATCATGAACAACTGTATCCTGTTGTCCCTCAACCCACTTTGAACAAAGAAGCATGGTCTATAATAGCGGTTCCCAACCTTAGGTAACCAGGTGTTCTTGGACTGAAAACTGTCACAAACCCCAGCCAGCCCTGCTAATGGTGAATGTTTCTGGGAACTCCAGACCAAGAACACTGAGTTACCTAAGGTTGGGAACCACTGGTCTAAAGGATTAGTGGGAGACTACATGTTTTGCATGTAGCGGCCATAGTCGTCAGGCTTAATCCCTGTCATCTTGCACATGTGCCACATTTCCCCATGTATAAGGCACCCCACGTATAAGATGACTAGCACTTTTCCAACCCAAAATTACAGTTTCACAAACTCATGGTTCTCTCTTTACCTTACTTCCATGTATAAGACCACCCTCAACCTTTAGTCAAACAATTATAGACAAAAATATACTTTTATACATGGGAAAATGTGGTAAACACAGTGCCTTACATCAGCTGAACTTTACTATGTTTAAAAATTCTAAACATTTGCACACATTCCTTTTGGTTCTCCACTCAATGCATGCACTGAGAGGCAGCATCTTCAATGTTCCGTGTGTCTTGCAGGAGATAAAAACAGTGCAGAGTCAACGGTGCAATAAGTCCTGCTATGTTCAATGGTCTTCTCCTACATATACGTCTATCTCTTTGTGTCCAGCTATGTATAGTTCATGTTCTTCTCCAATTAATTCCAGGCAACATAAATGGTTTCCCCTCAACAACTATCCTGTGAAATAACTCAGATTGAGGGAGGCTGTAGATTCTAAGAGTCAATTTAAACCAGTTCTAAAAATGTACTAGGAACAGGAAATCAGTGTAGCATGCATGCATGACATTTGAATTAAAAATAATAGCACAATATTTTTTAGAAGTTCTCTTCCTCCTTCTTGACAAAATAGGGTAAGACAACATGATTCATCTATAGTTTACTGTTGAGGCATATTTGTTCTTTACGTAACAATTTCACATCAAAGTTTAAATTAATAAACTATTTACTATAATTGTTTGAGATAGACCTTACCCTACAGTCCAAGTCATATTGCTAAGAATGCAACAGCTGGTGTCTATAAGGATTTCTTAACTTATGGCAGCTTTCTTCCAAAGGTTATGTCATTTGCATAACTGCACAACATGATTCCAGCAATTGAATGTGATTCCATCAATAGGGCTTAACACAAGTTTTGATTTTAAATACTCCATTCTTTCAATAGATCTGCTCTAGCTGCAACTACAGATTTAGCCAGATAGTTCCTGCAAAGTATCATTCCAATAATACTTATCTCTCATTTGAGTGTGAAATCTAAAGTTCTTTTATGATTCGCTTCACTGCCCATCACAAAATACTTCTCAGATGTCATATGATGCAACAGTTATGACTCATGATGTTAAACAATTTTTTTAAAAATGGAATAGAACCATGGATCCATGCCTGCAAGTCACATATGGTAAGGGCTTTGGTTTCAGCTGTAAAAAATTTTTTTCTATTGTTTTCCAAAATGGGAATACAGTGGTACCTCTTAAGATGAATTTAATTCATTCTACAGGTCAATTCATTTTATGAAAAATTCATCCTACGAAATGTGGTTTAACACAGTTTCCCATAGGAATGCATTGGATTTGTCTTGCGAGGCATCCCATAAGCAAAATTAGTCTTATGAGGTTTTCCTCTTCCCAGAAATGTCCTACATCTTATGAGTTTTTCGTCTTAAGGGGCATTCATCATATGAGGTACTAGTATACATGTTTAGTGACTTCTGTGGCATAATTTTAATTATGTCTCAACTAATTTGTTCTTAAGTAAGGTTTTAATCAAGATTTTCAAAAATCTCTATTTTACTTTTGTTACGCACCTTAAGTACCAAAACAAGATACAAACATAAGTTGAATCAGTTGATTTTCATCATGAATGTAAAGCATACCTGGTAGTCCAAAATACTGAATCCCAGGCCAGTTTTTGAATTTTTTGTAAGTGTAACTACTTTGACTTCAGAAGACCACAGTGCTAGGTCTGCATCTTCATCCTCCTCTCCTTCCTCTGAAAGTGTAGGTCTCACCTGAAGAATAAGTAATCATGCTCTTTTTAATTGCTAATTTCACTGAATATATTCAAAGTGAAGAAGTCATTTAGCTTGAAATTTACATAATGGCAAAACATTAAATACAGTACAGAATTTTTGTTCAATTTGGCTTAAAATAAGGGTCATTAACCACTGGGTTTCATTAGCTGAATAAAAGTAAGGAAGTTAAACCTGCAACTTCCAAAGTTCATTTTGTTACTTTAAAAGAATAGCCTGTGACCTCTCAGCATTTTTGGTTCAATTCTTATCTTCACCACGAAATCTGCAAGTTGGCCTCTCTGTAAGCCACTTTCAGTGTCAAACTAGCCATATTATAGGATTGCTTCAAGACTTACTAGGGAAGGCAGATGGGGAGTTTAGTATAACTGAGACTTGGAAAGAGTTTCAGATACTTTGCTTTGTTTTTGCAAAAACACACCAGGTATACCTGCATTTCACAGTGAACCTCTATAAACTGAAGTTTTTTCATTCTGCCTTTTAACTGTCAGAAAGTGGTGGTGAGAACTACTTTGTTTTCTTTAAGGCAGTTGGTTTTCTTTTGTGTGTTGTCTTATTCTGCTGGGCATGTTCTATTTCAAGTTGTGATTATATGCTCCACACATTTACCTATTGTATGTCACCATCTGTGTCAGAGGTAATGCACTCTCTTTCCAACCAGATCCCCATTCACATTTCTATTCTGACCAGCTGTCTCCTCCACTACAGTATGCTAGTGCAGCCTTGCCTTCATTGCAGCAAAGTTAGATCTTGTTACTAATTTCTTCATCTAAGTACAAGTCTACTTTTATTTTCCCAATCTGCATTGACTGTGTAAGCCATGACTGAAAAAACTGGGCATGTTTAGCCTAGAGGAGTTAAGAGAACCCACTTTTCGGCTGAATTTCACTTGTACCCTTTGAAGTGCACCAACTCACCTGACTAGTGCGTGACAAGGCATATATAAATGGCACCTTGTTCACAAGTGGCAATTCACCACTGCCATTTATAACATTGCACTTCTGTCAGCGTGGCTAAACAACAGGATTCCAGACTATATTACCTTGTTCTAATTTTAAAGAAAAACATTGCTGTCTAGTCTGCCATTTGCATGTATATTTGAGAGGAGAAAAGAAATCTCACAGGCTTAGCTATATCAGTAAGCAGCCTCCTTGGACAGTAGATTTGTTTTATCACATTAAAGTGAAGAAATTGTTAATTACTCTATTATTGGCAGGTATCCTTCTGAGATTTTCAACCTTGTGCTCCAAAATATCATGTCTGCTATGAGGTATTATGTTCCCTGAATTGAGAGGTGGGGAGGTGGTGGGGGCACATACTCTGTTTTGCACAGCAAACTCTCGTGAGTGGGCCCTAAAAACCAGCAGTTTTTTAATAGCACAAATCTGGAGGAAATATTAAGAAACATTTACTAAAATGAATACACACAAAGTAATCTCAATGGAAACTATCCATATAAATATTTTTAAATCTCTAAATGACCATTCACAAACACACATAAAGTATCTGTGCCCTGCGCTGTCAGCTGAATGGGATATTTGCTTCTACAAAAATTAATCAAGGCAGGATACCCATCTATCAGGAAGATCTACAGATTAATGGAATAAGGAGCCCCAGGAGCAAATGTTTATTGTGGAAGCACTGAAAGCCAGAATCTGGGACCTTTAGAAATGTTAATAGTTAAAACTACAATCTTTCTGCTTGCATCAAGTCCTTTGTTCCCAAGATGGAAGCAATCAGCTAATGGAGGAGCAGTGACTGGGCATAATTCAAAGCTTTTGCTTCCTTATTAAACTAAAGAATGATGAATGGGATGTACACGGTCAGCATGTCGGGCCCCACTGATTTACATACCTTGTATCATTAGCACAATGATGTTTCTAGCCACCTTCCTAGATAAGCCACCAGGAGTTTCCAATTACAGTAAAAGTAGTAAAATCACAAACATGAAATATCTCTGAGAGAAAGCACATTTCACTAAAATGTTGGTGTCGCTTTGGTGCAGATGCAGATACCCAGTTTGCAAAATTCAAAGTAGCAGGGCTTGAGTTTCAGAAGTGAGCCAGTTTAGGTGCTCACTTTAAAAGGGAGGCAGCTCCTGTCCTGTCTGCACTACATAAATAATACTACTCAAAACACCATTGATTCCTGATAGAATTATGGGCTGGAGCCAAATAAAACCTGTGGTCATGCGTGAAATATTTAAATGCATGCACAAGGGAGTGCCTTTTAGTCTTCTAATGGCAGCCACCTGTATATGCAGAAAGGGTCTCCTGATGGAATCCCTCATTTTCAGGTGAGGATGCTACCCAAAGTCACAACAACAACAACAAAACCATCACTTCAACACAACAACACCATCTGTTTACTCAATCCTTATAAAAGAGCTCCAAGTTGTCCACCCCTTAAGCAGGGGTAGGCAAAGCGTCTTGGGGGGGGGGGTCTGTACCGGCCACACTGACACACCCAGAAAGGAAACTGGGTTTTTATCTTTATAAAACTTGTGAGTGTCCACACTGTGCAACGGTGAGACATATGGCTTGTTTTAAGGCAGGATGGCTTTTTAATTCACCCACTCTTTGTATAAGTATGTTTGTGTGGCTGTGGCTTCAGGATCAGCAAGGAGGAGTGGCAATGACCCAGGGGCCCATACACAGTCACCCCATTCTTATTTCACGTAACAGGGTTCTCCTTGGGAAGGGAAGACACAAGAAGGTCTACTATGTATTTCAAGTGGCATTCAACATCCACAAACTCACCAACTCTACATTTCTTTCCAGAGAGATTACTGTGGAGCAAGTGAGCAATGCTATTTACAGCTGTATCATTTTTCTTCTCTTTCAGTTTCTTTTAACCAGAAACTAATTCTCCTTGACAAAGAAGAAACTAGCTTATGTGCATTTTTTTTCTCAGCCAGCTCTTATTCACTCCATTTCTATGATTCATACTCATTGTGACGATCACCTACAGCTATCCCTTACCATTAAAATGAACTGCAAAGCAAGAGACCCTGAAACCAAGAGCAAAAAAACTACATCATTGAGAAGTTGAAGCCTTCTTCTTTAGCATTTTTCACCTTTGGTTCTGGAGAGCAGGAAATAGTAGTCGAAGGTTCATCAACAAAAGATTCAGTGCCATCATCGAACAGGCGCCGGCAGCAAACGAGGGTAAAAGGAGGTGGCACTTCCTTAAGAAAAGAAACGGCCTCTCGGCGGGACTTTCCATAAAGCTGAACACCGTTTACCTATACCGAGAAATAAAAACACACTTTCATGTACTGAAAGGGAGTTGCTTTCCTTCCAACGTACATATTCTTTTATGTTTACTTTGGACTATTCCCATGGAAGGGCACGTGTCTCCCAAAAACATACATTAAAAATATTTAATTGAGGATTCTGGTGAAAGAGGAAGACTGGTTATGGTCAAGTGTTAGCCATAAATGTTACCCAGATACTTTTTTAAAACACAGTTTTCAAGGATCTAAAAATCAATTTTCAGGCACCATTAAAGCATATAGGAATTAGTGACCACTATTTCGCTTTTTCATTTTCATGTTGTTGTTTTTTAATCCCTCCACCTTGCAGAACATAATCGTTCATTATTAAGTTATCCCGTATTTGAAAGGCTGTCCCTTCCAACTATAGTTTAATGACAACAACCAAAACCCTTTACTTTTATCACCAGTAATTACCAATTACCATCATTACAACAGATCAAGCACAGACAGTTCTCTGTTCACATCTACATCCATCCATACAAATTAGCATATCCACATATTTTGCAACTTTGGCTATAATGTGTTAAATGACCATCATTGTTCCTCCTCACTGTGATTATTCCTACATAAGCTCCTTCCACACTGCATATTAGTTTTTCCCCAAAAGCATGGAGAAAGCCCCTATTTACTAAATGAATTGCAGTTTAAAATAATAGTTATTGCGTACTAATATCACATTGTTAAGGAAAGCTGTGTAGCACAAATTAGTGTCAAGCAAACGGCATGGTACTAATTGGCGTTCTAACATAACAGTTTTCATGTCCATAAAAGCCACAGTGGCAGGCACTATTATTTAAGCATTTACAATCTTGCCCAAGCAGCAGTAAAGATCTGCATTAGCAAATCAACCCAAGGCAACCAGAATAAGACTGAGTTTCAACAGCTGCTCTTCAAGTGAGTCTCTACCTATCTTGCTGCAGCATAAGTAAATCCATAATCCCAGGAAACCTTAAAAATCTGTAGAGCTTTTATTTTTAGTAAGGGGCTGTTATCCAACTCCATGTGCATGAAAGATTAAAATTAAACTATTGATTACTTGCTGAATAATAAATTATTCTTAAGTGTTTTTAAAAATAGGTTTTCTTCTTCCAAAGAGAAATCAGTAACTGTGCATGCATGCCGGTGAATAGCGGGGAGACAATATCTCAGGAAGAAGCTGATGGATTCAAACCACACTGGACAGCTAGGATCCTTGTTACATAAGCAGTAATTGGGTTTTTCCCCCTTTTGCTTCAAAACTGAAGAAAATGGAGTGGAGTGAAGGGATGTATGAACCACCATCACCCTGAGACTAATGCTTTAACTGCCATGATACATCAGATATTAGACCTGTCAACTTTTACAGTTCCCTGGTGTAAAGTTTTAGTTAACACCCTGTTTGTGCTTGTCAGAAAGCCTATTATTCTGCATAGTTCACAGCAAGAATCAACAGCTTATATATGACTACTATTAACAATACACACACATTTTCATGAGGAAATAAGAAATTTTGTAACCATTGTTTAAAACTGGAACACAGTATGACTTTGTACACCAATGCTGTACAAAGATGAAATATAAAAGCTACATTACAACATTGTAATGAAAATGCGGCTATTCAAAGAACTACTTCCTAGTTCTGAAAAGATCAATAAATCCAGTCATTGCGTTAAAACAAGGTATAGTCAAAACCAATAATCATTCTACTTTAAACCACAGCACTGTAATTAACACAATATGTTGACTTGTGAAACTGAAGAATAATAAAATGTATTTTTGCCAATAAAACATACTTTGTAGGCAGTACATAATAACTCCCCATAACGTGAAGAACGTAGGAGTTCTTAACACCTGTGTCAGTTGTTCTAAACTTCAGTCAATTTAACATATTTATAAATTCTACCACATTTTGACATAATCCACTATATTTGAACATCTTGATAACTGACTGACATACATTGAGACAACTGTTTTCCTATGGCAAATCTCTTGTAGCATGATCATTTGATCAGTTAGAAAACAAATCATGGTATGTGGGGGTCATTACCAGCCAAGAAACATGACTCTTCCATTCATTCTTTATCTCAAATGAAAAATCTGGGTTCAAATTATCATCATAAGGCTGGAGTGTGGTAGGTGTTTGGGTGCAAAGCCATGGTGGGAGTTCAATTCTCCTCTATGGATCCCAGAGCCAGCCTGTGTAGCCTTCCGCAAGTTGCACAGTCCCAGAATGCTCTCAGAAGAAGGGTAGTTCAAACCACCTCTGTGTATTCCCTCCCTAAAGCACTCTGAAAAGGGCCAACGTTAAGTCAGAATTGACGATGTCACATAATGATGATGATGATTCCAAAGCACTGCTATACAGTATAATTCATCTTTGTGATGTGTACATAGTAGAGTTCTGTTATTTGAAAACAGTTTCTTCCTTTCAGCAGATATAGGTGCCAATTATATTGCACATTCTGTGGTATAGAGGCCCACCAACTATATACTGCACCAAACAACATGGCCACTCTGGGCCATGTGAAACAACTATACCATACAAAACATAACATCAACACAATAAAATAGACAAACTGTTCAACATAGTAAACATAATAAGCTCAACTAAGTCAGTCAAAATCAGAACAGAAGACTAGCATGGGCTAAGACGGAGTAAAACTGGGTAAACAGCAGTGAATCATAATAAGAGAATAAGCTAATATCCAAGGAAAGCCTTCCTAGATAGCCACGTCTTGAGATGTTTCTTAACTACCCACCAATCTCAACAGAGCTTCAACAGTTTAGTCACAAGCAATGTTCAAATTTTTAAAAATAATTTATAGTTGTTTTAAAAAAATCAGTTTCATCACAAGTGAAGTCTGTTTTGTTGTCCAGAGTGTGAATTACATGAAGCATCTGTACCTTTGACTACAGGCAGGCACGGAAAACATTACTGTACACATATAAGTATTTATGACATTCTTTGAAAGATGCCATTCAAAATTCACTTGCCCTTCATAGAATGGCCTTCAACGGACACCTAAAAATAATTGTTGCTGTTTTTTGACAGTTACTCGCAAATTTCTGACTGTTGTATAATTTATTATGTAGGGCAGATCATATCCGTTCCACTGGCATTACCACTGCACATGAGGATGGCCTCCAATAGTTCTTAGGACTGTAAACTGTGTCTGGAAAATAAACACCTGCCATTGCCTGTGATGCATTATATGCATTCGTCTAAATATACCTGACCAAACCTTTTAGGAAAAAAATGCACTCTCTGGAGATTATTGGTGCCAAGAACAGATTTGTTGCTTGTACATTCTTGTGACGCAAGCTTTCTACTGCACTTGCAAAGCATTGGCAATAATTTTTATTGACCCCATCCAACGATTGCAAGGGTGGGAAATATGCTCCTCCCCAGTCACCAGTGGTTTCCACTGCCATTGCTGTTGCATTGTGAAAACATAGCAAACCCAAGGAGAGCTCAATTTTAACATGGAAGCAAAGGAAGTCAATTAAGCATTCCCTAAGATGCCCCCACATGCCTTATTTTAATATAGAATTGGCTATTTCATTGAGGTGTTTCTCCCCCCCCCAAAAAAAATTGCAAACAGTGCCCTAATCCCCTAACATCTGCTATTCATGGACTACACTGACACATGTGGCATGTTCTCATGCTGAAACATAGAGAGCAAGACCCCATTGATGAAGAACTCATTATTCATGCTGCAACACCACCACAGGTATTACATTAGACTATCAAGAAAGTTCACCAGTCCAGATAGGCTTCTTCTATGCTTTTTTCTTACATTTTCCTCAGCTGAAGTCTTGCTGCATCCCTCTGGAGTAGTTCCGTATAAGTCTGCATTTGATCAAGCTTTCAGAAAAGTCGTGTATGTAATATGTTACATCTGAGTACCAGTCTTACTTTCTTCTGTTGCACAAGATCCTGAAACCTGTGATGCCATCCACTTGTCTATGCTATGCCACACAGTCCATTACTCAATCAACTTTTTAGCTCATTCAGTAAACTGATGCTCACTCATCTGGACAGTATTACAAAGACATCTTCTTAACAATTGGTGTTTCATCTCTTCTTTCTTCAAGACATTATTGTTATGTGCTGCTAAGGTGCTTTTAATTTTGGAGCCTACAAATTTAGTTCTTTCAAAAGATCCTATCTTTAACAGGTCTCGAGAATTCAAGGCTGCAACTTCCTATATTTTTTTTTTATTTATAGTTTTATTGGGTTTTTGAAGAGGGGAAAAGGGAAAGGGAAAAAGGGGGGGATAAAATTTAAAATTTACATTGAATATGTCAAGCAAAGTAGAAGAAAAGTAATATAACATATTGATAGTTTGCCAAATATTATCACAATACTAATAAGTTTGTTACTTCTTGCCATCTTTTCCGAGAGATCTCATCATAGTCTCCCTTTAAATAGCCGGAAAGTCTATCGATTTCAATACATTCTCTTATCTTTTCGTGGATATTCTTCTCTGTTGGCACGTTTGGTTGTTTCCAGAATTTCGCATACAATATCCTTGCAGCAACAATTACATGGTGAAGTACATATCTCTGATCATATGAAATATTTATATCTACTATATTTAATAAGAAAAGTTCTGGTCTAAGCTCTATCTTAATTTTCAAACATCTTTCTAAAAATAGTTTTACCATTTTCCAATATGCCTTTGCCTCTTTGCATGTCCACCACATATGGTAAAAAGTACCGCAGTCATGTTTACATTTCCAACATTTGTGTGAGCAATTATACATCTTAGATAATCGGTGTGGTGCAAAGTGCCATCTATAAAACATCTTATAACAGTTTTCCTTAAAAGAAATAGATTTAAAGATTTTAACTATATTCCACAAAGAGTCCCATTTGTTTAGATGAATAGGATAACCAAAGTTTTCTGCCCATCTTATCATAGTGTCTTTGACCTGTGTATCAATCATTTTTTCATTTAACAATATGGTGTAAAATTTACTAAGCAGCTTAGCATCGCCGGAAGAAAGTATTTTATCAAGTGAAGTATCAGTAGTCGTAAATCCCCCCTCTTTGTTGAGGTCTTTGAAGTGTGCATATATTTGTTGATACTTCCACCAATCTAAATTGTAACCTTCTGATACTAATTTCCCTAATGGTTTCAATGAAAGGTCAACATTCAGAAGGTGTCTATAAGTTATAACTTTTGGAGTTTCACTTATATGGGAGCTATGGGTCGCTCCCAGAGGAGATAGCCACAGTGGTACTTTAGGGTAGAATTGTTTTTTAATCAATAACCATATTCTAAATAGGGCGTTCCTTATCCAATGTTTTTTGAAGAGAGTGGGTATGTTGCCCTTGTACCACATGTAATAGTGCCAGCCCTTATCTAGGCCATAACTCTCAAGCTGCAAAATTCTTTTGTTTGTCATCAGAATCCAGTCTTTAATCCAGGTCATGGCAGCGGCCTTATAGTATAATACTAAATTAGGAAGGGCAAAGTTTTGGTTCTATCCTGTAGATAGAGATTTTTAATCCTTGCTTTTTTCTTTTGCCATATAAATATACGTATACTTTTTTCCAGATCTGTAATGATCTTAAAATTAGGTAATATGGGCAAGGATTGAAATAGGAAAAGCAGTTTAGGTAAAACATTGCAACTTCCTATATTCAGTCAATACATTTCACATTAGTCTTTCTCTTTCCTTCTGCCTTAACATAAGAACATAAGAAGAGCCATGCTGGATCAGGCCAACGGCCCATCTAGTCCAGCTTCCTGTATCTCACAGTGGCCCCACCAGATGCATTTGGGAGCGCATGAGACTAGATATCTGTCTCCTGATACCACTCCCCTGAATCTGGCCCTTGAAGTACCCTGGTTTTAAGCCTGGAGATTACACATCTCCCTCATGGTTTGTAACCTGTGATGGACTTTTCCTCCAGGAATCTGTCCAATCCCCTTTTGAAGGCATCCACGCCAGATGCCATCACCACATCCAGTGGCAGGGAGTTCCACAGGCTAACAATGCGCGGGGTGAAAAATATTTTCTTTTGTCTGTTCTTACTCTTCCAGCCCTCAATTTGAGTGGATGTCCCCTAGTTTTGGTATTTTGTGAGAGGGAGAAGAGCTTCCCTCTATCCACTTGACTCATGTCCTGCATTATTTTGTATGTCTCAATCATATCCCCCCTCAGGTGCCTTTTTCCAGACTAAAGAGCCCCAAATGTTTTAGCCTTTCCTCATAAGGGAGGTGCCCTCTTATCCCCTGACTGTGCAATTTTCTCAGCAGTATTTGGTGAGGGACTGTGTTGAAAGCCTTCTGAAAATCCACTTTCCTCCTGCATCACTGTCTTTTCTATTAGTCCCAGTTTGGTTACCTTTTCTTCTAGAGAGACTTCAGGCTTGATTTGATATAGAATCCACTTTATTTGCCTCTCTGAAATCCACTGTCCCTGCAAACCTGGTATCCACCACCACAAATTCTGAATTAACTGATTACTCCCCTCTCAACTTCCTTCACTGTTCAGTTTTCCCATCTGTACACAGTAATGGGGAATACTGCAGTACAGAAGACCTTGGCTTTGTTCTCTGGCAAAATGTCCTTATTCTTAAGGCTCCTTTCTTGCTCTTTCACAGCGGCCCTACTGACTCTTAGTCATTATCTAAATATCTTGGCTGTAAGCTCCATTGAGATTCATAATTAAACCACCAAAGTATAGAAAACCTATACCTGTTTTGATTTATTCATTGTCAGCTTGAAACTAATGCAATTATTCTGCAATCATGATTTTTCTCTTCTTCATTCTGGTTGAAAAACAAGGAGGCATGCCAATACTACTATACTGACTACTGGCTTTATCCACTCAGTGTCTGTTTTAGACAAACAGCCCTTAACGGCTGAAATCTGGTTTGAACATCTGCACTATGTAAGGCTGATTACATAGTTAGCTGCATCAATTTTTTTAGTAAAATAAATCTGATACCCCAGAAGGTCATGAATCTCCCATGGAATCTCGTTCATTGTGGGAAAGCTATTAGGAACAGCAGGATGGAGAAGGATTCTTTCATTTACAAATATTAAATCCTATGACCTGGAACATGATGAAAGGGGAAAATCATGGTAGCCTCGGTGTCTTTTGGGAGGATGGGAAAGTTTTTACTTCTGAAAATTTTGCCATCCCAGATGATGTCATAAGCCTTACACAACACAGATGCGTGGACAGGATTTCGGTCATTAAAACATTAGGGCATTATGGGACAAATAGTGTTGTCACTGCTTTATATATGGATTATGAACAGTACCTCTAAAAGCTCATCCTCCAACTGCAATAGACCAAGTTTCCCAATTGGGCCATCAGCTGCAACCGAAGATATGTAATGATGTCCTTCAAATGTATCCAGCTCAACCCCTAACCTCAAGGTGTGAATAGGCAGCAGCTGTTGAAAACAAGACAGAAAAATTAAGGAATCAAATGGGAATTTTTGAATCATAGTTTCTCTTGTCAGGACAGCAGTGCACAAACTGAATCAACCAAATATCATTTCACATTAATAATAGTGTTTCATTTGATAAAGACAGAGAAATTTTCTCTCAAACAAACTAAGGACCGTAAGTGAAGAATAAACACTAGTTTGTAACAGTCATAACAGGCCTAGAACCTAGTCAGGGTGACACACTAAGCCTTTCATTCCTGGTTAGTTTAGCCACTTACAGGTAAAACTTGAAAAATTAGAATATCATGCAAATGTTCATTTATTTCAGTAAGTCAACTCAAAAGGTAAAATTAATATAAGAGATAGACTCATTAGATGCTAACTGAGATATGTCAGGCCTTACTTTGGTATAATTGTGATGATTATGGTGTACATTTTATGAAAACCCCAAATCCACAACATCAGAAAATTATAATATTACATGACATCAATAATACAAGGATTGAAAATAGCACAATGTCAGACCTCTGAAAAGTCTAAGCATGCATATGTGCTCAACATCCCCATATAGCTCATCTGTGGAAGCAAGCATGAAGTGCTCCAAAATCTCCTGGTAGACAGCTGCGTTGACCCTGGACCTAATGAAGCACAGTGGACCAACACCACAAGATGACATGGCTCCCCAAATCAACACAGATTGTGGAAACTTCACACTGGACTTCAGGCATCCATTCTTCCTCTAGACTCTGGGTCCTTGGTTCCCAAATGAGAATCAAATTTTGCTCTCATCAGAAAAGAGGACTTTGGATCACTGAGCAACAACCAGTTTTTCCCCCCTGTATCCCAGGTAAGACGCTTCTGATGTTGTGTGTTGTTCAGGAGCAGTTTGACAAGAGGAAAATGACATTTGAAGCCCATGTCCAGGATCCATCTGTGTGTGATAGCTCTTGATGCACTACTGTGAATAGGGAACCTTTTCACATTACAGTAACCCCTCACCTATCACAGGGTTTAGGGACCCAACCTGACTCGTGATAACTGAAAATCTGCGATATGCAGATACTGGGTCAGATCGGGACTGGGGGCCTGTCTGGGGCCCCAACACTTATCTGAGGCCTGGTGCTGCCTTGAACAGGCCTCCAATGGCCTTCCTGGGCCTGTCGGAGGCCCCAGAACTGCTTTCCAGTGATCCAGAAGTCACTTCCGCTTTTCCAGAAGTCACTTCCAGTTCACTGGAAAGCACTTTCGGGGAGGCCATCGGAGGCCTCAGAAGCAGTTTTCAGCAATCCAAAGTTGGACAGCTTTGCTCTATAACCAATTGAGCCATTTAAGACTGTGCTTTGTTTATAAAAATAAGGGTAGAGGCAGGATCCTATTTAGGATTGTGCAGCACAAAATTCATCTACTATCACCCCCACATGATCTCTGGCTTGCCATTACACAGGCTGGAGAGGACCCCACTGAAGTGAAGAGGCTTTTCATTTCCACAAGAAGGTAGTAGGTACCTCTTGGCACTCAACGAGTTCTTTGTACAAAATTTGTTAAAAGTGCAACTGCGTGGATCTTTGCACAAGTAGAAAAAACCTGCGGGATACTGGCCAAAAGCTCTTGAATGAATTCATGCCAAGGTGAACAGTTTGGAACTTGCGCATTGATTCAAAAACCTTCATATCAATGCAGCTGGTTTGCATTGAGATGCATTTGTATTGCTAAAGTTTTGCTGAAAAGGAAAAAGAAGAGCCGTTACCTTTGAATATTTCTGTAGTTCCATGTCATCTGCCATTGGCATGTTTGCTTTGATAACCTAAGCATCAAACAAAAGGGAAAAAAGCTTATTGTTTCAAAGGCAAATTCAATGGTCCAGAATTAGTCTACAGCAGACAAATTCTAATAGTGCATTTTTAGTAGATGGTGATGATGATGGTACCAAGTTTCCCAAAATCACACTGCTAAAAGAGTTGGTAATGGAATCACAGGTAGGTGCCGTTATACTGCTCCTATGCATATAAAAACATGGCTTTATGGGACCCAGTAAACCGCCCTTCTTCTTCTTCTTCTTCTTCTTCTTCTTCTTCTTCTTCTTCTTCATCATCATCATCATCATCATCATCATCATCATCATCATCATCATCATCATCATCTGGAGTACTACAGCTTTCCCAACCCCTGACCCAAACATTGTCCTTTTAGTCATAAACCATATACTTTATAATATTAACCCAACAGGCCAAAATCCTGTAGGTTTCTGTCCCCATACACAGCAGCACAATTGTGCTAACTGAAACTAATGGTGTGTGTGATGCAGAACTAGGCATGCCACAAATGCCCTTTTAATTTATCTCTATCAGCTATTGTGACCTCACCAACTGCACTATCAGGCATTGATCAAACCAATAGCATTGCAACCACAGTAATTTAAATAATATCCATAAATAAATGGGTAGCATACCAAAACTTCAAAATCAGGTCCCAGCAGTTTTTCCCACTTGGATTTCATCCTGTTTTTTGATGGCTCGAAGTTTCCCCCTAAATATAAACATTGACACTGAAATCAGTTCTTGTTCAAGTGCATTCATTTCATTATATTTTGATAAAACACACTTACCCTAAAAAAGAAAATACAGCAACACTACAAAAGAAAACTAGGATACTTTTATGCAGCACAAATCACTAAAGAGTTTAAACAACTCCTGATGGCTGGATGGATGAAACATTATGACTGCCCTGTTTAATAGTATAAATCAACCAGACACACCTTGGTACAAAGTTAATTTAACTTCATATTATCACTGGTTGGCATTTATAAACATTAAGTTGCCAGGAAGTGGGGCATCTCCCAGTTGCACCAACACCTCTTTAAGAGCCATGCCACCCAAATAGAACCACATACTTTGTTTATACATTTGGCCAATATAAAGTTCTATTTGGCTTAACAAGGTCACTGAGTAACATGAACCTTTGCACAAAAGCATTCTTCTGTGGGAACCTGATTATCTTGACATATCTCTCTCTCTTACTTATGTAACCAGGGCAGTATTACAGCCATGAAAGCCAGTCTGATATGGCTAGACAGCATAATATGACTCACTGCCCTGTAGCTGACCCAACTGGAAGCTCCATAGTGTACTTATTTTTAAAAGGTCCTCATCTCTGAAATATTTAACTTACAGAAATCAGGGACATTTACATGAAGACAAAAATGTTATTCAACTAACATTGACAGTAACGGGAGAATATGTCTAGTGCATTCTCTTGCTTTTTATGGCCTATTTTGTTACAACGCTGGACAAGACACAGGGCATTTCTAAGTTTTTATAGGAAATAGGAAGACTACATTCAAAACTAATATTGGACAGCATCCTTAAATATTTCTTGGTACTCTGGATTAACATTGTTTGTGTAAGTATTATAGGATGATTGGTAACATTAAATCAGTAGAAGAAAACAGGTTTAGATCCTGAATAGCAAGGACAAGAATTTTGCAAAACTGTATTTTTGTAAAGTAAGACCTCTGGCCAGAATCCAATTAGTAATTTACATTTGTGTAAATGAAACGGCTAAAATGTGCAAGTGAAATTCCCATTCCTTGCCTTTAATCCTCATTGTCCCTAAAATGGACTTTTCTAGAAATTGAACCCAAATGTGTAGTCAAATATACCCCCTTTGTGCTCAGATCTCACTAAGCTACTAGCAGTTTTCAAGGGAACTGCTGTGTCAGTCTTGCTGCAGCAAAACAACAAAGCATCAAGTGACATTTTAAAAACCAGATTTATTCTAGATGAGCTCCCACAGTACATTTTTAAAAGTGTTCTGCTTATATACCGCCCCATACCACTTCAAGTAGTCTCTGGGCGGTTTACAGTTTTTAATTACAGTATGCAGGTTATACATTCCCCCCTCCCCTCAGCAAGCTGGGTCCCCTGCCTGCCTTCAAAAACACTTTGAAAACCTTGCTTTTTAAGAAAGCATATGGCAACCTTTAATTTTATTTTATTTTAATTTTTATTTATTTATTTATTTATTTATTTATGCTCTTTTTTTTGTCTGTTTTTATGCCCTGCTGCCTCTTGCCGAGGGTATTCCCCCTCTCTCCTGTTTGTATTGTTGTTTTTAACTTGTTGGTTTTACCTTTTTTTTAATCCTGTAAACCACCTAGAGTTCCTGAAGGAAAATGGTGTGGTATAAAAATGAAACAAACAAACAAACAAACAAACAAACAAAAATACTCATTTTATCGACCTTGGAAGGATGGAAGACTAAGTCAGCCATGAGCCTGCTACCTGGGATTGAACCCCAGGTCGTGAACACAGTTTTAGCTGCAGTACAGTCAGGCATTTAACCACTGCACCACGGGGCTCCATAAAAGCTCATACTGTAATAACTATGTTAGGCTTAAAAATGCTACCTGCCCTTCACTGGACTCAATGATCCATGGCAGTGGCTCCCAATCTTTTTCCACTTCCACTTCCACCCATTCCCATAAATCACACCCTTCATATTAGCAAAATGTTTGTAATTAATATGGTGGCAATTATATTAAATTTATATGTTGCAACTGCAAATAAATTGTCCAATAACGGCATTAAAATGCATCAGAATAATGAAGCGAACAAACAGCGCATATATATTTATAGTCCAAACTCAAAAAGGATACAATGAATTCAAGTATATGCATGACAGGTAAGTTTTTTTTTTTTTAAAAAATTACATTAAATTAATGATGTAGACTTGAAAGAACTCACTCATTGAACACTGATCACAGGACTGACTGAGGTCCCTGCTTAGACTGCCACCAATACTGGCATGACAGTACTCAGTTATCCACAAAGCAGAGGACAGTGAAAGTTGAGCCTGTGATGGGCACACCACAGAGCATGCTCACTGTTGTTTAGGGAGGGACTTCACCAAAACAACAAAGAGACTAAATAATGAAGGAAACCTGCTCCTCCTTTATCATAGCATTCAATTAATTTCTCATTTTTTTTTGTAGTTGGTTTTACACTGTTGACTATGCATACTTCACTGATCTACTCTATAGATCAGGGGTCCTCAAAGTTTTCAAACAGTGGGCCGGTCCACCACCACCCAGACACCACTGGGGGCCGGATCACAGTCGAAAAGCAGCTGTGGAGGCTGGCCTGCTCATGGGTGGGGGTTGCACTTGGTCCCAGGGGCTTCAGGACCTCTCCAGCCCTGGGGCCTTAGGTTGAGGACCCCTGCTATAGATTCTCTTCCAGCTTTGCAGTTCTAAGATTATTATATTATATTATATTATATTATATTATATTATATTATATTATATTATATTATGTGTTAGAATACCTTTAAAGCAGGCATGTCCAAACTCAGGCCCGGGGGCCAAATGCAGCCTGTATTCAAATTCTGAGCGGCCCACAGCCTCTTTTCCCCACCAGCACAGCCTGTTACTCATCCCCACCAGCTGGTCCCTCCCTATACCAGAGGGAGACGTTAGCTTACAGTTTTACGGTTTTCCTGCCTTCCCTGCCTCCATCCGTCCCCTCAGCAACTTCCCACCTCCTTGCATGTCCTAAAGGCTTTCCAAAGTCTGGCCTGGGGGCCAAATCAGCTGAATGGTCGGCCCCCAGAGATTTTCATCTCACCAAATCTGGCCCTTCTTGCAAAATGTTTGCACACCCCTGCTTTAAAGGATACCACTCTGATGATCAAACATATTTCATTGATCACACAACTATTTAAGACTGGTTGTATCCGCTGGTCTACAGTACAATTTCTATTTTCTTTAGGAATCAGGAATCTGAATTAACGTTTAGCAGAATTACACTTGGGGAACTAATATATTTTTACAAAACACATTTTTAATATGAGGTTTGAGAGGCATTTCCAGCATTCAGGCAAGACTTTAAATTAGTGGTGTTTTACTTGAGTGTTATTATAATTAAGGGCCTGTCAGTATTTCCAATATACTGTGTGTATCTATTTTTGGAATTTAATTTGGCCATTAAGTGCTGCTTCAGGGTGAACTTTTATAGACAGTGCTTTAGTATCAACCTTGTTTGAAATGAAATGGCTGATTTTACTTCTTCAGCAAAAACTAAATGAGGTGGGGTAGATCAATGTATTTACCAGTGTGGTGAATTATTTTAACATTATTTTGCTTTCTGGAATCTTAAGTGGTTTTTACCTTTTTGCAATAAAATGGAATTGTTACAAAATTCCAAGACAGTGCTTGTAGAGCTGCGTGCTGCAGGCCTCAGCGATTGTTGTAGCATTTTTCCTATTACGTTGTGAACGCACTGAAATTGTGAAAACTGGCATTACACTAGATCCTCGTTATTTCCCCATTGCAGCATTGGGAGGCGGGGGAGGTGCCAAAATGAGAATACCAGCATTTCCATAACTGCAGCATGACGCACCCAATGGGCAAAAAAAAGGGGGGGGCAACAGAGGCACCTTAGCACAGAAAGGGCTCAGTGATGGAAAAATAGTCTCGAGCTCCCTCCCCTTGGCTAAAGCTGTCATATGCGCCCTACACAACCTGGTTTAATAATTAATACTTGTGAACAGTGTTTTTATACTGCTACTCAGCCAAAATAAATCCTGGGGAGCTTTACATACAGCTGGCAACAGACAGTTTCCAGAACATGCAGTTTCTGATAGGTACGACATGAAAAGAAAATGGACGGAACAGGACCAGGAAGAACACATTGATTTTCCAACAGGATTTTCAGAATGGTTTCCCCTCCTGCCGCAGTCACGCCCTCCCAAGTTCACTATTTCTGACTCATAGATTACACAACAGATAACCATTATGTGTCTGCAAGATTTTGGAGATGTTTCAGAAGCAACTGTTGTTCAGTCGTTCAGTCGTGTCTGACTCTTTGTGACCCCCATGGACCAGAGCGTTCCAGGCCTTCCTGTCTTCCACTGCCTCCTGGAGTTTGGTCAAATCCATGTTGGTTTCATCGATGATAACGTCCAGTCATCTCATTCTCTGCCATCCCTTTTTCCTTTTGCCTTCAACCTTTCCCAGCATCAGGGACTTTTCCAAGGACTCCTTGCTCTTCATGAGGTGGTCAAAGTATTGGAGCTTCAGGTTCAAAATCTGTCCTTCCAGAGAACATTCAAGGTTGATTTCTTTCAGGATAGATAGGTTTGATCTCCTTGCAGTCCAGGGGACTCTCAAGAGTCTCCTCCAGCACCACAGTTCAAAAGCATAAATTATGTGGCGATCAGCCGTCTTTATGGTCCAGCTCTTATTTCCATACATCACTACTGGAAAAACCATAGCTTTGACTATCTGGACCTTTGTCAGCAAGCAATAAACCCTCTATACAATACAACGGACAGCACTTCATTAGCATATCCATCCTGTTGCTGTTTAAATGAGATGTTACCACAATTATTATTTGAAATGTATAACCAAGATGATAAAATTGTTTCATAAGAAGAAAGTCCACAGGCTTAAACAATGTAGCAAAAGTATCAAGAACATACGGTGGTACCTTTACTTAAGAGCAACTCAACATAACAGAAAACAATTGGCGTTTTAACAGCTGCTTTACAAATTTTAGATGCAGTCTGCTGTACTTACAAATGCTTCCCCCCATTTATTTATTTATTTATTTATTTATTTATTTATTTATTTATTTATTTATTTATTTATTTATTTATTAGATAGGGCTCCTCTACTTAAGAGTTGTTCGTCTTAATAGCATGCATTTGGAATGGATTAAATTCATAAGTAGATGTACCATTGTATCTGTTTCCACTTTCTATCTTACTTACCCATTGATTGCAATTTTTGCTTCCATTCATTTTCAGAGTTGTCTTTCTTTTCTCCAGACTCCTCTGTCTTGTTATTTAAGTCAGTTTCAGTCTCTACGACACCAGCCAAGGTTAATTTTGTCATATTTGGCTGCACTGTAAGTATTCCAAAAGCTTCCCATCAGTTATGTAATCATAAAATAGCATGCAACATTTAATATCTTGCCAAAAGTAAGCACAGTTTTATGACATGGTACTCAATATTTCACACAAATATGTTAAACTCTATACCAAACATATGACTAACAAGCCTTTGTCCTCAATCAGCATTCCTTTACATCTCTAAGAAATTCTTTAAAAGGGTAGAATGACGATGTAAGAATGCATTAGAGTTATTAGAATATTCTTGTTCAGATTCAGTTCAGATAGGAAAATTGTCCTATGTAGGATTTGAAAAATAAATTGTTGCATCATTATAATCATTTATTCCTATTGTTCTCATCCTGCCAAAAACAGGCTACCTTGATGATTTTTAAGAGTCCAATAAAAAATTAAATTGATTAATCAGAAATATGCGGAAAGTATTTAAAAAACACTAAACTGCACCAACTTTGAACAGCAACTGACAACAAATCCTAAACTCTCAAAAAGTACAACAGAAATAAGGCCTCTGTTACATGTAGTAATACTCCTGGTTTTGTGTTGGGTTTAGCACAGTGGAAATTGACTTAAACATTTCTGCTGTGCAATTTGGGGTGGGGGGGCAGAAAACAAGTAATTTTAAATAGACTCAAAGGAGTTGTTCTTTTTAATTCCACTGTGAATACAAATTATTTTGAATTGTTTTGCCATGTGTGCTTAATTGTGCCAGAGTAAATTGTTTCTGTGGGATTTTTCAAGCATTGGCTGCCAGGACCACGTTTCAAGCTGAAAGATAACCTTGCAGTCTAATGTGTTATATATATTTTTCTAACTGTCACACTGATCTACCATTATTCCACTCTGGAAAAAACAAAACATTTTTTTAAAAAACATGATGGATCCAGACAAATAACTTTAACCCTTTCTGGCCTGCATGCTCTTTCTCCAAGAAAATGCCACATGACTTTAAACTGAATCCAGTAATTCTGATCCACATCCCAATTTATTTCAGTAGTGTAACAGTCCTAAGTGAACTAATAGTGGGAATAAAAATAACAATAGCAGCAACAGCTTTAGCTTGCCTTTGAAAGCCGCCCTGGAACAAGCCCTGTAGAAGACTGGACTGTCACTTCCACCATGCACCCTTACCTTGGTAGGGATAAAACCATCTTAGATGGGGTCCCTTCCACAGGCAGATATTATTTTTCCCAACATCCCAGAGGGTCAGTTTATGACCACAAAAACCTACATAGACAAATATTTCCTGCTGTTTCCGCTAGTAGCAAGCAGCAGGAAGATATGGAAGTGGATGGTCTGGATGTGAGAAAGCAGCAGGACAAAGGTAGCTTCAGATCCACTGGACTCAAAGCACTTCATCCAGCAGGGAGGCAACTCATTTTGTGCAAGACATTTGAATGATAAAGTTGGTCATACTCCTTATATATTCCACCTTCCCCCTATGAGGGTGTCTAAAACCTCCACTGTATTGTACTGGATTGATTGTATTGGATTATTTGAATTGATAATAGGTTGAGAACATGAAAAATTACTTGGAGGGCTGTAAATAATAGTTGCATTCTTGCTCACGGGTGGGGATGTCTGGATATGTCCAAAATATAATTAGTGTGTCTGATGTATAATCAATAGTTCAGTAACCTTCAAGGAATTGTCCATCCATTCCTTAAGAAATCCTCTTTGGGTGAAAAAAAAGTTGATAACTATTTTTAAGTAATTGGGCTCTTTTTTCCTGCTAAAGAGCTTGTGTCAGATGCTTTCACATGAAACAGAATTATCTAAAGTTATTTTTGGGCTGCTTTTGATACAGAGGAAATAGCAACATTTGCCTGAAGAGAGAGAGGGAGTGCAACTTTGTTTATTATTCTTGGTCTCTCAATGGATTTTGATACCACTGCATATGGGATTTTGCTGAAACTTTTTTGTAAATTGGGGTATTACAAGCATGCTGGTGCAACAGCATGGATTCAAAATGCATATGGTGGAGTTTCTGCTCCATCCTATCATAACTATGCTCTGGAGCACCCTAAGTTCCACGTCATGCTCTTTGACACGTACTCTATAAGAACATAAGAAGAGCCATGCTGGATCAGGCCAAAGGCCCATCTACTCCACCTTCCTGTATCTCATACATACACCAGATGCTTTTGGAGGTGAGACAATATCTGTCTCCTGATACCACTCCCTTACATCTGGCCCATAAGTACCCTGGTTTTAAGCCTGGAGATTACACATCTCCATCATGGTTTGTAGCCTGTGATGGACTTTTCCTCCAGGAATCTGTCCAATCCCATTTGAAGGCATCCACAGATATCACCACATCCTGTGGCAGGGTAGTTCCATGAAACATAACAATACTGGGTCAAAAAAATATTTTCTTTTGTCTGTTCTTACTTTGATAGCCCTCAATTTGAGTGCATGTCCCCTGGTTCTGGTATTTTCTTAGAATGCCTGTCTGGACCTATCCACTATACTCATGCCCTGCATTATTTTGTACTCTCAATCATATCCCCCTCAAAGGAGAAAAATTTTTTTAGACTAAAGAGCCCCAAATGTTTTAACCTTTCCTCATAAGTGGCTTCCCCAGCCCAGTAATCATTTTGGTCGCTCTGCAGCTTTTCCAGTTCCACTATGTCTTTCTTGAGATTTCCTGACATTCCTTTCTGGAGACAATCCAGCAGATGAACAGCTTCTTTGTTTTGTAAATGGCATTATAATGTTGGCTGTTTTATTTTCAATCCCCTTTTTGATAATCCCTCTTGGAATTGGCCTTCTTCACCACCGCCATGTTAATCCCATCACCTTCATGGAGCTGTCCACCAACACACCAAGATCTCTTTCCTGAATCACTGGTCCCATAACTTAGAGCCATCAGTTGATAGATACTCTTGACCCATTTCTGAGAAATCCATTCTAGAATCTATAGCAAATGCCTAAAACTGCAGATTTGCAAACAATCATGAAAACAAGGAGGTGAGACAAAGTTAAAGACCCAACATAAAATTCAATTTATTCTGCTTTACTGAGCATAACTGATACAACAGAAGCCAGTCTTTCAGAGATGGGTGTCCAACTGCATTTGAAGCCACAGATAAGGTAGTCAGGGTAACTGCATGAAACATAATCAATACACCCATCACTCAGTTCTATTTCAGTTTGTCATTTGACTTTGATAAGGCTTCTTAGAACATTTGGTTCTGCACAAGATCTTAGAATGCCTGTCTGGACCATATTATACCAGTCTTTAGTATTAGCACATTCACAAATAAAGGCTTCAAAGGAGAAAAATAATATTAACTCAACCAGTGTGTAACTGTATGAGTGGCTTCCGAGAGAAAGTAAGGGAATGCAACTAACAAGAAAGAAAAGCTTTACCTTTCCCTACATTCCTTTCTGGAGACAATCCAGCAGAGAACAGCTTCTTTCTAAGTAATGTCAGATGTACAACTGGTCCTGTGTTGCGCAATGTTTCCACCACGTCTTGGTTCGTATAATTCTGAATGTTAATCCCATCTACCTAATGCACATGGAAGCAAGTAATTAGCTTTAAATCACTGGTCCCACACCTTATTGGCATCATGACTCCTTTTGCCCATTTTGAGAAATCTTCAGCCTCCCCATATCATCCTTTTAACAATGATGAAAACAACTGATCTGTAATGTTAAATTAACATAAAATTCAATTTATTCTATTCTCAGTGTTTTAAATGGTAATGAGAGACATTAAACTAGATAGTTTGGATCACATCACCAAAACAGTTAACTTATTATTAAAGAAATTGACAGCCAAAAACTCTGTTGCTTGGTGTTGTAAATTGCACTGGAATAGGCCTGTTGAATCTCTGGAGACTCAGTGAGTAGATACTGTGTCAAGTCTGCTGATTCGAATGTGCCTACTATAACTGTGCTTCATTATGCTCAAGTTCGTCACAGTCAGAAGAGGCTCGTTTGAACCAATGGCACTTATGGAAGAGCTTTCATCAAAATCTCATGCATCAATGGGCCTGATCTACTTTGATTAAGCAACTGGATTTTGGTCTATATATCTGAAGACCCATCCATGAATATGTGAATGTCCTAATGAAAATGGGACTCAGCCACTTTCGTATTGCCTGACAAAAATTAATAATATCACTTAAGCACCAGAAAGGCTTACTGAAATTTTTTTGTCACAAAAAGGCAATCAGTCTAAACAAACCATTTAGATTTGGGGTTAAACTAGGATTATGTAAATTACAAAATTTAAAAAAAAAGATGCACAGATCCATCAAATATAGCAAGGAAATGCAGGAGATAATGAGCTGAATCCTATATTGCTTTTCTTTTAGTTTAGCGGGAGGGGGCAATGTTTCCCCTCCAGCTGCTGCCGACTGCATCATATCTCACGCCATTTCCAAGACATCCATAACTTTCACAATCATATTTTTTAGGTGTGCAGGGAACTTCAGAGGAAAGAAGGAAGCGATAGAGAGAGAGAGAGACTCTTTGACTGTGAATTCCTTTACATTCAAACATTAGAATCCAAGCCAAAATAATATACTATTACACCATATTAAATTTTCCACAAGGGTCAACTTCGGGTCAATGTTCATGCCCTTTATACACAGCTGCAACCAGCTGGGAGCTGCTTTCCAGGATGGAATTTCACATGGTCAGGGACTGTATTAGTCACATAATCACATGGATGGACTAATCACATGGGTCTTGAATGAAGCACCAAGTTAGGGAGGAGGATTAAGCTAGGAAAATACACTTCCATGTTTGAAGGAAACCTCAACCAAGCAGACAGTCTTAGGGGAGATTGTTTTATTCCTGGAATTTGTAACTCAACTCCAATATATTTTGGCAATGTAAATTGTTAAAGGACTCAGACAAGACTGAACTTACAGCAATAATTTTGTCGTTGACTTTTATTTGACCGTTGTGTTCCGCAGCACTGCCAGGTATTATGTTTTTGACAAAAATCCCTGAAGATTCCACTTTAAAGAGAAGGGAAGAAATTACAATTCATTTAGAGTACTGCTTCTGCATCCTTCATCTCATGATCCTGGTTGGAAGCCTTCCCTCCATTTTTTTGCATACTTACACTCAAATTGTACAATGTTCATGATAATTCCAATAAATGATGCATGCTCTGACTAGTCAAATAGGCCTGTTGTCCTAATTTGTTTTCTACATATTAATCACTATCTGATACTCATAGGATTTACAGTAAATTCCTATTATGTTTCTATTAATAACATCTTTTGATTCATTTCCTTAATCTTTGAGGATCCCACAGGGGGACTACACCAGAACTCTCTTCTCTGTAATTAATTTAAACTCTGGGTCCGCAGCTTCTTTTCTCATAATGGTTTAGATGATGTATACATTTGTATATAGAATTTAGATGGCAAAAATTAAACCTGAACTGAAAATGTATCACTACCCTCTCATGGCAAAAGAAGGTTAATAATTATCACACTCTGTTACAGCACAAAGGCTCTGGAGCAAAACATAAATCCTCTGCAATTAATAGCACAGACTCATATTTTTGTTTTTTCAAAATTCAGTCTTGGCACTAGGTTGGTTTGCTTGGGGGACCTCCTGCAAATAGTACATTGTGTTCAAATTCATAATTCCCCCCCACCCACAATCTCTTTAGGAATTTGGCTCTGTTTCCCAGACCAGAAACTACCATATACTTCCTTCCATCATTGACTAGCCTGTATATAGCTCACCAGCTTCAGAAGCTCCTGAATAGCCAACAATTGTTATACCAAGGCTCTGACCATCCTTCTTAGTTAGCTGAACTTCATGGATCTCATTTTCCTAGAACATAAAATTGTAAAGTTTATTCCGCTTCATATCTCAGACAGGCTGCACCAGCACTCTAACACATATTGTGGCGGTGCAATTTCAAGCATTCTAAATGTTCTTTTGCATTCCTTGGCCTTCCCCAAGCCAAAGTTCTCCAAATATCATGAACATGTTGCCATAATTCCCAACTAACATGAGCAATGATCATGGATAATGGGTATTGTAGTGAACACATCTAGAGGACACAAACACTTGGGAATGGTGTTGTAGATACCAGAGGAGGAGGCAGTAAAAGTGGCCAACATGAGGAAGGATTCAGAAAATCATGGTAGCAATTTCACAGCATAATAAAACAAGCTAGAACTGTCAGCTTTATGTTCCAGAATACATTATGGCACCATTAGTCCAACATGCACTTGGAACTAACATGTAATCACAAATCATTCTGAAGCAACAACCAGCTCAAAATACTTCTGTGTTCAGTGCTCAGCACAACACGTAATGTAAAGGTGGCTACAACTCAAAGCTGTTTGAGCTATTTTGTCTGCAAGCATAGGAAACCCCACATCACTCCCTTATTTATTTATTTATTTATTTATTTATTTATTTATTTATTTATTTATTTATTTATTTATTGTTTTTGTTCATTTGTTCGTTTGTTTGTTTACATTTCTATACTGCCATTCTCCCAATTAAGGACCCAAGGCATCTCAGAAGTTATTAAAAAACAAACCTGCTAAAGCTACAATAATTTATAACACTAAAAATAATTAAGCATGCATACTTACTAAAATATTAGTTTAAACGGTTAAAACAGCCTTTAAAAGACCTTGAAAATGTACCATCATGATGGAATTTTAAATAATTAAGAACCTGCTACATTATTTTCATCTAGCATCATTTGTTGCAGTCACATTCCAAAATGTGTGCAGTATCAGTATTGGTTATTCTTGCTTCTTATGCAAAAACCAAGTTCCAAAGGCCTAAGTTCCAGTATCTTAGTAGAGTTGGTTGGGAAGGAAAAGAAAAAATTGGGAAAGACAAGAGGAACCAAACCCCAGAACAGAAGGCATATCTCTGAAAATATTCTACACTTAAATCTAAAAAAGCACAGCACAAACAGATGGAGGACAAACACAGCTTTGCTTACATTTCAAGACCTCCTGCATACTTTCAGTAGCATTTGCTGATTTTAATTATACAAAAGTGAGAAAACCATTTGTTTAAACAAAACAGTTTAATATGGCCAAAATTAAAGCAGATTTTAAGACCCATTTTTGCAGCGAATGCATTTAGAATGGCAGACCACTGGATTATAGCATTCAAGTAGCATTTTTAGTTAACTTCTGAAATCTGTAACAGTAAGTAAATAGCAGGGATATCTTGGGCAATGACAGGAGTGCATTTGATTTTTAATTTGTATTGAGCCATAGGCTAGGAGCGCATAAACCTTATAATAGTACTATGTATACAGAAGTCTAATGGTGCAATTCTTAAAGAACTGCAAAGTATTAAAGTACTCACTGTGTCAAATTGTCTGTCCGGAAAAAAAGCGGATCCAGCAACAGGCTGGGTGGCAGGAGTTGGCGGAGTTACAGTTATGTCACACAGGGGATCTCGTGCAACCACCATCTTAATATAGTTTCCACAGTTTCTCAATACCTGAGCAACCTGTTCACTGCTCATTCCTTGTACATTTGTCCCACCAATTTCTAGGATGTGATCGCCAGTTCTGAGTCTGCCATCCTTCAAGAACGAAATATGATTTTATGCAGTTAAAATTAGCCTCTGAACTAAATTCAATATTGTTCTAAACTAAACCTTAACACATTAATGGTACTTTACATTTGTCCATGCACAATGCCATCACAAGTTATTCTAAGGTTGGGGTTGGGGGAGAGAGAGATTACATACTCAATATCAAACTCCAATAATTTCTACAGTTAATCAATTACAGTGTTTTTCATGTATACGACTATATTTTTGTCTAAAATGGATAAGACTAAAATTAAGGGTCATCTTATACATGGACGTAAGCCGATGAGAGGACCATGCGGTTGTGAAACTGATTTGGGGTTGGAAAAGTGGGGACGTCTTATACATGGGGTTGTTTTATTGATGGAAAAATACGGAGATGTTCTTATCTCCAGTAATTATTAGGAAACAAAAAAAGTTAGAGGAACACTAAATAAAAATACAGGTAGTTCTGCAGCTTCCTACAAAAATTGGTCTATAACACAGAAAAGTGATTGAGTGGATTTAAATTCATTGTTACTGGAGAAGTTTCTTAACATCACATGCTCATGGCTCAGCTATAGGGATGGGCACAAAACAGAAATATAGAGTTTCATTTCATTTTGTTTTGTTTCGACTGGTGGTTCGTTTGTTTGATTTTTAAACAATTTTTTGCAAAAATATTGTAATGAAATGAAACAATAACAAAGTGATTCATTACTTTATAAAATGGGTCCCCTGGATCCTAGAGGCATCAAACTTGGTGGGTAGCTTTTTACAAGGGAGCCATTTTACAGAGTAATGAAACATTTCATTTCTAAAGGGAAAAAGAAGAGTTTCATTTTGTTTTGTAACAAAACGATGTTTCCTGTCTCATTTTGTAACAATTCAAAAGGCTTATGAAACAACAAAACAGTCTGTCATTTTTGTAAGGTGCCCATCTCTACTCATCTATTTACTATTAAGAGGTGGAATTCAAAAGGGTCAACCCAGAGGCACTAAATTCAAATGAGGCATAGGTATGTCTAACATCATTATCACGACAGTAATTTCAATGGGCCTATGACAGTATTTGCAATTATGGATTTAACCAGAGGAATTCTACAGAGTTCCACTATTCAGTATTTACATACTGGATTACCTTTTGAGAAAGTGACTACAGGAGCAATTCTTCAAGTACATGTATATGAAGGTAACATCTCAAACGTGTCTGGATCCCGACACTAATTGACACTAACTGAAATTTGACAGGGTAAGGGGTAGACATTCTTTTACCACATAAGTTTCTGGCTTCGTTCAGGATATTAATTCCAAATAAGTGCAGAGATTTCTTTTTTGAAGCTTGCGTACACACGCTGCTCATACAACATGTGAGTTCCGTAACACTGGGAGAGCTATCCACACTACACTGCAGCAGCTATTTCTGTGAGCTGTATGTACCCAGAAAATACTCTCCCTTAAAAGACCAGTTACAGTGGTACCTTGACTTACAATGTTAATCTGTTCTGAAGGAATCTTCTGAAGTCGATCAACTCATAAGTTGAACAGCGGTTTCCCATAGGAATGCACTAAAAATCAATTAATCATTCTGGAGGGAACAGATTAATAGGTTTTCAATGCATTCCTATGGGAAGGCTGTCCCAACCCCCCTCAATCAAAGGCAGCTGAAGGCTGCTTTCCACAACCCTGCCAGACAGCTGACTTTGACAGGGCAGACCTGTCAAAATCAGCTCGGGGGGGGGGGTTGCAGAGAGCAGCCTTCGGCTACGGCTACCCTTGATTGAGGGACAAGCCCAGGCGCCATGCGGAGGTAAACACTTCCCTTGCAAGGTAACCCAGAGGTAAGCACTTCCCTTGCAAGGTGCCCAGGCTGGGCAAAGATGTATCTGCCCCAGGAGATCCCTGGGGTGGATGCCTCTTCCCGCAGCCCAGGCAATTTGGAAGGCAGGCATGCCTCCTTTCCAAACCGCCCGGGCTGTGGGAAGATGCATCCTTCACAACCAAGAAGAAGGAGGTGGTGGTGATGGGCAGCAAACATTGCTCTCTGCTCCGCACAACAGGTGACTTTGACAGGGACTTGTCATGTGCAGCAGAGAGCAGCGTTCGTAAGTTGAATTATTTGGTTGTGGAAGTAATCGTAAGTCAAGGTATCAATCACTGTATTTCAATGTGAGGTTGCCTACTTGAAGAAGCTATTTCTACGATCAGCTACTTGCACTAGCAAGCTCTCCACAAAACAGTGTCTGTGCAGATTCTCATTGTAACCTCCTGATAGTTTCTTCCCAAGTTCATCATTATTACTTTCACTCTCTCTCTCTGTACCGTACTCACATTCTCAGTCAAGGCTGTTGTAAATTCACACAATATGGCTTATGATTTTAGATGGCAAAACATTTTGTTCCTTACAAAAAAGCAGGTGTTCCAAAGACACAAAAGAAAAAGCATTCATCATCATGTTAGATACTTCTATAGGGGAGGTAGAAGAGCCAGCTTTAGAATCTCAGCTCCAGTTTATCTCATGAACTGGCAAACTTCCTATTTGGTCTGTTGATATCAGTAAAATGAGCAGAGTTTTCTTTGTAGCCACAAAGAGGCAATAATTCTATTTAACAGATTTTTACAAAAACAAAACATAAAAGAATCATTGCATGCCAGCTGAGATATGTGGCAGCAAAGAGGCCAAGGGAAAGCCATTCCAAAGAGTCATACTGAAATCACCATCATCATCAAGAGGACACATGATAACAGTTGGATTCATCAGAATCTATGTCACAGCTTGATGCAGCAACTTAACCCTTCCATGAAGAGCCACAACCCTTTATGTTCATATCTTCTTTAAATTATTGACCTATAGCTATTGGTTTGATGGGAAAAAAAGAAGACAACTGAGAATAGTTTAATCAAATTACCTTATCTGCTAGGCCTCCAGGAACAATAGTCCTTACCACTACACCAATTGATTTTCCTCCCACAATTCCAAAACCTAATCCTGAGCCATCATTTGTAAGTTCAACTTCCTCAACGTGTCCCCAATGGATCTTGAAAAGAGAGAAGATAAAAAGTTTAGTATAGTATCGTTGGAAGTATGGGGAAAAAACATAATTTCCACACCATAAGTAGAGTTTCCAAAGGATCCAACTCCAAATCATCCCAGTTTAATCCTCCATTTAAGATCAGAGGTTGGTTTTCGTTCAAATGCAAGCTTCTAAAACAAAGTTCTCCCTATGAGACTGCAAGCCAGATGTTTTCAGTTGTGTGAATGTTCCATGGAGGTGGACAATATAGGGTGTTTTTTTTTTTACTGCTATGATCTGTATGCAAAGAGACTGAGAAGCTTTTAATGTAGCCATACCTAAGTATGAGAAAATGCAAAGCACTAAGAAGGGATGATACAATAACGTTAGAAATTTCTACTCTATTTATTTGCACTTTTTGCACATATGAAAATCAATAGCATGCTGCTGACAGTTTCAGATCAGGAAAATATGAAGCCCTGATACCTAGGATTATAAAATTAAATATGGTCAATTAAGACCTCGATAAGAACTTAGTTCAACTGGATAGCTGAAACACAAAAATCATCTGGCTGAACTGTTTCGTATAGTCCACAATCTATCTGGGGTTGGTTGTAATGATAGGCCTCCCTTCAGTATTTCTTGCAACCAATTTGCGGCATTTGCTAAATCTAAAGTGGAGGCCATCCGCTGAGACTTAGATCTCCAATTAGGGACAGTAGATTGAGCAGAGATGTCCAGTGCATTGCCTTGCCCAGTTATTTTGTTTAACTTTCAACCTATGACATCATCTGACGTGGGCAGGGCCCTTGATAGCTGTCAGGCCACCACCACCTAACTTGACCTTTGCCTGGCCTGGCTTATAAAAGCAGCCAGGCCGGTGTCTACTGAATGGGTGAACACAATAATTAATCTATATGAGGTGGCTGGAGGAGGTTGTTAGGAGGTATGGGGTTTCTTGCCATCAATACACTGATGACACCCAGCTCTATATCTCGTTTTCCCCATCTGCAGCAGAAGCCATTTCATCCCTGGATTACTGCCTGGGCACTGTTGTGGAGTGGATGAGAGCGAATAGACTCAGGTTGAACCCAGGCAAGAGAGAGGTCCTCCGGGTTGAGCCACCTGGTATTGGTGGGTTGGGAAACTCCCTCAGTTTTGGGGGGGACAACTCTCCCCGCACTGGATAAGGTGCACAGTCTTTGTGTAATTCTGGACCCAATGCTCACTTTGGAGGCCCAGGTGGTATCAACGGTCCATACTCCCTCAGTTTTGGGGGGGACAACTCTCCCCGCACTGGATAAGGTGCACAGTCTTTGTGTAATTCTGGACCCGATGCTCACTTTGGAGGCCCAGGTGGTATCAACGGTCCATACTTCACATTACCTTAGGCGGATTGTGAAGCTGCGCGCCTTCCTGGACTTCCAGTGCTCTTACTGTGTTGGTCCATGTACTGGTAGTCTCAAGATTAGACTACTGCTCTCTATGTGGGGCTGCCTTGTAAGTTAATGCAGAGGCTCCAGCTGGTGCAAAATACTTCAGCCAGACTAGTATCAGGCACTAAAAGACTCCATCATATTACCTTGACTCTGGCCACACTGCACTGGCTGCCAATCCGTTATATCACACTGACTTCAAAGTCTTAATGTTGACATACATAGTCCTAAAACAGGCATGTCCAAACTTCATCCCTCCAGATGTTTTGGACAGCAACTCCCACAGTCCTTTGCCATTGACAATCTAAGCTTAGAATTCTGGGAGTTGTGGCCCAAAACATCAGGAGGGACGAAGTTTGGTCATACCTGCCCTAAAAGGTTTGGGACCTTCCTATCTGTCAGAGTTGCTCCTACCCCAGAGTTCTGCCTGTGTCACTCATTTGTTGCAAGCAGGTCATCAGAGGGTGCCAACACTGAGGGATACCCACAAATCAACAACAAGAAATTGGGCCTTCTTGGTGGCAGCTCCTAGACTCTGGAACCAACTTCCCTCGGAGATCTGCCTGGCCCCCTTATTGTTGATCTTCAAAAAAAAAAAAAAAAAAAGACTGAATACTTGGTTATTTCAATTTGCTTTTCCTGGTTATTAACTGTTATACAGCCTTATTGATTTAGTGATCTAATCTCATCCGCCATTAGCTTATCTTATTAACTCTGATTTTTATGAATGTTCTTGTTTTAGTTGTTTTCATTTGTAATATTTTTGCTTTTTATTATATTTTTGTATCTGTATTTTATAATTTGTTTATTTTATGTTGTAAACTGCCCAGAGTAGCTTTTTACCAGATGGATGGTATATATATTTAATAATAATAATAATAATAATAATAATAATAATAATAATAATAATAATAATAATAATAATAATAATAATAATAATAATAATAAATCAAACTACTAACTGTATACATTTTGTTCTTATTGTTATCATACTTAGATGTTACTATGAAATTCAAACAGCAAATGGTCTGTGGATTAAATCCCTTATAGCAATATTTTACCGGGTATGAATAAATTTGAAAGAAGATTGCAATCAATGTACATAACTCGGCATGCAATTTTATTGCACATTTGGTTTGACTCATATGCACTGGTTCTAAATTTATGGGGTTCAATTATATAGTGTCATATGTCAAAGGTAACAATAACTGATAAAACAGCAACTTAACTCACCATTTCAGGTAACTTAACATCCTTAACATCGCTTAAAGCGGATGGGGTCCCACCGCTTCTTTGGGTTGGCTCCCTGGCCACGACCAAATGTAATGATCCCATGGACTGTTGGAGTAATGCAATTGCCTCTGGTGGGAAATATTCTGGTCCAATGGAATATGGTTAATGGCCAATATTTGGTCTTTTTCCTTTAATCTTTGATCCCTTAATGAAAAACAAACAATGTTTAAAAGTTCTATAGCAACCTTATAGAAGTTCTCAAGGAAGAAGTGATGCAACTGCATCCCGCAGGAGTGGAGGTGGAGGCACCTGCTTTCTCTTACTCTCTGTGAGACTGGTGAGTGTGGCATAGAGAATAAAGGGTTGGGACCACATCTGCTGCTTTGGCCATTAACTCATGGAAGTGGCCTTCCAGATCCCACTACCGCTTCCTACCTCTACCCCTTATGATATGGAAATGAGACCTTAGAGACTCAGAGTAATGTTGCATTAGAACTTGCATAACCTTTTTTGAATACATAGCTGCCATATCAACTCCAGGCATGGAACTAATAAGAAGGATCCACCAATAGCCTTTTATAATGGAACTACACTTAGGATGGCCAGCAGATTATACAATGGGTGGCGGGGAGGCTGGAAAATGACCCTGTCTGACAACAGGGAGATTCAACAGAACTGTTTTCTGGTTTCATGGTTTGACAATTCACAGTGTGGAAATTCCAACAGTATTTAAGACAAAACAGCAACAACAGCACTCTTCCCTTCACTCAGCAGGGCATACTCTGAATAAACTGAACAAACGCTCACCTGGCAGCTACGCTTCCGGGCTGAACTTCCTTGACAAATATCCCAGCATCAGCAACACTTGGGTTTTTAAAAGCGACAACACTAAATCCAAGGCCACCATGAAATGGCTTTTCTATGTGTATACGTTCTATTTGCCTACCCTAATAAAAAAGAAAAGCATGTTACAAATAACATTTCTGTTTTCTTATGACACAAACTGCAAAGTGACATTGTCACTTTGATAAAATGATCAAGAAAGGAGATTGCATTTATGCATAACAAAGTAAAATATCCTCCTGTACAGCAGAATTTAACGCCTCATTCTACACATCATTCATGCTGGACCCACATGCTTATTTGCCTTCTTTCGGAATAGAGTTTAAAAAAGAAAGGAAAAACCAGTTGTTCACAACAAGACAGCCTCTTCCTGAAGGGAGGAAAAGTGGAGAGGTGTCATGGCTTGAACAGAAAGATGACAAACTTCCTGACTACAGCTGGGCACTTTGTATTCAAATCCATAGGATATGGATATGAACTGCAGCCCGGTCCCCTCCCTCCTGGACCAGCTTGGCCACTTGCTGGGGTCTTGTGTGGCATGAAGCTCCATCCTCCTCTTTGCTGTGGACAAGCCCGGAAGCAGCCTGGCTCGCCATGGAGACAGCCACTCGTCAGCTGAGCAAGGAGACTCTCCATCCTGCTTCCCACAGTGCTTGGAGGCAGGGAAGGGCTGGCCAGGCTGCCTTTGGGATTGGTGCGGCAAAGCGGAGGACAGAGCCTTGCACTGCATAGAGCCCATTACTGTAACTGGCCAGGCCAATTCTAGGGGAGGATACTGGGCTGCCGTGGCACCTTTACTTACTTACTTACTTACTTACTTACTTACTTACTGCCCATCAAGCTACAGGGCCACTCTGGGCGGTTTACAACAATTCAACATAAAACAACAAATACCCTATACAATAAAAATAGGCTACACAATATGATATACATACTAACGTATAATAAAACAATTATATCACTCATAAGTCAATCAAGAATAAGTTAAGAACAAGTGGGGATGGATAGCAATGTCAACAAGTCAGCACATAATCATTAATTATATAACCAATATATAAAATCAAAATTATAAGCTAAATGAAAGGACACCTACAACCAATACTTCCATCTTTTTACTATGTTTACTAACCAGTCAGGATTTATTTATTTATTTATTTATTTATTTATTTATTTATTTATTTATTTATTTATTTATACATACATACATACATACATACATACATACATACATACATACATACATACATACATACTTTTATGTTGCCCAGCCACAACAGAGTTGTAGGCACTCTGTATTTGTGCCCTATTCTTTCATATAGCATATTATGATTGTATATAATGGTTATTATTGATGGTGTCATTTGGTGAGACATACGTTTAACCTTTTAAGTGTGAAGGAAAATCCCAAATCATCCCAGCAATACAAAGATAACATGTTAAAACAGGGTGTATGGGAAACAGACATAATTAATCTTTGTTGGAAATAAAGTAATATGCTTGATCTTTTCTCTTCACCTCAAACACATTTGAGACCTCAGGAGTGGGCAAAGTGTAGGCCTTGGGATCTGCTTACTACGACTGAAGGGAGCTACAGACTCAAAGCAGCGACTGGGAAATGTGTCACATCCTCTAGCCACTTTTGGACTGTACCTTCCATCAGCCCAAGGCAGCAAAGGTAATAGTGAGGGATGATGAGAGTTGCTGTCCACCAACATCTGGAAGATCACATGTTGTATTAGAATTACTGCAACCTTCATATGCTGCCTATAAGAAGTGTCGGCTGGAAGGGGCCTTTCTGGAATAGGGTAAATCTCAATCAATCCAGCAGCAACCAAATGCTCCCCCTCCATCTCAGACTTTAAAGACAGCCTTTACTCATGAATCCTTTTTCAACTCTTTTTCAGGAGTCTCACCAAGTCAGTTAGAATCATGTGTTGTGAAGCTGGTTAATCAGTTAGGTTCCGTTCATATGACTAGTATTTATATTAATATAATATATTATTATATTTATACAATAAAGCTGTATTTTATCTGTTCAGAAATGTGAGTAAACTTTTTATTCTTCCTTTTCCCAGGGTCTCCAAGTAAGTTATTAAGACAGTAAGTATCAGTTGAGGAAAACTAGCCAAATAAGGAGCGGTATAGTGAGAGGAGACTGGAAGCTGATTCTGTTCTGTAGGTCCCTGAACATTATACGCTGCATAATTAAGACAGTTTTTTTAAGCTGCTAAAATTTCACACTCTGTCAAGGTGTTCCTTATCCCTTTTCTTTGGCATTTTCTATCTAAATGTATGCAGATGGTTTGCATAGCCAAGGCATTTTTGTTTAGAAAAATACAGCAGAATGTGAGAAAGAGGCCTCTTTTGTGTAGCTCAAAACCTGCAACTTTATTTGTGCCTCAAAAGCTACAGGAGTTCTGTGCAGATTCAAATTATAAATGGCTGTTTCATCTCATATTGCTTATAACAATATACATCATGCTTTCAGAAGAACCAGGACATTTTTATTCAGTAGTCTTTTCTGATGCTTCTCATCTCTAGCAGCTGTAATTCTAATCAGACATTTGACAATAAGGTCCACAGCAGGGGGACCTTATTTTCAATCTTTTTCCAGTTGCCTCTTATCCCACATAGATTGTTATGCAAGATTTGCATGTAACCCAAACTGGTATGTATCCTTTCTCACACTAACAAGACTGTAAATTTCAGTCATAGGCACATTCATGTCCTGTGCTTGAGATCCAGTCAAGCGTTAAGAAAAATAAGTGTCTTCTACTATTCAATTTTCTCTCCTGAAATGTTCTCTACCTCAAAAATCAAAATGCAAATGAAGCCTATGTTTATTTTCTAATAACCAATCTCAAAACAAAAGCAAGCTAATGATCAAATATAAATTAAGGCCAGCTCACACTAGGATAAACAGGCGTCTTTCCCCTCTTGAAAGAGTTCACCTTGTAATCACATACTTTTTCACTCTGCCAAATGGCTGGGATGGCTCCACAGCCAGAGGCACCGTGCCATACAAGCTGCTTTTCAGGCTTGTATAAACTACAACTCTAGAGAGGCTTAGCTTGCCATCTCTATCACAAACATTTCTATGGTATGCCTAATAATAATAATAATAATAATAATAATAATAATAATAATAATAATAATAATAATAATAATAATAATAATAATAATAATAAAAAAAGATTAAAACTGTATTTAGCTGAATACAGTTCCAGTACTTCACATGACTGTAAACCCTCCAGGGAGAACTGTAATCTATAACCCCAATATAAATTAAATATGTTCACGACACCAGTTATGTTATGCCTTTACCTTGGCCATCCTCTGAATTGCCAAATTGAATTCATCCAATGCAAACTTCGGGATCACCGGGTCCACTTGACTACTGCAGAAAGTGGTGGAGCGGTTCTCATCAACAAGAGAATGACGGTCAGCATCAAACACCAGGAAACCTCTCCTTGTAAAATCATAATCCACTGAATGACCTGCAGGCAAGTAACTAATCTGTGGGTAATAAGGGAAAACATTCACAGAGAACTGAGTTGCCATGAGAGAAACAAAAATATTATGAACCTGAAAATTTTAGCAAGCAGTTTTTTTTAAATCAGCAGCATGTAGTCTACAATGAAAATTGATGCTGGCTTTCCGACTGGGAACAGAATTTGTGAATGCATGGGATTTATTGGTTGAAATCCCATATGCAGCCACCGTCAGAGGAGTCTCACTGAATCAATGGATCTTACACAGACTTTAACTCACTAAATCCCCTTTGAATTCAAAGGCTCTTCTTCGCTCTTTCTGATTTCCTACTGGATTTCACCCAGTATTTACTTTGGGAGTACAGTAGTCACAGGTTATGTCTGCCAAAGCCAGAACCCTATGCATTTGCAGTGCCAGGGTGAGGTAGGGCAGTGATGGCGAACCTTTTAGAGACCGAGTGCCCAAACTGCAAATCAAAACCCACTAATTTTTTGCCAAGTGCCAACACAGTAATTTAACTTGTAAAGAGATTGCTATGAAGGGGCGATGTCGGGTGCCCACAGAAAGGGCTCTGAGTGCCACCTTTGGCACCCGTGCCATAGGTTTGCCATCACTGAGGTAGGGAATCATATGCCTGACATAGGAGACTGAAACTGCAATCCTAAACCAAAGATGGATGATGATGATGATGATGATGATGATGAAGAAGAAGAAGAAGAAGAAGAAGAAGATAGAACTGCAGAGTTGGGAGAGACCCTATGGCTATGAATATGAATATGAATATGGATCATCTACTCTAGCCCCTGTCAAGGAGACCAAATGGGGCATGGAACTCCCAGCCAGATTGTGAAACCACTGAGCTACCCTGCAGTTCAAGCAGTTCACCTAGCTCCTGGGGGGAAGCATGAGTGCCAATGAATCCCCTTCAGCTGGCTGATCTCAGAAATCTGCCAACAGAGCAATCTGCCAGGAGAATTTAGCTATAGAGTATGTGCTGGCTAAGCTCTGTGTGCAGTGTAGATACACCTATATTTATATTTTGAAACAGGAAAAAAATCATACACTTTTTTCCTTTTATATTTTCTCCTGTTTGCCCTTCTATTTCATACTATTTGTTTTCTTACATCTAATAGATTTTACATGGGGAGGGGGGAGAGAACATTCCAAAATATTCTGCATGTCACATTTTCTTCATGCCTTTAAGCTTTTGCACGAACTGTTTAGCCTTAGTATCATCCAGGCATACCAAATCAGTATCACCTGCCACAGTGTTGGTAAGGAAAAGAAAGCAGGTTAGCTAAACAAACTCCCCCAATGGGCATCTGCTGGCCAAAGTTATCATTATATCCATATGGAAAGAAAATATGTCAGATAAGGTTAACAGTAGCATTTTGTCCATCTTTAAGCAAAGAAAAACACTCAGCATAAATTGAATCACTTGCTGTCAGGCTCTGTTCATTCTCACTTTTGTACAAGATAGCAGACCAGGTCGTTATTTTTAATTTTGATTATTCCTGCATGGCATTCTTCTTCAATAAAGTGATCCTTGGTACCAAACCTATTCCCACACTGTGGTCCAGATTGGTGTCACATCTCTCAGAAGAAATGGAACTATACCCACAAATCCTGACGATGAAATCATCATCTTTGTCTCAATATGTTTGCTTTTGCTTCAGTGCTGCTGTTGTTGTAGCTGAAACACACTAACAGGATTACCAGTGATGTGTTGTCTTCAACTCTCTGACAAGCTACATCATTAAGGAGTACCATGCTGACTTTTTAAGATTCGTTTTGTAGCAGTGGCCAGAATCCCATTGGATAATTAGAAATATAGTAGACGTTGCTGCAGGTAACTGGTCAAGTTCCATTTCAAGTCTGTTGTACTGTATGAACCTGGCACCTTGTCAAGTAGTTACAACATCACATTGCCCTTTCCATCTGTTTTTCCTTTCCCTTACTTTCAAGTAATGCTTACAGGAATAATAACTTCATCTCTGGTCACAGTTTATCATGCCAATAGTTTAAAACCATATGTGATCAGAGATGAGGCAATTCCTGTTTGCGGTACTTGAAAGTAAGGGAAAAGAGTAACGGGTTGGAAGGGGAAGAGGTGATCCCTGTTACAGAATCACTCTAGGCTTATGTATTTTATTAAATGACTGTTCAAACTCAGAAGTTCTGTACTCTTCGACTGTGAAGTACCTTTCCATGTTACTCTTTTATAGAAAAGTTATCAAAAAAATGTAGCAGGCTGAAGCTTTAAATGAGAAAGCTGCTTCACAACAAACCTTAAAAGAATTAGCCGAAGCAGGACCACTTTCAGACTGGTCAATTAAGTAATTAACCGCTCAGTGCTTTTGCTTCACAACAAAAGAGTGTTTCTACATAATCTGAAAGTTGATCATGTATCTGACAGGATTGAGGACTAGCACCCCATCCTCCATACTAAGATCCCCTTATTTTGCTTTTGCACGTACGTCCCCATTCCTCAACATCACACTCCAAGTGCCTACACAACTGCCTACAGATATGCCCACCTAGCTTTACAAGGACACATCACAACTAGCTATAAAGGAACAGCCTGAAAAATCACTCTGGTTTTGAGCAAGTAGAAAGCCCCAGCAGCAGAGAAAAAGAGCTACTTTGGGAGCAAAAAGGATGGACCAATTTGAATCAGACTTTGCATCATGCTTTCATTAAAAACACTTTGAATTCACCCACTTCATGAGCAAGGTATTTATCTAAATAGTCGCACTATAACTTCGTGTTAGGATTAGGTGCCACCAGTATGCCGATGATACCCAGCTCTACCTCTCATCACCTCCAGGCTGTAAGGGAGCTACTATCTCAACTTTACATGCGTATTTAGCTGCAGTGATGAACTGGATGAGAATGAACAAAATGAAACTAAACTCAGAAAATACAGAGGTGTTCCTGGTCAGTCAAAAGGAAGAACAAGGGATGGGGATGCAACCAGTACTGGATGGGGTCACCCTCCAATTGAAAAATCAGGTATGCAGCTTGGGGTTGCTCTTGGACTAATCCCAGGTCACGGCTGTGGCTAGGAGCGCATTTCCACAATTAAGGCTTTCTTGAGAAACCAGCTCTCGCCATGGTGACACATGCCCTAGTGACGTCCAGGCTGGACTACTGTAATGCACTCTATGTGGGGCTACTGATGAAAAGTCTCAGGAAACTTCAATGGGTCCAAAATGCAGCAGCCAGACTGCTGACTGGGGTGGGTACAAAGATCAAATTACACTCCTGTTAAAACAGCTCCACTGGCTGCCAATCAGCTATCGAGCACAATTCAAGGTGCTGACCTTGAACTACAAAGCACTATATTACCTGGGCCCTAGCTACCTCAATGATCAAATCTCACAGTATGAACTGACACAGGTGTTAAGGTAATCAGGAGAGGCCCTTCTCTCCATCCCACCACCCTCACATGTACATCTCATGGGAACCCATGAAAGGGCCTTCTCAACTGCTGAGCCCAGACTCTGGAACTCCCTCCCACTAGAGGCCAGGACTGCCTCATCTCTGTTGTCCTTCTGGCAAAGACCTTTCTCTTCAGGCAAGCTTTCCCTGAATGATGGACTATCATGTGTATTTTACATGACTCTATGGGTTCACATAGACTTTGTGTTTATGACTACTTATAACCATGTTGCTTTAATGTAATGTTTGTCTATTAATGCTGTAAGATATCCCTCAATTCCTTGTTCTCAAATACTTGAACATGTCTTAATTGTACTGGACTGTATATTATCCCTCATTATTGTAAGCCATCCTGGATCCTTTTCCAAGGAGAAAGGCAGGGTAAAATACTCTAAAAATGAATGAATGAATGAATGAATGAATGAATGAATGAATGAATGTGTTCAGAATAATCATGAGCAGTGTTCCATGAGAGGATCATAGCTAGCTATGTGGTTCTTATAAACCACAGCAATCAACTGTCCTTAATTTAGTAATTAAAGTAGAGTATAGTAATGTATAAACTTTTAGCTTGGCTTCTTTGGTCAAGGCACGACATAAAGTAAGTAAAAAAAATCATCCGCAATAGTCATTTAAGCAATAACTAGTACTACCATATATGATATAATTGTTATAGGCATGACAAAGATGCAAGATCTTCCTGGGCTGATAAAACTTCCAAAACAATATAATCAGCAATATTTCACTGGTATTTCCCTCGAACGTCATGAGCACCATTGGCAAAGCCTCTGCCTTTTGTAACTTACTTCTTCCTTCAGCTGCTTGATTGACTGCTGCAGAGTCAGCAGATGATTGAATGCAGGATTCTTGAGTGTATTATAAAGAAAAGCCAGATTTTCACTCTGCGATGTGTCTCCTCTCTCGTGGAGTTTCATTTGCAGGCGCTCCAGAATTCTCAGCACCTGCTGCTTATCTGTTGGATCCCCAAAGGTCACATGTTATAAAGCGGTTTAATCACTCTGGATTATTTGAACCAAGTGACTCACCCACCCCTCCAAAAACACCTACAGTACCTGCAACAGGATTTTCAGGCATGTTGTCTTCTTTGTAGTGCAGTGGCAAAAATTACTCTGCATTTCAAGATAAAAGTGGGGGTTAGGAATAGCTTTTATTTATGTCTTTCTCTAGCATAGACACACAATTCTCTAGAATTTACACACACACACACACACACACACACACACACACACACTTTTCTAGATCCACCTTTCCTACACAAAACTCCCCAACACACCATCAAGCATATGTTTGTGTTTTTCCACTAAACAAGTGGCTCTCAACATCTGATTCTCCAGATGTTTTATACGTCCACTCCCAAGATCACTTATGTTAGAGTTTTGGGAAGCTAAAGTTCAAAAGATTTGAAAGGTCAGAGGTTGAGAGTATGGACTTAAAGTGAGCAAAAGGACAGCCCCCATCCTTTCTTACAAGAACTAAAGCATTAATATTGTATCAAAGAAGTATCCTTCTTGCTTCTTCATTTTTCCAGCCATACTTGAGCATGGATATACCCCATTTACACTTTTTTTTAACCCAGCAGAGCTCCAATAACTGTTAACCATTTCCATATTAAAACTACAAAAAAGCGTAATTGTTAACAATTAATTAACAATTTCCAGTTTAAAGCAATTTTTTTAAAAATAAACCTTTTATATAAAAGTTAATTTTAAAATCTATCCTAGGGAAAATAGACTCTTAAAAAGATTACACTTTCAGTTTCCTGTTGGAAAAGCTCAGTGATATTTTTTGTAGTGTAACTTCAGCTTGCACCTCTACTATACCTTCACCCAATCTTTTACTAGGCTTATTTGAGCTTAATTGTTGCTACTTTTTTGCTACTATCAATATAGCCACATTCTAATGTGAACAACGGCCATGTTAACAAATTGCATTTTGCCCTGAATAGCCAAATAAGTCCAATTTTGCTTTGCATACACAGCAATGTTTTTGTCCTCCAGATGTTTCAAACTCCAAGTCCCAAAGCGCTTAATCAGCATGGCCAATGGTCAGAAAGTTCAGGATGTGAACATCTGGTGATCCAAAGGTTGAGAACTACAGATCTATAGAGACGTCTGAGTAAATGTGTGGTCTCAGCTGTTGAACTAATGATCCGGTTGAGTTTCATATCAGTAAATCTGCTTAAAACTGCACCGATAAGTTTGAAATAGTACATGTTATTAGTTCTCCCTAGTTAGTGAGACCTTTGTTTCTGCATTAAATCATCCCAACCCCTCATATGTTTAATTAAAAATTATCCCCATTCCCCCAACAAGATCTCATATTCTGAAGTTTTCTGCAAAGACCTGCAGCTTCGGAATTAGGCGATGCTTCTCTGTAAGTTTAAATCTGCATTCTAATCGTCACACAGTAGAATTACTTCTACTGTATATGAGTATAGATAAGATTAGCTGAAGAAACTGAATGAAGCAGAAAGGGATTGGTCACAATTTAGTTACTTTCCATTTGTTCAATCCTATTCACTTTATGCTCCTAAGCATGTTTGTTCAGAACTTTCATTCCCTAGGTAAGGGTACATATCATTCCACCTTCAATCTCAACTTTCCTAATGTAACCAAGCCCCTTGAGTTGACAATGCACCCCATGGTTTGTCACAGCACTTTCCGTGATGTCTTCACAGGTACCACAGGAGTGGGGAACCTCGGTCTTCATGGCCAAACCAGGTCCTCCTAGGGTCCCTATCCAGTTCTCTGCAGTTACCCTGGTGGCCAGATCCCCCTTTTTCATGAAACCACTTTTTGAGCTATACCCACTTTTGGCATGGGTCTCGTAAAGCAATACAGGTGCTGACAGCAAGAGCTTTCAAATGAAATATCACAGCATTTCCTAAAATTTCTCTGAATTTAAATTTGTCCCTTGGGCCCATGGATGCAACAAATGCCAAATGAAACCCATAGAGAAATTCAGACAACTGAAAAAATTTATAAAGATTTTCAAAACATTTCTAAATGCTACGGGATGTACCTTAATTTGTCAGTTATAGGCTGAGTTAAAAACCAATTGTTTGTCAATAGAATATGTTCAAAGCAACAGTTTAATAGAATGTATTCTTACAAGGGGAAAAATTAGAGGTGCTTTGGGAGGGAAAACCCTCTAGAAATAAATCCATTTTGAAGGGAAATGACATACTTAAATTCATTTCTAAACTGTGAAGCAGCAAAATGCCTAAGAAATCTATTGTACTTTTCCATTCTTTTTTCTCATCTTAGATAAAGAGTAGCAACTTGTTGACACTGATAACAACTATAAACCAATACCTATTGTTCTTAAAATATTCAGTCTTTTATTGTTACATTTTCATAAGTTGCATCCTCTATTTAATGTGGGTTTTGTTTTTCCTGCAAGCCATGCTGGACCTAACAATCCTGTTTGTTTGTTTGTTTGTTTGATTGATTGATTGATTGATTGATTGCATTTAGATCTTGCCCATCTGGCCGGCTGCCCTGTCTTCCATTAGAAGGCAAGGAAGATGGGCAGCTCATGTTCTACAGGCACCTTGCTTGGTCTGAACCTACCCACTATTTTGCCTAAAGGAAAAAAAAAGATTAAAATCAAGGAAGAGCAAGGGTGCATGTACAGAGTAGTCACTTCTTCCCAGTGGATTGAGGCCAGTCCAGGAGATTACAAAAAAGGGTGTCCTCCCCTTAAGAATACCAAGTGCTCCTTGGGGGCTGCCTGAAGAGAAAGTTGTGGGAGAGGGCAGAGAAGCGGCAGTTAGTGGGCTGTTTCCTTTAGGTATAGTTTATGGCTGGAAACCGCCCAGAATAGAGGCAAGGCAAGTAGACGGTGCGGCCACTAATTAAATAAATATACACGGGCACCATAAAGAACCGCACACGCTGAGCCTCCAAGGCGTTGGGTTCTTAGCAGCAGCCTGAGTGACACTGAGGATCAGGATGAAAACTCTGTGATCGGACACCCATTTTGCTCCTCCCTAAGCACGGAGGGGTTCGCTTTCGGATCTGAACCAGGGGCAGCCTCGTGAAGTAGCCTGCCCGAGAGAGGACTGTACGTGTACGCAACGTAGCAGTTGCGACTTGGGCATTTCCAAGCCAACAGCCCTGAACACCCTACAAAGAACAAGTCACCGCCACCGTCGCACGGAGATGCCTGTTCCCCTGCCCGAGCCTCGCCAGCCAGCCTCGGTCCAAAGCTCGCGTCGATCCCCGGGGGTGTTTTCGACGGGATTTAAAAACATCCAGGAAGTGGACGCGGGCGGGCGGGCGGGGCGAGCGCGTTGCCCGTGTCTTGCAGCTTGGCTCTCCCGGGGGCTCTGGGGGTGATGAGAAAGGGGCCGAGGGGGGTCCGCCTCTCCCCCGCGGCACCCGCTTACCTGGCTTGCGCGGAGGGCAACTCCCCCACGGCAGCTCGGTGTTCCGCCCTGCAAACCCCTCCACCAGCAGCACCTCCCTACCCTCGACTCCAAGTCCCTCTCACCTGGGCGGAAGCGCGGCTTGAGCCCGGAGCGGCGCTTCACCTGCAACGCACGAAGCCGGCAGGAAGGGGGCGCTGCTCCCTCCGCCAGGCCCTGGCGTCCCGAGGAGGCGTCCCGGGCCCGGCAGGCTGGAGTCGGGAAGGGGGGTTGGGGGTGGCATGCACACACACATATATATATACACACGTGGAGAATCGATGGGCTCCCTTCGAACAGCAATGCTCTGCTTAGGTGCTGGGTTGCTGCTTGGACGCCAAGGCGTCGCCTCTCCTCCCTCCCGTGGCCTTTCTCCTACGGACGCTGGAGGGAAAGGGAGGCTCGCCCAAGCGGTGTGGTTGTAAGCCCGTCGCCCAACGAGAGAGGGAAGGGGAAAAAACAGAGGGCCAAAAAGGGCACCCAAACAACAATAACAACCGAGAAAGGGAGGGAGGGAGAGAGTGACATCTATCCGTCCGAAGAAGTGGGGTCGGGGGTCAAGAACCGATGAGTTCAAAGGAGAGAAGGCAGCACTCCCTTCATTCTTCACAGCTATAATATATGCCTTATGGAAGCGAGGAAAGGAGGTCGGTCCGGTTAGGCTAGTACTATATTTGAATATCTGATACACCCAGCAGCATACCAATGGAAACTCGCCGCCTTCAGAAACCATGCGTCAGTGTTTTTCTTTTTGAAAACAACTTTTTTAAAAAAAAATTAGCCTTTTACTTCCTGGAGGATCCTGGGCGGCACGCATTTTACACCCTTCCTAGCCCAGCAACAAAGTTCAGGCAAAATTCATCTCCGAATTCCCGATTCCAGGAAGCCACTTCACCTTATGAAACTTTTTATAATGGTGTTTAAAACTCTGTTTAGCCAGGTATAGTTTTACTAAAAGAATAGAAAAGCAATACTGAAAAATTCCAGAGGGATGCCCCTTTCTCTGTTTCAGCAGAAGCAGGGAACCTGGGAGCCCTTAAAAATTAACACATGTTATATGGTGTAAGAAGTCCTCCTCCTCCTCCTCCTCCTCCTCCTTCCTGTCATATATGTCTGAAGAAGTGGACGTGTGGTCCACAAAATGTTACATTAAAATATGAAAGTTAGTATTTAAGGTGCCACATGTTTTGAGTCTTTTCTTTTTTTTTTTCTTTTTCTTTGATTTTGCCTGGATTTCTTAAAAAGATTAACATGGCTACCCTCTTCAAAACTACTGCTTCCTGCCAACATATATTTTGACAGATTATACTACATAAGATGCAGAAACCCTGGGTCCAGTATGTAGGCCCACTTCCACTCATGGCTTTCTCAACTTAGTTGGCCAGTTTGAAGGTGGTGTGGTGTGTTTTGAGGCTCAATCTTGATCTGATTTAATAGTGGTTTAATTGTTTGATTATTTGAATTTGAATATGTATTAATGATTTTTAAATTAGTATATTTGGTGTACTCACTTTGTTGGATATGAATGCTCTGTAACTCAATTGATTGTGATGATCATGACAAGCAACCATAAGAACTGCTGGAGAGCTCAATAGCTTAAGTATCTGATTGCAGAGCTACAGGTTAGGAGTTCAAGTCCCCCAGTGCCTCCTTGACAGGGACGGTGCTCAATGATCCACAAGGTCTCTTCCAGCTCTGCAGCTCTAAGATTGTTATCATTATTAAAGAATTATACTTTGATATTGATAGCCTTATCTTCCACGATATCAAAAACCCCTTTAAAGCTGTTCAAGTGAATAACCACCATTGTGCCACGAAATAGCAATTTCTATAGTTTAACTATGTGCGGTGTGAATAAATACTGCTTTTGGCCTGTTCAGAAACTCCCTGCCACCCTAGCATTAGGAGTGCGTCATAATTTTTCAGTACAACATCCATAAATTTCTACACTTTTTTGTAACCAAATGCAACCCAAATGATGTGATCTTTCTTCATAGGTGAATGGCCCTTGCCTCCAGTCCCTTGATCAATTTAGCTGCTATATTTTGCTCATTTTCCAAATCTGTAATATACTGTAGTTTCTGTGGGGTGGTAATACAAGGCTCTCTGCTGTAAGTAAATTGTTGGTTTTATTTTGTTTCTCACTTCTTAAAGATAGCCGGAAGGGAATTTTCCTTTTTTTTCAGAGCAGCTCCAGAGCCCTGTGTTGTTTTCATTCCACTCTCCTCCATCACCAAAAATATCTCTTCAGGTTACCACCAACTGAGACTCTATCAGGATCTCTGTGGGCGTTTATACACGACCCCTAAGCTCCGCCGCAAATGGCTGCAAGGTCCGGACCTTAAAATGTTTACCCACCAGCTCCGGACTTTGCAGACAATTAAGTGCGACCCCGCCCACTTTAGCGCGACCAAACAGCAGTTTTCTTGTACCTGCTTTTTGGATGTGACAAATATTTGATCCGGTGTAAGGATAATGAGTGCGGGGCTCTCCTGGCTTCTGTTTGTTCTTTTTTTGCGCCCCACCCCTTTAAGAGATCTGTATGCTGCCGGGAACAAAACGGAGGTAAACCGGCATTCTTTTCTTTCTTTTTTCTCCCTCCCTCAGGCAGCCAGCAACCAGGAAGTGCGGAGGGGGGTGGGGACAGAGGAAGAGCGAGGAACCCCTAAGATCTCTGGTCCGAATTTAAGTGGCCAGCGGATCTTAGGGGTCGTGTAAAAAGGCCCTGTGATAGCACTGGAGTTGTAAAATGCTCTTACCAATAAGAATTATTGACACCTGCTTTGCTGTATATTTTCACTGTTAGATGAAAACTCTTGTTTTCTGCAGACATTATAATGCTAGAACCAATGTCATTTGCTTTTTATTTTAATTTTACTATAAACTTTCTCCTTGTTTGTTGCTTTCAATTTTTGTACTAGCATTTTATTCATTTTGATCATATTAGCTTTTTAAACTGTAAATTGACCAGAAACTTACTAGTGAAGTCATTGTCAACAAACAATAGTTACTATTGTATTGTGGATTTATATTGATTTAAGTGAAATTAAAATCACAGTGATGAATTGCCAGTAAGTGACATGTAATTTCTTACACTCCTGATCATGTGCCAGTTGTACTGATGGGACATGGAATTAATTTATTAAATGTTCTAAAAAGATAGCAGTTGCTTCTGCTTTCAAAAAAAAATATATTCCATTAAAGGGTGATATTAACCATTGAAAGGAACTGAGTCTGGCTTGTCAAATAGTCGCCATTCTGCTTAATGGTTCATATTAGCCATAAGCAGTGCAACATGATATGCAACCATGAGTGTAATCAGTTCCTCATTCCTTAGCAGCCATTTGTTGCCACAATTTAGACAATCAATCATAAGCTAGAAACGTACCCCCACAAAAATTATGTGTTGTCAAAGGGGTTCCAACACATAGCAAGACTAACTGGGTTTTCAAAGTACTTGAGATGTTCAGAGAGTTATTTATCATTGTAAACCCTGATAACTTTCCATGGCTCAATAGAAATTTGAATCCAGGTCTGCCACATCATCAACATTGCACTGGCTCTCAGAGACAAAGTCGAATTCAATTTCAGATACATTTTAGGGGGAGCATCCCATCAGTAGGCAAGACAAAATATGCCAGCATATTTTAACTTATTGCTTACTGCTATAACACAAACCCAAAGCTAAAAACTGAAACATAAACATGCTTATTATGACGATATCAGATCTTCATGCAACATGATTAGTTAAGACATAAATTAAAGATGTGAACATCAATACAAAACTATAATTGGGTAAAATGCTTTTTTTCCTTGGGACAAATGTTTTCTAAGATGGAATCAGTAGATGGAACTAAACACAGTATGCCTACTTACTCTGGTGTGTCACCTGACATTTATTTCAAATTGGAAACTAAGGGTGCAGGAATTGGATATTTGTTTGAAGTAAGTATGAAGAAATCCTGGGTTTCAGAAACAAAAATCATGTGATATTTAGCAAAATCAGCAGGGCTGTCTCAAGGTATTTCACAACATGAGGCAGCACAGCAAATCCAAGCCTTTTCTTTATGAAGTCAAAGTGAATATACTATGTATCCAAGTCAGTGAGGTTACAGTACATTTGCAACTGCAGTAAACAGTTCCTATAAGCACCAGCTTCCTTTCCTTGCAGCAAAACTACAACAATGTATACATTTCGGTTTAAGAATTATTCACAATACAAAACGGCCCTGAGAACAAATTAATTACTTAAACTGAGGTACCATTGTAATTAACAATCTACAATGCCTTATTCTTTTGTAACATCCTGAATCAACCCCTGAGGCAAGCTTTTCCCTGAATGATGGATTACCATACATGGCTACACAGGCATGTGTTTATAACCACTTATAATTTTGTGCTTGTATCTCTCCTTGTGTGATTGCATTGACACTATGTGATCAATTAAGTTCCCATCCCTCATAACTTTTAGATGATCTACAGTACATGTCATGATTACATGGAATTTATACTCTTTTCTTAACTGCTCCCATTCTCTTTTAGCTTTAATGTTGTCTTCTAATGCTGAATATTTCTTAATGACTTAATGACTTGAATATGTCTTAATTGTACTGGACTATATAGTGTCCCTCATTACTGTAAGCTTCCTTGGGTCCTTTTCCAAGGAGAAAGGTGGGGTAAAATACTAATAAATAAATAAATAAATTCTTCACTTTGTCTAAGGATAGCAGGCCTACACAGTAGAGAGTAAGACAGAAACAAAAAAACCCATTCCTCACCACCCAGGACATTTTTAGGTTTACAGGGATTGTATTATTGTATTTATTATTTTTAATATGTGGGTGAGAGAATGGCACCTTAGGAGAAGCACAGCATGTAGTCTAAAGCTACTACAGTACTATCAATTACAATGTAGATAATTTGTAGCAAGTGGTGGCTACAGGAGATGTAATGTCATATTTGTTTCAGGACTTGGGCATTGATGGAGAGTCCCTTTCTTATTACAGTGGTACCTTGTATAAAGGAATTAATTCGTTCCAAATGAAATTATGTTAAGCAAATTTTCCTTTATATAAATTTCCATAGGAATGCATTGAAAACAGAGTGATCCCATTTTTTGTTGTACAGATTTGCCCCATAGGCGATTCTGTTAAGCAAATTTCCCCTATCTCCGGAATTTTTATGTTGTACAAATTTTATGTTATACAAACCGTTTGTTATACAAGGGTCCACTGTAATGTGTTAAGAAAATTCTGTTTTCCACCTAGACTTCATCAATATCTCACCAGACTATTTCTGTATCCCATCCTTAAAAACACAATCCCCCCCTGAAATGCATGCCCACATCACATTGGTTAGCCCACAGCCCACCACTTTGTCATTTTAACAAGGGATTGAATTAAAAGTGGTAAAGTCGGGCTCTTGCAATGCAAGCTGAATCAAGCAAGGATTCCCTTAAGGTTGCACTAGCTAGGGTGACTTTTGGCAAGCCTTTCATATTCATGACGCAACCATGCAAACGTAATACGTGCTTGTGACGAAGTAAATTGACTTACAGAGGGCTCTCTAGTAAGTGGGTATGAAATTGCAGCCAGATATGTTGCAGTGGACGCTTTTCCTCGTCATGGAATCGCAATTACCAATAACACTTCCGCTGGCTTCTGATAATTTTTAGTCGCACAAGATCCTTGTGAAGTTGAACATGTTGGCAGCATGGAACCGAGAGAATGACTTTATTGGGGTGATCGAGCCGCCGATCACAACGGATTGTCAAGGTGTGCATTTGCAAATTTGACAGGTGCTCTCTACTTGCACGCCTCGCTCCCCATCTCACCCCTTCCACGTTCCCCCCTACTTAAAAATCCTGATTAACCCCGTTCCGTTTCAAGGGAAGAAAAACAGTTCTCGATCCGCCAAATCACACCCCACCTGCGCCGCCCTTAAAGGAGTCCCCTTAGATCAGGGCACTTGAGCCCTTCTCTTCCATCTTTACTAAGGGAGCAGTCTATAGAACCCCGGGAGAAGCGGGCGGGCTCTGCCTTCAGTCCCATCAAAGCTCTAAGGAATGGCGTCCATCTTTGTTATGGGCAAAGGATCGCGGTTCCCCCTCCCTCAGGAAACAGCCCCGCCTCCCCCGGCTTCCTTCGCAACCGTCACCCACAGCGCAGGCGCGGCGTGGGAGAAAGGCGTCAGCTGACCAGGTGGCTTGTTTTCCAACATGGCCGCGTGGCTGAGGATGCCGATCTCTGGGCGCAAGAGGAAAAAAGGGGGCCCGACGGCACTCTGGTCCATGGGAACCCTCTGGCTGGCTTGTCTCGCGGTGCGGGGCGAAGCAGCGGCGGCGGCTGGCGATCCGCCACTGAAGTGCGAAGACCTGCGAGTCGGACAATATCCTTGGAGCCTTGGGGGACGCGGTGCCGGGACGAGTTGCCATGGTGATGGGCCTTGGACGGGGAGGGGGCCGCGCGGGTGTGTGTGGGGGAAGTGCGGCCTTGTCGCTTCTGCTGGCCGAGCTGTGAGGTACCATAGAAGCGGCAGGGCCCGCAAGCCGGCAGAGCTTTTCACACTAGCCGGCTTGCATGTTGAGAAGCTACCTCTGTTGGATTTCGGTTGCTTGCAGCCACAAAAGGCACATTATATCCTGACTGCTTTCTTGTTTTATGACAGTTACCAAGAGGTGTGGTTTACTGGGGGAGCTCTCTGTGGGTGGCTATAGTTTTAGGGTACAGCTGTGGGCCTTGCGTGTGGGGAAGCTACTGTTTTGCCAAAAATAGCTAGTCTTTGGTATGGAGTCATCAAATTTAAAAGAGAATGCTGACCTATGGAACGTATGAGAATGTTGTCTAATATTTTGAAGCCACATGCATCACAAAACACTTTGTTTAGGGTACAGCTCGTCTCTGTGCCATGTGACCAAGCACATAATGAGCACCTTATTAACTACAGTGGTACCTTGTAGAAAGGAATTAATTCGTTCCAAATGAAATTCTGTTAAGCAAATTTTGCTTTGTACAAATTTCCCATAGGAATGCATTGAAAACGGATCGATCCCTAATCATGACCATTTTTCTGATGTACAGATTTGCTCCATCGGCAATTCTGTTAAGCGATTTCCCCCATCTCCGGAATTTTTTTCCTTTAAGCGGATTTTCTGTTGAACAAACCACTTGTTATACAAGTGTCCACTTGTAGATGTTATTCATTACAGTACTTGAACATAACATACACAATTTCATTGCTCCAAAGAAAATTTCCAATAGGATTCTGGCCATACCATAGTGTTCAGGGTATTCCCAAGCACATGTCTTCACCTGCTTAAGATTCCCTGCAAATGGCATTGGGAGATATCCTGCCTATCCCTCCAACCCAGAGATTGTCCTGAGGCATCCATAATGATAGCCATTGATGCCCTTGTTCTCCATGAACTTGCCCAATCCTTTCTTAAAGCTGTCAAGGCTGAGAGCTGTCACCACTTCTTCTGGCAGGGAGTTCCACAGCCCAGTGATCTCTGGGTGAAAAAGTACTTTCTCTTATTTGTTTGAGATCTAGCACCCAGAAGTTTCATGGAGTTCCCCCTTGTCCCTTTCCTGGCTTGTTGCAGAGAGTTCAGACCCATCAGTTAATAAATGTAATTGGGTTTTTTTGCCCCAATGTGCATCACTCTGCACTTAATAATGTTGAAGCTCATTTGCCACTGGTTTGCCCACTCCCTCAATGTCAAGAGATCCCTCTGGAGCTCCTCACAATGTCTCTCAGTTTTTACTACCCTGTATAATTTAGTGTCATCGGCAAATTTGGCTACCTTGCTATTTACTCCTACTTCTAGATCATTTATGAAGAGGCTGAAAAGCAGGGATCCCAGTACTAAACCTTGGGGGATCCCACTCTTTACCTTCCTCCACTTGGAGAAATGTCCAGGTTACAATGGACTTTGGATGTATAGCAGTAACAGAAAAGGAAAGGAAAAAGAGAGAGAAAGAATTATGGTACCTTAAAATATCACAGTATATTTATTTCACATAGGAGAAGGTTGGAAACCAACTGAGATAGGAAAGAGAGCAACAGTCTGTGATGGACTTTCATCTACAGCTCCCAACTGAGACTATAGAAATGTCTCATCAACAATGAGCTGCCCTTTCTGGACAGTAATACTTTGCTCTCTGAGGCTGTAGCTAGCCATACTGACCCATGGCCACCCAATTTAAATGCCAGGCTGCACATCACAAATAGACAGAAAGATATTACTATAAACCCAGATGTCACTTGTGTTTCCACATGTACCATGGCAGCACCATTTTGGTCCCAGTAATGTCCTGCACAATACAAGGGGCTCCTTTGCATGTTCAGCTGCTAATATGATCTGCACCTTCTCTGTGTCTCTCAACTCTCCAAGAAAATAAATGGACAGAGATCTGACATCAGAGTGGCAACACAGTAAAGTGAATTCCAGAAGCCTTCCATCTCCCATAATACTTTGTTACAGATGTCAAGCCAATTACAGTGGAGGAGAATGTGTCAGCAGAGAAGTGTGCTGTATTCTTAGCATGCTGAATTTATCTGCAGTTCAGTGTTGTATAGCTACAGCTAAACATTTTCTGAGACATAACTCTAATAGCATACTTCTTGAACAGCATATGATTCCTTATAACTGGATGCCTGTGTAGTCAGCACTTAGATCCTTTCTGGTTTCAACAATGCTATTGTCATCCTGAAAGCTAATTAATAACTATCCCCTCCCCCCATCTCACTTTGTCCCCACCCTCAGCTCTGTGTACATAAACATATGGGCTGTCTATTATACTTTATGTGTCTGAGAATTGTAATCCATGAAAACTCATTTTGAAATACATCTGTTAGTCTTACAGTTGCCATAGCCCTTTAAAACATCTGTGTTATCCATGCTAGTGTAATAGGTTAACAACTCTATCATTTTTAAAAGTGACACTGTACTCAAAGTCTGTCGTAGTTAGATGGGTGATGATGTCACGTACCCTCTTTAGGTTTTAACTGCCAGAATTTGCGGATGGCTGGGGCTTTTGATAATAGATGTCAGAAACATGGAAAATCCACGATTGAGAACCCTGGATGAATTCAACATTAAATCTGATGTAATTGTGCTATATGAAATGCCATTAATCAACAGTGTGAAGTGCAAGGAAAAGCAGTGGACAGCATAATAGTGCTTATTGTGTGTTTTGTTTCCTGAACTTGAAGTATGACAAAAAGGGACATGGAGGAGGGCAGTCTTTGTGTATGCATTCTCTAATGACATCCTGGTTGTCATATTGTTTTACATAGATAGCTGCATACCTTATATATTTGTGTCATTATTTGAAGAAATATAAAAAGAAGCATAGCCACTATGACTTGTAAAATGTTTGGTGTTGTGGCAATATTGTGTAACTCTTATGTGGGAATTCAGTTTGTGTTTGTTTCCCTTAATTGTTCAAACATATATTTGTGAAGATCCTAAAATAGACAATGAGACCCAAGAACCTTTGAAGTGTATAAATCGCACTGCATATGGTAAGGATTATGCTAATCTGTTGCTTTTCATGAGTATAATGCTACTTATTTGACCAAATGCTACCAATGACCACTAAATATCTCTTACTACATATATATTTTTGTATTGATTATTAGACCATTTGAGCAGGCACAGTTTTCTCTGCAGGAGTTAATACTAGAATGACAAAACACTATTTGTGATTAGTTGTAGCTACAGTGGTACCTCTTAAGAAAAATTTAATTCATTGTACAAGACATTTCATTTTATGAAAAATTCATTTTGTGAAATGCAGTTTCCCATAGAAATGAATGGGAAACCGATTAATCCATTTCGGAGGACTGAAAAAAGACAAAAAGTGCCTCTTTTGTTCAGACCTCTTTGTAAAGTATATTTTAAAGGTGTACAGAGCCAGAACACCCTCCCCTGCAGTGCAGTGCAAAAGAAAAGCTCCAAGACAAACCCCAGGTCATTCCCACCCAAAGTGCAATGAAAATCAATGCAAAGATGGACAAAGGAAAGCTCTAAGACAAACCCCAGGTCGTTCCCACCAAAAGTGCAATGGAAAGAAATGCAAAAACAGAAAGGAAAGCAAAGAAACCTCAGCTCTCTACCTTTCCAAGTTCTAAAAGTCCCCAAACTGCTGCAAAACAATGCCCAGAATGGCTCCAAAATACGATGAAAAAATTCCTCCCACTCCTCCACAAATTACAGGGGCACAATGCATCCTGGTTAACTTGTTTCAAAATGTGGAACAGATTTTTGTCTTGCAAGGCATCCCATAGGGAATTTTCGTCTTTTGAAGCATTACTATACCCGGAAATTTCATTCGTCTTACAAGTTTTTCATATTATGAGCATTCGTTTTAAGATGTACCACTTTATAGTCTGGCTTCTTTATTTGGCTCTGCTAGTATGTAAACAGCGTTCATCATAATAAACCTTTTCCTTTGTACCACAATATAAATTTCAAATAAGCATGGTAATAATTTGCCATGTATATACAGTACTGTTAATATGGATTAATGATTAAAGATTCAGCACAGCGTCTTCTGCCTTCTGCCAGTGTACAAGAATAAATTAGTCTGACAGTCTGAGATAAGTTACTGCCTAGTTTATTTACACTTAACTCATATATTTACACCCGGACTACAAGCCGGCATTTCAGCGTCTTGCAACACACACGCTAGCAAAGAAAAAACACAGCTGAAATCACTAACTATCACTCTCCTTGAAACTCCCTCTAACTAACTGAAAGAACCTGGAGTTTTTATCTCCTCTCCAACATTTCACTGCGCATGGCAACAGATTTGACTTTAACCCTGTAAGCACCAAATCTGATACTCCAACACCCCCTCTCGCAGTGAATGTTGGGAAAAACATTGTGAGTTTTTTACTCATTCCATACCCAAACCTTCACAGAACTCTCCATGCTTCTGGAAGCTCAATGGTTTGGTGAACCCATCAGCAAGATTCTTCTGACTTGGACAATACTTCAGTTTCATCAAGTCATTCTGTATACTCTGACATACATAGTGGTAACGGATGTCCAAATGTTTAGTTCTGGATTTAAACTGACCAGATTCTGCCAATTTCAAACACGGTTGATTGTCTTCCCATACCGTAATAGGTAGACAGCAATTTCCATTGATTTCTTGGACAAACATCTGTAGTACTCTAGTTCCCTACAGAGATCTGACAGAGCACTGTATTCAGATTCTGTAGAGGAAAGTGTAACCAGACTTTGCTTTCGGGACTTCCACCCAACTAGAGACTTTCCAAATTTCACTACTATTCCTGACACTGATTTTCTGTCCTCAGCATTTGCCCAATCGCTGTCTGACCAACATTGTAACTGCGATTCACCTTCTGCTGACAACTTTAGACAGAAATCCTTAGTGTCTTTCAAATATCTCAGTATTCTCTTGATACCATTCCAGGCAATTTTACTGGGATTTGATGCCTCTCTACTTAGCAAATTCACAGCAAAAGCAATATCTGGTCTGCTCCATTGAGACAGATACAATAAACTTCCAATAGCTGACTGAAACAATTCTGGCCTCTCAAATTTCTCATCATTACTAGTTTGACTATCCTTCTCAAAATTTGTCTCCATTGGTGTTTTAGCACCATTACAGTCAGACATTCTGAACTTCTGTAACAACTGTTCAATCTTGCTTTTCTGGCAAAGTAAAAAACTTCCATCTTCAGTTCTATTAATCTGAACTCCTAGATACATCTTCACATCACCTAGATTCTTAAGCTGAAACTTCTTTCCAAGCTTTGTTGCAAACTTCTTTACCTGATTCTGTGTTTTACTAACAAACAAAATATCATCAACAAAAATCAGGACTATCTCCTGTTCATCTCCTGAACCTTTCAGATACAGGCAGTTATCAGCTAGACTCTTGTGAAAACCCATATTCTCCAAAACATCATTTAGGCACTTGTTCCAATTTTCTTGCTGACTGAGTCCATAGATCGATTTGTGCAATTTCCACACTTGGTTTGGTTTCTTGACCTCAAAACCTGGTGGTGGTAACATGTACAAGTCTTCTTCTAGATCTGAGTTTAGATAAGCAACATTTATATCAAAATGAGCTACTTGAAAACCTCTCTGTGCTGCTACAGTCAACAACATACGAAATGTCTCACTTCTAGAAGTTGGTGCATACACCTCAGTGTAATGCAACCCTTTCTTCTGAGTAAATCCTCTAGCGACAAGTCTTGCCTTACACTGTGTCTGACCTGTTGCTGTAGTCTTAATTCTATACACCCAACGACAACTTACTGCCTGTTTGCCCTCTGGCAGTGTTGTTGGTGTAAATACTTTCATAGTCTTCATGGATTCCATCTCTTTCTCCATTGCTGCATGCCATTTACTAGCTTCCTCATTAGGCAATTGCAAAACCTCCTCATAACTCTCTGGTTCACACTGAGCTAAACCTATCCAAACACTCACGGCTGAGTAGTTTGAAGGAGAAAATCTCTCTGGCGGTTTACCTTTTGTTGTGCGAGCTGAACGTCTAGGACCAACCTCAGACGCCCCCTCTGACCCAGTTGGACTGCTGGGCACAATTCTGGAATCACTAGAGTCAGATCTACTAGTACTACCTGAACCTTCTGACTTGACACGCCTTCTCTGTCCCACTGGACTAGACTGTGGTGATGTTGGCTCAGACTTCACACCTCTTGGAGATACACTTTCTTGTTGATCAGTGTCATCTACCTGTGCATCTGGCTCAGGACCTGCACCTGCTTCATCCTGTCCTACTACATTGTCAAAATTTTCACTTAACACCTCAGGATTAGCGTGAACCCTAGTCCATCCTTTCTGCTCACAAAACTCTGCACTTCTACTGACTAGTATTTTGGATCCATCAGGATAGGCAAATCTCCAACCTTTTGTCAATGGTTCATATCCACAAAAATCATTTTCTGGATCTTGGCCCTCCTTTCCTACGTAGTGGCTTTGGAATCAAAACATGGGCCTCAGAGCCAAACACTCTGAAATATCCTATCTTTGGCTTCTTACCATGTAGTAACGTGTAAGGAGCTTGACCTACAACAGAATTGTAAGCTCTGTTAAATACATGTGACGAGTCTGCCATGCTTCAGCCCAATAACTTTTTGGCAAACCCGAATCCCTCAACATAGCGTCAACCGCTTCCTGCAGAGTTCGGTTTCTCCTTTCCATAACGCCATTCTCCTCGGGAGAATAAGGATTTGTCAATCTATGTGCTATGCCCTTATGTCTTAGAAAATTCTGAAGTGTTGTATTTGTAAATTCAGCTCCCTGTCTGATTGAATTTGTCTAACCTTTGTGGAAAAATCACACTCCACTGCCACAATCCAATCCTTCAGCTTCTGAGCTGCTTCACCCTTGGTTTTCAGAGGAAATACCCAACCATTTCTGGAAAAATCATCAACTACTGAAAGAATAAACTTAGCATTTCCCAAAGAAACAGTTGGCATTGGCCCACAAATATCAACATGTACAAGTTGAAAAGGTTCTGTAGATACCCTGGTTGACTTAGGATAACTACATCTCTTGACCTTTGCAGCTTTGCATGGCCTACAATCCAAAAATCTAGAACATGGTTTCACATTGCACCCTTCAACACATTCAGGCATTTTCTTTAAATACCCCCAGTTTAAATGACACATTCTACGATGGAGTAAATGGGCACAGCTGTTGTGTTTGGGAATGTTAGCGCATTGCGCCTGCACTGCATTTGCATTGCTGTATCCCTCTGGAACTGCTTTTGCATTCACTGCATACAAACCATCCTTGCAGTGCACTTGTATCATCAGCTTCCCATTCCTAGAAACAGAACATATGTTATTTTCAAACAATACAGAAAAACCATCTCTAACTAGAGCTGATATAGACAAAATACCACGTGTCATGCCATTTAGAACAAAAACATCAACAGTAGTATCCAAACATTCAATATACACTGTTGCAGCAGTGTTCAAAAACTCTTTCTGCCCATTAGCCATTGTAATGTTCTTTGGTTGAGAAAGTTTCCTGCAGTTCTCATTCTGAACACCAGGTGGCGCTAGATGATGCGAGGCTCCACTATCTAAAATGAAAACACAGTTGCTTGAAGATTGTTTCTTAAACATTGCCATAGACACCGACATGTTTTCTTCTTCTTCTATATCCGCGCTTGCCTCTCTCAGCTGCAGCTTGCCTCGGCATCCCACGCTGTGGACTGTCTCTTATCTGGTTGCTATGGGAGTTAACCTTGGAGTTTGGAGACTGCGGGCAATTTTTCAAAACATGGCTTGGTGATTGACACCTGAAACATTTCCTTGCAGCTGCGTACTTCCCCCTCTCTTGGGGATAAGCAGCCTGCATTCCCTTTGCTTTGCCCACCTTCATTGGCTCTCAGTTGCTGTTCATGGACAAGACGTCCCGACACATTATTGAAATTGTCCTGAGGTAAAGCCTCCATAGTTAAACACAGCGTGTTATAACTTTTGTCTAAAGAGCTTAGAAGAACACAAACTTGTTGGTCTTCTGTGAAAGCCATATTCAGAGAACGTAACTGGTTGAAAATAGACACCATTGCAGCAATATGTTCTCTGATATCTCCCCCAGGCTTTAGTTTCATCCCAAATAGCTGTCTGTACAAATGGACCTTTGCACCTGGGGTCGTTCTGCGATGTACTCTCTCAAGACTGTCCCATATATCTTTAGCATTTCTCAGACTTTGTACATAAACTAACTGATTAGAGTCTAAACTCATAATCAACATAGCCCTAGCTTTTGCATTCCTTCGCACTGAGGCTAGTGCTTCAGCTCTTTG